>JAEIFM010000288.1:1255000-2463333 GCA_018901885.1 Zaprionus kolodkinae | reverse complement strand
TCCTGCAGTTTAGTGTTTATAGGTGCTTTACTATTGGTAAGTAAGACCTGCTTAGGCTTTATTTGCAATTTGGATAGATTATTGCGAAGACTGGTTGGAATCATATTCGACTTAAGCTCCAACTCTTTAGTATTAAAAACTTCACAGTCGACTTGCATCATCGCTATGTCACCATTAGGTCCCGGTTCAGCTGTAGGCAGCAAAAATGATATTTTGGGACGCATACTCTTATTATATGTTGAAGGTGAAAGATACAAATGCTGCGCATTTAAAGAGAGTATATAGAATGTATCGTCTCTACGTTTGATGGCTTTAGAAAGAGATGTCAACTCGCTGGATGCGTTAGAAGAGGTCTTTTCTTGTTTTTGTATATCTTCTTTACGTTTCTTACTTTCAATTTCAGATAATCGGCTATTGTATCCCAAAAATCGTTTTCGCAAACCCAAATTTTCTGGCTGTCTCTTTATATCAGGTAACTCTAAGAAATCTGTTGAATATTTAAAACCATGTGAAGTGTCGCGCTCAATATCGAATTTCATACTAATATTATGATATTCACTAACGTTAATCAGTTTTTGCAAGTTCATTACCAATCGCGAATATTCAGACTGATTACCATTAGAAGTGCCACAGCTGCCATTACAGTTTGGTGAAGATGAATATGTCAACGGAGGAGGATCATTTCGTCTGTCGGATGTTGTTGCTGCCATCGTAGAGTTCCAATTTCCATTTTTTGAAGTATTAGAATTACGACTTGTTGGCCGTAAGAAATGCAGGGGTGGAACAACCATATTTTCGGCCTGGCGGTTGCTTCGGTTCATCTTCTCATTATATTCCTCTTCTGACTCAACCCAAAGTAAACGACGACCAATGGGAACAGGCTCATTTACTGATGATTCAGAAATGACTGCATTTTGCAAGTCAAAGTCTTGCTTGTTCATGTACGATTGGAAATTTCCAGCATTTAGTGTAACCATGAACGCCATTGCGAAGAGAACAGCCACATTCTTTTTGACTGTTGTAGAACTCATATGTTGCTTAAATGTTTTTGAAGTTGGTTTTGGAGCAATTTTTATGTGTTGCTCAGATTTGGCAGATGAATTTAAAGAGTGCAACATAAGCTCACACGCATTAGCTTTGCGGCACTTACAATTTTTGGTAAAAGCCACGATTTGGTTTCGTAATGCCAAGTTTTCCTAAAAAAAATATAAGGGATATTAAATTATTTCAAAAAATTAAGATATAGTTAAATTACTTACCCCTTTAAGTGTATAATTTTCTTTTTGAAGACTATTTATACGGGATTCTAAAGAGACAACATACTCTTTCTTTTTTTTCCGAGACAATGACGCTGATTCACGATTTTTAATCATCCGTTGCTGTTTCTTATACATTTTTTCGTCAACCATTCCCCTACAGATAAGACTGTAGGGATGTCGCTCATTGGCAAATGACTCGCGGCGGGAAGAAATCAATGTTTGGTTTGGTGTCTTTAACAAATCGGATGAGCTGTTGGTATTGTCAAGATTTTTGACCCCTTGCACTTTTCCTGTCCTCATCACTATTTTTGGAGCTTGAGTCTTTACAGCTGCATTAATATTTCCGGATTTGGAAGCGTTTGAGTTCATTTTTTGCATCAGAGCCTTGTAGTCGTTTGATGATAGAAATATGGTTTTTGTTTTATTTACGCCTCCTACAGCAGGTCGTGGTAGATTTTGACCCTTTGAAGAAACATTTTGTTCAACTTTTAATGTATCGCAGATTTGGGGACCAGCCGCTGGTTTCACTTGTTGCATTGAAAACTGTTGTGGACTAAACACTGAAGTTGATAGTACATTTTTCTGACTGCCATTTTGAATTGGATCATCTGATATTGCAGTACAACTTTCAGAATATGGTAACGGAGATTGTTGTATACATAGAATGGAAGAATCTTTTTGATTAACATCCTTCTTCTGCCATGCATCCGAGATATCACTATGTACTCCACTTGTTGAACTTCCACTGGAGCTTCCACAACTTCCAGTGGGCGAGGGCGTATTCCGATTTTGGGTATGGGCCAGAAGATTTCCATAAGTTAATTTTTCGATTTCCGAGTTTTCATTGCAAATACTTAGCAAATCGCTAAAATCTGTTGGAGCTGCTATAGGTGATCTAGTGACACTTTCATCTTCAGTTAAACATCGCGTGGTTACATCCTCCGTTATGTTGTTAAAGTTAAGTCCTAAGTCATGATAATTATTTGGTGAGGATGGAAACCAATCTGAGAAAAAATTATCACTCTGCACGGAACTCTCACGATCTTGAAATATGATTGAATTGAGATCCAATGAAGAATCCAATGGTGGAACTGTCGGACTTATAATTTCGTCAAAATTATGATTTAGACTGTAGTCATTTGTCGAAGACATTAACGATGATAACTCATCTAAAAGAAAGTAAAAATACATGTTCATAATTTAATAAGTATAAAGAGAAACAGTCGGCTGCACTCGCCTCTTTTTTTAATACAATATCAATTTTCCCATTCACTAACACACATAAACACATACAACCATACACAAATTATGCACATACATACAACATACATATATGTATATACATAAGCAAAAGCCGCTCTCCCAGCACAAATTCCATGTTAACTTTATCTCTCAGTATTATCCGTCATCCGTAATTTTTGATTGTTACAAACTTCACAGGTTACGCACATACAAACGTTACACTCATTTCACGACTTTCAATAAACATAAGTATTTAAATACATTCATAAAAATTAACGTGCAAGCGTACATACATACATACAGACATGCATTTTTACGAACATATCCTCCAACAACAATGGAAACTCACCATAAAAACAGTCATCCACATCCATTTTATTGATGAATATGAGCTCTTTTTCTTTTTTAGCTATTTCATTTCAAACATATGTATATGAAAAGGAGTTTTAGCTCCAAGGCCACATTAAGCTATTGCAACCTCTTATTTATTTGCTAAATTTGCCTTCTAATATTTATCAACCCAAGTGTCGACGAAAGCAAAAATGTATAGTGGTGGACTTGCTAAGAAGAACTATCGCCGATTTAATCGTAATAATCGATATATTAAGCAACAAATAAATTAAATAATGGTATTCCATGCACTTTAATGAATATTATTATTTATTTATTATTGGAATAATGAATTTATGAAGATTACCTTTAAATTTTTTCCAATTTAATAAGGAAATATTATTATTTGGATCGCATAAAGGAAAATATTTTAAGGTAAATTGAAATATAATGGTGAACAGCAAAATACATTCCATTAGCCAAGTCACCCTGTCACAGAAACCTATCGATATTTGAAATGTTTTATAAACACTCTGTGTAAAAGAAGTACTAATTTGCACAAACATTCAAATAACTGAATCTATGCAGGTACCATCAGTTGCTCACTCATTTCCATTTTGCGTTTTTATAATTAAATATCTAAAGTAATTAAAAAGGCCCATATACTATTTTATTTGTCTTTGTTTTATTTACGCTTAAATTAAATAATTACAAAACAGTATTGTAAAAAACTAGATCTTTGGATTTTTAAAAGATAATTTTAAGTCGAACAGATATTACAATATTTGGCATTGGTTCTTTAAAAAAACTCCAAATATTATAACATTCAATATGAAGCGAGGTACTGTACTTGGTCCGTTTGAGCTTAACTGCAAACTGTCGATGAACAGATTGTACGTGCAAGTGCTTGGAGGCTTCACAAAAGTTGTGAAGTTGGGAAATCGTATAATTTCTGAGGGCTGTTGAAAGAAAACAAAAATATTTATTAATATAATTAACTTATAATATTGTGTAGGCATACTTACAATCGACATTGACTCATTAGAAACACGACAGAACGTCATATGTTTACCCATTATAATATCATGTTCAACACGTTTTGTAAATAATGACTCTGACCACGGTAATTGATTTATATGCGAAAGGAATGTGCGATCGTGAAACTCCACAGGGTCCGAGATGAGCAATTTATCTGTAAATTAGTGATAACAAATATATAAAATATTATTATTGTTATGCAATATTATACAATTTACAATATAGCTTATAAAGCCCCTTTGTTTAATTTTAATACATGCCTTATAGAAATGATTAGTTTTTTTATAGATGTAAAGAAATTGTTTACTTACTCAGTAAAGAATCTTCAATAGCCAATTCTTCTGCAGTCAAGTTTGCATGAGTGTTTTTTGATTTCCCGTAAGCGGTATCGGGAATATAATCCAGTAGATTTCCATTATACAAAAATAAATTTTCGACGTCGGTCATATTCAACGAATAGAACTTATAAACTCCAAACATTTCAAAAAATTCTCGTACAGGAGTCATACTATAACATCCAGCTAAATCGATTTTGGGATAATATGTTATAAATGATAGGCACATTTCTTGTTTTGTGGAATAACCACCGAACGTGGTTCTTTTGCGATGTGTCGTATCGTAAGCACAGTCTGTTATTATGTAATCTCCCGGCAGAACAGTAGTTTCGTTGGCGAGTTGATGAAACTGTTGATATCTGTAATCATAATAATCGTCCTCGATTATACGTGGTAACTCTTTACCGGCTCGAACATGACGCAAACTCATTTTGCGACCCGCGCGATGTGAATGAAGAGAGCCAGATATAATTTTTATTCCATCGTTGGGAAACAACTAAAAACATTAAAGTGTTAATAAATATAATATAGGAATATTTGTATAAAATACATACCACATTTGAACAAGATGGCCCACAAATTCCAACATTACGATATAGTTTTTGACCAGGAGGTATGATTTGGGTATCGGAAATGGATACACCACTGATTATTATACCTCCGTCGTTCTGACGTAACTGAGGTGTATAGTGAATTCGGAAGCCAGAATTATCTACGACTGAATAACAATTTTAAATAAGTTTCATTTAAAGTAACTTGCATTATATGTAAATTTGGAACTTACCATGTAAAGCATTTGGATTATCGTAATGTATTTCAAGCATATAATACTTTACTCCAGATGATCCACCCATTGGGATGCCAACATGTTCGGGCATGAATTGCCCAGATGACCCAATAGACCACACGGCAACTGGCGTGGAGCAAGAATCCCAGTCTCTCGGTGTAAGCGAGTTGCTGTTACATACTGTTCCTGTGCTTCTTACCCAAACGTCCCACGATGCGGAATCAGAGCCAGGATACGATTTTGTA
This sequence comes from Zaprionus kolodkinae, assembly GCA_018901885.1. Taxonomy (NCBI): domain Eukaryota; kingdom Metazoa; phylum Arthropoda; class Insecta; order Diptera; family Drosophilidae; genus Zaprionus; species Zaprionus kolodkinae. Next base: position 2,458,097 of record JAEIFM010000288.1, on the reverse strand, counting down.
GAGCATTCAAATAGTGTCATGTGATGCACCATAGGTTCATCTGTTTTACTGATTAATACACGTCATTATTATCCACTTGGATTCTTCTACAATGTGTTTACTTACTCTGCACGAGTTAACAATGGCTCATATCCAATAATGTGGTGCTTAGCAGTAAGTATCGGAGAGCTGACTATTTTACACCAGTATAGTGTATCCATAGAGGGCTCAATGGTCACATTTCTAACAGCAATATCCCAACTAAGCACATCGTTTTTGTTTGTATTATCTTGTTTTCGAAATATTGGGTTCATTAAATGAAGTGGCTTGGCGCCGCGATTCTGACCATGTCCATCCAAATTTCCATGTATAGGATCGGTACTACCAAAGGACCATAGCACTTTTATTGTATCGTCCTATGATATTAAAAAATATTATATATTCAATAGTATAACTTTAAAATATATACGTACGCTTAATGGCAGATCGTAAGGATCACATGTTTCAATTAACCGCTTGAATTCCAGGTGCGTATGAGTACCATTCTGATAACCGTGAATAATGTGATAGTTTTGTGTATCATCTTGTAAGGGTGGTCCATGTGGATTATGATGTGAACCATGGCAATCCTGGAAATTATAAAATTGTTGTAAAAAAAAGGAACTACAGGTAAATATCTAAATATCTATATATTCGTTCTTAATTTAATATTAACGAATATGTTTTTAAAAGGTAATTAGCCTAACTAACTTGGTTGTCATCCTGTTTTTAGTATACTCACCAATGCGTTCATTTTTCCATTGTGATCGTCGACCCAGAGAAGTACCATGTCTGCATTAGACATGCGACCATCTCTTCGCGAAAATCCAAGGCCAATAAAACCGCGCGTATTGACAGTCACTTTAAAATAAATTTCCTTTTCATGAATCCTCCACTGCAGCCAATACAAACCATTAGTGTCCATCATTTCTATCCGTTCCCAGTCTTGATGCCGGACATATCCCGATGAACTGGGATCCTTTTGAACATTGTTATGATTTGCGTGAACGCCGTAATTCCATGAATATACGACAAGAAAAAGCAGGCTTCCGATTATTTTAAACAACATTTACCGATCGTATTTTGTTAATCCTTAAACTTAAAAATTATATATTTTAGAAATGTAATATTTATTATTTAGTTTTTAAGCCGTTTGTTTGTATTTGTTGTACTGTTGAAGGCTTTTTTCGTTTTAATATGGCTTGCGTACGTCTTTCATGGATATGATTCGAAAGGAAGATCATTTCACAAGCCGGCAGATGTTCAGAGGAAACTAACACACCACCTTTTTGACTCAGGTATACACAGAAATTTCAGAATACATAAAAATGCATACATACATATACATGCATACACTAATACATGCGTACACATACAGTGCCTGCCATCTTATTTCGAACTACTGTATTTTCAAAGCCGAAATCTTTTATATAGTTAAATGACTGTTTATATTTGTTTTTAGCATGTAGGTATAAAAACTATATATTATATTAAATTATTTTATATGCATGTATTTTAAATTATTCAAAACATATTTTATTATACATATATCATATTTTGGCCGATAGTACCGATGCTATCGGTATCCATCGATGCGTTGCGATGGTGGCAAATATCGATGTTGTTAAAGCACGCATGGCGTTGCCAGATAGTCTTTCAACTCCAATCTTATGAACAGTTAACAGCTGTAGATCATACTGGTATGTATTTTACTTGATTTGTATTTCTGTTTGTCTTACAATATTATTATTCTTATTATTATTTCATATATATAAATTGGATAAGTCATTTAATGCTTATTCAATTTAACTTAAGCGTAACCCTAGTTGTAGAAATAAAGTTTGAAAAGTTTTTCTTTTGGCGCCATGCAGGTAAACAGATGTAAACAAATGTATGCACTGAAGAGGACAAGTTTTTTTGTAAGCGTTGTTTGGACAATGCTAAATCAAATGACGAAACAACAATCTTTTAATGGTAATGATTACTTTTACCTTTTTTTTTTTCCTCAATTGAGAATTGTATATTGTTTTACAGCTAATATTCCATAAATGATTTAACAAGGAAGTTAGGACTGAAACTTCAAAGATTGTCTAACTTCTAATGTAGTAGCGTAGGCAGTCCAAATTGGTCTTCTCGGAATCGGTACAGTGGATCAACGCAAGGTACCTAGGTGTTTTTATTATCCATGTGACCTTGCGTTCCTTGGTTTGGAACCATATACACCAGAATTTATCGTCATGTTGAGGTCTGTCACTCACTTCATAATTGAAATGGCGTTCTGTACATCATAATTTTCAATGGTTGAAGGGTATAAAAACTCTCAACAATAATAACGAAAGCAGTAAGTTATTGAAACAAGTTGTATAATAAATTGAACATACCTTCATAAATTATCCTCTTCTAAATCTTCACAAAATATAGTAACAAAACATTTACTTTATTTAATGTTTAGGTCATGGAATAGTTGGACTGGTTGGATTGTGCGTAACAAGCAGTTGAAGACATCTTCTATCCCACAAAGTAAATATATACATTTCACACGCTTCCACCAATATCTTTCTTATACTCGGGTGTAGAGCCTTTACACTGTAGGAAAAGTTTTCTAAACTACAGACACTTGTGATAACATAAATGTATGTATGTACTCTCAACTGGAATGAACAATTGTTATCACTAATCGCATTTGCTTATCTGTAACAGGCAGCTAAATGCATCAATAAAAGTAATTATCTGACAACAGACTCGCGCCTCCGTGAAGCTGCCGTAAGTGATCACGAGCGGTTTCCACTTGTCCGATTCACGGCACTATTAAATGTTTTGTGGTAAGGAAGCTGATGGCATGTGTGGGTACTTGGAGTTTAGGGGTCTCTAGCACCTTGATGACAATGGCAGTTTACAAGTGATCGACCCTGAAATACCCTGCAAAAAATTATTTGTTTAACTTAATGTGACAAGAATTTTGTTTGCTAATTAGTTTTTTTATTGCCTGCCACGCATATAAGATCTGCAAGGAATGAATGATTTTTAAAACCTTCAATATATGAACATTTATTTGTATGGAAATATGGTACATACATATGTGCATAGATTTAATTCACAGAGTAACAAAGTGAGTCGTGCTAATTTAGTGCATCGCTTCGCTGCCACTTTGGCTGAATTTGTCAAGTGCGCTAATTAAACAAAATATTTAGCATCATAATTTTTACAGCCGTATACCTATGTATACCCTGTAACCATGAATATCATCTGCAAAGGTCTGCGTAAAGCCAAAAACCATATAATGATAAATAAACAACAATTTACAACTCATATAGGATTTACTGTTTTAATTATCAATCATAAGCTAAGATGGAAATGCTTTCAATTCAATTATGAACTTAAATAGCTCTCCTAATGGGTATCTACGAGACGTGCCCATTTTCTTATTTATTTTATGCACATTCCGAAAAAAATGCATAAAATCGTAGCTTAGCTTTAATAAATAATTAAAACACGTGTGCGCGTGTTCATCGATGGGTTCAGTAAGCAAAGACTGATTGGCGAAAAAATTATTTTATATTTTTATTAAATGTTTACTTAATATGTTGCTAGCGTAGGTGCTGTATTTGTTGTTGTTGTTCTTGTTGTTATTTGTCATTGCTTTTTTGTTGGCATTCGATTTAGCACGAATTTGTCAATTCTCAAAAATTTCTCGATGTGCAATAAATCGCACGCGATTTTTGTTTGATGGCGCGACAGAGAGCAGCTACTATCAGCGCTAGAGTGAGAGAGCGAAACGCTGTCAGGTGGCGGAGGCAGAGCGTCGAATCTCGAAACTGCTCAACAACAATTTGAACAAAATTTTTAACCGTTTTGTTTGTTTGCTTTTTTTTTATTTTTTGCGCGCTCTGTGTTTTTTCGCTGCCCGTCGGCATCTGAGGCAGTAGTAGTAGTAGGTAGCGGGTAGTACATAAGTAAGTTAAGTTTATATGCCATTGGCAGTTGGCGATTTGGCTTCATTCGTTTCGCGGCGTTCTCAGCTGAAGCAACAGTTCCCGATTTTGCTCCGGCTTACCCAAAACCCACCCCAAAATTCTCACCGTAACGCCAGATCGTGGCAGATCGGGTGCCTGACATCGCGTATCCAAAATGTGAGTGTGTGTGTGTGTAAGACCTATGTTGTGACAGGACTCGAAAAAAAATATACTATACATATATGATATAATATGCATATCAAAAGTGAGTTATTAGCTTACTTAGTGTCACAAGGTGAAATGATAAAGTGAATACATTAATAAAGAGGAGATTCGCATGTTAATCTTGTGCAGTGTTGAAAACTTTAAAATTCGAACGAAACAATATAAGACTCAATTGTGGAATTTTTCGGACTTTAGCATCCTCTAGATGAGGATAAAAATGGCAGTCAAACTTTCTCGTTGTTTTCGTTTCTTTCTCAATATTTGGGTTAAATTATTCATATCATATTGGCATACCGAGCGACGACAACTGGTTTGTTCGATTGTTGTGCGAGCTACCCAAAATTTTAATATCAAATCCATTAAACTAATCTCCACACGCAACACGGGATTCGGGATCTCTATCAAAATTGCATAATACTTTTTATATCACAAGCTATGATAAAGATTTAGAATGCTATAAAAGTTATACATTTTATAATTGTATTTCTTGTTTTGTTGATATTTTTAGATCTTTGACTTCTTTTTTTTGTTTATTTTATCTTGTTGTGAGTTGCTTTGGTCTTAGTTCATCTGCATATTTGCTCATCGACTTTGGATGATTTATTTTATCTCTATGTTTTTCGACAGATATTTTAAGCTGCGCTTTCAGTCTTCTCTTTCTCGTTTTACGTGCAATTTTTCACATTGATTTCGCATTAATTGAGCCACTAATTATATGAATAATTATTTGCACTACTTATAAGCATTTGCGGTTATTTATTTATATTTCTCGTATAATTGCGCTTCGTTGAAATGTGTTTTTTTTTTGTTGATTTTTCAATACAAATATTCGAAACCCAAGTAATAACGTGCAAAAATGTGACTTCAGTGGGAATCAAGTACGAATTGGATCTGGGTCTAAATGCTGAGAACCCCCCCAATAACAATGCATGATTTACAAAAAAAAAAAAAATAGTACATGCTACTAAATTAGTTTGTGTGTATTACACATAATTCAATATTATTGTGAGATACGGTTCATTGCCAATGCAATTAGTTTGCAGAATTTCAGAGGCACAAAACAAAACATAGCGAAATTAAATGAAACGAAACACGAATAAAACAAAACACTCAGATTGCCAGTCAAACTGACGAACTGACAAAAACCGATCCGAACTGTTTAAACGCTTTTTTATTTTTTCAAAAGCCAGCCCAACAAAGGCACAAAAAAGCGCGGCGTGGAGATAGATGCAAACTACCAAACCATGTCAGTTGTGAGCTCATGTCTTATGTAAATGCCGCCAAGCACGCGTGCTATGAGTATATAATACCTACATCTCTCTATATATATTCATGTACAATACATGTATGTACTCGAATATAGGTATGTTTAGCGTAACGGTTTATTTTCTCGTCTGCCGATTCGTATCGCGATAATATTCCATCTTGAATTTTATGCTACTCTCGGATAATAAATCAAATCATTACTTCATAAACATTATTCCGATATTGTGTTTCTTTTTTTTTACGGCGCGGTAATTGAAGATTAAGCTAACTTTAATGAGAACCATTTAGCAAGTGGCGTTTATCAGATGATAGCAAATATGCTCTCATATATATTTTACAATAACGATTTTTTCTTCGCCCTCATCATAAAAAAGCCATAAATTCTTAAGTTGATTTTATAAAGCCAGCGCCAGGCAATGCTGCTGATAAAAAGTGGGAACGGAAAATTAATTTGTAGCTCTTACTGGTTCAACCTGATGATACCCACTACCCGAAGTAGGTGAAGGAGAAGTTGAAATCTGAGAGACCGTTCAGATTTCTTCTTCTATACAGGTTCATTTCCGTGCCAAGATATGGCTGTAACCGTGGGTTATACCCGTCTATAATTGTCCCGCTTTCTGGTAATTTGCCTCACATACTCTTTGTAGCAGCTAATGAAGCCAGATAAAATGTGTAAAAAGTCTGCCACATCGAAATCTGCCTCAGCTGACACGGTTCGAACAAGTTATAAATTGCTTGCGAAAATTCCCCGCTGGGAAATTATTTCATTCCAGTAATCATCATAAATATCGAATTTAAGCCAGCGATTTTCATATTTATAAACCAATTCGACTTATGCAGAAAAATCTCGGCTCAAGTTATTGTTTAAATACACGTAGCAAATTGCGTGTATTCTGAAACCTTTTTGGGATATCAACACGATCTTAAGTGCTGCAATTAAGCTATCTAACTGGCTTCAATTAACTACAAAAACGTTTTGCTTTATTTTAGTTTCCACTTATCATGCATGTTCTATATTTGATATTTTATTACGGTTAGTCTAGTTTTCTCTATTAAATTAAACTTTGCACGTTCCCTTGCCCCTGAGTTATCTGAAATCGTATATCTCGGATGTGATATCGTAAATGCGAATCTATTTTTGGTGCTGTGCCTTTTTTCGCATGATGTTACGAGGTATATTTAATATATGCTTGTCACGTATTAAGTGATTTTGGAGGAGGTGCCCATAAGGCCTACTTGAATGATAGATATAAACCTAACTACCGGTCGAGTTAATTCACCTACGGAAAATTACATAGAGCTTAAGCTAAGAAGGCTATATTAATTTATTGAGTTGTTGCCACTTCTTCCTCTTCTTCGCGTGCGAACTGCAATATTCTGATAACGGTAACATGCATATATACTATATGATGTATGATGTACATTGTACCAATATTATGGCAGTATACTTTATACCTTGCTATAACTTTCGATTCCCAGCTTTGTTTGTTTCGGATTACTTCCGTTCATAATCAATACGATTTCTTATCACAAGTTTTATGGTATTGCTTTACTTCAAATTGTTCTTGGAACTGCCATATATATAGTGGGGTACTAAACTAATGCGATTTAAATGCTGTTATTGTCGAACCTTATTAAGATTGCAAACTTAAAAAATACTACATACGCAGGTATGGTAAATGTCGCTTAGCTTCGACTGAGATTTGTAAATATATTTACAGCTGATCGTGACTAATGGAGTATTCGCCCTAAATTAGATTTGCCAACAGTTATTTTTCTTTAAAAAAAAAACCCAGACGCTAATTGAGATTTCACCCTACATCAACACATTGTCGATCGACTGGAGCTGAAATGTGTAAATATATCGAATATCCCAAGTATATGGGTATACCAGAAGTACATATGTATTCGAAAATTCGAATACCTCTCATTGCAATAGTTAACCCTGTCAATCCAATATCCAATATACGTAAACCAATCGAGGCTACCTGTTAGACTACCTGGCGAACTGCATGTGCAATAATGTGAATGGCTTTTAAAACAGCTGTCCAAATAAAATATCAAATCCAATATTCTATATCATCGACGTGCCAAGGGCGTTGCTATAATATTACAGTCTAAATTGTCTATAATGAAATCAATCAAAGCTATGTATTTAGTATATCCGTTATTATGCAGCTATAGATATCAGTCAGTCAAGATGTGTTCATAAGTACTTAAGCTTAGGTAATTAAAAATCGTTTTTTCCATATTCGTTTTATCGAATTTGTCTGGTATTTCCTTATAGGAAGCCGGCCATTTGTCAACGCTCATACTAATCTAAATATTATGAAAATTTTCTGAAAATAAGTATAGCGTGTTGCGATGCAATTACCTTATCAATAGGATGCCAGCTAAAATGACAGGCAATGATAGTCGGCTGTGTTGTAAATTACAAAGAAAAAAAAAAAAAAAAAATCATATCAAAATCGAAACCACTTAAACGAAGCTCGTGAAACTTTTGATATTGTCATTTGTCATGTTCATAACTCAATTTGGCTTAAATGCCGAACACGTGCGTTGCCAAAAAGCCAACTATTAAGACGTGCATAAACGTGCAAAAGACCCGCATATTGCTTAACAATTTAAAATGTAAATTATGATTGCATTCATATGACACGTGTATCTCGAAAAACGAAAAGATTATGAGTATAAATAAAAGAGTTAACAAAGATTTGACAATCATTTGTTAAGGCCAGACAAAAATGCTGATTAATACGAAACTTTTTCGTTTATCGAACAGTTTCTAAGATCGCAATAGAAACAATCATTAATAACTAAGTGTTTACGTTCGGGTACTGGAATTGTTTTAAATACATATTCCAAATTTATCCCGTGACTTAGGGCGGTCATTAACTTTTCTAAGTTCGTTAAACTTATAGACTGACATGAATTAAAAGTAAACTTGAAGTGAATACCCTATTGTATGAGTGTGCTTAATAATCGAATATAAAACTGAATGACTAATTATACATTTGAATATAAATCAATTGCACGTGCTGGTTAAAACAAATTAAAAATTTGTCTCAATTAGCAGCGAAACACAAATAACAATAATAAAGATAAGATAACATAGTACTCAAATACTTGTCATATTTGAATGGATACACAAATTTTGTTAAATTCGTAGTGTTCCTTCCCTTTTTTTTTTTTTTGATTCACAATCAAAAAATACGTTAAATTAAATATTATACTGTCTACTTAGCATCGCATAAATTCCCCAGTTGTAAACCTGAATCGGAGATCGGAGCTGACATAATAACAGCCCCACATTCTCTTTAACGCTTAACGATGGGATTATAAACTCAATTCAACTGTATAATACGTACTTATTATGAGTGTAACTTCCCAGATTTTTAACAGTTTCCTGTTTATCCTCTCGTTATTCAGTTGACATCGACGGGCGAAACGAAGAATAATAAAAACCTGCCAAAATGGCTGTTATGCCCCTATGTAAGTATACCATCATATAAACGCACTTACTCAAAAGTTTAACATTATTTAAATATATATTCATAAAAAAAAAAATCACGAAGTGGGGCATAAATAAATTTCACGTGAGGTCGATGCGCAAAATCCCCGAATTATTGGAAATTACGCATGCGCCGCTGCGTTAATTAGAGACCAGTCGGACTGAGTCGAGCTGACGGGTTGACAGACTCAAGATCGTCGCACAAAAATAGATACATACTACATACATACACTAATATCTAAGATCTCTAAAAATAAGCGAAAATATTGAATGAGCAATTATCAATAGTCAATATTTGATTTCCTTCGCAGTTTATGTGCCCAAGCGCGTCAATCTGGGTATAATGATGTTTCTCTTGTGCCTCGTCAACTACATGATGCGCGTGAATCTGTCCCTCAATATTATCGCAATGGTCGAGCAGCGAGACACTAACAATACGATCGTAGATAGTCCAGATGTGCGTATATTTTAATCCAACAATAAACAATAATACTACAATAAAAACATATTTCTAATGCAAATTTTCAGTACGGACCACGCTATGATTGGTCGCAGACCGATCAGGCATTGCTGTTAGGTGGATATTTCTATGGTTATATGATTACCTCGCTGCCGGGTGGCACGCTTTCCGAGATGCTTGGCGGGCGTAATGTCGGTGGCTACAGTGCCCTCCTGGGCGCCATATTAACGGCCCTGACTCCAATGGCAGCTGCCTGGGATAAATACGCAGTGTTTGCTGTTCGATTTCTACTCGGTTTTGTCTCTGGTGTGGCTTATCCATGCTGTCACAATTTGATTTCCAAATGGTCGCCGCCGGAGGAGAAGGGCAAATTTGTAGCCACACTAATGGGCGGTACATTCGGTACTGTGGTTACATGGCCACTATGTGGCCTGATCATCGAAAGTCTTGGCTGGCACTGGGCCTTCTATATAGTGGCTATAATTGTGCTGGTCATTGTGGCATTATGGTTCTATCTGGTCAGTGATACGCCGGGGCAGCACAGCACCATCAGCATTCAGGAACGGGAATACATCGAGAATAGTCTTGGCACCACAGTGGCTAAAAAGGCGGTAAGTTGAGAGATTTGTTTTATATATTTGTTTATTTATTATTTTATATTTTTACTTGAACAGAAATGGCCCCCATACACGAAGCTGCTTGTTTCTATGCCCTTCTGGGCCCTTACCCTGCTGCATTACGGAAGCATGTGGGGTCTATTTTTCCTGATCACGGCAACTCCCAAGTTCTTGAGCGAAGTCCTTGGATTCGATCTGTCGAAGGCCGGCTTCCTGTCCAGTTTACCACACATTGCTCGCCTCTTGGCTGCATTTGCATTCGGTGCCATTGCAGACTGGATTCGTCAAAAGGGTTGGTGGACGGTGACATTAACGAGAAAATTGTTTTGCATACCCTGTAAGTATATAAATTATAAAAGATTCCTGAACTATAATCATATAATATGTAATTTTTTTCAGCGCATGTACTGCCAGGCATTATGCTCATCGTTTTGGCCTTCTACGGTCGCGATCCAATGGTGTGTGTGGCCATTATGACCATCTCGTTGGGCTTTAACGGTGCTGCCACATCTTCCAATTTGGCCAATTCGCAGGATTTGGCACCCAATTTTGCGGGTACAATGTACGGGATTATCAATTGTTTGGGAACTACGCCAGGCATATTTTCACCTTTAATTGTGGCTGCCTTTACATCAGAATCGGTAAATTTATTACTATATTACTATTATATTATTAAATATTAAATATATATTTATATTTTTGTCTATTTTTTTTAGAACACCATCGATGATTGGTTCTGGGTATTCGTGATTGGCGCCGCCGCTTACATTTTGCCCGCCATATTTTTCTGGATCTTTGGTTCAGGCCAGATTCAAAAGTGGAACGAGGTGGCCACATCCGAGCCAGAATCGGGGGTCGCTAATACAAAGTTGTAGTTTTTTGGGCTGTGATGTTTTAGTAATAATGCCATATTGTAAGATATATCTTCATTTGTATATGCCGGAGACCTGCGTGCTGTGTTCTACTAAAGAAGCTCGATTTATTTGTTTTTAGAGAAATGCCGCATGCAGGGCTCGTGTTTATATAATATGTATGTACATAAACATGTAATTAATTGCATTTAAAAGTGCGAGTCCTATTAAAATTAAAGCTGTCTATCAGCTGCATATTTATTGTTGGAAAACAGATTGACTCATTTAAGACTAATCAAGATCATTAGTAATATATAAACAAACAACCAAGTAGGCGGAATTTTCAAAACAAAAACCTTCAACTGGATCGAAAACCTATTTACACACTTCTAACAAATATGTTGAATAGGGTAGATCTAACCTTTAAATCTTAAATACTTTGCATTGTTACACATTAACAATGTACTGCGCCCCCTTCTGTCGCCTTTCGCTTAGTAATACCCTCCGTTTGCTAAATTGTGAGGCTGTATTGGAACCACAACAGAGATGTCGTTCGCGTAATCCATACTGGAACACCCCAGAGAAACGTTGGTGCCAGCGCAACATTACACAACTGAAGCATCTATCAAAATATTTGGGTAAGACCGTTGAACAGGTGTGCATCTTCATGTACGATTTGACCCTAAAGAAATTCGGAGAGATTGTGAATCCAAAATGTAAGAATTGGAATTTTTTCCGAGTACCATTCGTAAGATCCGACGTTTGTATCTTATATGATGGCATTTTTGATGCAAAGGGAAACATTAAGAAACCGATGCATCCGTTTGTAATGCGTTTGGTTCTTAAAATATTAAATCATTTCTTGAATATGCCGTGTGGAATCGATGCGATTCCACCTCGGAAAAAACGGAATCTCTTTTATGGTCGCTTTCAAAAATGTTTTGATCCGTTTAAGCCTCAGCTTAAGAGCGGTAGGGGAGGAAGTGGTGGACGAGGGGGGCCAGGAGGGCTCGTAGGACCCGGAGGGCCCGGAGGACCCGGAGGACCCGGAGGATCGGGAGGGATGGATGAATTCGGTGATGAGCTTGACGATGAACTTGGTGGAGGCTTAGATGATTTTTATGCTGATTCAGGATTAGAACCTCGAATTATCGGAGCTGATGATGATTATGATTCTGATGCAGATTATGAAGAATTTGGAATGTCTGGAGGCAAAAAAAAGAAAGATGCTGCTGATATGGTTGTAAAGCCCGTGAGAGGAGTTGTTAACAAATATGCTAGTGGTCCTGGTGGTGCTGGTGGTCCTGGTGGTGCTTATGGTCCAGGTGGTGCTTATGGTCCAGGTGGTGCTTATGGCCCAGGTGGTGCTTATGGTCCAGGTGGTGCTTACGGTGCTGGAGGTGCTTACGGTGCTGGAGGTGCTTATGGGCCTGGTGGTGCCTATGCGCCTGGTGGTGCTTATGGTCCTGGTGGTGCCTATGGTCCTGGTGCTCCTGGTGGTGCTTATGGTCCAGGTGGTCGTGGTGGCCCTGGTGATCCTGGAGGTGCTTATGGTCCTGGTGGTCCTGGAGGTGCTTATGGAGCTGGTGGTGCTTATGGTCCTGGTGGTCCTGGAGGTGCTTATGGTGCTGGTGGTCCTAAAGGTGCTTATGGTGCAGGTGGTCCTGGTGGTGCTTATGGTCCTGGTGGTGCTTATGGTGCTGGTGGTGCTGGTGGTGCTGGTGGTCCTGGCGGTGCTGGTGGTCCTGGTGGTGCTGGTGGTCCTGGTGGTGCTTTTGGTCCTGGTGGTGCTTTTGGTCCTGGCGGTGCTGGTGGTCCTGGCGGTGCTGGTGGTCCTGGTGGTGCTTTTGGTCCTGGCGGTGCTGGTGGTCCCGGTGGTGCTGGTGGTCCTGGTGGTGCTTTTGGTCCTGGCGGACCAGGTGGTGCCTATGGTCCCGACGGGTCTGGTGGTGCCAATGGTCCTGGTGGACCTGGTGGACGTGGTGGTCCTGGTGGTGCTGGAGATGGAGGTGATGATGATAGTGCTGGAGGTCGGGGTGGACGAGGTGGCGGTCGTAAAGGTCGCCGTGGAGGATCAAGTGTAATGGATAAAGAAAACATGAAAAACATTTCCGGCCATTATAATAAAACTGTGACCAAAAAAGAAAAGAAAAATAAACCAGAAGAGGAAGAATACATAGCATATACCCCAGTTGTCAAGAAACCACCACCACCACCTCCCAAGAAAAAGAAATTCCAAGGATCTGAAAATCGCCGTTACATGGGACAACTGATTCCAGTTCTCGTCCACGAGCCATTTGATGACAGCAAGCCTTCAACATGGGTACGAAGGCATCCGGAGCAGTTACGTGTGCTTGAAGGCACGAGGGTTGGAAAAGCTGTTGTGCATCGCTACAAACGCGAAACTCTCGAGGCCCAGCTTATGCAGGCAAGAAATCGGTATTCTGTGCGCTCTGTTTATGACATTAAGGAGCGCGAATCTATGGAAGCAATGGGCATATTTGGTCATAAATCCGCACCAAATAGGAAATCGCACATGGTCAAGGCTCTTGATTATGACAAGCTTATGAATCCTCCCCCAGAGCCAGAAGTTGTACCTAAGGCGAAGAAGGGTAAGAAATGAACTGACAAGGTGCTGAAACTTTGTTTACTTCTACATCACAAGGTTGAGTAGCCGCTTTTGGCGGCTACGAGCATCAAAACTTACGAATAATTGATGAATCAGTGTTATTTATTATACCAAAGAATTACCAAAATTGCAATAGCTGCCTACTTATATGTATGTGCGTATATAAATATAGGGAATATTTACATGAAATAAATAGAGCAGAGTATTTAGAATAACAATTCGCCCAATTCCCAAAATCCGTTACAAACGTGTAATCACACATACATATGTACATATAAATAAAACTTTCTCTTAAAAACATGCAATTCACTTTTAATTTTGACCTCCGCAATCGATTAAAACTTAAAACAAGCGATTTAAAATTTTCAAAAAAAAATTTTTGTTGAAAAATAATAGGGGGACCCTTGTCCAAATTTCCAAAATATCGAAATATATTTTTTTAAATGTAGAATCACTAAGGTTGTTAAAACATATACAAAATGTCATTCCGCTTGAAAATCGTTTGATTTTTAAGAAAGTTACGATCGGTGTAAAATGAGGGTACCAGGCCTGTTTAGGATGTTACATGTCCTATTTTTTTTACCATTTCGACATGATTTTTGGGTCAAAATTAAGTATCGTTTAAAATCGATTTAATCAATTGTTTAGTACTAATTTTGACCTCCGCAATCGATTAAAACTTAAAACTAGCGATTTAAAACTTACAAAAAAAAATGTTTGTTGAAAAATCATAGGGGGGACCCTTGTCCAAATTTCCAAAATATCGAAAAATTTCAAAAAATCTATTATGCTATTTTTTAAATGCAGAATTAATCAGGTCGTTAAAACATAAACAAAATGTCATTCCGCGTGAAAATCGTTTGATTTTTAAGAAAGTTACGATCGGTGTAAAATGAGGGTACCAGCCCTGTTTAGGATGTTACATGTCTAATTTTTTCACCATTTCGACATGATTTTTGGGTCAAAATTAAGTATCGTTTAAAATCGATTTAATCAATTGTTTAGTGCTAATTTTGACCTCCGCAATCGATTAAAACTTAAAACTAGCGATTTAAAATTTACAAAAAAAAATTTTTGTTGAAAAATCATAGGGGGGACCCTTGTCCAAATTTCCAAAATTTCGAAAAATTTCAAAAAATCTATTATGCTATTTTTTAAATGCAGAATCAATCAGGTCGTTAAAACATAAACAAAATGTCATTCCGCGTGAAAATCGTTTGATTTTTAAGAAAGTTACGATCGGTGTAAAATGAGGGTACCAGGCCTGTTTAGGTTGTTACATGTCTAAATTTTTCACCATTTCGACATGATTTTTGGGCCAAAATTAAGTATCGTTTAAAATCGATTTAATCAATTGTTTAGTACTAATTTTGACCTCCGCAATCGATTAAAACTTAAAACTAGCGATTTAAAATTTACAAAAAAAAATGTTTGTTGAAAAATCATAGGGGGACCCTTGTCCAAATTTCCAAAATATCGAAAAATTTCAAAAAATCTATTATGCTATTTTTTAAATGCAGAATTAATCAGGTCGTTAAAACATAAACAAAATGTCATTCCGCGTGAAAATCGTTTGGTTTTTAAGAAAGTTACGATCGGTGTAAAATGAAGGTACCAGGCCTGTTTAGGATGTTACATGTCTAATTTTTTCACCATTTCGACATGATTTTTGGGTCAAAATTAAGTATCGTTTAAAATCGATTTAATCAATTGTTTAGTACTAATTTTGACCTCCGCAATCGATTAAAACTTAAAACTAGCGATTTAAAATTTACAAAAAAAAATTTTTGTTGAAAAATCATAGGGGGGACCCTTGTCCAAATTTCCAAAATATCGAAAAATTTCAACAAATCTATTATGCTATTTTTTAAATGCAGAATCAATCAGGTCGTTA
Organism: Zaprionus kolodkinae; assembly: GCA_018901885.1. Taxonomy (NCBI): domain Eukaryota; kingdom Metazoa; phylum Arthropoda; class Insecta; order Diptera; family Drosophilidae; genus Zaprionus; species Zaprionus kolodkinae. The sequence continues at coordinate 2,442,673 of JAEIFM010000288.1, read as the reverse complement.
AAACATAAACAAAATGTCATTCCTCGTGAAAATCGTTTGATTTTTAAGAAAGTTACGATCGGTGTAAAATGAAGGTACCAGGCCTGTTTAGGTTGTTACATGTCTAATTTTTTCACCATTTCGACATGATTTTTGGGTCAAAATTAAGGTATCGTTTAAAATCGATTTAATCAATTGTTTAGTACTAATTTTGACCTCCGCAATCGATTAAAACTTAAAACTAGCGATTTAAAATTTACAAAAAAAATTTTTGTTGAAAAATCATAGGGGGGACCCTTGTCCAAATTTCCAAAATATCGAAAAATTTCAAAAAATCTATTATGCTATTTTTGAAATGCAGAATCAATCAGGTCGTTAAAACATAAACAAAATGTCATTCCTCGTGAAAATCGTTTGATTTTTAAGAAAGTTACGATCGGTGTAAAATGAAGGTACCAGGCCTGTTTAGGTTGTTACATGTCTAATTTTTTCACCATTTTGACATGATTTTTGGGTCAAAATTAAGTATCGTTTAAAATCGATTTAATCAATTGTTTAGTACTAATTTTGACCTCCGCAATCGATTAAAACTTTAAACTAGCGATTTAAAATTTACAAAAAAAATGTTTGTTGAAAAATCATAGGGGGGACCCTTGTCCAAATGACCAAAATATCGAAAATTTTCAAAATATCTATTATGCTATTTTTTGAATGCAGAATCACTCAGGTCGTTAAAACATAAACAAAATGTCATTCCGCGTGAAAATCGTTTGGTTTTTAAAAAAGTTACGATCGGTGTAAAATGAAGGTACCAGCCCTGTTTAGGTTGTTACATGTCTAATTTTTTCACCATTTCGACATGATTTTTGGGTCAAAATTAAGTATCGTTTAAAATCGATTTAATCAATTGTTTAGTACTAATTTTGACCTCCGCAATCGATTAAAACTTAAAACTAGCGATTTAAAATTTACAAAAAAAAATGTTTGTTGAAAAATCATAGGGGGGACCCTTGCCCAAATATCCAAAATATCGAAAAATTTCAAAAAATCTATTATGCTATTTTTTAAATGCAGAATCAATCAGGTCGTTAAAACATAAACAAAATGTCATTCCGCGTGAAAATCGTTTGATTTTTAAGAAAGTTACGATCGGTGTAAAATGAAGGTACCAGGCCTGTTTAGGTTGTTACATGTCTAATTTTTTCACCATTTCGACATGATTTTTGGGTCAAAATTAAGTATCGTTTAAAACCGATTTAATCAATTGTTTAGTACTAATTTTGACCTCCGCAATCGATTAAAACTTAAAACTAGCGATTTAAAATTTACAAAAAAAAATTTTTGTTGAAAAATCATAGGGGGGACCCTTGCCCAAATATCAAAAATATCAATGATCTTAAAGTTGGTTACAAATTAGTTAAGCATTAACATGAATACCTTAAACATAATATAAAAAACCTCCTAGAGACAGGGGCGCGACATAACCAACCGTTTTGGTTTAACTTCTTGCTATTCGAAGAGAAATCCCCACAAACTGGTTGCGGCCTTTGCAGGTCTTAATTTGTGCAAAACTCTACGATGACACATTAATTAGCTAAGTGTTAATATAACAGCCAGCGTCGCTTTGATTTTAAGACTAATTAACAACAGAACCTTGAACTTAAAAAAATACCTCGTCGTTTTCGCAAAATTTATTTTAGTCATATTTAAGTCCTTAATATTTAGCGCCACGCTTCCTCCATAAATTTTGCTGGCCACATTAACCAAATATGATAAACAATAATATCTTTGAAATATTTAAATGACCCAAAGTAAGAAATAGGATGTGAAGAATGTAAAATTCAAGTATGCAAAAGAAACCGTTCCGTATGCGAACAATTTTTGAAAACAAAATCGCGCGATCATTGTGAAAAAAACAAATTTATTATCGCCGCTTAGTTATCGATAACTTTGTTGCCAGAAGGCTGTTTTTACCAATGTCTGGCAATACTGCGTTTAACAACATAGCCATTTTGAGTTTAACAGAATTCTAAAGTTAACATTTACGCAAACTTAACATTTCTGTTTTGTTGTCGATTTTTTTTGTAATAAAGTTATAAAATAAACGTAATTTTGCGGCAACGCGCACATTACTTTATAAATTAGCACAATAGCAACATTAAAATGGCCGAGGTGGAAGCTGTTCAAATTATTGCGGAATCATTGAAGCAACAGGTAAGATAACTCTGGTGGCCCGTCATTTTGGGTTTTCACCTCTCTCTCTGTTCTTTGTGATATGCACTTTTTGCATGCAAACTATGGAAATGGAGAACTGTCCCATGAAGTGCGTTCAACTGTAGATTTAACTGTGCCTTATTCGCTTATCTGTTTGCCAACTGTTTGTTGAACAAAGTTCAAAAGCGTTCAAAAGTGGCCCAGCATTGTTATTGCCTGTTGTTTCCAGTAATACACATGTATGTTTAATGCATGCGTATGTATGTGTACCCCTGATTAACATTGTTGTTGTTACTAGCCGGTGGCTGGTTTATTAAACCGATATAGATACGAGCGGATCTTGATATAGCCTCAATATTCCAAAGGTGTTAAACCCTGCCACAGCGAGTTAAGCTGTAAATCACACGAGTGTTCCCGATTAAAATCAATAAGCAAATTCACTGAGGCCCCACACAGCTATTTTCATATTAAAATGAAGCAATGTGAACTTTAAACGCTTTCTGAAATAAATTTTTTATGCAGGTGCGTGCATATTTGCCTTAATGTCTTTGAATCAAGAATTCAAATAAGTAAAAGCAAATTAAATTAAATCAAATGCATGAACACATTGTTTTAAATCGAACGTGAATATTCCATTCATACTTTCCTTTTTTTTTAAATTTTGCAGGGTGTCGAGTATGTGTTTGGCATCATCGGCATTCCCGTCATCGAACTGTCCATGGCATTCCAAGTGGCCGGACTTAAGTACATTGGAATGCGCAATGAGCAGGCCGCCTGCTATGCCGCCCAAGCCATTGGCTATCTAACTGGGAAGCCTGGAGTCTGTTTGGTAGTTTCCGGTCCTGGATTGCTTCACGTAACTGGTATTAATTATTAAATGTAACCTATTACCTTTATAGCTATCTTATATATGTAAATGTTTTTTGACAGGTGGCATGGCTAATGCTCAGGTCAATTGCTGGCCATTGATTGTGATTGGTGGTGCAACGAATCAGGATCACGAGGGTATTGGCGGCTTTCAGGAATGCCCACAAGTTGAACTCTCACGTCCATACTGCAAGTATGCGGCACGTCCGCCAACCGCTGCACTGATACCATTGCATGTGGAGAAGGCTGTTCGATATGCTACGTATGGTCGTCCTGGCGTAGCCTATTTGGATTTTCCCGGAAACATACTGCAATCGAAAGCTCAGGAATCGCGCATCTACAAATCATTAGCGCATCCAGCTCCTCCATTGGTTTATCCACCACATGATGAGGTTATACGAGCAGCACAGCTGCTGCGTCTGGCTAAGCGCCCATTGGTGATTATCGGCAAAGGCTCTGCCTATGCTCATGCGGAGAACACACTGCGTCATTTTATTGAGAACACAAATCTTCCGTTCCTGCCGACTCCCATGGGCAAGGGGGTGGTCTCTGATACGGCTGCTCAGTGTGTCTCCTCTGCACGCACGCTGGCCTTACAAAAAGCCGATGTAGTGTTGCTTCTGGGCGCACGTCTCAACTGGATTCTCCATTTTGGACGCGCACCTCGATATGATAAGGATGTGAAGTTCATTCAGGTGGATATCTGTCCTGAGGAACTGCACAATTCGGTTGTCGCATCTGTGGCCATTCAGGCAGACATCCGTCCTTTTGCCGAGCAGCTGTTCGAGCAAATGAACGCCGTGAACTTCCGATTTGGCTACGAACAGGACTGGTGGAAGCAACTGGCGGCAAAGTGCAAACAGAATCGTGATACTGTGCAGCAAATGTCCTTGAATATATCGACTCCGCTCAACTATTACGCGGTCTTCCATCATCTGCGCGAGTTGCTGCCACGTGATACTATTATCGTTAGTGAGGGCGCTAATACCATGGACATTGGCCGGTCAATGCTATTGAATGAGCAGCCACGTCATCGACTTGATGCTGGAACTTTTGGCACTATGGGTGTGGGACCTGGCTTTGCGGTTGCTGCTGCCCTCTACTGTCGTGACTTTGCACCCGGTAAGCGGGTTCTGTGCGTGGAGGGTGACAGCGCCTTTGGCTTTTCTGGTATGGAAATAGAGACCATGGTGCGATACAAGTTGCCCGTGACCATTGTTATTGTGAACAACAATGGCATCTACGGTGGCTTCGATAAGGACACCTTTGAGGCCATACGCAGTGAGGGCGATCTAACCCAAATGTAAGTCGAATTCAATCTAATCAACTGTAGCACTTGGCTAATCTTATCAACTCTATAATTACCTTTTAGCACACCACCATCAGCGTTGGGCGTTCAAGTGCGCTACGAGGAGATGATGAAGATGTTTGGTATGCAGGGCTATTTCTGCACAGAGATCGAACAGCTGCAGAAGGCCATCAAGGCGGCCAACCAACTGACGGATAAGCCCACCATCATCAATGTCGCAATTAGTCCCTCATCGGATCGCAAGCCGCAATCATTCAATTGGCTTACGGAGTCAAAGCTCTAAGGCACAGCAAATAACCAACACACGCACACACACACACACACACACAAGAGACACAGACACACACAAACACACACACACACACACAAATATACAATAACAAAACAACACGATTTTATAAGCCGCAACGTTTACGATTAGTTATTAAGTTCCAAGTTTTCGCGCATTCCTGAAGATTTTCAAAACGCATTTGCCACGATATTGTCTTTGTATATACACAAATAATGCAACTTTTATAAAGCAAACAAACGATTGTAGAATAAGCGAAATTTGTTGAACTACATATGTACGAGTATGTGTCGGTGGGGCAAAGTATACATAGGTTATCTTTAAAATCAACTCTTTATTTTTGCATGTAAGAAAATTTCATTTAATATGCGACTTGTTATTGTTTACCACAATCTATTTTCAGCGCTGGCCGGTGACTCATTTAAAATTTATGAAATACGTCATTCAATCGATCAGGGTGGAGCGATTTGGTAGTTCACCGGCTTTTTTTGATTTTAATTTTAGAAAAAATGTGCGATATTAAATTTAGGAGGGTTTTGTCGTGTAAAATTAGAAATTATTAATTTTGTGTGTTCTCTCAGCGCAGCCTAATAGTTGTCACGCACCATCTCCTCCTCTAGTCCCATATAGTGTAGAAACGAATTGATATCTATCAGGCGACCCTTGTGCAGGAACGGTAATTTGGGACACAGCTCAAAGGCGATATTAAGGGGCGCAATGTCTGGCAAGGGATCGGCATTCATGTCGAAGAAAGCTAGGACATCTCGCACCTCAATATCGCCCTGGGCATTACGCTGCAGTACCTTGAGTATATCCTCGATTAGTTCCAGACTAAATGGCAATCGGCATCCACGTAACGTGGATCGCACCTGAGACTCTGTAATGTACGTCTTGCATGTTGGATTGATGTGACTCAGGTGTTCGGTCAATTCTTCCACATTATTCCAAAGAGCACGCTTCAGCTCCAGTTGTGCCGCAGCCCGCACATAATTGCGATCACAGCTGGGCGGAGGCATTTGCTCTGCTGAAAAGTGACGGCAGACGGTGACAATTTCATGATTGAGTAACGACTCCTTGGGCAAGTAGGACAGCAGAGTGGATTTGAGGGTCTCGTAGGTAATGGTGGTACCATCTCTCAAATCGGCATCCGGCTTGCAGCGCAGCACAAACTGTTTGTAATGTGGACGCACTGCCTCGCGAATCTTTCTTATAATCAATGCAATGTTGGCCACAGGGAACTGAAGTAAGTGGAAGTGGTTAGTCAGGGAATCAAAAAGCTAGGTTAGTTACTCCTACCTCAGAGGGATGCTGTTCCATGTAGAGCAGTGTAAACTCATCGGCCGAAATGATGTGAAATATGTGATCCTTCAGGTTCACTGTGGAACCTATGTAAAAATCATTGGCACGAAAGTATTCTGGTCTTGCCGAGCTGAACTTCTCCTGGCCGGGCAAGGGAACCCGTGCCCTCTTGAGAAACTCTCCACCCACAAACCCAGAGTTGCGTCGTGCCACCTCATAGATCTGCAGCGTATCGTCGGCCAGGTAATAGCTAATGACAAAGGAACGCTCACTGTTCTCCCGAATGACGGAGACCAGCTTGGCGCCGAAGCGCAGTATACAGCCGTCGTACTTGAAGAGCTTCTTGAAATCCGCTTGCGGTGGCTTCGGCTCCACCGTAATGCAGTTGCCCTCCGAGTCCTCGTAACTGCCCCAACCATTGTACGGAGGCAAGCGACGAATCTGACCCTGGTGCAGCTGACGCTCATCGCTGCTCTCGGGCAACGGTTGCGGTGTGAAGTCCTGTATGCCGTACTGCAATGAAATGGGAGAAGCAAGAAATCAGTGCAATGAACTCGTCCCATGCTGACTACTCGAGTAGCTACGGTACACACCTTTTCCCTGTAGTAATGCTGCGTGAACTGATCACAGCTGGTCAGGATTACATTGCGCCCGAATACATTCAGTACGGCACCAATTTGTAGATCCTGATCTGTGTAATATAGCTCCTGCCTCTGGCCCGTGTTAAGCGGATCAGCCACATAGCGAACATCTCGCATATTGGAACCCAGCACGTTCAACAGCGTCACAGCCGTTTGCTGGCCCGGCAGAGCGGGACCCGTGAACTCCTTGGGCAGTTTCCCACGTTTCAGAAATGTGCTAGGTCCTTCACGTCCTGAGTTTCGTGGAAACTTCTCTTTGATGTCGATGGTATCGTCTGCTAGGTAATAGCATATGTCCAGCTTACGTACATCCCCGAACTCGGAGCGATCATTCCAGTAGCCCTGGAACTTAAGCACTCGTCGATCAAACTCCAGGAACTGCGCGAAGGCATGACGTTTTGGCCCTGCACTCGTATCCGGTCGTGCTGTTTGCTTGGAAGCCAAACGATTGCGTATCTCCGTTGTGGGATCACTGGGGATCAAAGTAATTAAAGATCGTCTCGATCTCGTTTAATTTCAATGTCTTACTTGGGCTCGACCAGAGCTACCGGCACTGTGATGCCGGCACGATGGAGAAACTGTCGCGTAAAGACATCACAACCGCTGATATGATATACGCGATCAAAGATCTGCACATTGGTGTCCACATTGAGATCGAAGATGGAAATGAACTCACGATCGCTGGGCGGCATTTTGGGTATGCGCTGGCGATGCACAAGACATCCCTGCGGTATGCCAGAGTTCTCAACCTTAGGCTCTGTGATCTGCATGGTGCCATCCTCCAGATAGAAATAGATCTTCACCTTGCGCACCTGATAGGGTGCATGATAGATCTCGGTGAGCGGTTCCTTGAAGTAGGCGTTGAAACACAGCACCTGCTTGTCGTAGGCCAGCCAAGGCGGCAGCTTTGTTGTCGCCTTGGGCACCCAGAAGCCATTCAAGTCCGAGGACACGGGCGGACAGGCAGGATCAACAAGCGGTCCATTCGGTTCCACAAGCTCCGGCTCTCGGCGATCTGAGAGCATGTGTATTCCCTGGTAGTGCATCAGTGTCTGTCGTCGTGGATGATGTCGTTTGCTATACTACAATACCGAAGGTGTTAATCAGGTGATATCAACCCCACCCCTCCCTCCTGCCATGCATACTCACGTCATAGAACTGCGCACCTGGCAGCAGAGGCATTCCTGGTAATCTCTGCATTATAACGGTAAATTTGGAAACGATTTTAACTGCTAATTTAAGGTACGACTAAATTTAGATAATTATGAAGCGAAATGTTTTGCTCAATTTGAGATTTTGTATTGTTATTTTATTTGTTTTTTTTTTTTTGCCAAAAGAGAAATATGTGTAAATTTAATTTGTGTGTAGTTTTTCGGAATTCTGTTCGATAAATGGAACAAACACAGCTCTATGGCAATACCGTCGCTCGCCATGGTAGCGAGACAACAGCGTCAGCAACTGGTTGCCGACCCAGCAATCATGACAGGTGGTGGTGGGTCGAGGGAGACGACCACGTCAGGTCAGGTGTTTGCGTAGTAAAGGAGTTTTCTAAAGATGACTAGACCAGACTCATACATACTTCTCATTTGAGTTGGGACTGTATGCACGACATGTCTTGCATGAAGGTCGCTTTATTGGATTAAATTAAAATAGGTTTCTTTTTTTGGAAATCTATAATCAATTCATAATTCTTTAAGGAAGGACTTATTGCATTTAGAAATTAAGTATCTTCATTATCAGCTTCAGAAATTCAGTTTGTCTGTATGAACGCTTAGATCTTGGAAACTATAAAAGCAAGAGTCACCAAATTTTAGCATAACAAACATATCGCAGATATCTAAAACGCCAGAGCTTTTTCTCATTACTAGATCATTATCTTAATCATATATTTCTCTTAGTATTATTTATTTAATAGTTCCTAACTGCACTATTCCAGACGTGTAGAGCAGTCCAAATCGTTAATTAGCCAAGAAACCAGGCCTATCCCCCTAGTATGTAGAGACACCGAGACACAGACGATATAATGCTAATTGAAGGGACATGCAAAAGTAGGAAACCCGTCCAAAGCACGTGAGCTTTTCTCGCACCTCTCACTCGGGTCAGAGAGAAGAACTCCCCAGACATAGACAGAAGCGGACAACCGCTCGAGCAGTCAACACACGCGAAGCGGAGAAATGAAATTAGTGTGAGTGAAGCTGGGAAGATTGGAAAACAGTTCCCATTGACAGCATATTAAACTGATCTTTGCAGTATCATATTCACCTATATGCTGCTGGTGCTGGAAGCTGTGCAGGCACAGATGGCCAATTTGACTGCCTGGAGACATCATCGACGACAGAAACGTTTTCTGATATATCAAAACGGTGGAGTAGTCAAGGCAGGAATATTATATTTTGGATATGATATGCAGATATATAATGGAAACTCATTGAACAGTTTGTCACAGGCACCGCATTCCCGGTGGACTTGCAGGAGAAGAATCCATGGCGCCAGCTGGTCTGGCTAATGAACTATCACTATCAGTTTCCCGAACCACAGACGCCCATCTATTGGTGGAAGTTGTGGAACAGTAGTCGCGATCTCAAGGGTCCACTGCAGCTGAGCGCAGTCCAGCGACGGCAGCAGTTGGAACTGGAGCAGCAGCGGCAATTGGAGCTTCCCATTGTGGATGAGCCGCAACAAATGCTCTTCGAGCTCGCCGTAGAGTATATGAATCAGCGTGGTCAAGCCGGAGCAGCCTGTCTGCAGCGTCTGATCTGCGAGAACGGACAGGTGGATGAGCATAGTGGACTCTATGCTGAATTGCTGCACCGATTGCTCAAGTGAGTGGAACCGGAACTGAAGGATTTTCAGATATTAAAATACAATATATATATATATTTCTAGACCGCATCCATCAGTGGATCAGGCCTATGTGGATGCCTATGCGATGGGTAAACATGGCGTAAATTGCCGTAGTGTCTATCCTGAGGCCTCATATTGTGTGCTGGATGATTATGTGCATGTCCATGAGCGAGGACTGACGCAGAGCTACGTTTAAAGTTACCTGATGGAGCTGTGAAACTATCGTATATAGTGTAATTCTCTCCCAGAGACTAGCATGCGATAAATTGCACTTAAATCATACGATAATACGTTTGAGACATACGATAGTTTGTTTGAGACATTCGATAGTATTGACTAGGTCACACCACAAGCAACAGTGAATACGATAGTAGTTTTATTATACGAAATATTAAACTCAGATGTGTTATAATTTCACTTAAATCATACGATAGTACGTTTGAAACATACGACAGTATGTTTGAAACATTCGATAGTACGTTTGAGACTTACGATAGTAGGTTTGACGCATACGATAGTATTGACCGCATATACTTTATGTTATAGGCCAGGCTTCAAGCGACAGTGAATACGAAAGTATTAATTAGAAAAGAACGATACTACGATACGATAGTTTCTCAGCTCACCTCCCTTATTAGTTATATTCCTACATCCCCTGGAAAAAAGCCACGCACCGGTTGCCATTGGTTATTGGGACCCTTTAATAATCTCCACAATAAGTTTAAGCATTTTGATAACATTTATAAAACTATCGACTAATTAAATTGATACTAATTTTATATACAAACATTTACATAGTTGCGCTAAACTTAGTATTTTTTTTAATGGCCTTAGTCATTCTCATTTTCATCATCATCATCAACATCATCGGCTTTGTCGGCATCATTCGTCATCGTCGTCGTCGTCTTCTTCCGAAACTTTCCAATCGACTTGATAGTATTTTTTTGTATTGCCCGAAAGCCACTTCAGGGCGCAGTTCTGTGTGCAGAAGTTGCAGGTGAAGAGTTGCTTGGAGGCGCTGCCACGCCTACAAGTTTAAAATGAAATATTATGATAATTAATGAGAAATTAAGGAAGAATATAAGAATGTGCAATTGAGGTTAGGCATGATAATCGGTTATTGTGTCAGATTTGAGATAAAAGTAAAATCTGGCACAGACCCACAAATTATCTAGTTTCAGATTCTTCTTCTTGCTCATACTATATTGTGATAGGTCTCAAGTCTTTCCAACCGGTTTGAGAGATTCATGACTCACCGCTTAACCACCATAAAGTAGTACGATGTGTAGAGGCAACCAAAGCAGGTGGAAGTCGTGCAGCGGGCAATGGGCCCGTTATTAATGTGTGAACTCATATACGGCTCGGGCAGCAGACGATGCAGTGCAGCATCCTCATAGATGGGCACCGGACGTTTCAACGATTGCAGTGCATGCAAACAGTCATCGTACAGCGAAACCTGATTCTCCGGCGAGGGTACGGCAAAGACTTTCCGGGTGCCCACGGGCAGCAGCAAGCGTTGCTGTGTCTCCAGCTCACGCACCCAGAAGAGACCCTTCTTCGGAATGGGACTAAGGAAGGATCGTATACATACATACATATGTATGTGCATATATAGTATTGTGTTTGTTACTTACATGGGCGTAAACTTTTGACGATTATCGTAGAAATTCTGGTAGAAACGCTCGTAGACCATGGGAATATAGTTGACGCAGGTGTTGTGGAAGATGCGCACATGGTTCATAAACTTGGAGAGCGCAGCCGGCAGATAGATAAGAGAACAGCCTGCAAGAGAAAGTTGATACAATTACCCGCACTCCCATCCGCTCTCTCTCTCTCTCTCTTATTCGTTCTCTGTTTATCTTTGCTCTACTCACGATCGGCGGATAGAGACTGCAGCATGGGCAGATTGGCGATGCGCTCGGGCAGATGCAGCAGCGCCTCGTTGTCGCTAACGTTCAGCTCGTTGAGGCGGACGCATTCGCTGAGCTGTAGGGGCAGGCGACGGAATTGATTTTTGGCAATGTTCAGGTGCTCTAAATTGCGCAAGCTGCTCAGTTCTGCGGAGTGGACGCACAGCGTCATAATCTTTCATATAGGAAACCGATGATTGGAAGTTTCACTTACCCCCCGGAAGTTCGGTTAGTTGATTTCCGCTCACATTGAGCTGCTGCAGATTCAATAGCAGACCCAAAGTGCCGGGCAGCTCCTTCAACTCATTATTGGATACGTCCAGAAACTCCAGATTCTCCAGCAGATAAATGTCCACAGGTAACTCTGTTAGATTATTGCCAGCCAGATGAATAAATTTCAGTGTGGTAATATTAAGCAGCCATTTCGGTAGGACAGAGATGTAGTTCTCTTTCAGATAGACCTCTTCAAGGTCTTCGTATAGAAACAGATCCATGGGGACATCCTTGAAGTTCAGATAACTCCAGTGCAGTATGGTCTTATTCATGTTCATGAATGCGCCGTAACGTTACACAATTATAATTAATGTGAACGTATATTTTTATTTTTTTTATTGTTTATAGATATCTCTCGAAATGTCTCTTTATATGTAGAATGTTTTGTTTTTTATTTCTTGTTTAAGCGGTCATGATCAAACTTTGGCATGCGGCGCCTTCACTGTCACCCACTGAACTGGGGCCCCTACCCCCGAGAAAAGTGGCCCGAAATGAAATACAGCAACAGTTTGCTCTGTTCCCCAAAAACAATGCGCCACATCTAAAATAGTCTCACCGCACAATGTCGAAATGCTCTTGAGCAGGGTAGTTTCCTTGCTCTTCTGCGTGTTACTCTTAAAACTTATATGCAAAAGACAATTTTAAATTTAATTTTAAATATTTTTACTTAATTATTTTTCCTCTACCCATCGCGCTGTGTCGTAATGAGCCGCCTCAAAGTATGCAACTGCAGGCGAAGAGTGCGGCAAATGACCGAAAGCTTTGCGGGCGACACTGACATTGAATTTCGTGCGATGCGCTGCCACTGCCCACTTGGGCTGCATTGATTTGCCGCCCGCTGCTGCTGCTGTTGTTGTTCTTGTTGCAGTTGAAATATTTCAAGGCCATCGAGGTGAAATGGTGGTGAATGCGAACAGCTTTTGCAGTGCAGGTTCGAAACTCAGCACTCAGTACTAAATTTCTAAAACGAAACTCGGCTAAGCCAAGTAGCGAACCACATTGTGGTAAAATTGCTGCGTGTTGGTGTGAGTACCAACTAATGTTAAGTGTGTTCTAAATAACAGTTTGGTAATTAACAGTGACTGTTAGTTAACATGCTTTTTCAGTTCTGCAAAATATATTCAAATAGTGCAGCATACTTTTGGGATCACAGCATATTTATAAATTTTACACCTATTTTTTTAGTATTTTTAAACAATGGATATCAAAATTATTATATATAAATTTTATAATATCTGACAATTGTCGTTATAGCAAAATAAATAGAGAAACGTAAACATAAATAGCTTAATTAAATTAGAAAAACAGCATCTACGCTGCTCTTAGTAAAACTCCGGTCCATAGTATCCAGGGTAATCATGATGATGATGATGCCCATGATGATGATGATGATGTTCGTGATAAGGATCGTAGTAGGCCGGCGGTGGTCCAAAGTACGGCACAGGCAGGGGAAGTCCCACAGTGATGAACTGCGGCGCTGCAATCGTCTCCAGGGCACCACAAAGAAAGCACCAAAGTGCGAAAAATATGACGATGAATTTCATACTTGTCCAACGAGATCTACACTCCGACTGAGCCGACTGTGCGTAGTTAGCACCTGTCTTATATACATATACGCTGTCGAATTTCTCTCATAATTAACAGATCAGATCATTTAACTTTTGCCAAAGGTTTTTCCCCGACGTCGCTCGCAGATTCGTGAGTTCAATAAATATTTATTTCTTTATTATCTCATATGGTATATACAAACATGAGCAAATGGGGTAACAAAACTAGTAAAGCTCTAAACCGTTTATCACAAATCGCAGTTTCTTTTATCGTACATAGACGAGGGGGGAGAGGAGTGGGAGGAGAAGGGTTTCAGACGCCAGCTTTGACATTCACCGTGAGCTCTTTGAATTCACGATCGCTCAGCAATTGCCACTTGTAGCCAAGTATCTGTGAGATTTCCCGTTCGACAGCCTCATAGGAGCGTGAATTGCGTCGCAGCCACAAATGGAACTCATTGCTCCACTCCGGATGCCTTGGCCAATCACAGCGCAGGATGACAGCAAAGCGTCGCACGTGCAACTGTTGCAGATTCTTTGCGGTGCGCGCGATCAGCAGCAGCGTCGACGTGGACACCTTTTCCCGTATGATCTACAAGGAAGTGGATTAAGTTGATTACATAGGGATTCGAGTTGTGCACGCTCGCTCACCAGTGTGTCCAGATTGAAGCACTGCCGGCACATAAGCAACAGCAGGCTATCGATGCGAGCGTGAAACGGTTTGGGGCTACTAAAGCGAGGCAGCAGCTCGTGCCCAAAGACTGTGAGGCTATTCTTGTAGTGATCCACCATGCGGATCAGCAAATCGTGGCGTATACGTGCCTGTGGTGCACTGTAGGTGATGCTGTGCACCGGTGCCTCGGGCTGTAGCACCACCTCACCATCCACCAGATTCTCCATGCGCAGATGGACACGCAGACGCGGATTGGTGACCTTTAGACTGCGCCACGCTTTCACGCCGCAGGCACTGATGGTCAGGTGATTGGGTGTATAACAGTTCTGCAGCAGATGCAGATGTCGCAGCTTGGTGTCCGCCAGCAGCGAGAGCACATCGTCGTCAATGTTCTGCGGCGAAATGGTGAGCACCTGCGGCGAGTGGATAAAATGCTGAGTTAACTCCATCCCATCTCATCCTACCCTGCCCACACTTACCTGCAGATTAAGGAAGAGTCCCACATGCATGATGGGACAATGCATGGTCGTAACATTCACCAGATTCAGTACACGCATCTTGGTGCAACAACTGCAGACGACCTCGTCGAGCAGGTGATTCGCCTCAAAGCGCTCCAGCACGAAATCGATGAGCTTTAGTGTGTGCAGATCTGTGAGACGCAGCAGCAGCTCCTTGAGTCCCTTCAGCAATTGCCCGCCGGTGCCAAAGAGCTTCAATCCCTCCGGATCGTTGCGCTGCGACATGTTGCAGGGAAAGTGATAGACAAGTGAGCGAATGCGTCGACCCATGCCGACCATGTCGAGCTGAGGATTTGCCACGTTGCCCTGCAAGAGCCAGAAGTGAAGTAGGGATTGATTGATGATCCATGTGCTGCCGACACTTACCTTATCCATGCTCCACGAGAGCATCGTCATGAACTGATAGATATTGTTAAAGCTGTGACATGGCCGGAACTCAACGCCGCGCAGATGGCGTCCAATGCGCGCCAGACAGTACTGGGTGCGCATGTGATCCAGGCAGTACTGCCAGCCGGAGTAGTAGTTGTATTTGGGACGTGTCAGCGTGCGATCATCCACCACAAAGTTGTCCCACACGGTGGGCAGATAGAAGGCGCTATACCATTGCCGGCACACCTGAGAGAACCATTAGCAGCAGTCGGGAGAGAGAGAGAGAGCAGAAGGGGATCACTTACCAGACTAGCGTAGTAGCGCTCTCGTGGCGTGAGGTAGGTGAAGATCTCCTCGAGCACAATATTGGGCAACTCGCACCATCTGGAGTAGACGCGCTGCGATTCATCCAGTTGCTCGTTTGCGTCATCCTCATCATCATCTATGTCTATATAGCAGGCTGGCAGAGAGAAAGAGAAGGAAGAAAACTCTCAGTTGTTTGTTGACATTTCTTGCTCGGCCCACTTGGCTCACCTTTCTCATTCTCATCGATCTTCCAGCCTGCCTTCTGCATGACCTCCAATTGGCCGCTTCCCTTGCGCCCCGCACTCAGTGTGGACATCTTGCTGGACTATTTAAATTCTGCTTTCTTTCTCTTACTCTCTCTCTCTCTCTTTCTCTCTCTCGCTCACTCTCTGTGTCGCACTTACAACGCACGACGACAACGAAAAGACATTACGATATTCGACTCTAATTTTGAAATTTTTTGGCACAGCTCACGTTGTTTAATTTTTTTTTTTGTCCACTTTTTGTTGTTGTTTCCTCCTCCCCTCGTCGTATCGTTTTATTTTTATATAGTTGCTTCGCTCGGATCGCGCTAACGGATCGCGCCGCATTGCGTCGCGTCTGGGTAACGACTGACAGTCTTCAAACTAATTCCTTCAATATGCTAAAACAGAAATGAGAAGGAAAATAGAGGAGAACCGAAACAAAAACAAAAAAATCTATTTTCGAAAAACGAAAATCTTTGTTGCGTCTTCGTTAAGTTTCGAAATTGTTAAAAGGCGCGCGTATACGTACCCGTTCCCTTCCTCCTCCCGTTGTATTTTCTCTCTTTTCTAGCATTTCTTTATTTATTATTTTGGTAAATATACGAAAAGGGAGGCACAATTTTGATACGATTTTGTGTACATTTATCTAGTAGTATCCGTTGCCCTTGTGGATGTTTTTGTTTCTGTTTCTCTTATAATTAGACGCCGGCTGAGGGCGATGCGGATCAACTTGTTGATGTGTTCTTGCGGTGTTTACTCTAAACAAACAGTTCTCATAATACGATATCGAATCAATGCAAGTTACATGACACGTTGATGATAAAGCTCGACGGGACTGCGTCATGCATGCCAAGGCATAGGGGTGCGTATGTGTAATGCGGGGTTTTTAATACGAATATTCTTATTAATCTTATTATACCCTTACGAATATTCTTATTAATCTTATTATTCCCTTGCAGAGGGTCTATTAATTTATTGCCAGAAGTTTGCAACGCACCTTAAGCGTCATCTTCGACCCCACAAATTGTATATATTCTGAATCCGCATCGACAGTGCATTTTTGTGGCTTCCATCACTCATAACTTTTCCAAAAATCATTTGATTTATCTCGGAAATGACTTTTTGATCACGGTATAGTGCCTAAATTGATTCTGCATTTCAATTTCATCGATTTAGGGACTTTGATTTTTTTCGACTTTTTCCATTTATAAAAATTTCGAAAATTTTCAAAAATTTGACATATTCATTTTTTGCTTAAAATCAAAAAGATATTCGTAATTAGCAAAAAACCAAACCGCGACTGATTTGGACCAAAAGGGAAAATAGCACATTTTATCGATTCCCAGGGCGTCCCTCTCACATCGCTTTTAAAAATGATCGTTTTCACTTATAACTTGGCCAAAAACCATTTGATCTAACCGGAAATGACTTTTGATCACGGCATTGATTTTACATTGATTTTGCATTTCAATATCATCGATTTAGAAACATCGATATTTGTGCATTTTTTCCATGCAACCCCCTTATAAAAATTTCGAAATTTTTTAAAAAATTTCATTTTGATGTTTTGCTTAAAATCGATTAGGATTTTCGAAATTAACATAAAAATCGAAACCGCAGCTTATTCGGATACACAATGTTGAAAATATGCATATTATATCGTTTTTTCAGGGTTGTCTAACCTCTTTGCACATCACTATTTGCAGTGCAAATGATTTTACTAATCATCTAGTCTCGATAACAAAAGATTTCCAAGAATTTCCACACGAACAAAAAGAAGCACTAAAAACATTGTTTAGAATTTTCACAACACAAGAAAAGGGAAGACTCCATAAATGTGTGAAAAGCTAACCGAGCTATTCTGGCGGCTTCCTTTAACATTTGACACCACTTTGCAGCGCCAGTGGAGCGCAAAGCCAATGTCCTCATCCGCCATCGCCATCGCCATCTCCTTCGTCTCTGTCTCCATCTCCACCTTTGCGCGCTCATCCGTGTGGACAATGTCGCGCGGTGGCGTTGCCGTTGACGATGCCATTTGTAGTTGTTGCTGCTGTTGCTGGCCAAGTTGTCCACTTTCCTTTGTCCAGTGTGTCTGCATGCCATTGCCATCAAGAAGGAGCTGCTGGAAGAAAGCATCTACACATAGACACACGTGCAAAGCACGCTGCATTGTCATTTCCGGCAGAGTAGCAGGTACACTTAGCGGAAACAGCTGTTTATGTTCCTGTTTGGACCGGGGCAGGGAGACGATAAGGGGCTGGGGAGGAGCGGAGGGCAGCGGTTGGTCTTGAAAAAATGCGCAAAGGCATTTTGCAATTTTCTTCGGATATTTTCAGTGCAAAGTGACCAAAAGGGACTTTTTTCTTGGCCGTTTCCTTTATTATTATAATTATTATTATAACGCTGCTGCTGTTGCTAACGCTGCACATTGGAACAGAAGTGAGAGCTAGCTTGATTATCAATATATTTTATTGGCATACATAAATAGCTTATAGCAAAAGGAGAATATGCAGTAAAATTATGCGCATTTTATTTATTTAATCAATTCTTTTATTTATTAAATCTCTGCGCTTTTGACCCACTGTCGGCAGAGAGAAGGAGAGAGTGAGTGCAAATTTCCATTTTAGGATCAGCGCATTTTTCGCGCCCGAGCACTTAAAAATAAGTTGAATATTTCACGAGTTCTGCGCCCGACGAGCTGCAACAATGTGCAATTCCCCCGTAATTAAAACAAATTTAAAAGCAGTTAACACACACATACAAACACACATACACATGCAGACAGGCTGGCTGGCTGGCTGGCACACTCACTGCCAGATGTGTGAGTGCATTACGTGGCTTTTCATGTGTGCCCTCTCTCTCTCACCCCATCTCTGTCTCTCTCTCTCTCTCTCTTGGCCTGCAGCACTTCCGCATTCGGTTTGAGCACATCAAATATGACAGCGACCGTTTTCGCCAGGGCACAAAATTTGACTATGCAAATTTGAATGTCAACAAAAACTTGCAGTTTAACCCAAAAACCTTATTTTGCGGCGTCGTTTGCCATTTTGCCATTTGCCGCTGCTGGCAACAGCAACATTTACCAAAATGCTCTCGACTTCTGCAGCACGAGGCGCGCGCAGTGCGCCAAAATTTATGCAGCTCCTGTGTGCACACTTATTAGGGATGTGTGCGTGTTGAGTGTGTGTGTGTGTGTGTGTGTGTGAATGTGTGTACAAGCAGCAAAAGGGAAAGGCAAATACAAATAAATACATAAATAAAATAAATAATAATAAAATAAACTAATTAAAATGTAATTAAATATATAAATAATAATTCATTTATTTTGAAGAAACGTTTAGGCGCATAAAATAAAATACTAAATCCACTGCAGTATTTAATTAAATATCGCATGTAAATCGATAACGATAGCTGCAGCTCATCTCTGACATTAAGCATGGCTGCCATTTTGGCTGTGCGTGCGTGTGTAGGTGTGTCTGCATGCACGTGTACGTGTGTGTGTGTGTGCTTGTACCGGCAGCTTAAAACTGTAAAACAGGAAGTTGCTCGTTGGCTTGGTTAGCCAAGCCCGGCCAAGCACTCGACGCTGTCTTCCTGGCTACCAATTGCTCTCGTTATTGCTGCTGTTGTAACTTCAGTTGTTGTTGATGTTGCTGCTGTTGTTGTTGTTGTTGCCGTTGGCCTTGCACAGGTGCAGCGCGTTACCAGCTGTTTTGGGCCATTGTTTAGCCGTCGGATGTAGCCAAGTTGCAGCATTTAATGTATAATTTTGCAGCATTTTAATTACATGCACACTCGACTATGCGTAGTCAGGCAACTCCGCACTCTGCACTCCCAACTAGTATATACCTTTCCCACCTCCAACTCCCACGTCAACGGTTATGCCAGGTTGTTATGCAAATTGGCGGCTTAAACGTCGCATGACTTTGATTTTTGCACATACATGTATGTACATATAGAAACTGCATTTATGTGGAGCATTTTAATTACAAATCATTTTGCATCGTTGTTTTGCCAAGTCATCGGGCGGGTTGTCCTTGTTGTCCTTGTCATAAGACAAATTAAT
This sequence comes from Zaprionus kolodkinae, assembly GCA_018901885.1. Lineage (NCBI taxonomy): Eukaryota > Metazoa > Arthropoda > Insecta > Diptera > Drosophilidae > Zaprionus > Zaprionus kolodkinae. Next base: position 2,423,324 of record JAEIFM010000288.1, on the reverse strand, counting down.
GCTCGGTGGAATTTAGGGGGAAGCAAGTGGCAGAGGGTTGGCAGCGATTTAAGCTATTTACATAACTCTTAAATTGATATTCTAAATTGTTCTTTTTTGAAAATTAATACTCACTTATAATGCCATAATAATTTAACTGTTACTTACTTTAATACACTTGCTTGCCCTGGCAAAGAAAACTTTCATAACTTGCTACAGTCAATAAAACAAGCTGTTGAAATTCCAAAATTTGTTTTTTTTTTTAACATTTCATATGCATGCAATATTATTCTCTTTCCATGCGGGGATTTTCCCTTTGGATTTCCCCCAAAAACTTTGCGACACTTGCAATTTCCAAGCGATGAATTCACTTGGCGCAGCTGTTGCTTATGCAAAGTTCTTATGTTGAGTGGATAACTTAAGATCCACAATCCACACGCTGCTCACCAAAGTTTCCTATTAACTAAATCTCAATCACAGCTGCACACACACACACACACACACACACAGGCACTTACTACCATAGATGCACTCGCATGAGCAACCCAACTCAATTTCAATTGTTCCAGTTGCCAGTGTCACTTGTTATCCCCTCCTCCGCCCCCTTCCCCTCACTCAGGGATTCAGTTTGTGTGGGTTGGGGTTGCCACCCCTGGTAATTTGCCTTGACAATAGTCATGCATTTTAATTGAGCAGCAGCTGCGGTTCATCTAGCCCCGCCCCCTCAGCTCTGTGTTCGCCCAGCTAAACGCAGCAAATTGTGGCCATTAAAAAAATGGCACATAAAATAGAAACTTTTTACATTTTTTCCCTCTCTCTCTCTGTGTGTGTGTTTCCTCTCGCGAATGACAGCAATTATTTGTAAAATATTTATATTACAATTGAATTGAAAAAGTTTCTGTGTATGGCAGCCAGTCGTCGCCCTCCAAAACACGGAAAAATAATCAAACAAGGCAGCGAAACTTTTTCGGGGGCAGTAATAAAATGAATGGAGAAATTAAAGCACTGCGAATATTTGCCGGCGCATGCAAAACAATTAAGCTAAAATTGTTATTGCAATTTGAAAACAATTGTCAAATTATGCAAATGTCGTCTGATTGCCAAGTACTTTTTAAGACACTCCCTTGCAGCATCCTCTGCGTCTCCCCCCTAGCTCTAAGGAGCTAACAAGGTAAACAAGTGGCCCAACTCTGGGCGAGCAACCTGCAAGTGCTGCTCAAAGATTTATGGCCACCGCCTCGAGCGCAATTCTCCTGGCCGGTGTAATAGAGTGAGGAGGGGCAGGACAGGATGGCGTGAGGAGGATGCCGCAAAAAAGTTGAGAGTGCTGCCATGTTGTCAGCTGCAAGGCGATTGCAATTTGCATAAAAATTCATTGGTTATGCGGCAAGTTGACAAAACGCAGGAGCCAACAGGCTGCCGAGTGAAAACTTGAGTAATCTCTCCAACTCCGACTCCATCATCCCCGCTCCCTCTCTCTCTTTATCTAGCTCCCTTTCTGTCAGCCCTTTCTGTTGTGTTGCAAGTAAATCGAATAATTTATTACTATTACAGGGGGATTATCAGCAGAGACATGTCACTAGAGCAGGGAATTGAAAATACCTCTAAATATATGTATGTTAGAGGGTTGCAGTTTATTTAATTAATGTTAACATGCTTATTTTCTTATTTATTCTACCCAAATAAGATCTGGCAACGCAGCGCGTGTCACGCTCGATAACTATTAGCTGATGTTATCGATGTCACTATCGTGCTTGCCTGGCAATGTGACTTGCTAGCGTAATGCAACACTAAAGTGTACATCGCAGGCAATTAGACGTTTTCCAACACCAACGCACAACTGCAAATGAAATAATCAAACTTTTTCGCGCTCTCTCTCTCTCTCTCTTTCGCTCTCTGTCCTGCTATTTGCTTTGCTTTGCAGAAATCAACTTGCACTTCATTAGCTTTACTCAGTTCCTTAACTAAAAGCGCTTTCGAAGCTGCGTCAGGTGTTGTATGGAGCGTAGCAGAAAGAAAATCAGCGCTCAATGAAAGATGGCGATGACCACAATCACACAGCGTGCGCCACATCCGGGCCCCATTCGACTCGCTACATTTCCGTTACATTAACAAAGCGCCATTGATCGGCACGAACAACACCAAACAGAGCAGCAGCAGCAACAAAAATGGCGCACACGCTGCGCTTTACAAGCAAAAACTAGTTTTGTACCCGAACAAGGACAACAACAAACAGGACAAAAACGACACAACGACAACAACGGTCATTATGTTACAGAGTCCGGGGCAAAAGGGCAGCCAGCTGGCTCAGCTTTCCTGTCCCTCTCTCCCTATCTCCCTCTCTCTCTTTCTCCCTCTCTCTCTATCTCCCTCTATTTTACTTCTCTTGCCTGCTCGCTCTCTCGCAGTGCGTGTGTATTTTTCGGTCAGTTTTGTAATTGAATCACGTTTTGTATTAAATAAACTTTTCAAATTATCGAAAAATTGACTTGCACTACAAGCGGCGCCTAGTTTTATTTACTGCGTGTGTGTGTGTGTGTGTGTGGGTGCGTGCCATACGTATGTGTGTGTGTGTGTGGGTAGCGTGTGCCTTGTCCATTAACATAAAAAAACGAGCGCGGGAGCGCCCGCTCTCAGTTTTGCTTGTTTTCATTTCTTTTTTCGCATTTTTTCTGGCGTTTTTTATGCAAAACACTTGACAGCCTCATTAGTATTGAAACGGTCAAAAGTTGTATAAGCGTTGCGACCTCCCCTCCCCTTCCCGGCCCTCCCCCGCACGACAACCCTGGAGTTGCCACTTGCTGGTCGGACGTGCGCTTGGTTCGCTTTGACGCGCGCGCACATAAGTATGCAACACGTTTTTGACTTGCCACCAGAGTTGCCACGCGGGCTGCTGCGCTGGGCAAACAATTTGGCAATTTCCATTTGAATACTTTTTGTTTGCAGCATATAATTGAAGTAAAATGGATGAGAACAAACAGAACAAACAAATGGATTCATTTCGCTGATCACGTGCAGCCCGCGCGGCTAGCGGCAACTGAATGCACACTTGGTCATTTATTGGGCACAGTCTGTTGTTGCACACGTGTGCAGTCAGCAGCAGCAGCAACAGCAACAGCAACAACAACAACAGCAACAACAACAACAGCAGCAACAACAACACATTACATTGGCTGCATTCCTTTCATAACATATTTTGCATGCAATGCTGCGTGTCTGGCAGGCTTGGCGCCATCATTTTCGAGCAGCATGGAAACTGGGTGACCAGTAGTACGAGGCCAATGGGTGGACAGCCACACACACAGAGAGAGAGAGAATATGCATACTGACAAGCAGACAACTTGTTTTCGCGCCATTTGCACGCGTCATGCATTTTTCATAAACATTTAAAGGGATTTCATTACAATACACATACAACTATGTATATATAACACTCGTGTGTGTGTGTGTGTGTGTGTGTGTATTTTATGTACATATGAAACAACATACAGTGCACTCGGCCAGCGCATTTTTAAGCCCTTTTGTTGTAATCGCACATACTACATGCCCTGTAAATCGGCTTAATGCAGGTTGTGCTTGACTAACTACTGCACTGCCGTATACTAAGTGTGTAGGATATATCGTGGTCGTCTATACCTCATTGTGCCAGCCTTGCCACTCGATTTCCACGCATAAAAGCAGCGTAGAGCATGTAAATTAAAATTTAAAACTCCGTTCACAACATGCATTTTGCCCAGCTGCTGCCAGCAGCTCTGCGTATACTTACAGCGAGCAAGGGGTGGTGGGAGGAGGAAGAGGGGTAGGGGCAGGAAGCATAGCTCAAGGGGGTGGCACGCCATGCAGCGGAACGTGGCGCCGCAGCTGAGCGCAGTGCATACAAGTTAAACTGACAGGACCTTCAATAAGCTCATTTTGAAGTCATTAAGCAATTAAGGTCGCACAATTTGCCGATCGGAAAAAGCGCGCATAATTGTCATCGATTTTACGCGACTTTAATTTACACACACAAACTCTTGCAATGCCAATGCACATATTTACGGTTAAGCACGCGCTATACACTTACACGTGTTTGTCGCAGCGAAGTGTATTAAAAAATCGATTGACTTAACGAGTGCAGGGAAACAGGAAGTTACGCCGGCTACGACAAAGAAATACCCTCTTTGTGCAGAATAAAGTCTTTTTCCGGCTTTTTTCAGTTGTAAAATAAAATAAAGCATAACAACAGGGCGCAGGCAGCAACTATGTTAAATATAGACTAGACTAGACATTGCCTCTGTTAGCTAGCAACTATGTTAAACATAGACTAGACTAGACATTGCCTCTGTTAGCTAGCAACTATTTTAAACATAGACTACACTTGATATTGCCTCTGTTAGCTAGCTCTTTTAACATGCTGTTAACAGTAACCGATAACATTGCAATGTCTTGTATTGCGTGTATTGTATTGATTTCGATAAATGCAGTATTGTTCTAGCAATCGGTTTGCAATTTGCAGGTTAAGTATTTTTATAATTCAACGAAATATTTATCTAAAATTGCACCAGCTGAATATACCCTTCTGCGGTTAAAGAGTATACACAAAAAACCTTTAAAATTGTAAATTTATGCTGCTTTTCGTAATTAAATGAAATTTATCCAGAGCACCCCGACTCTTCTTCCTCCTACCTCCCCCTCCCATTGTTTACAAATTGTCCAACCTACTTTCAAGTGAAAATAACTTGGCAATAATTTCTTGCGAAAATTAATTAAAACTGATGCTGACATGTTTGTTCTTGCAGCTGACATGCGCTGACAAGTTTGCAAAAACGCATTAAAATAACTGTGTGTGACTGCGGGGGAAAGGAAGAGCAGGAATACATATATCTGATAAGAGCACACCTTGAGCGCTCGCTCGTTAAAACTGGCAATTCGCATTTGATGAGGCCTGCAAATCTTTTTATCAGCCACAAAACAGGCCACCCGATCCGGCCTTAAGTGCTTAATTACGCCCACGTGGCGCAAGAGGCAAGAGGCAAGAAGTGAGCGGGTTGCACGAGAGATTGTCGCCAATTTGCAGTTACGACAAGTCCGCGCATCATTTCATTAAAAATAATACGAGGCAGCAAGACAAACTACCCGATGCCGAAAACTAACCTGGCAAACAGGATTGCCACCCGCTGGCGGCGAATTAAACGAAATTAGTGTGTGTGCGCAGGGGCGGGGGGCGAGGGGGAAGGGCATTAAACGGGTTTAGCAACTACGCACATCAAATTACGAGCATCCCCTACATGCTCTCTCTCTCTCTCTCTCCGTCTCTCGCTGCCTACATTATTCATATTTTATAGCCCCCAACCGAGTGCTGACTGCAACACAAAAATGAGGCAACTCTAGAGTTGCCAAGCACAACAATTATGGTTTCACTTTATTTGCACTGTGTGCGGGAGGGGGGTGAAAAAGGGGGCCTGCTAACATTATAATGCCCTCGGTTTTTATACTTCCCCCCACAAAGAGCATGCAAATGTGTGTATGTGTACCCAAAAGCGAGTGTGGCCAGATTTCAGTACGAGCTGCAAGGGGAGGTTTTGTTTTCCTAATGTATACGAACCTCCTTTACGGGGTTTAGAATAACGCCATAACGCAGATAATTTGAGCATCGTATTTCGTTTGTACCAAGGATCGTTAAATATGCCTAAAACAAAAATAAGTGAAACTTAAGCGACCCCATGGCAACTCTGCACCCCAAGCGAGGTATAAGCGCAAAGTCAATAACTTGCTCTAGGCACGCACTGTATGGAGGAGAGAGAGAGAGAGAGAGCATGCGACCTTTCGTCAACTTTGGCTGACATGCACATTCTTGCATATTTATGCAGTTTTAATTGTCTGTTTGTTTGCGCGCGTTTGTGTGCTAATTATTGTCAGTTAGTCGGGCGCATATGGGTTTTAATTAGCCCCCCCTCCCCCTCCTTTGTATCCCCTCTGCCTCTGCATAATCTGCTCTGTCATTTTCATTAATTTGCGGTAAGTGAAAATAAACGCAGAAACTTACCTTCAAAGTAAATTCAGTTCATATTTGTTTTCATTTGTACTTTATCAATTTCTACGATCTCAAAATGGTCTCTCTCTCTGCCTGAGTAATCTGCAGGCACAAAACCCAAGCTACTTGGGGTATTTAAGTCTGTCTGCAACTGTAATTGTAACTGAAATTGCATTCGAATCTCTCCCATGTAATTCTCACTCTATTTGCATTCGTGCCCGGGCAGGGCAGGGCAGGGCAGGGTACTTCATGGCCAGCAACGTTGTTGTCTTTGGTTTGCCAATTTCAATACCGAAACGGTATCATCAAAAACGCATATTGAAAATTGCAATAGTATAGTACAAAATGTAACTGAAAATGTTTTTGAAGCATGGCCAAACAGAGACAAGAAAACAGAGAGAGAGAGAGAGAGAGAAAAGGGATGCACGCTTATTTCATCGTCTAAATGGAGTTCAGTACGTTGCAGAGGGATGCAGGGGGGGGGGGGTGCTGCCATTTGTTAAGTGCAAGTTCAATAGCATTAAGAGTGCAACACAAATAACCATAAATTCGGTAAAAGCTGCAAATTTTGCATATTTCTGCGGCAGACACTGTCGTTCTCTCGTTCGTTCTCTCGTTCGTTTCTCCAAAATGAAGTGGGCGAGCGTTGCCACCCTGTCTCACTTTGCTGTGATTGGAAAATACAGAAAAATGCAGCATAGATAAACACACACACACACAGACTGTCTGTCTGCCAGTGTGTACACAACAAAAAAAAAATGCTGGTTTTTAAATAGATTACGTATACGCTCCGCTTGCCCGCTTTGTGTGTGATTTATGCCGGCGCCTCAGTGTCCAACTCTGCGGCTCTCTTGGCCACAGAAAGGAATTTGCCACTTCTTGGACTTCTTTTAATATTCACGCTCGTCCGTCTAACATATGCACAGCTCGGAGAGGGGAACAGGGGACAGGGGGCGTGGCTGCCATCACCAAATACAATAAATTGCCTGGCCAGACCACAATGATTTACTGCAGCAGCAGCAGGAGCAGTCCTACGCCATATTACGTATACGCACCTTGGCGCGTGTACATGTTGTGAGTGGCAGAGGGGGGGGGAGGGGGTGGCAAGGGAGGGGGCTAGTGTTGTGGTCTGGTCTGTGTATTGCTATAATTCTATTTTCTACTCAAAACCACATTTATATTTATTACTTTAGCATAAATCTTGTCGCATTTTCGCATTTGTGTCGAATTTGTCGAGTTTACTAGACACCTCACGTGGCCGCCCCCCCCATCCACAGCTTCAACTAGTCCGCACGTTTGGCACGTCCACAGCTTTGGGTAAACAATAAACTGACCCCACACACTCACACACACACACACACTCTAACACACCCTCCGCAGCTGTACCTGATGTTTGCCCTAACGAGGAGTGCGCTACTCGTGTGTGTGTGTGTGCTTGTGTGTGTTAACTTATTTGCTTTTTCTTGGCCCGAACATGAAATGAAGTGAACATAATTTGCCATACGCACAGCAAGCTGCATAAATTCCACGCTCTCCATGCTCTCCAATAAAAGCGTCGCACTTGTCAAAAGCGAAAGCAATTTGCCCTCGCTGCGGGTCAAGCAGCTTGGGGGAGTAAAGAGTAAAATACTCATAAGGTAGAGTATATATCGCATACTTATGTCAAGTTGTGCAATTACCTCACTCGATTTTGTCAAAAATGGGGCCGGTTCAAATGTCAAGCCATGCACAAAAATGCAGGCAACATAAAAAATGACAATGCAAATTTTTGTTGGCTTTATCAAGGTTTCCCCCCCTCCCCTTCCGGAATTGTTGACAAATACTTTGAACCATGCCTAATACGTTTACACATCGCAGTTGCCCCGAATCAATTAAACCTTGTCAAGGCAGCAACTCTGGCTGCAGGGTTGACAGCTTTGCTGTTGTGTACACTTCGTTGGCTCTGCTCTTGCTCGCAAATAAAGCAAACTTATTGTTTTGATTTTGTCAATGACAGTATTCGTACTCTTATTCGTATTCGTATTCACATTCGTAGTACTCGCATTATGTCCGGGCCTTTCTTGTGCAGCCAAGTAAAAGAAAAGCAGAGAGCAAAGAGAACACACAGGCAAATAGCGACAGCCCAGACAGCTTCCAACTGGCAACTGGCAGCTTGGCACAAATGTGGCCAAAATGTGTAGAAATAACAGACTTTTTTTTCGGCTTTTTAACTTAAGATAACCCTAGAGGCAAAATTTCAACTGTTAAGTATTGAAAAACACATTGAATATTAAGATATATTTAAAATACTCTGTAATTATACTCTACAACCATTACAAGTGGTCTAGAAAGGGTATACTAATTTACTGTCTAACAGACACAAGGGAACATGGCAGTCTACACTAAGTATTTAGTAGATTTAGTCCTTTCTGTTTGTATGAACGCGCAGATCTCTGCTATTATAAAAGCCAGAGACTCTAAATTTAGTATAAAGCTTTAAGCTTTAAGCTTTATCTTACACTGCTAGAGAATATTTTAAATATAGGCTGCCACGCCCAGCGCTCTTTTGCGGCCTGTTATTCATAGAACCCTTTGATTTTTTTCCAAGATATCTTTAAATTTAGCTTAAAGCTTTAAGGTTTCTCTAACTTACAGATATTTTTCTAAAATCTAGTTAAATATTCTTTTCTTTTCTACATTACATACCAATTCAAACCGAACATAACCTGAGCATGTGCCCTACCACGCAGGATACTCCACAGCAAATGCGCTCGCTAAACAATTTAAGAAGAACATAAAACATCACTCTACGCTCAACACTCCAGCGCACACAAACTAATTTCATCAAACTCAATTTATGTGTGCCAGGACAGTGAATGACTCCACTGACAGGCAGCAGGGTACCGTACAGACTGACTCCGACTCCAACTGAGATGGCAGAGATGCAGAGATGGAGACGTCGTTGCCGCTGGCTGTGTGTGACACGACTGCGGGCACAGGTTGTACCTTTTGGCATTTGAAAGCTGTTTGAAAACGCGACAGCTGCTGTCGCATATTCCGTCACTTTGTTATTAACTGTAATATGCCCTTGAAATGCCCTTACAGCGGGTACATGAGCTACATGTGTAGCGGGCAGGCGAAATATGCTGCAAAACAGTTGAAAAGAAATTCAAGTTATAGAGGTTTTTTATACAAATATACTAGATTATTTCAGTGAATTATAATATACAATTATTTTGAATTTTCTTCTCCTTTTCCCGCTCATTCTTTAATATACACTATAAAGCTTATGCTACTCTTTTTTCTTCAGCTCATATTTTATGATTTTTCTAGAGTATTTGTTAGTCTATCCATCTCAAAATTGAACTCCTCTTTATTTTTACCATTGCTTGTCTTGCAGTGCAAAAATAATTCAGTTTCAGTCAGGGGAAAAAAATCTGTCGCAGTTTTCGCAACAGTTGCGTAGTGAACCCGCCGCACACGCCACGCCCCACTCCCTCCCATATCCCCTGCCCGTGTGGCTGTCTAATTTGAAGTTGAAGCCAGCTGACAGAGTGAGATGCACCTTTTGAGCGACCGCAAACAAACTAATCTAATACCAATTTGCATTTGATTGCGATTTTGATTTGATTTGCAAAAACAGCGGAAAGGAGAGAGAGAAAGAAAGAGAAAGGGAAGAGAGAGGGGAGCGTTACGCGTGGAAAGTTTTAACAACGTGACAAAAAAGACAGCGGGCAGGACATGGTAGAAATAAGAGGGGAAATGCTAGGGATAGTGGAGGTACAAGCAGCGGGCGTATAACTTTCTGTGGTCCTTGCGGCAACCGAAAGACTTCGACCCGATGAGCTCGACAACGCGCTCCCGAAAAGTTTTTCGGCCACAAAGTGCGGTTTGGCAGCACTGCCGATGTCACAGTGAGCTCCTGCTCCTGCAACTCGAGCAGGAGGGAGCAGGAGCAGTTGCAACTGCAGCATTGACTCCACATCCGCTCGACTCACTCGCATAATGGCACACTTTCCGTTTCCGTTCGCCCTGTCGACTCGATCAATATAGCTCCGACTGCTTCTTCTTTTTCTCCTTCTCCTTCTTCTTCTCCTCTTTCTGCAGCAAATACAGTAATTTTAATTGCAAAAACAACAAACAATAGCAAACAAATTGCGAGAGAGAGAGAGGAAGAAAGAGAGCGAGAGAGGGAGAGTCAGCATCATTGCCCACAATTTCCGTTAGCAGTTGAAATTGGGATTTGGGATTTTGGACATCGGATTGTTTTAATTGCGAGCAGTTGCAGTAACTTTTGCTGCCCACTGTAGCGTGCCGCAGCAGCTGCCTCCAGCACTCTGAGTGGGTGCGGCTTTAGTAACAGTTTTGAAGCTTGTTCAGTCTTCACTTCTTTTATTTGCATTATTATTTTATTATTTTTTTTATTTTTTAGCCATAGTAGCTATAAATATGCGTGTGTGCAGATTCATAAATCACGTACACATCAATTTCGTTTTCTAAATTGAATTCTCAAGCTCAATGAAAAGTAAATTCAATTTATTTCAATTGAAGCGATTATGCACAGAAATCATTGTAACACATGCGAGCTGATTTTCCTTCAATCCTAACAGATTGATTTAAAAATTGAATTATGTATATATTTTATTTAGTTGCAATCAAAATGAAAATAACAATCGATAGACATATTAAATTAAGTGACGAGAGCTGCCAACCTGTACACATTTTAAATATCGATATCGATATAAGTATCGATAGTGTACGTTGGCACTGCTTTAATGTTACAGCTAATTAAACCTGAATTAACTTTAAATATTTAACTGAAAATAAGTGTAAGCACTCGAAACTGTTATGTGATTAAATTTTATTTAGATTTACCAAAGCAGTGGCAGTTTATAATATATTAAATTAATTGCAGTATATGCATGGGGGTAAGATTATTATAAAAAGTTTGCAATATAATATAACCGTTAAAATAAGTTTCTTATATATTTATATAGTGGTTCTATAGATAGATAATCGCTTTAGATCTCTAAACTTTTAGTAATTGCTTATGCAACAATCATTTTATATGCAGTTTTTGAACCTAACGGTAATGTCATGTGGAATTTGTAGCTGAAGCTTCTTCGTGGCACAGCGAACTTTATGAGCCTTAGTGATCGGCACTAACATTTATAGCATGACATTATTTTTAATTTTTTTTCTTCTTACTTATTTTTTGTTGTTTTTCTTATTCGTGTGTGCCAATCTTATTGGGAGGCTGCTGCTGCTGCCAATGTTGCCCCTGCTGTTGCTGCTGCTGCTGTTGGCCGGCAAATTTGCGGCTTGCTTTCTTGTGTCAATTATTTGGTTTCTTTTTCCTCTCGTTCGCTCGCTCACTCGCTCTCTCTCTCTCACTCTTTGTTGGCCTCTGTACTTCTTTTTTTTTGCGGATTTTAATTGAATCTCATATACAAAGTAGAAGCTTGTGGCAGCACAAGTAGCTGCAGCAGCAGCTACAGCAAACGAGTAGGGCAAACTCTCGGCCTGTTGTTGTGTGTACGTGTGTGTGTGTGTGTGTTGTACACAACTTGGCCCGCTGCAAGTTGCATTGTTGGCTGACTGCGGTGCCGAGTCGTCGAGTTGCTATCAGGCACTTTTATCGCCGGCCACATCTGCACCAAATAAAATAATTGAACGTTTTGCGATAAGCATCACAGAGCGGAGAGCAGCGCAGCGCAGCACAGCGTAAAGATGCTGCCTGAACGAAGCTGAGCTGAGCCAGAGCTGCATCGAGTTGAGCTGACGCTGCCGCTGCCGCTGCTGTTCACTGTTCACTGTTAGCCAAAACGACGAGTCGACGCTCGGCAGCATCTGCTGCTGCTGCTGCTGCTGCTCCGTGTACAGCGAATGTCATGTTTACAGACCGCACTCAGTCGATTTGTGTCAAAGTTGAGTTTAGTATCTATAAAATTATATAATACACTTCCTGATTTCCACGCTCTCTCAGTTGGTTTTTTTTTGTGCCCGCTAAATCTAGTCCACAATGCTAGCTCCGGCAGCAGGGCCGCCGGCCATGGTGTACCAGGCCTGGGCATTTGTCTTTACATGCCGCGCTCCAGCATTGTTCGTTGGCTTAGGGTTTTGGGCCGGGGAGCGCGCTTGTACTTCTTGGCCAGGCCATTGTGCTGCCGTTTGGCCGGTAAATGTTGGCGGAAGGATGCGAAAATTGACAGAGCAGCGGCTAGTTGGGTACGGTCAATGCGCTGCGCAAAAAAGGAAAGGAACTGTTATGAATTTGATACATCAAATTGTTTACGGAATATGTATATAATTATAAATAATTTAGGTAAACAAAGAAGTTACTCTATTCTCTACATAGGGGAAGTTATCTGTGCGTCTAATTATTTTACATTATGATAAGTCCAATTCCTTCACAGTTTTTCTGAAAAACGTTCAATTAATTAATGTAGATCTACAATTGTTCATCCAACTCACCTGTCACATACGCCTCAGTCAAACCGAATGTGCCCATATAGACAGGGTATGTATTTAGTGTAGGGCAATCAACTTAATATCGCTACTGCCGACTCTTCTCCTAAAAGGAGCCTGCATGGAGTCTGAGCCGTAAGCGATATGCCGATAATATGATTTTCAGTTAATAAATAACTGCCTAAAGAGGCGATAGCTTTATGGAGAGCTGATGGAGGAGGCTTGGGTTGCCAGGGACGACGGGCCGGCCTGGGCTTTGATTAACTGTTGTCAAGAGCGGCACTGCATGGCACGAGCTGCTCCTGCTGCTGCTGCTGATGCTGCTTCCTCATCCAGTTGCTGTTCCTGCTGCTGCTGCTGCTGATGGCTTTGTTCGATTGCCGCTGCTGCAAATTACTTATGCATTATTATAACTTTGATTCGGCTTGGGCAGCAGCAAGAAGTCAATAAGCAGAAATAAAAGACAGCAACAGCAACAAGCAACAGAAATCAGGGCGCAGATTCATTTATCTTGATGCGTCGCTTCTCTTGTTGCTGCTGCCGCTGCGATTTTTCAACAGCGGCGCGTTCTGCTGTCTTCATTGTGGCGTTATCTCTGCGCTCTGCACTCTTGCCTTATTTCACGTACCTTATTTCACTCGCTTCGCTTTACTCCTTGTATTTTTTTTTCGCTTTTTTGGACTGCATACGTCAGTCAGTCTGCCGCTGATAAGCGGCTGAACGCGCTGCGAGTTGCTACCATTTTTGTTGCATTGGGGACCGCTAAAATATTTCTCATGTAAAAAGGGACCGACGCTGATTTAGCGGCCCAGCAGGTTCCGTTGAATCCAGAGCATGGGGAGACGGCAAAGGGGCAGGGAAAGGGATAAAGGTATCTCCCCCTCTACCTGGCAGATTTGCACAGCTGATAACATTACGTATACGCCGAGCTGTCGTCGTATTTACCTTTTTCGGGGCGGCTTGTGAATTATTTTTTGACAACTCTCTGGTCATCGATTAAGCAGCTTAAGGCTTATCGCTTATCCTGCTGCTGTCTGCGAAGGAAAAATAAAATAAATAAAAATAAAACAAACATATAATAAGGCGAAATCGACTGTGGGGTGATTGACCCGATTGAAAGTTGCCGTATTCATACCAATAATCCTCTATATAAAACACTGGAATTTCTAATACAAGGCCAGGCATACCAAGCTCGTCTCTCCTCGTCTCATTCGCAGTTGTCAACGCTGCTGTCTGGTTATCTCTCTGGTTCTATCGATTCACACACAGACACACACACAGAGTCCACGGCAGATCGCTATCAATTAGCTGAGGCTGCTGCTGCTGCTGGTTTACTTCTTCTTCAATTCAAATGCCACGTCGTCGGCTCATATGCTCCCCCAGCGAGGCAAAAGCTAATCTAAATTGCAGCAAACTATTTATTAATGCTAAAGGCCAACTGACTGACTGACTGACGGACAAACTGACGGACGGACGGACTGACTGACGGAGTGACTGACTGGCGGGTCTCTCTCTCTCTCTCCGTCTCTCTGTCTCTCCGGCATTCGTCTATCACGGCTGCTGTTTGCAGTTTGTTTTTTATTTAATTGAAATGAATTCATTAAGCCTTTGATTTGCCTTGCAAATCGACGGAAATGCCGCTCCACGAGGCGCGCTCCAGCTTTACCTTTGACGTTGTAGCTCAACTCGAGTCAATTCGATCCGTGTGGAGTCGCTAAGACTGGCTCTTTGTATTTGGCTTAGCTTAGCTGAGCTCCGGAGTGTGCACATCAAAGCGCGGCCAGATTTACTGGGTTTTACAATAATTTAAGGCGAATTAAATATACGAAAATTAACTACAGCAGCAGCAGCAGCAGCAGGCACAGTCGAAGTAACTGCAACAGTTGCCGATGCCGTTGCCGTTGCAGTTGCAGTTGCATTCGACTCTTGCAACTGTTGCACGTTTTGCATGTCAAGAAAATTGCTTCATTTGTGTCCGCGCGAATGTCAACCACGAACATGATAAACCGCGACCGAAAGCGGACATAATGAGTGACTTATAGGACTCCCAGATGGCAGCCAGGGTCTGCTGCAACGTCTGCTCGTGCCTCAGCTCGTGTTTTAAAAAGCCCAAGCTGACGTTTTCGAAAAAACAGCAACAGCAGTTTCCATAATTTTAATTACACATTTCCCAAGGCACTTTCGGGCTGGATGTAGCAAGTGAATCGATGCAACTGATAAGCATGGCGATACCCATTGCATCGTAAAAGTATATCCATATTTATTGGGAAAAATATTTCTTAAATGTCAAATAAGCCATTGATTAGATTTGTTTACAACTAATTGTTAGAGTTGATCACTGATTTATCGAAAGTGGCGGCATGCCGATAACATAAGTTGATCAACGCTGAAAAAAAAACATGGCGCACGCACTTTGGCAATTGGAAAAATCGTATGTAAATAAAAGCTTAAGAAGTATTTAAGTCTAGTTTAATTTAAACTCTTTCTACATTGTTTTTCTAATCTACAACTCGTAGTCCAAACTCATCTAACCCCATTTTGGGTGCAACGTTTGGGCACTTGGGCACATCAAATTTTCAATTTTCTTGCAACAACAAAACGGGTCAACTTATGGCTACGTGACTGGTGGCCCCCTCCCAAAAAAAAACATATACTTTGGGACAAGTTTTGTTCTAGCGGCAAATTAAAACTGTTCAAAGGCAGCACTTTGCTTGGGACTCACTTCCCCCTCGCCCCACACAGCCCTTACCCATCACTCTTCTTGTCGAGCTCTTAAAATATCATGGGCTAATGGCACGTGCTTATCGAGCATATCAGCAGCAGCAGCAGCTCAAGCATTTTGTCACCATTGACTGCGTTTCATCTCTCACTAAGTGAGAGAGAGAGGGAGAGAAAGCGAGAGCGTATTATAATAATAATTGAATCTTGTGGCAAAAATCTACAGACAATACCAGAGGCGTGGTGGATGGTGGAGGAGAGCTGCACAGCTCGTGTGAAATTGGTGCAAAATTGAAATTTATGAGTTTTTGATGCGTTTTGTTTGCAGTTTGTTGTTTGCACCCCATGGCCGTAGGCTAAATGCCTGCCTGGCCAATAAATTCAAATTCCATTGGCCGCACAGCAATTATGCAATTGTTTGTGCTGCAAATAAAATGAAGCCAAGTGTATCCGTTGGATGCAAATACTTTCGGCATGCGGCAAGACAGGCAGTAGCAGTGGCAGTAGCAAAAAAGCAAACCAAACCGAACCGAACCCAACCAAAACCAAATCGAAACCGAACCAAATCGAAGCCGGGGCGAACGGCGTGTTCTCTGCCAGTCTAAAAACTCCAAATCGATATGCAAATAGTGCTACAACGAATGAGGCGTACACACAAATCGCAAAACGAGCGCTGAGCTGAGTTGAGTTGCCACGCCTCCCGGTCGAACCTGGGAGCCTCCTCCACCCCCCGATGCTGCTGTGGCAGCAAGCGTGTAGTCGTTTTGACCAAATTCGTCGTTGGATCGCTGTTGCAGTTACCTGAGAGAAGACGGCAGAGAATTGTGTGGCTATTACGGCTTCTTGCCATGGGCGTAGCCCATTCGAGCGAAAGGGGGGGCGCTCAGACAGTTAACTACACTGACTGCCGTTTCCATACGATGGGCCAGTGAGTTGGCCATAGTATGCTCTCGGTACCCCTCGCACCTACGTCCATGTGGCAGCTGCCTGTTTTGTGCTGAGCATTTGCTTTGGTGGTCCACTCCTGGCCATGGCTTTTTTGCTATTGCTATCAATTGTGCATGCAATTTATTTTTAAAGAAATAATTGCTCTGCCGTTTGCTCTCCCAGCGATTATGCAAATATTAGTATTTGTTGTTGTAGTTGTTGTTATTGTCGTCCTACTCCATTGCTAGCCAAATAACTGGGATTATATTACGGACTCTCGCTCGCACCCGGACACTCGTAATCCTATGCGAACGAAGAACGGCAAGTGAAAGAGAGTCACCGTCGTCGTCGTCGACGTTGTCGGCACGTTTGCATATTGCCCAATTTGAATATGCCACACACAAAGCGCATTTCTTTTTTTTTTGCACAAATTCGCCATAAATCAATAGAACACTTTCTAAACACCCTGCAATAATTACAGTGTCTGTCTGCTGCGAATGTTTTCAATGCTAGAAAACACTTTGTGGTAAGAAAATCTTAAATTAATTTGCCCTCTTCTCACTCGCATATTTTTACAGCTGCCAACTGAAAAGTTTGTTGGGAACTAAGAACAGCTAACACACACACACACAAACACACGCATATACATGTCATACTTGTATCTCCCCAAAGACCTAACTTCAACTCGAAAACTTTCTGAGGGCAGATAAAACACATGCCACATGCTGCTCTCCCCTCTTTCAGGTTAATGAAAGTGGCAGTAAATGAAATTGGCATCACGTTATTATTCTTGTGGCTCTCCTTTTTGGCCGCGGACAGACATGTGGGCCTCGCCAAATACCAAAAAAAAAAAGTTTATCTTATAAAACAACAACAAGCACTTAAGTGTTATATGCCACCGTATTACAACTGGGGAATGAAAGAGAACCGAGAACGAAGAACGAAGGAGCGACCCAAAGTGCAACGTAGCATAAATGAAGAAAGCTGATAAGAATGAAATAAGGAGGAGAAGGCAGGACGAGAAATTGCTGCCCGCATAAAAGGCGCAGCAGAGCAAAATAATAATAAAATGAAACAGAAATTGAATGTTGCGAATGTGTTGCGCCCAGGTGACAAGCAATTCCCCACAGGTGCGCGCATCAGACTGCGACTGCGACAGACTCCACGTCCAACTCAAACTCCAACTGGGACTGGGATGGGATGGCCAAAGTTAACGGTGTATTGCGAACATATTAGCAATTGCCCTTAGCGCTATAAAACAAGGCAAACATTTTGACATGGGTTAGCCACACAGCAGAGAGAGAGCGAGAGAGAGACCGAAATGTGGGTAGGTGAAAATGAGGCGAGTCGAAATCCCCATCGGATTTGCCGCCTCACAGAACGCAGATCGCAGAAATCACCTGACCCGAAACGAACCAAACCGAACCGGGACCCGTACCATCGCCTGGGTGTTGCACCCATGTCAATGCACTGACAACTGGCGTTAACCGTGCCTGCAAAAGAAAGTCAGCCGCACAGTCACAAATCATAACGTATCATATCATATCAGAGCACGTACCTTATAATGAGTTGCATTTCTCGCCGGCAACAAAACTGTATTTCCGTTCATTATTTTTATACATTCATATGTATTTTTTGGGGGAAACTTGTTATCAAAGACACGTCACTGTCTGTCAGAGTGTTTATGATATGTCTGACCAAATATTGAAAGTGCCAAAAGATATGGAACGTTCCCTAGGGATTTGAGCGTGTGTGCGCGTGTTCCTCTGCCTGTGCCCGTGCCGGAGTTCAGCTCTTTGCTGCCAATTAGCAGTTGCAGCAGCGGTCGAGTGGCATGCAAATATGTATTTATCGAGACGCGTCCAGAGCCGGGAGCGAGACTCATCTCAGTGGTTGGCCCCTATGTACTTCCGTCACATAATAAATTCATAACAAATCATACACACACACGCACACGCACAGACAACACATGCTTACATATGTTTAAACAACCTGCGTGTGTGTGTGTGTGCTACATGCGACATTATAATGCCACATTATGTTGCAAGTGCGTGAAAGAACCGTACATCAGAACATTGCAGTCATAAATCAAAAATCCACAAACACATGCGACGTTGTCTATGCGGCGCTGTGTCCTCCTCTGTCCCTGCCTCTGCCTCCTGCCTCTGGCGCGTTGCTGCGTGTGCGCGCAGCTTGTTTGTATCTGTATCTGCTGCAAGTACGAGTATTCGCAAAATTATTACACTTGACATGATTGAATATACCGCTGAGTACATACTATACCAGAGAGGTACCAGTCGCCGCGAGTTGCGTCGCGACCGCATCCGGACGCAAAGCAAACCCATTCCAATGTCCAGCGAGTCACAGCGCCCGCTGCCCTCCAAACGTCCTTCGGCATGTCTCACAGCTGCTGTTGTTGCTGGCGCTGTTGCACTTGCCGTAGCTGGACATAGTTTTCTACGGTCCCAGTGGGCAATTCCCGTTTCTGCACTTGTATGCAGCAAGCTGACATGCCGCACAAATGTAAGTGGCTACAATGTTGTTTTTGTTGCACAGTGTAGCGCAATGTACGTTATTTTTCAACAAGTGCAAAAATTCAACAAATGCTCGATATTTGTGATGACATTGAGATCATGTTTTGATATCGATAAATGGCGCTTTGCGTGGCTTTAGTTCTCTGCGAATTGACAACATGATTATAGCGGCGTATTTGTGAAACTATCGATATGCAACTCGATGTTCATTTCGATATCATGTGGTTTTTGTTGTCAATTGGTTTACTAAATTTTGTTGTTTGTTGTTGTTTACATAACAGAACCACACACATACACGCACACAGTAGTCCACAAAATCCCACGAAATTTGTTTTAAAGTGTCATAAACTTAGTGAGTAGCTTAGTTAATCTTATTGTCTTTAATACTAATAGTTTATTTATTTATCATCAGCTGTTCACCATGTGCCTGCAGACCACACTGACTAATAACAAGACGCTGGTCTTGATCACTCAAGGCTATAAGGTACTGGCCGAATATAGACTAATCGAACAGTTGCACTTAAAAGGCATATACGTTATACCCAGCTACTCCAGCATCTTGCTTTGGTTCGGCGTGGTCTTCATACACAGTGGTCTGTATGCGAATAGTGTCTTCCGTTTTTCAATTATTCTGCCAGACGATTTTCCCGTTGGATCCAGTTTGCCCAGTGTAATCTTTCAACACGACATCTTTCATCCGCACATCTGTCCGGTGACGCACAGCCTTGACCTGACGCCGTTCTTCAAGAGGTGGAACAAAGAGGAGCATAAAATCTGTCATATTCTGAAAACTATTCAACTTGTATTTGCCGATCCCGAGGGCAGCGTTCTAATGGATGGTGCCTACCCGCTAGCCGAGGTCCACAACAGGGAGGCATTGAATCTGCTCATCCACAATCGCGTGGACTATGCGGTGCGTGTCAAGGGGAGCATAACTTTCAGTATAAATCATTTGTTCGATAAGCCGCTCATCAAAGATCCTCACTATATTGTTCTGGAACCATATGTAGCACACAAGCATCAGACTGCAATGGAACACCTCAAGAGTGACAGTTGGTATGAGCTGGCGGAACGTTCGTCGCCGCCCTCCGTGTGTGTGGCACGTATTGATTCGGAGCAAGGGTTGCTGCAGGAGGAGAATTTTGGGGCAGCAGACTGAATATATATTAATTAGCTCAAGGAATTCTCAACTACGAAATCCTTTTACAGTTCACATTTATTTCAAATAATATTGGAATGCTAGATTAGGATTTTCTAGTTGGAATGAATTGGCAAATAAAGACTGTTTAATTTCCAATTTACACAAACATAAATATTCCTTTAACCAGTGTTCGATAATGTGATAAGTAAATAAGTTATATAAAATATTTTATTAGAATATTTTTAATTTGTGCCAGTTGCATTTCGATAGCATACAATTAAACTTATCGATGTATCGGTATTTTTAGTATTTTCTCTTTTGGCTAATCTGCAATTCTTCCGCCTCTCACAGTTCTCTCGACAAATTACTTGCGCGTGTGAGATGCTAATAAATTACCACTTATAAAATTAGTATTTCGATTTACCTTTTGATTCGCGCGTGCCAGACACTTCAGTTTGCAAGTGCTTGTAGCAACTTAATCTAATTGATAACCTTAATCAAAGACGAATGCTTGCATTCTAATTAGTTCTTTATTTGCAAATTCATGCGTATGTCATACACACATACATACACATCTTTAAGTAGCTGCCGCGTGTGTGTTTCGGTTTCTCTTGTGCTTTGTGTCCGCTTTGATTTCGTTTCGTTTTACCACCTGTCGCGCGTTAATGCAGTTAATAATGTCATACTTCATGTGCAGTTATAATAATGGAAATAATAATAATTATAGAGTGTGTGCAGAGCAACAACTCGGACTCAAGGTTACATACAGATTGCTGGTGAGTGCAATTTTGCCCAAATATTAAAAGCCTTTTTCGCATGCACTGGGCGAAGCTGTCGTCAGCTGGCGCAGCATGTATACATACACTCACACACACACACACACATGCATACATACAAAAGTGACAATTTGATTTATCACTGCACTTTGTCGGGCACTGAGACTGAAGCTGTACACACATACATACATACATGTGTATGCAGTCACGTGTACGTGTGTGTGTGTGTGTGAGAAAGCTGTGCGTTGTGCCGCTCGTTAGGCCTTCTGGTTGCTGCGTCCCAAAATCGTTCATGAAATTATGGCTGAGAGTGCAATGTGCCATATTTTAGGCCATTTATGAGTGCGCTTTTAGTTCCACGCAGCCAGGCAGCCCTGGCAGGGCATCCTAGTGTGCAAGAGCGGCGTCGTCAATGTTTTGAACTAATTGCGGTACACGAAACGAGCAGCAATGCGCGCTTGCCAGTCACATTAACGTGCTAAATAGACACCATGGGAAAATGCCCAGCAAACGTTTCGGCAAGTCAGATTTAATTTGAATGGCCTCGATTTAGCTTTACATTTCTAAGAGAGAGTATATGCAGCAAAGAGAGTAGATATGGCAGCACGATTAACAGTGGGATATTAACAGAGAAGTTTGTGGGAATGTGCTTAGCATTCTCTCTCTCTCTTTGTTTGCATGCGGCTTACTTGTTTACAAATTTGCACTGTTAATCAAGTATGGTGAAAACTGTTAAAGCATATGTAATTTTAATCATATACGGCAACACCACGTGCTTATGGAAATGTTATTTAACAGAATAATACAAAAGTGCACTGAAAACTGTTAACGCATATGCAGTTTTAATCATATACGGCAACTCTATATGCTTATGGAAATGATATTTAACAGAATAATGCAAAAGTGCACTGTTAATTAGGTATGGGGAAAACTGTTAAAGCATCTGTAAGTAGAATGCAATACGGCAACTCTACAAATTTATTGAAATGTTTATTAACAGAATAATACTCTGTTAAAAAGGATTATTTGTAATGTTTACTCATTATCTAGCTTCTAAAACGCCAGAACTTCCGGTCTGACACCGCTTCCCCTTTTTGGGAAAACACCAAAATAAAGACATAATGTGTATGGCGGCAGCAAGGCGTGAAGAAACATAAAACAACAACAAGATTAACAATTAAATTGCAATAAATTTAAGAACTGCGTGGGATGAACTCTCTGCTGAGTCTTAATGCATGAGAGTGATGATTAAGCGAAGCGGGAGGCGGTATACATAACTCCGCCTGCGGCTACAATTAAAGTGCAATAAAATTGCCCCAAGCTGCGACGAAGAAACACGTGACAAAGTATAAAGGCATTGTTATTTTACTTTATTTTCTTTTATTGATTTCGTTTGGGCCCGGCTTGTGGCTCTCATCATCAGTCCCTGGTGAAATCGGCATACCCCGCTGTTGCAGTTATCAACGGACATCAAAACAATTGCCACCAAAGAAGTGGGAGACGGAGCAAAGGAAGATGGGTGGATGCAGAAGTGGTTGCCCATTGCCGGAGGGGGGAGGAGGACGCAGGCGTCGCGTCGCTTCGTTCGTTCGTTTGTCTGACAAGTTTGGTGGCTTAACCCAGGGAGGAAGAGTGGAGGAGGAGGAGCAGGAGGGCCGCAGCTAACCGAAGTTCAATTGCAGCAGCGCGCTAAGCCGCCAGTTTCGGCGTTTCGGGGTTTCGATTTCCTTGGAAAACCGCTAGAGACGCGATCGCTGGACTGCTTAGCATTTGCCTGGCAATCGGAGTTGCTCAAGTTGCTGCTCGAGCTGCAGTTGGAGTGGGACACAGATTGGTATTTATATGCAAGTTCATGGCATGGTCGAAGCGCGCACACACATCATCATCGATTATAATCGAAATGGGATTGTAAATCAAATCGCATTGAATGGTACTGACTTTAAAATGGGCTTCATTATCGCCGGTGTCGGTGCTGATGCTGATGCTGGTACTGAAGCTGGAGCTGGTGCTCTTGCTGTTTGCTCCAGCCCCGTCTCCATTGGAACTCCTCCAGCAGCCGGCAGCAGTTGCCATTGTCGGTGGCGACTGCCGCCGCCGCTGCCGTCGCTGCCGTCGTCGTCGTCGAAGTGACATTCAATGCCATAATTTATGAGTTTATCTTTTTCGCGCCGCCAAATCGTACGCTAAATGCTGTCTGGCCAGACCAGGCCAGAACCAAACAGAACAGAACAGAGCACGGCAGATAGAGAGAAGGAGAGAACAGGACACGAGACAGACCCAACGCAGAGCCGACAATCCAGACTGTGGCCAGACCATATGCCCGGTTTATTCGCTCATTCTTTGGATGCTGCCTGCCTGCCTTCGGTTTCGCATATGCAAACAAACGGGGCAAACAAACCAAACGTGCGCATATTTTATGGCGCTGCGAATCCCATTCCCAGTCGCAGTCGCAGTTGCAGTCGCAGTCGACGTTCTCAGTCGGCATCGGAGTCGCATTGCCATTGGTTCTGGTAATGGTATTGCTATTGCTATTGGTATTGCGATTGCTATTGGTATTGGTATTGCTATTGCTATAGCTATTCGATTTCTAGCTATCTGCTCGATTTCTCTGCTCTGTCGCCGTCGCCGTCGCCGATGCCGTCGATCGTTTAATGTCGGGCAATTAAAATTGGAGTTGTCTGTTGTTCGGCATGTGTTGCTTTTTATGAGTTATGGTGCTACGATGGTGCTGCACTGTCACAGCATATCTATAAAGAGGGATGGGCGGGAGTATGGGGTACGGTCTCAGCTGCAGTCAATTGTTGTCAGGGCAATTCGCAGGCAAAGTGTGTGAAATGCCATGTCTCAAATCGAACACGAACTTTAAAGGGCTCCGACCAAATGTTTATGGGCATGTTTTGAATACTTCCTGATGGCAGTAGAAGGTGTGGCAAATCCTAAAATAGATATTGCTTAAAGACGCTGCGATCTAAGTTATTACAATAAAGAAAGCAAGTTTGATGTGCAGCTTGCTGACTGTTAATAACATTATCGATAATTGCAATGGAGAACAGTAAATGTTAATAACATTTTTAGTAATTGCAATAAGTAAACTCAAATTGTACTGTTAATAACATTATTCATAATTGTAATAAAGAACAGCATAAATTTAACATAAAGTAAGCTGACTGTTAATAACATTATCGATAGTTGCCACAATCGATAATTTGACAGATAATGTGAGCATAAAAGCAATAAATACAGTCGCTTCATTCAAAACTCTTGATAAATATATATGCACAGCAGTTACAGGGTATTTAACAGTGCAATCGCTGTCATCACGTGATTAAACTACCTTTAACCCTCTAATTAATCCCGCAAATGTTGCTTTACAGCAAATAATGAGCAACACTTTTTGTCTAATTCTACCGCGGATAGCGTAGTTTTATCTTTATGGCATTTTGCTATAATCTGTGCAAATCACAGATTTAATTCAATTATGCCACACTTTATACTTAACTTTGCGTTGCATTCCGCAGCGTGCTCTCTTTTCGCTCGCCTGCAACATTCTTGCCGACCTGTTTGCAACTCTGCAACAGCAGCAGCGACGGCAGCAACTGTTGCAGGCAGCGCGGCGTCTCTCTGGTTTGGTTCTTTTCAATTTCGACGCACTGTTGGCCATGTAATCACAACCGCCTAATTCTAAACCGTTTTTCATGGCCGAAATGCGAACCGGTCCTGCTGCTCGATCTTGGCTTTAACTAATACATCATTATGCTGGCATCTTGCAGCGCACTGCTGCTGCTCCGGCTCTGGCTCCGGCTGCGGCTGCTGCCTCGTAATAATCAATTACGCGTCAGGCACGATCTTGACGCGATCCTCGCATGCCATGCCACTCTCGTATTCGAATCCTCAGTCCTCAATTCTCCACTCTAGCTGCATATTTCTTCCCCTCTCTCCCTCTCTCTCTCTCTCTCTCTCTCATGCGCCAATAATAAATTACGAAACAGAACTTGGGGAACAGGTTCAATTACATTTAACAAGAGCTGCAAACAGCTGATTTGTAGCTGCAACATGCTGCAGCAGGGTCATGCAATGGAATGGGAGGAGAGAAGGAGGGCAGGGGAAAACTGAAATGGAGCCCAATGGCAAATTAAATAGATTTACGCTGTAAAGTGTTGCTGATTGGGATAATCAACGCGTTTGCTGAGCTCTTGCAAGCTGCACGCTCGCTCGTTGTTGTTGCTGTTGCTGCTGCTGTTGTTGCTGTTGTTGCTGTTGTTGCTGTTGTTGCTGTTGTTGCTGTTGTTGCTGTTGTTGCTGTTGCTGCTGTCAAGGCGTTATTACCGTCACTTGTTGTTGTTCCTGTTGCTGTTGTTGTTGTTGCTGTTGCTGCAACTAGCTCACGTTGCAGGCTGCTGAGTTGCGGCCGTCGTTAATCCCGAATTCTCATTGAAATTTGCATGCTCGATGACGTCCGGCGGCAGCAGCAGCAGCAGCAGCAGCAGCAGCAGCAGCGGCTGTGGCAACCTACAACAACCACAACAAAGCAGGTTGACACACTTACTTAGCCATTGTTGTTGCTGTTGCTGTTGCTGCTGCTGTTGGTGTTCCATTTCCGGTGTTGCCAAGCTACGCGTCCGGTTTTAATAAAATTTCAGATGCTGCTCGAGTGCAGCCGCAACGGCAGCAGCGGCAACATGTTGCAGCCCCGCGCGTTAAGCTTGCCACGCGGCAGTTGCTCTTGCTGCCTCTTGTTGCTGCTGCTGCTGGTTGGCCATGTTAGCATGTTGATATCACCCGCAGCGTAAATCTTCTGGATTAATCCAATTTAACACTTTATGCTGCACTGCGCTTTGACCATGTTGCAGGCGGTGGCACCCCCAGCAGCAGCAGCAGCAGCACCAGCAATATGCCCGTAATGCTTGCTGGCTGCTGCTGCTGCTACACTGCAAGAAACTTCTTGGCTTATTTGAGAGTTGAGGGAAGTATACGATGGAAAAGTTGGCTAAAGTCTTTCGATACTCTCTCTCTCAAGTTCTCTTTCAATCTTTCTCTATACTATATATCACAATTTGTGCGCACTTTTCCCCAGTTGTGTGTTGTTTTGCCTCATCTTTCATGCCACATTCTATTTCTGCAGCTGTCGCAAGTTTCGCTTGAATTGCGGCGAATTCCCGCAACGCTCGTTGGGTTTTTTTTTTTTCTCTAGTTCACTCGACACGCTGTCGTATTGTGTCCCTTGTTGGCGCTCGTTTTGCTCAGTGTATTAGGCTTGTGGGCGGAGGATGGGACGACCTTTTCAGACACACTCACTTTGCGACTCACTCCCTCTCTCTCGCTCTCTCTCTCTCTCTCTCTCTCTCGCTTTGTCTCTCTGCTGTCGTCGTGCTACCTTTGCCCAACGCAAATCCCAGAAAGCGCACGACCTCACCCATCCATCCGCACCCTTCTCATTCCCACCCACTTAGCCGCGCACATTCAGTGAGTTTTCCAGCCAAGTTTTCCCTCTAAATTTTTTTATTGCACTTTTTTGTTTTGTTTTTTTTTTTTTCGTTTCGAGTGCGCGCGCAAAATTTAATACGCTTGTGGTCACATGTGTTGCGCGCTTTTTTACATATTTTTAAAAATAGCAAAGACACCAACAGACAGCAGACCCTACACCCTACACCCTATCCTCCTCCTGCTCCTCCTCCACTCTGGCTCCCTTTGTTGCGCTTTTCTCCTGTGTAGTCGGGTTCCGGCAAAAGCGCGAATTTAATTAAAATATGCAAATCGCTTTGTGGCATTTTGATCAAGTGTTGAGTTCGCTTTGCACTCGCTGGCAAGTTCGCGGGGTCTTCAGCTCTCTTTTACTCTAGGTTAAGCCCGAACTTCACTGGCTTAACAATTTGCACAGTACTGTTGGATATACCCTGTAGGGCAGCAATAGTAGAAAGAGTTGTCTGATGTGATAGGGAGTATGCGGAAACTAGCTATATAAACATATAATTGCTATATACTGCCTATGTAAGCAATCAAATTTTAATTATACAAATGCATCCTGCCTTATAAAACACGCGTTTTATTTAAATTAAGATTAAATACGCACAGCACCATCAAAAATACCCTGTAAATGTATTTATATTAAATGTAAAATGCTCATTTTTAATTTATTTCGTATTTAACATCCACTAAAAGCAGTCTATAAAAAAAATAATCTAGAAATATCTGTTATATTAAAGCTATAATTGAGAAAAATTATGAATTACTTTATTTAAAATTCATTTAAATTATTGTTAACTATGTGTATTTATTTTATATTGATATATTAATTTATTAAATACACATATGCATTTATTTAGATCTAAAATATCTGAAACATTTTGGCATTAATATTATTACAGGGTATTTTCAAGTTGCATCTCTATATTCCTGCTATTTCACCTCAATTTTGTCTTTTTGGCAACTTGAAGTTTTTTCGGCGATAAAAGCGAGCGATAAAAACGTAACCAGTTGAGTTTTTCTTTTCGTTCTACTTATTGAGCGTGGAGTCTTCCCCACACACACACACACACACAACCAGCCAGCCAACCAGACAGACTGCCAGACAGGGACAGGAATAGAGCAAGAGAATAGGGAGAGGGAGAGAATGGAAGATGGAACTCATTCATACCCTTCAGAAGGTGTGATTTTTATTTGGCTCGCAATGCCGTGCAAATTAAATTTATTGCACATTTTATTTCCTTTGATGTTCGTTTGTTAACAAAATTGTCGGGGGATTAACGTAACGGGCGCGGATTAGCCATGGCATTAACCATCAGGCAACCAACCAACAGCCAGGGGGCAACGTGCAACAGGCAACTGGCAACTGGCAACATCGTGATATGGCGTAACTCTTGCACTTCATCACTTCGACTCCAACTGCAACTTGGACTCGGGACTCCCAGTTGGAGTTGGATTCGGAGTCGGAGTCGGGCTTCAGCTTCAAATCGGATTGCAGTTGCAGCTCAGTTGGGTTCGGTTTGCTTGAGTTCTCTTTTTCTTGTTGTTCTTCTTCTTCTTCGTTTTTTGTTGGTCTCTTCAATGTTTCATTTGCATTTTTATGGCAAATGTCTGAGGCGAGTGCAACAAAGTCTCGCAAATGCGATTAAGTCATTCGCTTGTCTTCTCTTTTTCTCCCACTGTACCTACGCTACTTACAGCGCCTTCCTCTGCCTTCTCTTTGTGTTACTGTGGGGTGTCTCTCTCTCTCTCTCTCTCTCTCGCCCGTCTGTACTATGTGCTCGTCGGGGGATCTTTGTGCACTTTTAATTTGGTCTAATTAAGCCAAGAATTCGCAGGCGAGAAATAAAACTAAAAATTACCCAGTACGAAGCGTATTCAAATTAGACAAGTGACAGGAAGTGTGACACAAAGTGTGACAATGTGTTAACCCGTCTAGCAGGTAGTAATTAACAAAGATTAAAGACAATATAGAAGCAATCTAGCTATATGTTTCGTTAAATTCATTATTTTTTGATGCAGAATCAATTTATAGGCCAAAAAATGGATAAAATGTACTCTCTCAAGGAAATCTTATGATTATTACGAAGTTTTCCGTACTAGAGGCTCTATAGGAGTACGGAAATCGCGCAAAGAGTTAACTGGGTAGACATATATAAGGTCTAAAATCTGTATTATCATTTATATTTGATGCGGAATTAATCTAGAGGCCAAATAATGAATAAAAAGTCCTCTCTCTAGCAAATCCATTGATTTTTGACGAAGTTTTCCATACTAGAGGCGATTCTGTTAACATTCTGTTAAAATTAACAGATGAAATTGCAATGTTTTGCATTCTGTTAACATTAACAGATAACATTGCTGGGTCTAATAGTTTTATATGTCTATGTTGAAGTTATAGAAGTAATTATTATAATAAAATACAATATTATCTTTTATCTAAAATTGCTTGTTATCTGTCTGCTGTTTTGTTCTATTTTGGAGTTGCCAGCTCAAGGTTCCACATGCCACACTGGCAGCCATCTCAAGCCATTCAATCTGCCCGCCATTTTTGTGCCATTTGGCAACATTCTCACATACTCTAGAGAGAGAGAGAGAGAGAGAGAGAGAGAGAGAGAGAGGGAGAAGGTAGCGGGATAGATAGACAGTCCATCCCAGGCTCATGCTTAGCTCAGGGTTGCCAGCCATTTTGAGCCAACATTCTGTTCTGCTGAGCCCTGGCAATCCACTTCATCATACTCAACAACAGCGGCAACACCTGAGCTTGAGCTTCTGTGCCAGTGTTGCCTTCGCTGATACCGACTACAACATACCTGGCCAAACTTAACGTGCGACAATGTGTGAGCCAAATTCAAGACGGGCTCCAATACCTATCAGCAGCAGCAGCTGCACCTGTGCGAGAGGGGGGGAAGGAAGGAAGCTGGGTTGGCAGCGGGTTAAGCAGCCAAATGGCTGCAAATTTTCCTTCTTTTTGCAATGTTTGAATTTTCATTTTGTTTTTCTCGCTCTGCTGTTGCCATTGTTGTTACTATACTATACTATACTATATATATATGTGTGTGTATTTGCTACCAGGATATTTTGCATTGGTAATTTGGCGTCATTCTCAGATAGTTGCCGCTACGTGTTCTTCTATTTCAGCTGTACTTTGCTGCACCTGCCGCAGGGACTGTGCGGGGGGACAGAGGGGAGGTTTGTTGACCCAGTTTGTGTGTGTGTGTGTGTTGTGCGCGCTGAGTCGATATTGAGCAACAAAGCTGCGGTACAAACAACAGAACAGCAAAGAGAGAGAGGGAGAGTGAGAGAGAGAAAGGGAGAGAAAACTTGCCGTACAAACAGAAATATCCTTGCAACTTAAGCCAGGGCCTGTCCGCAACACGTTTACACAGGACACAGCACACCGAGCAGAGCACACACACACACAAACACACACACAGAGTGAGAACAGATGGAGCCAGGACATGATGCCGACAGGCAAGCGCTCCCGCATATCCTTGAGAGCATCAAACTCGACTCCGACTTAGCATCGACATTGCTGCAGAGCCAGCAGAGCCAGCAGAGCTTTGCAGCCGCCACTGTCAGCTGCCAACGTTGTCCCCTTAGCATCCTTCTAGCCTACACAAGCTAGTAGCACCCTCTACCCCACATTCCGCCTCCGCCTCGCGCCCCTTCCTGCTTCATTCCCAGACAAATGCGTTGAATGTTGCCAAAGCTTCTAATCAATTTTTGAAATGGTAAATTTTGCGCAAAATACGTACAACTTTTCTATTTCAGTTGAAATTTTTGTTTTGTTCTCGGCTTTATTGTGGTTTTCTACCGTTATACCCTGTAGTTTTGAGTGTGAGTGGGTATATTGTTTGTTTTTGCAAATAAGTTGAAGCTGAAATTGTAGTTTGAATTTTGTGGAATAATAACATTGGTTTGAACGGGTTTTTTGCTTCTTTTGTTTCTATAATATTTTAAATATAGGCTTAAACCTATTTTCAGGCAATATAATATAATATGATATTTCCTGAAAAACTTTTGTATATACCATACAATACTCTTAAGCTCTTAAGCAAAGCTTGAAAAGCCAAAATAGGTCTAAATATTTGATATTATCTCAAATTGAATATGGTAGAGCTATTGTACAGAAATATTCCTTCTCTTAAGATCAATTTTTAGTCAACATAATAACTGATATTTATGCTTAATTTTAAACATTCTACAATGCTCTTAAATACCCCGTTTTTAAACTGTACTACCTTGAAAGTATTTTGGCTAACCAAAGCTTGCTTATCCATAGCACTTTCAACTGCTTTTTCTCTCCTGCTGCTTTGCTTTTGCATTTTGCAGTTCAGTTTGATCTATTTTTTTTTTCGTCTTTTCCGAGTCTATTTTAAAATTCCTGCACTTATAGACTTCTGCTGGCCTAGGCCGAAATTGCTGTATTTTCTTGTTTTTTTTTTCCCCCTTTTTTTTTTGCTTGCTTGTCAGTTGTCAGGTACAAAACGTTTAACATGCCTACTTTTATTTACCTGCCCGCTTCAGTTGAGTTCCGTTCGGCTCGGTTCAGTTGGGTTCAGTAGCCCCCTACCTCCCTCTCCCTCCCTTTTCGGGCTGACAAAACGCACTTTGTAAAATCGAAAATCCTTTTAATTGAACGCAACTCAGTTTCAGTGCGACTTTACTTTCGTTGCGGCCTTGCGAGTGGGCGTGCATGTGGGTGGGTGGGTGAGTGAGTGTGGGAAAGAGACCGAACGAGGCATGTTAAATATTTGCACACATTTTTGCTTCAATTTAAATTCCCTGTTACAGGCATGAGAATGGAAATGGAAGTGGGTAACTAAGTGGTTAGCCGAGTAAGGTTGGGGGGGGAAGTTGAGGGAAATGGAACCACCTCAAAACTTGTCAATTGCCTGTTTAGATGTTTGGTTTAGGGTTGCACAGTGTGTGAGGTTTTAGATGAGCGCGTGACAGACCCCTTATTTACTGGATAGAGTATTCAGAATGCACTGTATAAGAAAACTATTCAATCTTTCTTACAAGTCGCATAGTTCTCTCGCAAGTCTAAAAATCAAAAATCTCTTGAATTCCAAAACAATTTCACAGCAAATAACTAACGATATTTCCATTTTTTTTTCTTACTAAAAATACAGAACATTGAAATATTTGTGTAAATTCTATAAATTACCTATATCAACAATTTGTAATGAATAATTGAGCTTTGTGGCCTGGCTGAATGTTGATTGAATGTGTGTGTGTGTGAGTGTGTGTGTGGGCTGCATTTCGAATGCCGAAAAATTTCCCAAAACTGAACTGAAATGTGGGCAAGGTCGGGTTAAAAATCAATTTAAGTTTTTAGACGAAAAACCACAACCCAACAGCGTCGCAGAGGGGAAGGGGAGTATGTTTTGTTTCTGCCGCTGCTGCTGCTGCTAAGTTGTGGTATAAATTTTGTGATTTAATTTTCCAAACCATGATAAGAGACTGACTGACCCAGTTTTGGTATAGTGGGGACGCAGCGGGGGGCCAGAAATCAATTTAACCATAAGGGAAATACATAGGCATAGATATCACAAAAAAAAATAACGCACACACTGGGCGAGTATATATATCGGTCAGATCTGCAGATAAAACCACAACACAGCAATTAATTAAGTTAGAATTTATCAAATCGAATCAAGAGTTGTGAATTGTGCGAGAGACCGACCTTTTGTTAATTGCCATAAAATATTGTTGCGAAGGACCTTGTAACATTTGTGGAAAAGAAACCAATGTATCGAATTGTTATAATAATTATATATGGTATAATTGCAGAGTATGCAGAGAGTTTTTATTTAACTATCGTCTAAAATCTAATTTATTTATATTTGCAAAAATCGTTAACGATTGTTGACTGTTTAATATATTTAAATGCATTTCATTCATTTGCCCTATACTATAGATAATTTCCAGAGCGATTATCGATGTGGCTCATATATATAAAGAAAATAAATTTATCACATTTGCTTAAAGACTAAGACTATTTATATTAAGATATATTTTTACTTTCGAGTAGTTTCCGCCGATCTTACATTAATTCTCCCTCTAGAATCACTTTGCTATTACATAAACCTGCATCAATGTTACCAACGCTGTCTCTGGCTTTGTCTCCGTCTGTGACAGCCCTGGAATGCTCTTTGACTCAGTGTGCAGTGTGCTGGGGTACAGTGTGCTGGGGTATACAGTGTGCTGGGGTACAGTGTTCAATGCTCATTTCTGGTAAGATAAGAACGCTGTAGATTTTTGGCTCAGATTTTCCAACAAGCAGCTACAAGCGCCAATTAGAGCGAGCGAGCGAGTCCAAAGAATATTTCACTCATTTCACTCAGAGTTTGGAGCCGGGTAACCAATACACACAATACCCTGTACCCAGCACAGTCCTGGGTTCTCTGATTACCACCAAGCGACACTGAGAATCAGACTCCAAGTTCTCGACTCTGTCTTGGACTACGACTGCGACTTTAGGGAGACAGCAGACAGCAGACAGCGCCATCGAGGCTGTTCTGTTGTCGTACAAGATCATAGATAATAATATTAAATTGGTTAAATGCCGTCTTGGATTACCCGAACACGCTGTCCCGTCTCCCCGCATACTCATTCCCTTCCATAATACTCCTCAATTCATTTAACGACCACCCTGAGTGAGCTGCTTCGCCTCGGTTTTTCCTCTCAGTTGTTTTTCCGCCTGTGTTTTTTTTCGGAAACCTTATCTAACATATTGATATTATATTTTCTTGCTGTTCTAAGCGGGGTAATTAATATGAAAAGTCTAGGTAGAAAAGTCAGCGAACTTTACGATTTCCAGCGATTAAATAATTGATTTCGTTGGTCTGTTTTGACATTATTGAATTACCTGAAGACATTTGATTAATTTGCATACGACAACAAATTCGTGATCTGAATTATTTCGATTCTCTATTCCAGAGACAGAGAGAGAGAGAGGAAGATCGCTTCTCTTCTGGCCTTTTATGGCAAATTGTTAAATGTTTTCGCCCTGTTTGTGTTCTGTTCTGTTTTCACTGGCCGTGATTCCGGTTAGATGGCAAAAAAGGGTCCTAATGAGCCGCTATAATTCACTGCCAGGCCAAATTTGAATGGTTGGCAGAGAAAAATGTGAAAATTTGTTTTGCAGACATTGGAAAATTTCACCAGGAAATTGTAAGACAATGGCCAACAGAAAAAAACAGAAAGAAAAACAACTGTCTGAGATTTTCTATTTGTTTTTGTTTTTTTTTTTTTTTTGACTCTGCGCGCTCAAAGATCATGAACTCCAAAGTCTTTTGTCTTCTGATAATTTTGGTAGCACAAATCAATAAACCAATAGGAATATTTTAATGTGGCAAAAGAGAAAATATTGCAATACTTGTAGAGCACAATAGTCCCCCCAAAAAAACGTTTCTCCTATCGCTTTGGTAGCCGCACTGCTTGTAACGGTTTTCTTAAAGGTTTTGTAGCGGTTTGTATAGTATAGTATACCATGCAACAATGTTGAATTGCTACAGGGAGTGGAGAGTGGGGAATGGCTTACCGCTGTGGGCGTTATGGATTTTGGGCTAAAATGCAGTTAGAGAAATTTCAGATGAGAATGTTTATTCTAAATATTTTTTCTATTATTGAAAAAATGATTTAATGTGTAAATTATGTATTTTTAATACTATTATTGTAAGTTTGAAAGCGTTTTATATGCTTTAAATTCTATATGTATATTTTTTGTTTTTATTTATTTTATTTTATTATGCTCTGCATGTGCTGTAGCTCTAAACATTCCTAAATATCTTTACATTTTATGTTTAAAATGTTTACTTCATCTTCTTAGTATATTCACATATTTTAGTTTTTAGCTTTATTTTAACATTATTTTTGCTCAATGTGCCCACTCTTTTCTTGCCGTGTATTTGCCCAATTCAGCTTTAGTTACAAAGGTAGCCATGCCAAATATCACAGGCGCAACAACAACGTTGTTGTTGTTGCTGTAGTTAGCCGTGTTGCCTTTTCTGCTTTGTCTCAACTGGCAAGTCGGGCAAGTGGGGCAGGCAGAGGCAGACAGCGGGGCCAATATCTAATTTCATGTCATTAGTTTGTGTGATAACTGTTACCATTGAAAACGAGCCAACGGAGCAGGAGCAGCAGCAGCAGCAGTCGTAGTCAACGACGACGACGACGTTGTTGTTGCTGCCACTGGGAAGCGAGGAGAAGCTGCAAACGAGCCGCCTCCTCCTGCTTCGGAAAGAGAGAGAAAGAGAGGGAGGGAGCGAGAGAAGAGCTATTGAAATCATTTAAACCATTTAGACCATTTAAGCTATTTACAATTTGCCATCATCACGACATTTTCGGCTGCCGCTGGCGGCGTTGGCTTTAACGGCGCTGCCAGCGGGCCAAAATGCAACACAAAAGCTGCGACTGTGACTGCGATTGCTCCTGCTGCTGTCGTTGCCGTTGCCTCTGCTGCTGCTCCAGCAACTTGGCCAAAATCAGAGCAATTCAATTGAAAACATTTGTAAAATGTCTCGCTGTGTGTCTGCTCGACTCTTGACTGTGTCCTATATGAGGCACGACAATGCAGCCAAGAAGCAGCGGGAGCAGCACGAGAGAAGAGCAGGAGGAGACATGGGAGGAGAGAGAGAGAGAGTGAGCCAGTCAGCGAGTCATATGTCAAGAGGTCAATGCTGATATTTTCCTTGTGATTTTCAACTGCTGCTGCTGCTCCTGCTCCTTCTCCGGCCTGTGGCTGCCGCTGACGTTGCCGCAATTTGTTGGCCAAAACGCTTGAAATTGCCCCTAAAATGTCAGAGAGACGACTTCTGGCTCTCTGTGTGACATTTCTTTTGGGCCAACTCCCCCAAAACTAATTGAGTCACATTTGCATTTGCCTAATATTAATTAAACTAATGACGGCCAAGTCGGACAACCTTCGCCCTGCTGCTGCTGCGCCCACCCGCTTCGTACTCGAGTCACGAGACCGCCATGAATCATGCAAAGTTTTCATTCGAGTTTTCATTCCTGTCTTATTTTTTTTAAGTCTTTTTCTTAATTTTGATTGCATTTTGATGCATTCAACAGCAGCGAGCACCAGGGCAATTTGCATGCGAATCCGGATCCAGAATCTTCTTGCACAGAGTGACTCAGTCGCAGTCGCAGTCGCAGTCGCACAGCGCCTGCAGTTGGTTGCACGCTTTTAGCTTTCGGCATTGATTGAAAGATCGATTGCTTAGACAAAGAGCCAAATGAATTTCTTCCATTCGCAGCAGTTGCAGTTGCAAGTTGCAAGTTGTGTGCAAGTTGTGCTGCCACAAGTCGATAGCCAGCCCGAGTCACAGTCGCATCATTGTCTTGCCAGTTTGCCCAAAAGAAGTCGGCAAAAGTCTGCGAGTGTACGCTCAGCAAGCTTGTCAAGATGCTCAATATGCAAATGCGAGCAGTTCTCCATGGCCAATGAATGCATCGATCCTTGGCTTTGCTCCCTTCCCTCGCTCTCTTCGTGCTCTGCCTGGCGTTGTTGCTTACGCCGTCTGTCATTTGGTTTTGATTAAATTGGCTCAAAATGTTGCTTGCTGACTGTAGCATGCCAGGGCTGGGCTAGCTAAATAAATAAATGCAGTAAGTTATACAAATAATACTTGCAATATTTAAATGTTAAAATAATACCTTGATATATACAAGCAGCAAAAATGAAACATTCCATTTATCTGTAATGTTTGATCATTTTATATGTCATCGATATTTGCACTTACAGTGGCGCTGCTTCGATTTATTCTGTTATCGATGCTTAACATTGACTGTTATGCAGCTTAACATTAATCGATACTTTATTGTTGTTAGCTTCCATTTAAAGAAAATGTTATAAAATGTTATTAACATTAAATGTTATGTTGCTTAACATTAATTGTTACTATGTTGCTATTAGCTTGCATTTAAAGAAACTGTTAAAATCAAAAGAAAGAAGATAAATAAATAATTATGTATTATGCAGAATAGTTGAATTTTAAATGTTATTACATTTTTAAATTAATATTATTTATTCACTGCTTTTGCCTTTGCTACTGCAGCCCTGGTAAGCTACACTATCACGTTGTGTGCCTTAACTTTTGGTCAAATCCGCATGCAAATTATGATGAGCTTCGCTAAATTGTTGAATAATTAGTGCGCCCAAAATGTTTTGCCTGCCAACTTGTTGTTGTTGTTGGCCCAAATGGAGGCCAGCTAACTGTACAACAGTGTTGCAACTTGCAACAGCCATTTGGTAAACTTTCAACATCAATTTTACTGCGCTCTGCTGCCGTTGCCGCTCTGGAGGACTGAGGGCACAGTCGAAATGTTGCCAAGTCAGCGCGAGCGAAGCCGAAAGTTTGAAAACTTTTACCCATACGTTTTGCCAAAAAAAAAAAAAAAACGAAAAGTGAAAGACAATGAAAAATTCGAAAAATTAAATGCAAATCTAATTAGTAAATTATTTGAAGCGTGAAATTGAAAAATAATTTTTTCGCCTTACACACGCAGTTGTTGGATGATGAGGGCAGAGGCAGAGGGCATTTTCCGGTGCGTTTATGCAGATTTTCCAAATGCGCTGAGCTGTAAGTGGCCAGATACAGATACAGATGCAGATACAGATACATTTACAGTTACAACTGCAACTACTGTTATTGTTGTAAATTCAGATGCCAGTATCTCTGCCACAACATATTCACTGTAATCCTGGCATACGAAAGGAAAATGCCGCATGCAACGCCCACGGTCATTGACTAAAAGCCAGAGCAAGCATTTTCCCGTTATAATCAACGCAAACTAACGCATTAAATTTTAATGAAAATGCAGTACGTTTAAAAAAAAACGGATCGTAGTGGAAATTTGCCAGTCAGCAGGGTATCAAGCTAGTCTAGTATAGTTGAATATTTATTTATTTTTAAATGAAAGAAAACTGTCTGGAATTTGCATATAAAATAAATCGATAGATCTTTTGATTTTCTAATCAATTTCGATATTTAGATTTTCTTTTGTCTTGCAAACTGTTGAGAAGGCAGCATCGCTGCTGCACCGCACTCAATTGCAGGGTATCAAAAATCACAAATGCTGAAAAAATCGAAAATTGTATCTTTTTTCCTGCCTTCTGCGTGGAGCACAGCAGCTGCTGTTCAATTTTTTATTGGATGTGCGAACAAAGAGCAGAAAAAAAAGAAAAGATTTTAAAATGTTTTTCCTTGCGGCAATCCAACTAGAATCTACTGAATAAAAGCGAAAGGCGGAGAGAGAGATAGAGAGAGAGAATTGAAAACTCTGCAGAAAATGTTAATTGTTTTTCATTTTTATGAAGTCGGCAAAGTCGGCACCACTGTGCAAAGGTGACGAAAGCTCAGTTAAATTGAGGCAATTTTCAAATTGAATTGCATTTATGAATAACAATTGGCAACAGCAGCAGCAACAACTACAGATGCATTGCGGAACAGGCAGGCAGGTAACTGCAATTGCAGTTGCATCGGCGCCCACGTGAATGCGTTCTGCTGCAGACGGTAGCGATGCACAGTAGGCAGCAAATTGGTCCATTTTCCAAATGCG
Source organism: Zaprionus kolodkinae (assembly GCA_018901885.1). NCBI lineage: Eukaryota > Metazoa > Arthropoda > Insecta > Diptera > Drosophilidae > Zaprionus > Zaprionus kolodkinae. The sequence continues at coordinate 2,385,752 of JAEIFM010000288.1, read as the reverse complement.
GCTGCTTCCTTCTGCTTGCTAACCGTGTGGGCAGAGCAGGACAGGAACAACTACGCTCTAAATGGCGCAACTACAACAACAACAACAACAGCAACTACAACTTCCACTGCAGCAGCATCATTGTCGCCATCAGCATCAGCAACGCCATTGCCATTGCCGTCGTCGCCGTTGCCATTGCCGTCGTCGTCGTCCGTTGTCGCCATCGTATATCATGCACAATTCGCCCGGGCAACAATTGCGGAGGAGATGACAACATAAACAATCCTAAATGTAATCCAACAGTATCATCAAGTCGAGCGCAGCGTCAGGCGGCAGCCGGGACCGAGGTTGGGGTTGGAGCAGCAGCTCCATGCTCTATGGCAGCCAAAAATATGATTGCATACAAATCAGGCAACAGCGTCGTTGGCGGCGGCGGCGACAACGACGACGATGGCAACAGCATGGCACAGTGGGGCAAGGGAAATGAAAAATTGCTGAACTATGAAAATTATTTATGCAGTTTGAATTTGTTTTGAAAAATTTGCAGTATTTGATATTGACTACAAAATACTTGTTATTTAAGTATGTTCTTGATTTTATAGTTATAATAGCCTAAGTATCAGTTTTTTCTCTTTCCTGGGTATAGCCATAATTACTGCTTAAATCATGTCTTCCTTGAAATCCAAACTTAATTGTTGCGTACAGAAGTATTACGATTTTCCCTTATAAAATTAGAAGTATTAGCTTGTTATTTATTATTTAAATATTCGAAAACAATCTGATATTTAATTTTCCTCTAGGAATAGCTTTTTTAACGGTTAGTTCTCTTTTCTGAGTATAGTTATAATTATGTTTTTCCCCAAAACCAAACTTATTTATTTTCTCTTTAAATAATAACATTAGTAGATTGTTATGCAATTTATAGATAGTTATAATTAAAACAGTTATAACAATTGGATATTTCATTTAGTTCGCACGATTTCTCCCTTATATCATCACTTCCGCATCCTTTGCTCAAGTACAAATGCACTTGGTCCCACTGTGCATGGGCCACTTGGCAGGCTGGCGTGCATTATGCGAAATTCAAATGCCTGACGGCATATTTCACAGCTGTCGCCCCGGCGAGCAAAACTTTTCACAGCCGGCGGCGTCATCATTGTCGTCGTCGTCGTCGTCATCGTTTGTTGTTGTTGCTGTTGTTGTTGTAGCTGCAGTTGCTGTTGTCGTCGCCAGCGATATGCAGCGTCCAAACTCAGCAGCCTGGCTTGCATTGCATCCACATCGTGCTGCATGCTGCATGCTGCATGCTCTCCATGTTGCTGCCGCAGTGTTGACACTCCCTTTTGGCGCTTTACTGCAGCAGCGAAGCATATGCAGTGTGTGCGCTGCATTAGCGGCAACTCTGGCTGAATTGCCGCTGAAAAATGCGTGCAAATTGTAAGGGTATTGCATGTGCTCCTCCTCTTCTCTGTTGCCTTTAGCTTTCCCACTCGCACTGACGCACTACTGATGCACCGCAACCCTGTCTTCTTCCTGCCTTGATGCAGGCAATGCGTTCAATTGACTGACGCTGCCAGGGATAGTAGGGGTATTCCGGGCAAGTGTGACTCCAAGTGTGAACAAATAATTTGCAAGCAATGTTTACATATTTAATTATAGTGGAAACTTCTACTTTATATACGTGCGGCATTTTACAACACTCTAGGCCAACTTTTCTTTTTTTTTTCTTCTGCATACCCCTAGTCGTGCCTTCTTTTGCCTCTTGCCACACGCAAATTGTGCAGCAATTTTCAGCAAGTTGCAGCAGCTTCTGCATTTGCAGTTGCTTCTGTTGTTGTTGTTGTTGTCGTTGAATTTTGATTTAGTTACGCATGAATTTGGAATCCTACAATGCAATGCAATGATGAGCTGCTTGCTCGGCATGATGCTACATGGCAAATAGTGCGAGTGTGATATGGAGCAGCAGCAGCAGCAGCATCGTCGTCGTCGTCGTCGTCGTTGTGTGGATGAGTGAAAGGCGGCGCATTAATTGAAAACTGGCTGTGGCGAGCCCTTGCCTCGGTAGTGAAGCGTTCAACTGACTCTCTGATGGATGCGGAGGAGGCTGACTGAGGCCACCGCTCATTATGTGGTCTGACTCCCCTCCTTCCCCTCTCCCCACACACCGAGTTGCTTCTCGTCGAGCATGATATGCATATGATACGAGCATTTGTCGCCTCACTGCACGACACACACACACACACACAATGAGAGAGAGCGCATCAACACTCTGTGTTTCAATTGTCAGGGCAGGCACAACCCACACACACACACACTCCTCGGAGGGCACACACTGCCGGATATACGCTTGCCAATGTCATATTTAATTATACTAACTCAATTTGCTGTAACCGTAGAGTTTAAGTGCGATCACAACCCCAGGAAACTCTTGAGTGAAATTCTTATGCGGTTTGGTGCTGGTACTGTAGCTGGAGCTGTGGCTGGCAACGGTATCGACTTCTCCTCGTCGTCGTAGTTCATTCAGATCGCCAGATCTGGGTGGGCCCGCTGCAGCCAGCCAAGGCGCATGGCGCATTTTAAAAGCCAAAACGGCAAATTGCCGACACGGCGGCATTGCTTAAAAATAAGTTCAAGAACGAAATATATACCAGCAGAGTTGAATTGGCAGGGCAACAACGAAGCAAGTGATACCCTACAAGAGTGTAGTACTAAACAAACTCTAAATAATACCTTAAATATTCTAAATATTTTTTAAATTGCAGTAAATTGTTAAAACTGCCTGATACAATACTTCTATATGTTTTTAAAAATTCCAAAAATATCTTTAAGATTTTATAGATACCCTTAACGTTGCCAAATGCTGCATTAAGTGTAGCTACCCCTTGGGCGGGCGCCTGAGAAGTGTCCGTGTGTGAAATAAATGAGGAAAAGGCATTAAAGAAAGTCATTAATATGCGGCAGCAGACTGTCAGGCGGTAACAGACAGACAGACGGGGAGACAGACGGGGAGACAGACAGACAGACGGACAGACAGACAGGCTGACAGCTGGCTGTAACTGACTTGGCTAGCAGAGGGACTGGGTGACGGACTGGACAGGCAGCTAGAGTAGAGCGAGTCAATGGGATGCGCTGCGGCAGAGTATCAATTACGCGAGAAAAATTACTTGTCCAACTGTTTGACTGGGTGTGTGTGTGTGTGTGTGTGTGTGTGTGTGCGAGAGTGTGCTGTGTGTGCCGGCTATGATCAAACGTTTTTGTGGCACACACGCAGCTATATTGAATACGAATTTGGCTTGAATGCTGCGTGCATTGGCCGGGGCCAGATCTTAATTTCCTTCAATGCAAACTTGGCCATTTGTCGCCCCACTAAATGCTCCATTCATAGCTGCGTTTTTTGTTTCCGTTCGCTGTTCGTCTGTTCCTGTGCCGGAGCTGGAGCTGGAGTTAAAGCTGGAGCTGGAGCCGCGTGTTTTGTGTTATATATTTTGCACTTCTAAGACATAAATTCAACAGACTGACTGCAGCACATAAATATGCAGCTGGCAGAGGGACACACTGGCAGTGAAACGAGGCAGGGGCACACTGGCAGAGCGTAAAGCGATTTTAAGCCGCCTCGTAGGGTGAAGTCTATTTTTCTTGTCTGGCTTGGAGAAGGCTTCTCGGTGCTATACTCTATTCAAAAGTGGGCATTAAAGGGACTATGCAGGCTGGAAACTGTGCCACGACGTTATGCTCTGTAAACCTATTTATGGTTATATATGAATGCAAAGTTATGATTATACATAACTGAGTGTAAAGTATATACATTAAGAATGCGTGCTTTTTGTATTCAAAGTTTTTAAAATTATATTTTAAATTTAATTGAGAAATATTGCAGTTAAAAAGTATTGCAGAATGCATGGTAAACATTAACAGATGCTTAACAGTTGCTTAACAGCTATTCCCAGTGTCACTTAACATTTAACAGCTTGATCTAATTTTGCAATGATGCAGTCAAAAAGTGTTGCAACAGGCGTGATAAATATTAGCAGAAGCTTAACAGCAGTTTAACAGTTGCTGACAGTGTCAACTAACAGCTGCTAGGCACACTGATTTAACAGCTTAATTTATGATGCACTCAATAAGTGCTACAAAATGCTTCATAAACATTAACAGCTGCTTAACAACTGCTTAACAGCTGTTTAACAGTTGCTTACAGTGTCACTTAACAGTAGCTAAGCTTACTTCTTTAACAGCTTATGCACAGCACACTGCCTTAGCAGCTTATGCTAATTGAGAACTATCGATAAAAAAATAAAATAATAATAACTAAATAGAGAGTATTTAAGAAGTGATCAGTTTTAAATACTTCACATGCTTATACTGGGTATCTGCAGTTTCGCAATTGTTTTACTTCGCCTTTACCTTCGCCGTTTTTTTTTTTACTTTGTCTTTGCTGACGTTAACTCAATGTCGAAGTGGATGCCAGTCTTTTCCCTCCCCTCCTGCATCGTTATATCTACCCCCTTCCATGCGCTGCCTGTGGCTCAATGGAAATGTCATCCTGCTGTGTTCCAGTTACTTGGCCACGTTGCATTCAGCTGCGCGCTGCTGCGAAGCGATGCGATGTATCTTTGTATCTTTCGGTCGCCCCGCTGCTCTCGTTCAATATCGAAACGGTTTATGGTTTTTAGTAACGCGTAGTCGGGCGTAGCCCATTCTCGGTCTAGGCTAAACTCGATTTGATTTTTCGTTTTGTTTATACCCTTCGACCATTGAAAATGGTCAAAAAAGGGTATACTAATTTTGTGCAAAATGTATGTAACAGGCATAAGGAGGCGTGGCAGACCCCATAAAGTATATATATTCTTGCTCAGGATCACTAGCCGAATCGATTGAGACATGTCCGTCTGTCTGTCCGTCTGTCCGTCTGTTTGTTTGAGACAACAGATCTTAGCTATTAAAAAAGCTAGAGACACCAAATTTGGTATGAAGATTCCTATATATTCGGGGCAGGTGAAGTTTATGTCAAATGTTTGATGCCACGCCCACCGCCCCCGCAAATCGGTAATTTATGATTATTTAGCAAAGTATTCAACATATAAAGTTCTGCTTTGGTATGTATAAAGCTGAATGCAATATGGACATATTCTCCAAATTACAATCGGACCAATAACACGGAAGTTATTCAAGTCAACGTTTTCAGTAAAAATGTTCGGTACGAGCAGCAGCCGACGCGCTGCTTTGAGCAGTCGACGCCGACGTCGACGTTGCGTCGTTTCGCTTTACTCTTTACGCGCGTCGCTGTGTGAGTGCGAGCGAGTAAGCTATATGTAGTAGAAGTATTTATGCAGAATTCTCTGTTTGAAACTATGAGTGTGGTTACACGTTTGTAACGGATTTAAAAAATTGGGAGAAGGGTATCTTACTGTCGGGCGCCCGACTGTAGCCTTACCCACTTGTTTTTTATTGATTTCGATTCGATTTATGTCGACAACAAAATTCTTAACAAAGTTCAACGGATCCATACATAGGAGAGCTCTTCAGATTTACACATTTTAATAAAGTTTAAAGAAATTAAAAAAAAAAAAAAAAATCAATGATATATTATTGTTGTTTCCAGGGACGAATCATTATCTGCACATTCTTGAGGGAATAACTACGTCCATGCCAGTTTTGCCAATAAATGCAACCGGTGTTTTCCAATTCATTCGAATTTTCTATGGTACAGTTAAAGTTGTTGCCGTTCAGATTACTGTGAATAAAAATAATATAACAAATGTTAATTCTACAATAGATCATTCGTATTCCATAAGTATAACGGTTACCTATCTGCACAGTTGAAATACCACCAGGCGCCTTTGAGATCGGCTGCACAGTTTATGCTAAGAATATCATTATCGCTATCATAAGTTGAAAATTGCTCTCCTTTGTGGTTGCTAAATGAATCACCCACATTTCCGCTAAATATACCAACTGAACTAAGCTCGTATTTCTTATCCTCATTTTCGATTACAAAATGGTTATGGCGTGCATAACGAACCTCATTCGATTGATCGACAAGATGAAAATAGATCTCATATCTCTGTTCTTTAGTCATGCGATGCAATCTTTCCAGCCCGATGAAGTACTCCTTTTCAACGTCCCCAAATCCCTTTTTATAGTCGGCCCAGTTGCGATAGAAGTTAACCGATCCGTCAATTCGTCGCTGAATCACAGTCCACCCAGATCCGGCCAAGTTAGAATCACAAGAAACCATAAAAGGAGTTGTACCATTCGGTTGTATTAGGAGAGTACCCGAATAGTCTTTAACATCATCGCAACTTTTAGGCAGATTTTGGTGGTTTTCTTTCGAAATACCTGATCGAGCTCTAAGCTCAGATATCTGACTGCTCAGGCTATCAACAGTTTTCTGAATTTCATTTTGTTTCTGCGAATCTCTGTGAACACTTTCCTTGATTACTTCAAGTACTTGATTAGATTCCTTCAGTTCATTCTTTAGTTGCCCAAAAGTGTCTAGAAGTGGCGTTAAGCTAGATATCTGAGTGCTCAATGAATTTACTACACCTACGAGCCTATTTATCTGACCTTTTAGGGAACCAACTTGTCCTACAAGTTCATCTAATTCTAGCTTGCACTTATTTCGATGATATTCCTCTAGCTGAGCTATTTTCTCATCCTTTAATTTCATTTTCTCATTTGTTCCCCTAATATATATCATCATCGAAGCGATTGATTGGTGTAATGCGTGAGCACATCGGATGTCCAACTCTTTTGAGCTGCAGATCTATTAAAAAATTTAAAAATCGATATAGATCACGATCACATAGTTCCACTGTTTGTCTTACTTACCGAGTTATCACTGCTAACACATAGAGCCAATGGAAGAATCGTCCACAAAAGTGTAAAATATTGTAGAATTTTTGTCATATTGCTCTGCTAGAAACAATATTTCCAACTCGCTGGTTCAAATAACACTGATTTTTTAAATCTCAAGTTGAACATTATTTTGACAATTATATACGCATGGGTTTGGTTAAGGTTCAAGAAAAAAAAAATTGTGATGCGGATAATGAAATTATAGATAAGAAGCATTGAAAGTCTTGGAATTTATGTCATACTGCTTGCTAGAAACAATATTTCCAACTGGCTGTTGCATAATATTGAGAATTGTGATAGATAGAGATTTGGCAAGTATTTTTGCATGATAATAATAAAAAAACAAGAAAGCAAGGCACGGATTTAGAAAATTGGGAGAAGGGTATCTTACTGTCGGGCGCCCGACTGTAGCCTTACCCACTTGTTTTGTCTCCATTTTTTTTTTTTTTTTTGCATTTTTCTCAGGCGTCTCCCTTGTGCACTTGTGCGCGGTGCGTGGCGCAGTCTCGTATCTATAACTGCAAATCTTGAACGTGCCACACACACAGGCACACTCGCACACCCGTACACTTGCGACGCACATGCTCCACAAAGATTAAGCCAAAATCGTACATCAGGCGCAGCGGCGGCGTCGGTTCTGGCAATGCGCATATGGCCAAACTGTGATTTGTATGGTCGAAGCGTGCAGCAAACCGGCTTAGGATCGACTCAAGCTGCCAGCCGTACATTACCCCACACCCACCCCCATCTCCGTCCGCCACAAAACCCCATCACATTCCCCTGGCATATTGGGTGGCATGGCAAACATTAATAATGTCAAAATTGAGACACTCGAAATGAATTCTGTGTCATTTGTAATTAAAGAGCGACGCTTGCGGTTATAAATTTCCAACATGTTGCAGCAGCAGCAGCGTCAGATGCATCGGCGTTGTGGTGGCGGGGGGGAGTGGGAGAAATGCAAACACAAATATAGCTCAAAGGCAGAACAGACTTTCTTCTTTAGTTCTTTTATAAAACATATACGGTATAAATATATGTATATTTTTATACCCTATGATGTTGTTGAATGTAGAAAGCGAAATCGAGTTTAAGAGCATTATGGACTTTATTCGTATATGTCGAGCAAAAATATCTAAGGAATAGGCATTTATTTTTTAACAAATAAATAAATTACAACCCTGGAAGATCGATAAAATATGCATAATTTACACAATTTGTGTCCGATTAAGCTGCGGATTGAATTTTTATGTTAGTTTTAAATATCCTAATCGTTTTTAAGCAAAAAGTACAAATGCAATTTTTCGAAAAATTTTCGAAATTTTTATAAGGGGGTAAGGGTAAGAGGGGGGGGGCATGGAAAAAGTGTAAAATTATCGAAGTTCCAGAATCGATCAAATTTAAATGCAGAATCAATTAAGGTACAATACCATGAATAAAAAGTTATTTCCGAGTTAAATCAAATGATTTTTGAAAAAGTTATGAGTAATTGAAGCCAAAATAATATACCTCTAAATTCATAGCATACCTACTCGTCGAGCATACTCTCTCACACACATATCTCTCTTTGGCTTTTACGCATCGTCAATTGAATTGTCCATTGAGCAAACAGATGACTTACAAATGTTTGTTTGTATCTGGAGGCTTGTTTTCTCCACAAACACACACCTATACATATACATACACAAGTATAGTATATACTTTTTATACATTTTCTAAGTTCACATTTGTCAAAAGGCGAATTTTCCACACTTGACGGGGCACACACGTCTTACTTTTCTCAGCTCTTTGTTGGTTTTTGTTGTTGTTGTTGGTATAGCGGGTGGGTCACACGTGTCGAAGGTGGTGTCGGAGTCGACTTGGGCCTCTGTCTGACTAATCGAGCATTCAATTTCCTAATGAAAGCGTATTAATCCCCGATGCCCAAGTAGGACCCACAACTGTTGCCACTGCCACTGCTGCTGCCTTTCTGTTTGATTAGTTCGGCTTGCTGCGCTTTCAAGTATTTCTGTTTCTGTTTCTTTTCTGTTTTTTCTATTTTTTGTCGTCGTTTTGACAAGTGACAAATGCTTTGTGGAACATTCTGAACAATGGGAGCGAGTGAAAGTGTAAGAAAGAAATTTTCGATATTTATCTTAAGTATAAATGTCTTAATGCCAGATGTAAACTAGGCAGTATGTGAGCTGGGGCGACCACACAAACGATATTACTGATAATCAGGACTTATTGGCGTCGATAGTCAACGTTAGTTAACTTTTTGTATTCTCATTGCAGGGGTAAGAAGAAAGAAGCTCTGTCCTCGAAGAAAAACTCTAGGATAACGTATCTTGCATTCGAAAATATTCAAACCTCGTTCTACGTTCTTCCAACGCTGAGCAGTTTATATGAGGAATTAAAGTCAAAGCTACTTACTATACATGAAATTGTTGGATTATTTCTTTATAATTGTCGTCAGGTAAGTAAAATCATATGGCTTACTTGTTCTTAAGAAAAATTAAAAAAAAAAAAAAATTTGTTGAAAAATCATAGGGGGGACCCTTATCTAAATTTCCAAAATATCGAAAAATTTCAAAAAATTCATTTTGCTATTTTTAATATGTAGAATCTTTCAGGTTGTTAAAACATAAACAAAATGTCATTCCGCGTGAAAATCGTTTGATTTTTAAGAAAGTTACAATCTGTGTAAAATGAAGGTACCAGGCCTGTCGAGGGTTTTACATGTCTAATTTTTTGACCATTTCGACATGATTTTTGGGCCAAAATTAAGTATCGTTTAAAATCGATTTAACCAGATTGTTTAGTACTAATTTTGAACTCTGCAATCGATTAAAATTAAAAACTCGCGATTTAAAATTTAAAAAAAAAAAAATGTTGTTGAAAAATCATAGGGGGGACCCTTACCTAAATTTTCGAAATATCGAAAAATTTCAAAAAGTTCATTTTGCTATTTTTAAAATGTAAAATCATTCTGGTTGTTAAAACATAAACAAAATGTCATTCCGCGTGAAAATCGTTTGATTTTTAAGAAAGTTACAATCTGTGTAAACTGAAGGTACCAGGCGTGTCGAGGGTTTTACATGTCTAATTTTTTGACCATTTCGACATGATTTTTGGGCCAAAATTAAGTATCGTTTAAAATCGATTTAAACAATTGTTTAGTACTAATTTTGAACTCTGCAATCGATTAAAATTAAAAACTCGCGATTTAAAATTTCAAAAAAAAAAAATGTTGTTGAAAAATCATAGGGGGGACCCTTACCTAAATTTTCGAAATATCAAAAAATTTCAAAAAGTTCATTTTGCTATTTTTAAAATGTAAAATCATTCTGGTTGTTAAAACATAAACAAAATGTCATTCCGCGTGAAAATCGTTTGATTTTTAAGAAAGTTACAATCTGTGTAAAATGAAGGTACCAGGCCTGTCGAGGGTTTTACATGTCTAATTTTTTGACCATTTCGACATGATTTTTGGGCCAAAATTAAGTATCGTTTAAAATCGATTTAAACAATTGTTTAGTACTAATTTTGAACTCTGCAATCGATTAAAATTAAAAACTCGCGATTTAAAATTTCAAAAAAAAAAAATGTTGTTGAAAAATCATAGGGGGGACCCTTACCTAAATTTTCGAAATATCAAAAAATTTCAAAAAGTTCATTTTGCTATTTTTAAAATGTAAAATCATTCTGGTTGTTAAAACATAAACAAAATGTCATTCCGCGTGAAAATCGTTTGATTTTTAAGAAAGTTACAATCTGTGTAAAATGAAGGTACCAGGCCTGTCGAGGGTTTTACATGTCTAATTTTTTGACCATTTCGACATGATTTTTGGGCCAAAATTAAGTATCGTTTAAAATCGATTTAAACAATTGTTTAGGACTAATTTTGAACTCTGCAATCGATTAAAATTAAAAACTCGCGATTTAAAATTTCAAAAAAAAAAATGTTGTTGAAAAATCATAGGGGGGACCCTTACCTAAATTTTCAAAATATCAAAAAATTTCAAAAAGTTCATTTTGCTATTTTTAAAATGTAAAATCATTCTGGTTGTTAAAACATAAACAAAATGTCATTCCGCGTGAAAATCGTTTGATTTTTAAGAAAGTTACAATCTGTGTAAAATGAAGGTACCAGGCCTGTGAGGGTTTTACATGTCTAATTTTTTGACCATTTCGACATGATTCTTGGGCCAAAATTAAGTATCGTTTAAAATCGATTTAATCAATTGTTTAGTACTAATTTTGAACTCTGCAATCGATTAAAATTAAAAACTCGCGATTTAAAATTTAAAAAAAAAAAAATGTTGTTGAAAAATCATAGGGGGGACCCTTACCTAAATTTTCGAAATATCGAAAATTTCAAAAAGTTCATTTTGCTATTTTTAAAATGTAAAATCATTCTGGTTGTTAAAACATAAACAAAATGTCATTCCGCGTGAAAATCGTTTGATTTTTAAGAAAGTTACAATCTGTGTAAAATGAAGGTACCAGGCGTGTCGAGGGTTTTACATGTCTAATTTTTTGACCATTTCGACATGATTCTTGGGCCAAAATTAAGTATCGTTTAAAATCGATTTAAACAATTGTTTAGTACTAATTTTGAACTCTGCAATCGATTAAAATTAAAAACTCGCGATTTAAAATTTAAAATAAAAAAATGTTGTTGAAAAATCATAGGGGGGACCCTTACCTAAATTTTCGAAATATCAAAAAATTTCAAAAATCGATTTTAATATTTTTTAAATGTAGAATCATTTGGATTGTAGTTGAGTGCAAATAATATTTTAAAATTAAACAGTTATCTGCGTGAAATTTGTTAACTTATCTAGAGCCTGAGATCTATCACAGTGAGTATTATCAGATAATTATAAATTTCTGTGACTAATACTCTTTGCTTTTCAGCTATTAATTTAGCAGTCATCATCATCATCATCATCATCATCATCATCATCATCATCATCATCATCATCATCATCATCATCATCATCATCATCATCGAATTACTACCAAGTGCTGCTCTCAAGTGTTTGCATATATCGCGTCCTCTACCTCTTTGTCTGTTCTGTCTTGTATGAGTTGCCTATGGCAGATTGGAATAATGTGCTGGCCACGCAAATAGAATAGAAACCGAAATGCAAACATGCCAGTTAAATATCATCATGGAGCCAAGTGGGTAGCATTGGAGCCAGCATTGGCAAGGCTAACATAGCTTTCGGCCAGGCTTTAATGCCAACGATTTGCGGCCTGATTAGGCCAAAATGATGCATCACACACAAAAACAGAAAGCAGCGCACACACACACAAGCGAATACAACACACACAATCAGTGTGGGTAAGCAATGAGATACTTTAGGGTGATGGCATACGGGATGAGGAGGAGGAGGAGCAGCGGGCTGGCAAGTCAGACACACGCAGCGCGCGAGTTAAATATGCGCACCGTGGGCTCGATGCAAGCGCAAGCAGATGCCAGATAAGCGCGAGATGATGCGCAGAGCAGGGCACGGCACTGGCAATGGGTTGGGAAAACCATTTCATAGTTAGTTTTGCCAATTTCAAGGAAAAACGCTGCACCAGCATAAGGGCGAATCTCGGCGAGGAGTGCGTAAGAAAATGTGGCAGCATCGCAGTCTACTTAAGCTTGCAACGGCGGCGTCTTGGTTGCGGTTGCTGTTGCTGCTGCTGCAGTTGCTCTTCTTCATCACAAGTATGAATAATCCAAAATTTGCAAATACAACGAGCATGTTGCATTGCTGGAATTTCTAGGCAGCAGCAGCAACAGCAGCAGCAGAGGCAGCTTTTGAATGTTGCAAATCTCTGCCACTTTATCTCAGTGGTTTCTCATTTTTCTTCTATCCAAACTGAGCAGTGCAGCCCAGCCTGCTCCTCCCTCTCTCTCTCTCTCTCACACATATTTGTGGCATGCCTCACAGTTGAGTGAGTAGTTTGGTTAGCAGTCGAGCAGCAGCAGCAGCAGCAGCCGCTTTTGTTCATCCAGATTTCACTGATAAGCATTTAAATGAGCCCCAGACCCGTAGCCGTACCCGTACCCGTACCCTTGCCCGTACCCGGCTCCGGCTTCAAGTCCGATTCCGACTTGGACTTGCACTCGTGACTGTTGCTACTCGGCTGCACGGGCGCAATCTTGTTGCATGTACAAATATGTGTGTGTGTGTGTGTGTGTGCGTATTGTACAAATATTGCACTAGTTTTGTTTCTCCATTTGGATTTGTGTAACTGGGATGTAACCTTGGCAGCACATAAAATTCAGCTGCTGCATGCGCCAACACAGCCACACATGCCACAGTGGGGCAATGCTTATGCGCATCTAAAAGCTAATTTTGTAAATTATTCAATTAAAAATTTGAAAATATGCCAGAAAAATTATGTAGATTTATGAAGAGGTAGAATAATTTAATATAGAATATATTAATGAAAATGTATAGTCTTATGAAATAAAATAAAAAGTGCACTGTGGAATATGTTACTTGTTGTTGTGCAATTTTATAATTTAATCTACATAGTTCAAAATAATTTTTATTTGATTAATTTAATTCTATGCGTTAATTGAGTTCACTTTTTTTTTTTGCATAATTAGTAAAACTAATATATATACTTATACAACTACTTAAATTTTAATATTTATTAGCTGAAATAATTTGTATAATTTTGTTAAACCACATGCAAATTATTTGCATAGTTAGTTTCTGTATAGTTGGTAATTAATTCAAATACAAACATTACTCAAACCACTGTGCTGTCATAATCTATGGCAGCAGCCGCCTTGCATAGTGAGATAGATAGACAGACGGGCGGACGGACGGGCGGACAGACAGGCGGACATTCATTGCCCACTTCTGAGTAAAGAAATCGAAACTGGACAACAATAAAATGCAAGGGAAAATCTGTGCATGGCGATGGAAAACAACTGAAAGACCCTTGCGGCTAAGTTGGATGCGATGCAGTCAGTGAACTAGAATGAGGACAAGGAGAAGCAGCAGCAGCAGCAGCGGGAGGAAGAGGAGAAGGATGGCAGAGGAAGAAGAGTAACTGGCCACTACAATAAGCCAATTCCTTGGTATTTAGTGCGGCAGCAACAAATGTACTTACGACTGATATTATGATTATTATTATAGTCAAGAGCAGAGAAGAGCAGCAGGATTAAAGTGGGAGAGGGAGAGAGAGAGAGGAAGAGAGAGGAGAGGCAGAGCGACGAGTATAAAAAAAAAGACAATAAATCTGCAGCAGCTTCTTTTCAGCGGCAAATGAAAATGTTTGAAAGCGAATGCAGCAGCAGCAGCAGCAGCAGGAGAAGGTGCTGCACTTGGAGTCCATGGCTGGAGTTGGAGTTGAAGCTGGAGCTGAAGCTGGAATCGCTCGAGGTGCACAGATGCATACCAGCTGATAGGGAGTATCTCATATTTTTGTTCGCCTCTGTCCGGGCAGCAAGTGAGCCCTTAAAAGTAGTGCAGGTTGCAACTTGCAGCAGCAGCAGCTTGGACTTGCAACTCGGCGTGGCATGGAGTGTGGCGTGGAGTGTCTTCCTCTGGTTGCTGTTGCAAGCGCGTTATCGCTGCACAGCCGCATAAATAATGCGGCTTAAAGAGCAGGTTGACGCCTACAAAAACAACAACAACAAAAAGCAACAGGCAAAAAGGTAGCAAAAAAGGCTAAAAGAAGCAGAAGAAGAAGACTGGCAGTTAAGCCAGCTCAGCTCTCGGGTATATAGTAGCATACATATAGATATATTTACTCCTCTTCCTAAGTAGTTGTTACTTTTTGGCATTTGCTGAAGTCGCGAACGCGGTGATTAAGTCGCCCAACGACGACGACGACGACGACGTATTGGCTCCATAACTCCGAGGGCATCCAAGAAGTTCCCCAAAAATAATTGCAGCTGGGAAATGTTTCGTTTCGTTTCGTTTCGTTCTGTTTTGTTATTTATAACTCTCGCCTCGTACTCGCACACTCGCCGGTCTGTGATTTCAATTAAAATGCCCAGCAAAATGCGCATAAAATGCCCAAAGAAGGGGAATCCCCCCAGCTACCTCCCGCCCCTAGCAGGCAGTTCTGCCAGTTCTGCAATGCACTTTAGATACACTTCTCTTGCCTCTCTGATTCACTTTTAACTGTGCAAAATTACATGAAAAAAAAGTTAGTTGACTTAGCAGAGGCATGAGAGTGTGGACTAGCAGATACCCTGTATGTGAAACTGTTTTCGATCTGTATAATAATACTTTATTCTAATTATACTATTTATATAGTAAGAAACTCAATTTTCTAAAAAAATATTCCTATTTCATGTATTAATTTGTATTAATTATTTAAATTTATGTAGTTTAAAAATATTACTTACTCTAAACTCCGATCTATATATTAATAATATTATTATAATTATATAATTTATATAGTGAGAAAACTCTATTTTTAAATAAAATATATATTTATGCAATGCATTTCAATTTATTAATTTGTTATTATTTATTTAAAAATATTTAATATAAAGTTTTAAATAATCTTAAGTCTCTTATTATAAATATATGTATGTACAATTTAGAGTGTTGTATACCTAGTTTTTTCCCCCATTTAAAGGGTATTCAGGTAGTAAGCAACAGCACAACAACTACAACAAACTATGCAGTTATGTTTTTTTTTTTATGACAATTTCTTCATTTTAACAGCGTAGGCCCGCCGCCCGAGAGCCTGTGGTCCGTCCAAGTTGGCGCTTCCGTTGCCAAGCCGCGAACTGTGCTGCTGCTGCGACTGCTGCAGCTCCGATCCGGGCCCAAAACGTAACACAGTCCTAGCAATTATAGCATCGACAACAAGCCGAACAACAAGAACAACAAATATTTTACGAGGCAGCATTTCGAACTCCATTAGCTGCAGAGTTATGAAAGTTTTATTGCATTCAACGTGCTTTTTGCCTCCTTGTCTCCTGTTGCCCTGCTCTCCCTCTCTCTCTCTCTCCCACTCTCTCTCTGTCTCCCTCTCTGTCGTTCTCTGCGAGAAGTCATTGCCTTCTGCTGCTTGCTGGGTATCTGCACGCCGCAACTTGTGCAGGGTGTACAGTGGGGTAGCCTGACTGCCTGCCTGCCTAATGAGTTGTCGTTAAGCTTTCACATCAAGTGTTCTTGCCTTTTCTGTCTCTCTCTCTCTCTCTCTCTCTCTTTCTCCCTCTCTTTCTCTCCCTCTCTGTGTATGCCTTGTAATTACTACTTTTTGTATATTTTACGACTGCTCCGGTTGGCGGTGTCTATTCCATTTCGACTGCGCAATCAATTTAATATTTTAGCACTTTTCGGTGCATTCGTCATGTGCAGCAACTTCCTTGGATTTTCAGATATATATATAGATTATAATCACGTGTTCTGGATATATTATATTTATTCTTTTATTGGTCTTTTGTTTACAAATGATTTGCAGCTGTAGCTAATGCGAATTGTTTACGCGCCTTGTGCAACACTTGGCAATCGATAGAGTTATCGATAGCTTAAGCTGTTTAACTTGCGATAGTGTAAAAACAAGCTGACAAAAAGCTTAATGATATGAAGTTGTTACTACTATTTGTTGATTTCATTTCTTATGAATCAGTACAGCCTGAATTTACTACTATTTCAAATACTACTACTACTACTTCTACTACAATTTCTAATACTACTTCTATTACTACTTCTATTACTACTTCTACTACTACTTCTACTACTACTTCTGCTACTACTTCTGCTACTACTATTATAGTCGATTTAAATACCATTTCCACTGCTATTAAAAGTACTATTTGAGTAGTATACACATATGTTCGTCTAATGTTAATAACACGTTCATAGTGATATTTATGATATTATTTCTACTACTACCATTACTAACCGTATCAACTTTCGATCATCCTGTTATCACAACTCATTTGATTACCTTTTTCTACTGCCATTACAACACTGGCTTTATGCCTATAACTATGCACATTCCCCACTCTCTTAGTGGTGCAATTTAACGTAGCGGAACTGGCAATATTTGTACATTTAGATGATGCCATATATAGAGAGAGGAGGACTAGCTGCATCTGCTCCATTATGATCGCCCCATTGCGTGAATATTATAGTTCTGAAAGTGCAAAATTGCATATTCCTTGCTGGGAGGGCGCATTCCACACACACACAGAGAGAGAGATGATTTACTATCTGGAGTACACGATCAATTACAACACCAGGCCTAGGCCTGACTTGGCTTTGCCCTCGTTGGATGACGCGCATGCGTCAGTGGGCGTGGACATGGTGGCGAAGAGCAGCGGAGTGAGGCATATTTTGCACAGGGTGAAGGTGACGGAGACGACGGAGATGATGATGATGATCATAATGATGATGATAGTCGCTGCTGATAATGATGTTGTTGCTGTTGTTGCTGCGTCGCACTGATCGCTATCAAGAGACGCCGCCAACGACAGCGACAACGACAACAACGACGTCGCGTTGCCGCCAAGTGATTATTGTAATGATAATGAGAGAACTCGACTAACCTATGCCGCCCTCCTCCCGTCTCCCTCCTCCCCTCCCGCCTCCCACTTCAAGTGTGCTTGCAACATGTGTCGCGTGCATAATTACCAACCGATCGGACGCAGCGTCAAAGGTGTTGGCCAGGTTATCTGGCCCGCACTCTCCACCTTGTTCCATGTTGCCCTCGCCTCTCCTCTCTCCCTCCCCTCTGCACTTGTCGTACCGTTATGGTTCACGCTGATTTGGACAAGCGCGCAGCTTGTTGTTTCTAATTAAGTCATAAAACGGAGGCCGCAACGCCGCAAACAAACAAATAACTTGGCCCACCTTCACCCCCTCTCTCTCCTGCCCCCTGCTCTGTCTTGCTTCCACTGCGCCACAGGTCCTCCCTTTATTATCAACAGCTCGTAACTAAGTAAGTTGCGTATCTTTTGCAAGAGGGGTAGGTGGTGGGAGGCAAAGGGATGGGGTTGGGGTTGGGGAGAGCATGTTTATGACTACTTTGTGTCTTTTAATTACCGTCGACGCATAAGCGCACGTTGAACCGCACGAAACCTGCGAATTGCGACCCGGCAGCAGCAACAAGTCCCCTTCTGGTGCTGCCGGTGCCGGTGCCCAGACAATGCTCCAGTTTAGCATGATTACCCAACTCCCCTCTCTCTGCCTTCTATGTTCCTCCTTGGGATCTTTGAAGATTTTGTCTGCAGACTCAGACGGATTTTTTTTTGGCGGTATTTCACATGTTTCTTTATTATTTTCTTGGCATACGCAGAGTTTTTAGTGGATTGCAAAGGAATGTTATGCAGCTGCCTTATAAATTTCATATTTTGATTTATTTTTGGAGATTTCGGAAGATATGTATATTTTTTCTTAAATTGCATTGTACATTGTTTATAACTACATTTTTACGCATGTGCTCCAAAATGTTAAACTCTTTATCTCTTCTATCAATTCTCACCTAGTATGCATATAAGACAGCCTTCCTTATAAGCAGGAACAGCATAGTATTCTTAATTTATTCTTCCATCATATTTGTTTTTGTTTGAATATTTATTTGACTACTCTATACTCTGTTTTCTATGCGGAAACTCAGTAAAGAACTCAAGTAACTTATTAAAAATATATATTAGATAATAATTGAATGAATAAACCGTATATTATATGAGATATTTCTTTATAAAAGCAAATATATATTAAAAGCAGTTTTCTACATATTTTGTATTTTGCTCACAACTGCATCTGCCTAGTATACCCTCTTCAAAGACTTCCAATTCATACAGAGTATACTACTACCAAGCTGGTTCGGCCCCCGAATAATCATATTATTTATCGTTTTGGCCATATAAGCGTCTAATTTGCCATTGGCTCGCTTCGTTCGTTTTTAGCACCCAGCTAACAAATCGAACTTTATTACAAGCTATTATTAACTGTCTTTTTCCCCCGTTTTTGTTGCCCCGTTCTTGGCACACCCATATATATGTTATAATACTATACCACAACGACATTTGATTTGGATTTTGGCTACCGAGAGCAAAAAACAGGAAAAAAAGAAGAAATAAAGAAAATAAACATGATTTTTAATAACTTTAAACTGGTCGCCGTGTGCTTTGATTCGAGCCGCCTTTGGGGCAGATAAAAAAAAGATTGGTTAACTTTCTAAAAGCCCATTTAAGAAATGAAAGGTTTGCCAGATTTAAGGGTTTTTCGGAGCTAACTAGATAAAAAAAGGAAAAAAACTAACTAAACTAAACACACTTGTCGGCAGCTGGGAAAATTAGAAAAGTTTTTTAAGTTTTCTTTTTTTTTTCCTCTTTTTCATGCTACCAAAAGTTGTCGTCTTTGTAGCTTTTCTTTTTTGCACCATTTCTTGTAGAGCAACTCTACACTTTGTAAAGGGTATGTTTATTGATGCACCCTGTAAATTAGTTTAAAAAATAACGAGTCAGAATAGTATTTGGTAGAATTATTTAATAAACTTAGTTTTCTGCTCTTTGTTTGCTATACAAATTTTAGAATAATCCTATAAATATATTTAAAAATATATAAAGTATATATACATAAATCACCCATAGTTTCCTAGTGAACTATCATTCCAAAGGGTATCCAAACCTTTGGCTTGTCTAAAGTTACCATTTCTTTCTTGTTTTTATTGCGAACAGCTTTAAGGCAAATTTTAATTAAACTATTCATGCGTCCACTGGGTGGGAGGCGGATGCAAGAGAGAAGCCTCCTTGGTTGGCCTCTTTGTTTGGCGGGCAAAAACAGTGGCGAAGCCAGGGCAGGCACAGGCATAGTGAGGCAGGCTGCCTTTGTGGCATGCAGAGGCAGCTGGCAGACATAAACACAGACACTTTTCAAGTGCGTACTTTCAAATTTTCACTTGCAACACGCAGCTTGGCAAACAAACAACAACAACAAGGCACAATAACAGTGGCAGTGGCAGTGGCAACAGGAATACCAACAATGAGTGACTTTTGCCAGTGTCGCTCTGTCTCTGTCTCTGACTTTGACTCCTTCTCTCTCTCTCTCTCTCTCTCTCTGTCTGCCCCGTTCTGTCTATCAACCTGCATGGTGGGTGTCTTGACTACGACGGTTGTGTGTCTGAGCTGCTTAGTGCTCGTAAAAGTCGACAACGTCGTTTGTTGTTGTTGTTGTCGTTGATGTTGCTGTTGCAGTTGCTGCTGCTGTTGCTGCTGTTGCTGTTGTTGTGATTTGAATGTTGAGATTGAGGAGGAGTTGCTGTCAGGCACTTGCTCACGTTTGCAATAGATATGCCTACGGAAAATAGTTTTGCAAGTCGAGTGATAAATATGCCTCTTTAAAGAAGTACAGCATAAATTGCATGAATTGGATAGAGATATATTGTAGAGGGAAAGAGAGAAATTGAGAAGGAATTTGAAGAGACAGTAAGCGAAACTTCGCAAGACAGCAGCATGTGCAGAGCGAGAGAGAAAGAGAGGTATAGAAAATAATATAGAGATACTACTAAGTTGCGAAAAACGAACTATAAATGATTAATAATAAGTTCAAACGTTAGAAAAAAAGTTCTTGAAGTATTCTCAACAATTTCATGTAAATCACATAATAGATTTTATACATTATATCTCTGTAAATCTGTAGGTGCGCCAATAATTTTGATAAATTACAAAACATTTCGCTGAAGTTTAGCTCCAGCTTCACTCTAATCTTTTGAATTTACCGCTTTCTTTGTAACACTCTCAATGTAAAGAAATTCCTAAACCGAAATTCCTGAACCAAACTCGATAAACTTATCACTTCCCACTCCATTAGCTGCGACCGCAAACAGCAATCAGCATTAATAAGAAAGATTTCTTCTTTTATATTGTAGTATGTATAGGAAGAAGGAAAAGAGTATTTTGTAAAACCGCGAAAATCATTAGAAAGAGAGAGAGAGAGGGGGAGAGTGCTAAAACCGTTGACCACAATAAAAAGCTAAACGATTTGTGACTATAAATCAATAAGCCAGAGAGAATAAAAGTCAAAAATAATAATTGCTCTCTATGCTTATGACACGAACAAATGGCAAATTGTAATAAAAATAAAAAAGAAAAAAAAAGAAAATTTCTTGTTCAGTTTTTCGTTAGCAATGTGGAACACAAGTCTCTAAAGAGTTGTGTTTCCTCGTTTTATGGGCCTCCCCCCAAAAATACTGCTGTTTCTCGAGAACTATACAACAAAATGATGATGTTTTCCATGCTTTTACGAGAGATAAGACAAATTTTATTGAGTTGCTGTGGGGCTGCTCGTGTTGCACAAGCGGCGCCGAGTTCAAAATGTCAAGTTTTTCTTCGAGGCAGCGCATTGCCAGTAATCAAAAGCAGCCCAGTGGAAAGTGTTGCAGCAATACGTAAAATATCAAAAAAAAAAAAAAAAAAAAACTGTAAAGTGATATAAATTAACAATATGTAGGAAATCAAAAAACTCAATCGAGCCAAAGTGCTGATAACGTTGATTTCCGTTCCCAAACTCAGCCCTTTCTTCCCATCGCACGCCTTAATGACTTCATCTCGACGTTTTGTTCGGCACTTAGCTGCATTTGCATTGTTTTTTGTTTTTTCTTGATTTTTTTTTTTGGGGTTTGCGATAAGCGTTGACACCATTAAAAATTAAAAAATATATATATATTTTCCGTTGCTGCTGCTGCTCCAATTATAATTTTCAACGCTGCCATCGCATCATTCATTTGCATTTTGGAGGCTGCGCTGCACCAAGCGACCGACTGAGTCTGGTTACTATCAGCTCCACAAGTGACAAACTTGAAATTTATGATTTGAAAGTGTGCCGAACCCGTCGGTTCCATCGTGGAGTGTCAATGCAATAAACACTTGGAAAGTGTGAGCGAGTGAGAGAGGGAGGGAGGGAGCGTCATGAGTTGCATGTGTCATCATCAGTCGTCGATGTCTTCTTTTGTCGTCGTGCCTCGAGCACTTAGATAAGCCTCTAGAGTTGGTCCAGTCAAAGAGAAGCTGCAATTCTCCACGCTCTTTACCACTGTGTCTACAGGTACGACTCCATCTTCCTCTTCAACTCCCTCTCCGTCTCCCTCTCCCTCTCTGACTACACAAATTGTCAACTAAGTATGCAGAGGCCTCCTTCGGACTACTATAAGCGCCTTACAAAGTCTACGCATTCACATAAATTTGGTAGTGCTCGTTAATGGGCAGTCGAGAATGGCTCTATGAATGATGCAAGATGTTGGTAAGTATGTTCTAGGGTTGCCAAAAGGTCTTCACTGGCAAGAGTTGAGATTTGCGAAGAGGATTTGCCCAAGTGCAACAGGGTTGCAGACAACTTACTGGGAACATATTTAATAAATCTATATTTTTCAAGCTTAACATTAGAGTTGTAGTTGTGAAAGTCTGGAGTTTGATATATCTATAACTATGTCATATATAGACGTAGTTTCAGTTTGTTTATGGACTGTTTAATAGGTATAATAGGCAGGCTATACAATAGGCAGTACTTTCCATATCATTTAAATAAATTTCCTAACTATTTATTAATAATTTCTACTGTTTGATTTATGTTTGCTGTTACTTGATTACTTTTATATTCTTAAAAAATATTAAATAATGCTAAATATATCTAAAAATATATTATATTATTAATTATTTATTAGTGAAATATTTTAAATTATTATTTATTTATTTGTGAAATATATTATATTATTATTTATTTATTTCTGAAATTTATTTTATTATTATTTATTTATTTCTAAAATATATTATATTATTATTTATAATATTATCTACTCTAAGTTAGTAGAGTTTCCAAGCAACTTATTACTTGACTAATCTCATGGGTTAGTTAGTTAGTTGGATGCTTCCTCAGCTGACTGCTGAGTGTTTAGAAGGCGAATCGCAATAACGGTGAACTGTGGAATTAAAATGCAACGTTGCATGCATCCCTAAGTCCTTGTTGTGCCGTTTCTGCAGTCACACACAGCCTCGGGCCGCACACCGAGTGCAGTCTAAGTAGCTGCCTCACAGCAGTTGACAACTGCAAAATGTTGATGATGACTTAATCTTGGCAGGCAGCACTGGCGGGGGCAACACTGCCAGCAGGCAGTAGGGGCAACACTGGCAGCAGCAAGTAGCAGCTGCACATCTACTACCAGTTGCAGTTGTTGTTGTTGGGGGCAGGAGGGGAAGGAGCTGCAGACTTTTTGCGGCGACTGCTTAACGAGTGTGGCGCGCTCTCGTCCCCTTGCACATCCCTCCCCCCTCCCCCTGCTACGCCACAAAGTCAACAGTTAATCTGCGATTTTATTATAATTTGATTTTTTAATGCTCAGCGAGTGCAAGTTTCTTGGCTCGTTATTCGACTCTGTCTCTCTCTCTCAAACTCCGTCTCACTCTCGCCTAGACAGAGAGTTATGCTTTCTTTTAGCCATGGCCAAGTTTTACGATCTGTGCGGATATCATACCCTTGCCTAGGGTATTCTCGAAATGCGGTTGCAAATGATTGTATTTATGTATAGTATATAATATTTTCGATTAGCGTGACGCACTGCAGCATGACTTAGAAGAGTTCAGGCTCTTAAAAAATTACTTCTAGAGACGCTTAGTTAGTATCTAAAGAGGTAGGACTCATTAAATTATAAAATCTGCTCAGTCTGACTCTAATAAACTAGGCCTAGCAAAGAAACCTTATCAGTTTTCCAGGTTATCCACATCCGAAAAGGTCTAGTGCATATCTTGTGTTCTGTTAGGGTTTCTTAAGTTTCTCCACGGCCAAGCTACCGATCTGCTAGAGCTACCCTAACCACAGTCGTACTTGCGTACTCTTTCCCATTTGCCATTTCCAGCAACCTTCCCTGTTTTTACAGTCCTCTGGCCGTACCCACTAAATAATGCACATTTTAATATTCGGCGGCGAGGCAAAACTAATTTTTTTTGTTGTTGCCTTTTTGCTGTGTTTTTGCGCTACACGGTACCACGGTACACGGTATGCCACAAATGGCATATGAAATGTTTCCGCCTCGACGGCGCTCATGTTTTAATAAAAACATAAACAATGTTAATACAGCGGAATGTGCTGCTGGTTGCCTGCTTCAACCATGCAACAACTATCTCTGCCCGCCTATACATGCCGCTGCCACTGTGCCTCTGCCTCTGCCTCTGTGCAGCGAATTTATGCAAAAATATTTTTGCAATATTTCCCACAACAATCAATCAAAAATCAAGTGACATTCTAAACGGCGAACAACACACGCACACACACACACTCAACAGAAAGAGACAGAGAAAGAGAGAGAGAGAGAGAAAAGGCCGCTGGTGTTCGGTTTTGGTCGCTCGTTTTGGGGGGGGCAGCGCGGGGCTGGCAAGGGCCAAGGGCAACGCTGGCAGCCCTGCTGGACATTGGTCAAAGGGAACAGTGTTTGGCTATTAACATATGCAGATGTGTGCGAGCGAGGGCTGCTCGAAAAGTAACGAAAGTTATCGATTGCAGAATATGTAGTTAACATAACATAGAAAGCATTTGCAAGCAGACTGTAGAGTACGCTGTTAATTAACATAAAGCAGCGCAGCAGTGCTGCCAGATCGCATGCAGATTCGTTAACCTACTTGTTGCATTATGTTAAGCTTACAGTAAGCTGTTAATTAACATTGCAGCCAGCATGCATTGTGATTTTAGTATTTTATTTTATATTAAATGAGCGTGTAAACTTTTAATATATCTCTTAGTCGGATCCGAATATATAAGCCCAGCTTTTCCGCACGCTTAGTCCAATTTCTGAGCTGCAGGCTGTTTGTGAATAGGCCCGAGCACTTTGCTGGGGGCCAATCCGCAGCACTCGTCAAAATATCGTATAGTATTTTTGCTATTTTGCCGTATATACTCTAGCGCACTGTGGGCCTAACGACTTGGGGTGTTGCCTGTCGTTGTTAAAAAATGAGAATTCTGAATTGCAATTTGTTTGGGTTTTTTTTTTTTTAAAGTTTATTTTCTTTTTTTTTTTGCATTCTTGCCACTCGCGTGCGCAGATTTCCCACAGCACTGTTCCCGTTGTTTGCTTTGTTTGCTGCAATGTTGCCTCCTTTTGTTTTTAACAAATTCAATTGTATTATGCAACATCTGCCGCTGCTAACGTTGCCACTGCCTCCTTCGTCTCGTATCTAAAACTGAAATTTATACAAATATGCAATCCACTTCGCAGAGCTAACTTCAGCTGCTGTTGCACTCGCCCACCCGCGCGGCCCTCCCCGCTGCTGGCACAGCCGCTGGCAGCATTTATTGTTGCCATCAATAAAGTTATGTAAACATACACACACCAGCACACACACACATACACAGGAGTGTGTGTACGTGTGCTACCCGCTGCCAATCCATTTTACATATGCAACATTTTAGGTTTTTCATATCAACGACCCCAGTGTTCGTCAGTGATTGAGAGAGGGTGGTGTAGAGAGAGAGAGAGAACGAGTGAGAGAGAGAGGGGGAAGCGAAAGGATTGGAGGGCTAAAGGCAACCATGGAGAAGTCACTCAGCCGACGAGTGAAATTTACATGAAGTACATCATTGTTCAGCTTTGTCAAGCGCGCAAAATTTGTACGAATATGAATGAATGCAGTGGCAAGAATCGCCGTGAATAGAGTGGGGCGTGAGGCACTTTGAATACCCTTTACGAGAGTGCAGAGTGCAGGGATAATAAATTATTTAAATGCAGCTAGTGTTAGCCCAGGCCTAGTGAAAATTGCAACAGCGCATTTTCAGTGCAACAGCGCATTTTCACTAGCTTCTATAAAATAGGAGATTAGAGATTGCAACAGCGCAAGCCTAGTGAAAATTGCAACAGCGCATTTTCACTGCAACAGCGCATTTTCACTAGCTTCTATAAAATAGGAGATTTGCAGTCGCTGCATGACAAGATGATGATGCATGAGACATATTTAAGTTTATCCTGTATTTTAGCTGTACATTTATTATATATAATAAATAAACCTAAAACTATAATACGGAAATCAGTTGCAGAATAAAATGTAGAAAAAAAGCAAAAAAAAACGAAAAAAGAAGCTTAAACTAAGTCAAACCTCTAGAGTTGTACAGCATTTATTTCTCTTGAATGATACTCGAGACTTAAGTGTGAATCGTCAAACTGCCTGGGCACGCCGCAGAGACCCACAGGTAGGGCATGCACACGTGCATATAGCAGGGTATAAATCGCTACCTCTGTTACCTTCGGACAAACGTGTGGCTATTGTTGCCGTTGCCGTTGCCGGCAACGAAAGCAGCGCACAACAAAAGAACAAACCAAACCAGGTCGCTGAATTGCACTGGACAAGGGAACAGGAACAAGAGAGAGAGGGGGAAGGGACTATCGGCGAGAGGGGCCACTGGACCCGTCAGATATCCAGAGTGTGCATACGTCTGTCCTCCTGTACCTCCTCTGGCCGGTGAGCTTGCAGCATTTGCATATGTTTCCTGTGACTTTTGACGATTATATGATTTTTCTGCTCTTTACACGAAGAGTTGCCTTCAGTTTTTATTTAGCTCGTTTTTTTTTTTGGGTTTTGTTTTTGCTGCTGCTGCTGCCACTTGCGCAACGTGCAACGGGATGGGGCAACTGCAGACGCGTTGCATAAAAATAAATCTCCAACACACACACACACTCAGTGAGAATAGAAACAACGACGTGGCACATGTCCCAAGCTGCTCCAGGCTCGAGTGGCTCTGCCACTGCCCTCCGTCTCCGTCCCTGCCTCTGCCTCTGCCTCTGCCACTGCCTCTGCCTATGGACACTCTGTAGTATCCAAAGCCCTGGAGATTTACGTGCAATTCAACAGTTTTATGACTTTACCATCTTCATGCAACGTTCGACTATATGGAAATAAATATATATACCATAAACATATATATATATATATATATATATAGATACACGTATCTGTTGTGTATTTTTGCCGCTTGTTTGTCGCCTGCAGCATGTTCGAAAAAAACAAAATAATTCCAAAATAAATTTACCTATGGGAATTCCTTTTTTTTCTTCTCGATTTTTGCTTTTTTGGCAACAACAACAAAGCGTATTTTAAACTTATGTAAATTTATTTGGCTTGTCGAACCAAAAATAATTGCTAAAAATTCATAAGAAAAATCAAAAGCAAACAGAGAAACAAAGTGTGGAAAGATGAGGAAATATCTCTAGAGAAAGAAAAGAACCCAACAAAAAAAAAAAAAACACTTGACAATAGTTATGAAATTGAGTTATGTTTATACATAGATTGAAGTAGTCATCGAGTGACTACTGTATGTGTATTTCCAATTAATATTCTCCCCAAACTAAAGATAAATCCCTCTATTCAGCTAGGCAATCGCGCAGCGTGAACTCATCCAAAATTGTGATTCGCGTTGAGCCAAAGCTGATGTGACAACCAATTAAATAACCATCGTGTTTTTTTCTCTTTTTGTGTATATTTTGGAAGGCGTAAAACCCATTAATAATTGCTTAATGCGCAACAAGTTGCCATAAAGAAAGAAACTGGAGGAAAAAAGGCTGAATTTACTTGGCTTGTGTTCTCGTACGATGGGTACGCTGGGTACGCTGGGTACGCCATCGGTTTATTGTCATGCAAATACGTCCGGCTGCTGTGCAGCTAATAATGATATATGCCCAAAATCAGATAACTCATAAGGCATCGCCCTTTTGTTGGAGCGAAAAATCAATTCTTAATTATAAGCCCAGAGTCGACAGGAAAAAACCAGTTAAAAAAAAACGAAACGAAAAGAATTTGCATAAGAATCGGAAGTTTCAGTGTATTAACTTGTTTTATGTTTGTCATTATTGGCGATTTTACAGACATGTTGCTGCTGCTGCTGCCAAGGCTGCTACCGGGTACCTTCAGTCTTAAGATAGTGTCAGCTTCTCTCAGGGTAGAGAGATCTGCGTATGCGGTAGGAAGCGAAGCCTCGACTCCGACTCCGACTCGACTCATTAACAGAGCCAACGTTGGGACGATCATAAAACTATGTACGCAATTTTTAGTGTTTTATGTTAGTGGTGTTACCCAGGCTAATGAATATTTATGGCATCTTAAACATAAATTATTTTGCATACTTCATATCGAGACAGGGCAGGGTTTATAGTTAATTTGATTGATTTTATGTGTGAAGAGACGTCCAAAAGGAGCAGCCCAAAATGATATATAATATATATATATATACGATACAAAGGTATGCATGTAGGGTGCCTTCTTCTTGCCACACAATGCCGCCACTTTATAGACAATTTGTTGGCCCCTCCACATTGATTGATGATGTTGTTGCAAGCAGGAGAAAGAGTGTGATTTCTAACGCGCTAAAGATGCGCAATCATTAGGCAGCTGCGATCCTTTCAACATGACGGCGCAGGATCAAGAGGGCGCGCGCTCTCAACCAAGAAAACACGCTAGAAAACAACGGCTACAATAACAGCGGGTTTAGCGGGTCTAGCGGCTACAGTGAGAACAGAACCCGCTAACGATTACAAAACAAATTCGATATTGATTATGGTGCGGCATAAACAAAAGTGCACAATCAAAACGCCTCGAAAGATCATTAGATTGATTGATGTTTAAGGATGTGTGTGCGGACGAGAGTGTGTGAAAAGAGGAAAGTCAGCATGAGAGGGGGGAAGAAGAGATGAAGAGAGAGAGGGGGAGAACAAGCAGAGAAGTAGGATGGTCAACAATGCATTGTATTGCTGAGCGAGTTAGCTATTTACAGCTAAAATTTAGTGAGAAAGGTCGGGAAAAATATTAAGAAAATATCATGTGCTTAATAATATCATAATCCTATATTTTATAATCATTTCCTATATTATATATAATATCATTTCTCTATATTTTCTATAAAACATATATATATTTTTTTGGATTTTATTGATCGATTCTCTTGTTAATTTATACATTTTGTACAAACTCCACTGATCTAAAAATCTGTATAAAAAAGTTAATAAATATGAAAGTTCCACTTTTCTTATTTTTTTAAAGAATTTTTCTCTTTAAATATTATGTGAAAAGTAAAATTTGGCAAAAACAGCACCCGAAATGGGTAAAAAATCTTATCAAATTTAATTATTTTTCTAGAGCACTTTAGCTATTTTGCATCTTTTTAGCTAAATAAAGTTTTTTTTTATTTATTTCCTTTCCACAATGTACAGCTATTTTCCGCTAAAGAACATATAGATTCATTATTTAGAGTGTATAAACTTTATATTCTACTTAAAGTGTGTCCATTTGCAGAGTAATTAGAAAATAGATTGTATTTTCCTTACAAATTTGGATACAGTTCGATGGTTTAGCCATAAAACAATTTCTGCTAACTGTCAGAGAATTTTAACGATTGCGGCTACTTGATTAATAACCAATTTTTAGCTATTTATAGCTACATGGCTATATGGCTACTTTCAGCACTTTGGGGGATTTTAAAGCCAACAATGTACAAATGTGTGTATGTGTGTGTGTGTGTGTGTGCGTGTGTAGAATGTAAATCAAAAGGCTTTTGCGGCGAGGACACCCTGCAGTTTTCCAGCTAATTAACACTTAATTTCAAATCAACGTGCAACGGCTGGAAAAGCAAAGCAGCAGCTGCTGCTGCTGTTCGGTTCGGCTTGGGAAAGCGGCAGCATCGATGTCATGTTATAAATTTTGTGGTAATGTCTTTCGATTTCAAGTTGTTGCCGTTGCAATTGTTGTAGTCGCTTTTGTTGCAGTTGTTGCAGTTGTTAATCGCATGTTTGTCAAGCGTGTAATGCGCCCATGCTGCGGCTGCAATTACTTTAAAGGCGGAGGCTGCCGCGCCCCCAAGGCAAATGTATCTCGAGCTGTAGCTGCAAATGTATCTCTGTATCTGTGTGGCCTGTGCAAATGTATCTGTATCTTTGTCTGCTGGCTACACGTGTATGCATAATTAAACAAGCAGCAAAATTGTTTGGCTTAATGATTCACAAAATTGTCCTGAAATTTACAACCAAAGGGCATGGCGAGAGGCGAGCGAGTTAATGCATTTGCCACATGCCACATGCGGCATGCGGCATGCAAAACTAACTAATTGTTATTTTCTTCGCAAATTGGATTTCCATAAGGATTACCATATACAGATATATATATATATATATATATATATGCTTATATACATAGATACGTTTCAGCTTTTATATAACATTAGTTGCACTTCTCCCCTTCCCCTACGGGCATGCGAGCTTAAGTGCTGCATTGTTGCCTGACATTTTGGCCATATTAGTTCGAATGCAATTTGGCTAAAACTGTCAGCTGAAATGTGGCTTTCGATAATATTGTTATATTTAATGTGGCGCACACAGCGATAGAGAGAGAGAGAGAGAGACACACACACACTCGTTTCTATTATGAGTTCATCTGTTTATCGAAATCAAATGGCTTTTAATGCCACGCCCCCTGCGCCCTATTAGATAATGGCAATTATTACCATACAATATTCAGTTTAAATCGCTCTCTCTCCCACTCCCTCTCTCTCTCTCTCTCTGTCTCTCTCTGCGATTCTTCAGCTGAGTTTGGGGGCTGCAACTCAATTAATTTGCATTTGTTTGCTCACAAATTGATATGGCGCATGGAAATTAACAAACAGTTGCAGCATGTTGCAAGTCGATGGGGCAGCTGTCCGTATTTATATGCAGTGTGTATAAATAGAATATGCCATTTGAAAAGAGGTGAGGGTGAAGAGGGAACGGGGAAGGGAGGAGGCATCAACTTGTTAGCAGTGGCAGCTAAGACATGTTGCACATGCAGCAGTCAATGCCAACAAAAGAAGGCGCCACATACTGCGTGCTGCTGGCAGTGGCGCCTCCACACACACACACACACATCTGCAAACTGCTCACGCACGTAGCAAGCAAGGGAGGGGGGAACTGCGGACAGGGGGCACGTTCGACTTCGACTCCCGAAGCGCGCATAGACGCCAATTAGCGTGCAACATTTTATGACAATTCGAGCGTGGCAAGTGCCAGTAAGCGAGACAGAGACAGCAACAGAGTGTGTTTGTGTGAGTGTATGTGTGCCCCGCTTTGGGGTGCCACAAACAAGCATGTGGCAAGAGCGCAAAAGAGAGCAAAATCAACGCGCTGCTGCTGCCGGTGCTGCTGCACTTCATTATAATTATGGCAGCGCACGTTGCCTCTGCTGCTGCCACAAAAAAACAGCCAAGACACACACACACACACACATACACAGTCACACACACACCGTGGCACACGCGAATTTGTTTTTTAGACACTACATGCCATGGTCTATAAGCAGCTGAAACTTTGTGACATTGACGCGACATTGACACCAAAAAAAAAAAAAAAAAATGTTGCTTAATAAATTTTCCATTTTCCAGTGTCCACAGCTGGAAAACTCGCAGCAGCGCATAGCATTTTCAGTGTCAACTGACACTGACATTTTTGGAAAGCAACGCGACAGATCTGTTCTGGCTAATGAGTTCGATTCAAGTCGTATTATCTGCCCCATGATTTGATTGAGGATTATGTGTGCGATATAGTATGAGCGATTGTTTCGACAAGTTTGTTGTGGAGCCTGTTTCTCGTATAACTAGTTTCTTTTCGGCTCGGCTAAGCCAGTAGTGTGGCTTAGATATCATAAAGTGTATACTAATCTTGCTTCTGAGAGTTGTTAATGCTGTAAAATAAATAGATTACTCATGTGGCAGATTATATCAAGAAGTATGCCAAATTTCAGCTTGATTCCATCAGTAGTTACAGAGATCAACGAGAAAGAAAATTGAGGAATGTAGAAAATTGTATGACTTGTAAATTTTTATAGAAATTGGTTGTTTGTATTGAAATTTATATTTAAATATATTACAAAAATGAGTTTAGTTGGTGTTGCTTAGTATATTAAAAATATATTCTACAGAACAGTTCAAAATCTCGCTTTTGGGAACTTAGAAAACCATAAAATAAATATATTACTCAACTTTAAGCTTATTTCTAGAAGTATGCAAAATTTCAATAGGATTGTATCAGCAGTTACAGAGATCAGCAAGAATGAAAATTTGTAGACTTGCATAAATTGTAAATATTTGTGTCTAGAACTGCTAAATGATATGCAAGCGTTAAAATAAAATCTTAATACTAAGCTTATGTTAATGTTTTATTTCTTGTCAATTTTATTTATTATATTATTATCTGAAACTGAAACTAAGATAATATTATACTTTCTGCTTATCCTGCCTTCGCATTGAGTTACTCTTGCTCAGCCAGCTCACTTAGTCGCTTGATTGATCAGTCAGTGGCTAAAACCGAGTTAAGATCCCATCTAAACAGTGTGAAAAAGCTTGTTTTTGTATATAATTGCATAATATGCGTATTAGCCGAGTTTCTCGTTAAGTTAGCATGGAATTCTCTCTAAATGGAATTCCCAAGAGTTCCTTTTTTTTTCATTTTCGTTTCTTTATTCTGCTGGACTTATCAGAGGCCGCCGTCGTGGCTGTCAGACTTTGTGACTGAGCTGCACATTTGATATATGGCCACACCTTTAATCACTCCGCCACCGCAAAAGTGCGGCACTACCCGCAGAAGGTAGCTCACTGTATATATACGATAATATGTAGTATTTATTTCGTGCGACTTTGATGTGCCGAAATTGAAATGGACTCGTTCGGGTTTCGCTCACAAAGGGCAGAGATCTCGCGCAGATCTCTCGCAGATGACTTAAGCAGTTGATTTGTGCTGAGTTATTCGGCGAATCCGCAGACGAGAAATTATAATTTATTTAGAACGAACCGTTCCGAACAAGAGCTTCTGCCTGTGCTACCTTTTGCATTTCGAATGTGATTGCGCCTGCCACACGAAAAAAAAGAAGATACAAATTCATTTCGGATGAATTTCGGATTTAAAAGCGTGAGTAAGTTGCCTGATTTTCCTCGAGACATTCCTTTTGGCCAGACAGACTGTCGGTTGGGCAATTAAAGCAAATCTCTCGCTCTCTCTTTCTCTCTGGGAGAGTGGAACTAAACCATACCGAATCTTGAATCGAATGGCCATTGACATTGGAATTGGCCAAAATTCAAAGTGATTTTCGTATTTTTTATTTCGCTTGCTTTTTGGCCACGTCTGTCTAACAAACAATAAGCCGCAGAGCATGGCCAAAAGGGATCAGCTGTGTGGCAGACAGTTTGTTATAAATTGCATTGGCTATAAACAATTTTTAATTATATTTATTATGCCATATGGGGGAGAAAACAAAAACATTTTTATAACAAGCTTACGTTAAGCTTAATGAGTTTATACTTATTCAAAGGGGTATTCATTCGTATTCATTCTGCATTCGTTGCTATATGCTGCAATATGGAATAAGTTGATATAGATACATGTTCGGGACGGGTAGGTGTAATTTGTATGGGATTAATGGCAAATTAAAAACGCATCCACACATTTGTTTTATAATAATGGTAACTTGGTGTTCCCCCAATCATCATAGTAGAACACATTTTATTATTCATTTCCGCACGATAAGTATCGATAAATCCCGAGAAGCGCAGAGATAAAGTATCCTTATATGATTAACTACTGTGCTTATAGCGCAATATCAACATTTTCAAATGATATATGCGTTGACATGATGTAGGTAAATTGAAATAAAAACCAGATAAAAGCAGAGCTACCTTCGTCACGCCGAATATTATATACCCTTGCAGAGATTTCTTATTTAATGTTAAGTCACACCTGATATACCCTTGTTGCATTGTAAAAGGGTAGGGTAGAATGAATTTACAACCCTGGAAAATCGCTAAAATATGCATATTTTACACAATTTTTGTCCGATTTAGTTTCGGATGGAATTTTTATGTTAGTTTTGAATATCTCCAATCGTTTTCATTCAAAAAATCAAAAATGAAATTTTTTGAAAAATTTTCGAAATTTTTGTAAGGGGGTTGCATGGAAAAAGTGAAAAAAAATCGAAGTTCCTAAATCGATCAACTTGAAATGCAGAATCAATTAAGGCACAATACAGTGATCAAAAAGTCATATCCGACGAAAAACAAATGGCTTTTGGAAAAGTTGCGAGGGATTAACCCAAAAAAATGGATAGACGAATATAGTTACATGATGAAGACAAGTTGAAATATTTGGGAGTCCTAATTAGACCAAAGGCTCTCGTTTAAGGACCACGCAACATACGCCAGCAGGAAGGCTCAATGACAGCTCAGCACTTGCAAGAATAAGCCCAACGTGGGGCCCAGATTACCGGCAAGGAAGCTACTCGTGGCGGTTACGAAGCATCGCCTTTACGCTGCTCCTAATTTGGAGTACGGTAACCAACAAAGTCTCCTATCTAGACAGTGCGCGTTCAGTATCTCGGACAATGGCGCTAAGACTCATCAGAGGTTTTCGAACCATATCCGATGATGCGGCGCATATAATAGCATGCCTTACACCGATAGACCTGGAATTAAAGGCCATTATCGAGAAGGGGCGACTCGACAGACATACGAGAATGGATCGAAGGAGTCTGGCAGACCAGGTGGCAAGCGCGCAAAGAGGGCGTTGGACATACCAGCTTATACCCACCTAGCGGATGGGCAGAGTGCGAACATAAAGTGTTGGACTACCACATAACGCAGTTCCTCACGGATCATGGCCTTCCAGGGTACCTATATGTCCACCACGTGGACTTAGCCAATTTTTGCACACACGAGGTAGAGTCATCAGAACATATCCTTCTGCACTGCCAAGGTTCACCGCGGAGTAAGGATCAGCTCGAAACACTCACTGAGCTCCCTTAGCCCGAGAGGCTTGATTGCCGCTATGGTGGCGGAAAAAGGCGTCTGGGGAGGCACTTGGGATCATAGTTCAAATTATGAAGCGTGTCCGAAAGGATGAGATGGCCAACCAGAAATGTAGCCTGAGAAGTACCCCGTGTGGTGGCGGGGCAGAAATGTACCACAGCGGACTCAGCCTGTCGTAAAGGCGACTAAGGAAGACTCAAGGAAGGGCGTCACGCAGCATGGCAACGCAGGAGGAGGGATTGCGATGCTGGCATCACATCCTGCTCACCGACGTAAAACCTTGACTGGAAGTCCCGGTGAGCGTAACAAGGACTGGAGAATGAGCGGAGGTTTTTTGTTTAGTACGTAGGCATATCCCTATTTGGAGGGTTATGAATCGTGCATGCCATCTACGCGTTGTAGATGGTATCTTTCGAAGATTTCATTTTTCCTGCCGTATACATAACAATAAAAAAAAAAAAAAAAACACACACACACTCGCACACCTGGGCACACTGTTAGGCAGCCATTTGTAGGGTAATTCAAGATGGCTGCCAGGGGAAGTTGAGAGTGAATTCACACGCACAGGCACAGTTGATTAAGTGGGAATCAGAAATACATTTATCTACACTTACAAATGTTTACACATGCCACGGTGCACAGTGCAACACGTTTAAAGCGTCCTTTGGCGGCCTCGACCAGGCAAGCAGCAAGCAGCGTGCAGCATGCGGCATGCGGCATGTAGCAAGCGCGCTGAGTTGCCGCAAAAAAGTTGATAATGCATAAAATATATAATTTGCAAAATTAATTAATTTTTACAACACATTAATTTCACCCGGACACAGGCAGAGAGGGAGAGAGAGAGTGAAAGAGACACAGCACACACGCAAACGCAGCCGCACTCAGTCAAGCGTGCCACATGCACCGTTGCCCCAGTGGCCACACTGGTCGATTTTAACCCATGACAGCCCCCCTGCCCCCTTCGCTACAGTTGCTTTTCCTCTCCACACACACATGTAGGTTCCCTCAGGAACTCATGTGGCTGCCCCCGCTGTGCACGCCCCTCCCCTCTGCTATTCCCCCTCGCTACCCTTTTGCCCATTGAGGTAAAAAGTAACTGGAAAAGCGCTTGCAGCGCTCATTATGCTGCAGCACTTGTATAATTTTTATTTAATTTATTTAAAGGTTGCTAAAATGAAGCACAGCTTACAGAGCATACAAAGACGGACAGTGTGACCAGGGCAGCAAAAAGTCAGAAAAACTGCCAGATACACTATCAACCTAAGTTGAATAAAAGCTAAGGGTTTTCAGCTACCTATATAATTATTTATTATATCTTTAACTGCTATGCAAAGTATTTTTAAGATATTTTAACTTTAAATAAAATTATTAAGTTATTTTTGAAATTAGCAAAAATACCAAATTATGTTTATCTTTATTGTGAACTTATTTATAGACAATTAAATTGCCTTGCGGCTGTTTCTGGGAAGTTTTCTTTTTGTCTACATTCAGCTTGTTTGTATTACATTATCGGGGCACCCTACGACATACATATAATAAGCGAGCTCTGGCTCCTGCCTGGTATTATTATCGCATCAGATCCAGTGCTGTAGCCCTAGGAGTCACGGTGCCTGCATTTCATTTAAGCTTCCAACACGCTATAATAACCCGAAATGGCCAGTTGCTCGTTTAGTCCTTTGTACAGGAGCGGGAGTGAGGAGGGAAGAGTGTGAGAGAGAGAGAGATGGAGTGTGTGAGAGGTGTGTGCAACACTCAAGTTCATGTAGCACTTTGCTGCTATGTAGATTTTTCGGGGACCGAAGAGAACAGAAGTTTATGAGCGCTTCGATCAAAATTGAGCTGCCTGCTCGTCTGTCTGTCTCCCTGTCTCTGCCTGCTCATGTTGCAAATTATATGTATGTCTTTTGACACGCAGACCCTTTTTGGCCTGGGGGTAAGAACTTAGCCGAGGGTAGTCAGAGTTGTCCACAGTCGGCAGAAGGCACACGTTATAGAGAGCTGCACTACGTACTACATACAACATGCATACTTACTTGTGCGAAATTAAAATGTGCTACATTCGCATGTTTAATTAATGAAATGTTTGACAATGTGCCTGCCCCCTCTCTCTCTCTCTCTCTCTCTCTCTCTCTTTCCTGCTGTGTCCTGTTCCCATCCTGTCTGCAGCGCCGACAGCTTCTCTCCTGCTGCTGCTGCTTTGCTGGCGTTTGCGGTCGAAGCGCTTTGATGGAATGCTCGCTCCAAAATGCCAACACCAGCACGCACATGTGTGTGCCAGTGTGCGTGTATGAGTGTGTGTGTGCCAGTGTGTGTGCGTGTGTGTGTGAGTTGTAATGGGCCCATTGCATTATTGAAATCGACACAATTTTACTTTTAAGCAGCAGCGGCATCGGCGGCGTCTCTGCAACATGTGCAGACCGCATCCAAGAGTCACCCTGAGTGACAAGGCAACGCACAGTGGGACGAGTGCAAGTTTCGAGTACTCAAAAATAAACTATATTA
Source organism: Zaprionus kolodkinae (assembly GCA_018901885.1). Taxonomy (NCBI): domain Eukaryota; kingdom Metazoa; phylum Arthropoda; class Insecta; order Diptera; family Drosophilidae; genus Zaprionus; species Zaprionus kolodkinae. The sequence goes on along the minus strand of JAEIFM010000288.1, from coordinate 2,348,664 downwards.
AAATTGGCTTTGTTATACGGGCTGGTATTGTTATAAATACTCCAAAAAATACAATATTTATTATTATTAGTATTTTATTATTATTAGTATTGTTACTTAAGCTTCAAAATATTACTATTATATCTAGATTTTTTTCTAAACTGGTAAATTTGTACAAAACATGAGGAAATTCTTTGCATGCAATAAATATTTATATATAAAATATTTTATTTATTAATAAATCAATATATATCAAAACAGAGATAATTTTTAAATTAAAGAATAAATCCATGATTCTACATAAAATTATAGTTTTAAAGAGTTTCTTGGAGTTTAACTTTTGGTATTATTTATATTTTTAAGGAAATATACAGCATATAAACAATAACTAAAATATAAATAAATAAATAACAAATTAATTAATGCAGCAAAAGCAAGAAATAAATTTTGTAGCGCAGCAAACGTATTACAGCCCACTGTGCAACAACGTCAACAACATGTTGCGTGAGGTGTTGCCGTTGCTGTTTCTGTGTTTGTTGTTGCTGCTGCCGCTGCTGGTAATGCGACTGAGGCTGAGACTGTGAATGCGACTGACTGGCTGTGTTGGGTCTGCTCTCCGTTCGTGTCGCGACCCATCCCATCCTGGTGCTGGAGCTGGTGTGCCCGTCGAGCCCGTCGCCATCAAGTTCAAAGTCGAAATGCTTGTAATATGCAAAAATGTTTTAATTAATCACTTTGATGCGCACCGGCATGGCAAGCTGGCCGGGATAGGAGCAGGCCGGGACAGGAGCAGGCGCAGGACAGTGCAGGGCAGGCACAGGCGCAGGCGCGTGACATATTGAGAAGATGTTGCGATGATGTTCACTCGCTGCCCTTCATCGAGGTGCCGGCTGAGTGTCGGTTCAGTGATGTTATGCGCTCATATAAGTCGCTATCCCACACCTCCCCACCCCCCAGGCTGTGCCCTTCTTCCGCTCCAGACTTCTTCCCCTCAAGGAAATATTTATGTCTTAATAACTTTGTCATTAAACAAGCCGAAGAGTCGAGTGAAATGAATATGCTCATGTTCCACTGGCCCCTATGAGAATCTGCGAGTTTGAAAGTGGGGGAAACCTTAGCGGGTTACTCGAATTCGATTATTAAATATTGGCACTGATATATATTTTTTTTTCTAGTATTTCACTCTATAGAGAAAATATATATATCGCAAAATTGATTTATTTATTTCGCTTTTATTTATTCCGTATTTATTCGGCATTTATTTGAATTTCCCAATCATCAAATTCAATAGAGTTGATGCTTTTTGATGAATGCGAGCTCTAGAGTTAACATTTTTAGGGGTTTATACGCAAAATTTTGATTAAAAATTTGACTTGCTTTGGCTTCCATTTTGCCCAACTGGGAAATGGGCTCTTTTTTTCCAGAGAGTTTACAGAATGCTTGTTATATTACATTTTCGACATTTTGCCCGACAATAGAGAGCAGTCCCAATGGTAAACAATGTGCTCGCTGTTCCCCTGGCCTCTTACCTCTCACTCTTTCTATACATTTCCCTCTCTTTCACTCTCGCTGTTCAATATTTCATAGCTTTATATGAGGCACGCGGCATGTTGCTATTGGAACCTTCACCTGGGCTTAGCCTGACATTTTTTTCTCTTTCTGTTTCTGTTTCTGTGTTTTTTCACGTTTCACTGTTTGCAGTTTTTAATTTTCCGCCAGCCCCCGTTAAGCTCGTCATTAACCCAGTTTGAACTGTGGCCTCACGGTGGGCGTGATGTGGGATCGGGAGAGAGAGAAGGGCAGAGAGAGGGAGAGGGGTTCCATCTGTGCATTTTTTATGGTCTGCTCTGTGATTTAAATGAAATTAATATCGGGTTCACGACGAGTACAGCCAACGGATTCGGCTTCGTCCAGGCTTGACTTGTGGGCGCACCTGTGTTTTTTTTTGCCCAACTGCATTTCCATTAACCAACCCATAGAGTATCCCATAAAGTATAAAAAAAACTGTGTCCCAGTTGGGAAAGTGTGAAAAAAATGTTTGCGGAAAATGGTGTCAGCTTTGCTGCCGATGATTCCCCATTATATATGTGGATTATTAGCAAATTTCACATTAATAAATATTTATTTTGTAAAAAAGAAAATATGGAAACTGCAAGCACAATCGATAATTCAGCGAATAAATGGCGCAAATTATTGTGAATAATACGATTAGATCTTTTTATGCTTTATTTATGCGATTTAGTCAACTATTTTTCATGCTATTGTCAAAGAGTTGATAAAACTGTCTCGAGAATTGTCTCCTTGGGGCTGGCTGCCTTTCGCTTTTGTTGGAATTTTAAACAAGTTGAACGCATATTTCGAACAATATTCGCAAAGTCAGAAAACCCAAAAAAACGAAATCGAAAACGAAAACGAGAATGAAAATGAATTCCATAAATATGCTCGTGTCTGCGAAGCGGCGGTTCTGTTTGTTCTCTCTGAGTCGCTGAGCGATATTTCTTAATATGTGAGTATATAGAATACTATGTTTTTTTTTGTTTTTTTGTTTTTATTTCTACTTATAATTTAAGAATGCCACACAGCAAGGCAGGCACAAAAAGGTCGCCATGGACAAACGTGAACTTGGGAAGTAAAAAGTTCAGAAAAAAACCTACAAAAGCTACAACAAACCAAATGCCAATAAAAGAACACACACACAGAAAAAAAGAGATAAAAAATTATTGAAGCGGCATATTTTGCTTTTATAAAATACACTAAAAAAAAAGCGGGAATTTTTGCTGCCACCATAAAGAGCGTAGAAATAAAAGCACTTAAAGTTTTGTCAGCGCCGCGATCGAAACTTGTTAAAATCGAACATGGAAACTATGGCACTTAAGACAGACCCAATCCCGTTCTCAGGTTCTCATCCCTTCACGAAACAAGTAGAAAGAAATTTATGACTCGCGTGATAATGCGAGGCGCCCGCAAGGTGCACGCAGTTCGCATTGCTTTCTAGGTTCAAGAACTCAATTCTCTCCATCTCTCTCGCCCTCATCATCTTCATCATAATGGCGATTATATATGTATGATATTGTGTGCCATGGACATTAAGAAACTTCCGATTTATCTCAATTGTTGGAAATTGGAAACGCCAGCGCATTTAGCACCAATTTGGAACACGACGAACACACGAAAACTTGAGACAACGTTATAGAGACATTCGAACGCAGGAGATCGAACATAACATAACATATAAATGTCTTCATTTCACGGCAACTTTAGAATGAGTTTAACGTCTTTTTTTGTGGGTTAATATAGTATTTTTTTTTTTGTTCATTGATTTGCGTATCAACGCGAGAGCTGTTAACTCTTTGAAATTCGAGTAGATTTTTACCCAAAAAAAAAAAAACTGTTTCTCAGCGAGGGCAGTTTGAAGAGCTTTCAAGCGGTGTGAAGTTTCAGCATGCCGGAAAAAAGGGTAAACAGAATAAAGTATAACTTGTAATTCAAGATATTTTGAATATTGGAATGGCATACCTTATGAAATTATTACAAAATATGAACTGACAAGCAATATAATATCAATTTGAATAATATTAATGATTTTGAGCTCACTCCATACTTTTCAAAATATATTTCATAGTAAATACATAAGGTATTTGACTTTAATATATCTTTATATATAGGATACACATTGAACTTGAGTTCTTTTGCATTTTAGGAAGCAAAATATATAACGATGTTCATTTTAATTTTTATTAGATAATATTATTGTTTCTTTTTTTCTTCAAGTTAAGGATTTAGCTAGGGCGTTCCTTGAGTTTTCCCTTCGATATGCCATTTAAATCTCTTTTATAATCTTTCTATATGACATCAATTGATTTCTAGTTCTTTTGTATCCACCCTGGTGCAGAGCTCCTCAGCCCTGGCAGCTGTTGCCACGGAAGTAAACGCCCTGCAATAAAATTGTCCCCCCAAAAAGGGCTCGCATATCAAATTATTGCAAAAATACACAAAAAAAAAATGTAAGGTTAAAATCTGTCCAAACACTTCAAAATAATTTGACATCGGCGCATTTTATTCCCACAAAATCCCGAAACTGAGCAGAGATTGTGCTGATATCTCTTCTTCCCTCTCTCCCTCTCTTTCCCTCTCTCTCTCTCTGTCTCTCTTCCTCAATAGATTGTCAAACTAATTTGTGCGCAGGTAGCTGGGTAGCTGAGACAGAGGAGGGGACTGAGACTGAGACTGAGCCTGTTGTGTAGGATCGCACACGCATTATGAAGATGTTGGAATAAAAAGTATCGCATGACACAGTTTGAAAAAGGTTGACAAACTTCTTAAATTACAGCAAGACGGAGACTGAGACGGAGAGACCAGACCCATTTGCAGTCGCAGTCTTCGGAGTCTTTCCAGACGGAGTCTGGGGCAGTTTTAAATTTGTGGCTAGCGAAATTTATGAAGCATATAATTTTCATATGCAACACCTGCTGCACTTCGTCTGGCCTGCGCCTGGTCGGGTCGGGTTGGGTCTGGCGATGTCTTTATGCCTGAAATGCTTGTGTAAATAAAAACTTTATAATTGCCGACTCTGACTGTGTGATACTTTGCATTATTATAATGTCCATGCGGGGGATCTGCGAGGGGGGGGGGAGGGAGGGTTAGTAGGCTGCCCTGTGTGTGGGTTGCTGGGTTGCTTATAAATTAAGTCGAGCTCCCACGGCCAGGCTGCTGCTCTTCGAGTGTACATTAAGGACACTTGATAGCTTAATTTATTGCTGGGCGCAAGAAGATGCAGCAGCAGAAAAAAAACCCAATGCCATGAGAGATAATTGCATGCAGAACAAGGACGACGACAACAGCAGCAGCCATACAGCCGGGACCCTACTGCTCCAGGTCCTGGCAGAGACTACAGGGTCCTGCTGCGGCTGGTCCCTGCGCGTCGTTGTTGTTGTTCTTCTGCTGCTGCCGCGCTTGGTTGGCTCCTCGCAGGCTGCGGCTCATGTGTGTGTGGGTGCCAGCTGTATCTGTGTGTGTGTATCTCTATGTATGTGTGTGTGTGTGTGTGTGTGTTCGCGCTGCTGCATAAAACATTTTAAATTGAGCGTTAAAATTAAACGATGCATCGCAAAACTAACAAACGTGGCCAGCAAAAGGGCACAGAATGCACTCGCACTCGCACTCGCTGCGCATTTGCGGGTCGAGCGGATGCGCTGCGCTGCGCTGCTCTGCACTTGTTTATAAGGTCGTTAATCGTATGTGCAATGTACAGAGAGAAAGAGAGAGAGAGAAGGAGAGAGTGTGGGAGAGAGTCGGCAGGCACCGCATAAGCAGCATAGAAAATGTACACAAAATAAGTTCAAAAGTCAAGCGCAATTTGTTCAGATTTGTTATGTGGGTTAAATGCCATGGGGCGTAGATGTTAGAAAATAGAATTTAGAGAGTTACCCGATAAGTAATACTCCATTTACTGGGATCACTGCACGCGTTGATTGTGGCATTAAAATGAGGAGTTACAGACAGACGAAAGGATGATAGGAACTAACTAAAATAATTATTATATAATATAAAATCTTAATAAAAACGAAATCGGCCTAAATTGCAGTAACTTCATCATAGAAAACTATGATATTATGATCTTCAAAGCAGTAGATAAATAATAAAAAACTAGGCACCTTTTAAAATTAAATTTAAGTTCTAGTAAGGCTTATAAATGTTTTCATTTTATCGTTTCTCTACTATTTAAAAGCTAAAAACACTCAAGAAAATATATATATTTACTCTTTACTTGCTATACATACAATATATAAAATTCCCTTAGAATTTATTTGACTTTTCTTTTAGATTTTCCTTAAATTCGAAGCTCAACATAGTTGAGATTAGTCTGAAATATTGATATTATACAATAGCCAAGTGGCAAGTGTGATTGTCTCAATTAAAATCATGTGGATTGCATATTTTATTTTCATTTTTCCCAAAAAATAATGTTCAATCCGTTTATGACTTTTATATATGGAAAAATGGAAAATGCATTTGACAGCAATTTTGCACTCACAATTTGATTGAAAATAGCAAACAGAATTTTGTGCAGCAAATTTTCATAAATATGCCATAGACAAACTGTGGGGGCAGGTCAAGTCCATGCCAGAGAGGGAAAGAGAGAAAGATAGAGAGAGGGGGATAGGGTCATATAAAAGTCGGTCAGTCATTAACAGAGACAGCAGCAGCAGCAGCAGCAACAAAAGCAGCGACAACAACGTGAGTTGCAATTGCTGTCCTCGAACTCTTCAATCAGAGAACTGAGAGAGAAAGAGAGAACTCTCGCTCTTCGACTTGCCAGAGGCAGAGTCAACATGATTCCATGTGCAGGTACGGGTCCTAAACAAAAGAAGCCAGTCCAGAAATAACAATAAGGTGAAATGAAAATGTTGGTCCAATCAAAAATAAGTCAACAAGCGCAAAAGGAATGAACAAACTACGAAAAGGGGCGACTCACTCACTCACCCAGCCAGCCAGCAGACTCGGTTCGTCATTCACTTCCAATTATGATACCCTGTAAAGAGTGGCAGAGTGGACAGAGAGTGATCGGACTATAAGGATGTTCTAGCTGCAGCTCAATTCTGTCCTGCTTTTATTTAGTTGAGATAAGCTTTCCCTAGGTGGATTTTGTGAGTAGTGATGGGTCTACAGATACTGTGATCTGTTTTATTAGGAGTTATATTTATGTTACAGACTTGTAACTCAGCTTACACATAGTTTAATATCATATAAATCTATGCTACAAATTTAATGAAGATAGACTGATGCTTTCAGGATTTGTGAACTGTTAAAACTTTAGGTATCAGTTTTTTTTTTGCTTTATACAAATTTATATAGTTGATAATTGTTTTTTTTTTAGATTATAGTAGACAGTCCTATTCTACAGGGTATCTAATTGTGCTACCTTCTTTGTGGTGCCTTAGTTTTTGGGTTTGGGTTTTTGGTTTTTCGGTTCTGCGCTTGCAAATTGACAATTTAGCCTTTCACCTGTCTAAACGAATCTATCGCACATCAAAATAAATATTACCCCAGAAAATAAATACAAAAAAAAAAGAAAAAAAAACCAAACCAAAAACTAGGCAACAATGGCAAGGCTAAACAAGGTTGTTGTTGTTGTTGCTGATGTTGCTGCTATGTTGTTGCTGTTGTTGCTGCTGTTGTTGCTGTTGCTGTTGTCAGTCAGGCAGTCAGTGAGGCAGTCAGGCAAGTAGCGCAACGTCACTCAACTGTTCGCTGTGCAGCTCGAGCATATTTTTTGAAATTTGAGGCCACCTCGCGGTACTCCCCTCTCCCCCCTCATCCCTCGTCTGGTCTCTCGTCGAGTTTGGTTTTTATTGACATTTCGGCGCGTTATCGGGCTGGCCAACAAAAGGAGTCAACTTGAAGAGCAGCAGGCAGGCTAGCGACAGTGGGATGGAGAGAGAGAGAGAGATAGACATAGGCGAGGAACAGTGGGACAGGCCCCTAATCAACTCAACTGGTTGAGCTCACTGAATGACGGCCTGACGGGCTGCCAAGCAACTATGTGGGGTATCTATGCAGCAGCAGCAAATGGGGAGAAACGACATGTGCATACCCTGTAAATTTATAAGTAGAAACTAAAATACTCTACTTTACATGTGTATTTAACAGACCTGCAAGCCAAGCTACCCTCTCATGCGCGGTACAGTGGGTACAACTGATAAACAACAGCAAATTTTTGGCGCGCTCTCTGACAGCAGCAACAGCAGCGGCAGCGGCAGCAGCGGCAGCAGCAGCAAATGCACATTATAATTTCCATTAGAAGTCGGCAGCGGATCCAGAACAACAGCAGCAGCAGCAGCAGCAACATGGGCAGGGGATGTGGCAGCGGAAAGGGGTGGTGGCACGGCAACAAGTCCAAGTCCAAGTGGCTGATGGCGTAAACAGAGAACTGTCATTATGACAGTTGATTCTTGGCGGCTGCCTCTGCTGCTGCTGCTGCTGTTGCTGCTGCTGTTGCAGTTGCAGTTGTCGGACTGTTGCTGCTGCTGCTGCTGCTGCCGTTGCCCATTTAAAATTATGGCCACCGCGTGCAGTTGGAACTGGCAACTGGCGTTGCACAGATATATAATTTTATACTCTCGCATAATGTTTTGCATTAAAATTATAATAAGTTTCAACTTTTGCAGTTGCTGCTGCTGCAGTTGCAATTGCTGCGGCAGCCGCATTCACATTTCTGATTTCTGAACTCCGCTTTCAGGTTTCGGTTTTCAGTTTTCAGTTGGGTTCGCCGCCTTTCCCTCTCTCTCCCTCTCTCTTTCTCCCTCTTTTCCCTCTCTCTCTGTCTCTCTGGGTCAACATCGTTGCGTTATCTCTGCCTTGGCTCGTCGCGGGGCTGAAAGTGGAGCAAGTCAGTCAGCCTGTCATTTATTTAATGTCTGCAATGTCTGAAATATATTCATTGCACTGCATTTGTAATACTCTCTCTCTCACACTCTCTCTCCCTCTCTCTCTCTCTCTGTCTTTCTCGCTCTTTTAATGGCACTTGCAAGAGCTAAAAGGGTCGTTTGCTGTGCGACCTTGTTATTGTTGCTGCTGCTGCTGCTGCTGCTGCATTGGCAATTTGCCTACTTTGTCGATAGGCGGACTCACTAAGTAGGGTAACTAAGTAAGTAAAAGGCGTCTATTAACCATGACGTTCTCAGCTGTGCAATCTGACGGGCCCTGAATCATTGATAATGGGGTAGAACAGAGTGATAAAGAGAGAGAGAGAGAGAGAGGGAGAGCAGCTCTGGCAATGATTTCTAACAAGGTTGCGATGCTGAAGTTCTAAATTAAAGACACAAGGAAAGAATTGAAGGGAACTGAACTGTGCTGCTGGCAAATAGAGCTCATTTTAGCAAAGTATTTACTTTACATATTTATCATATAAAGGCAGTTTACCTTAACTTTCTATTAAATACATCTAGTTAATATTTATATACAATGTATATTATACATATATATAAAATTCCATTTACTCCTAATTTTATCCGATAAAAATTTACAAAAAAGTGCATTGGGGGCATCTGCGCGCTATAAAGTCTTTTTCTTTGTTTTTCCGTTTGTATGAACAACTAGATCTCAGAGACAAGACGAGCTAGAGCTATCAAATTTGCTGAAAAAGGGTCTTATTATAGTACGCAGCTTAAGCTTTACAAAGAGTTTAGCCACACCTCTTTAAACGCCCATAAATCGAAAAAAAAAAACACTTTCTTATGCATATTTTTCTTGTTTTTTTTTTTATTTGTTTTAATACATTATAAATTTGCAGTTACTTTTCTCTTTGCCTAATCAATCTTTATTAAGTTGGCCCCACTCCAGGGTCAGGTCTGAGAGGGTGTTGAACAACTTTTGAAACACCTTCTGGAACACTTCTACATCTACTTAGGCTCTTCAACTCGCCCCCCCTCGCCTTTGGCTCTGCAATGTGCTGCCCCTCGAGGGTCTACACAATGATTAACACCAAATTTGCTGGCTGCACGCTCTTAGTAGCTGTCAATATGCAACATCAACAACAGCAACAACAGCAACAGCAGCAGCAACATCGGCAGCAACAACAACTGTGTGGCAAGTTTGGCTCGCCGGCTGGGCAAAGTTTGTGTGGCACACAAATAGCTGTGCAACAAGCGGCAGCTTATACAAAATGCCCCAAACATCAATTTATTCTCATTAAAAGATATGAAGGTGTTCGGCTTTCCTGTCCTCATCTTTCTCAGCCTCGTAGTCGTTTTTTAGATGAAAAACTTTCTGCGGAAAATGTGAACAAAGCGTGCAATTTACAAACTGGAAAAGTCTGCAAAGGCTCTCGAAATGGGGAAATCTAAAGATGTTGCTGCTGCTGCGCTGCTGCTGCTTTAGAATTAATGCTACAAATGGGCCACAAATCCCGACGGGTTCTGAGGTTAAGCAAGTGCAGGCAAAAGGTAATAAAGTTTAATTGAATTTTCATTATACGCAATTTTTCTAGCCTTCAGCAGGTTGTTGTTGTCGTTGCTGTTGCTGCTGTTGTTGTTGCTGCTGCTGCTGTTATTCTTGGGCTGTTTGTTGATATTGTTGTTGCTGGGCCTGTTGGCCCTTGCGACGCGCTAATGAAAAATGCATTTCAATATTCAATTACGCGACGACAAACAAATCTGCGCCGGCAAGCTGCAGCATGGCACGGCGGGAGGGTTGCTCGAAGAGTTGTTGCATTGTGGCAGCAGCAACATCGAGTGTTGCAAGCAGTTGCCGCTGCACCATCTGCGGTTGCAAGCGATAATATTGTTGCTTTATCGTTTAACAAAATATATTTGTTTTTATTTTCAGCACGGTTGCTTTTTAAGGACTTTTACAACACTGTTTAAAGCGTTGGCGCCTGTTATGCTTGGGGTAAGTTAGAAACATAAATAATAAAAGATATTTTATTATATTTTAATTAAATTAAATCTATAGTATTGTTATTTTTGGTTATAATTAAAATTGAATTTGTTTTGTTAGTTTCCTAACTCCACAAACTCACCTCGCTTAGGAACTTTGTGAGGAGTTGCTGCTGCTGCTGCTGGAGCTGCACAAAGAGCAGCGCGCAATTTGTGTTGCCTTTGTAATGCAAATTCAAGTGGGAGTCAAGTCGCGTTGCTGAGTGCTTGCCACGCCCACGTGCCGGCACGATGCAGCAGCAGCAGCAGCTAGCGAGACATTTGGCACTTGCGAAACCTCAACAACAACAGCGGCGGCAACTGCAGCGGAGGCTGCGGCAGAGCCTGCTGCATTGGCATTCATCAGCCGCATACACGTTGCCAGGCCGCATGTGTTGCATATAAATGTTGCCTGCCACATGTGAGAGCGCGCTGCACTTCGCTGCCGTCGCATAAGCAAATCAAATCACAGCTTCTACCCCCGCCCCCGCCCCTGTTTTCCCCGCCTTCGCCTGCAACACACGCTGCTCATAATCAGCTTGATAATGTTGATTATCAGCAAAGTTGATGATCATCGCCAGCGTCAGTCAGTCAGTCAGGCCTCAACTTGAGCCACTCATGTGAGTAGTTCCTGCCTCCTGCCCCTTGCACCCTGTCTCCTGCCCCTGCTCTGCCTCCTCCTCTCTTCCTGCTGCTGCCAAGTGCAGCATCTAATAAATCATTTTTTGTCGGCGGTTTGTTTGCATTTTTACAGAGAGAGAGAGAGGGGAGAGCACTGGGTACCCCCCCTATATAGCTCTGCACAGCCTATATTGGTCTCATTAATGGCCTCGCGCTGTTTTCACCTTAACTATTTCTTAGCTCCCTGCTCAGCCGCCTTTATATTGTACCTTGCGTGTTTCCCCCCATTAATCAATTCCCGAAAACGATATCTATCAAATTTATAAGCACACACACACACTTCGATTTATGTTAAACATCATCAGAAGTCACACTCGCAAAACATTTGGCATGCGTCGTCTACGATTTACATACATTATACATAAATTATTATTTTATTTCCCTCTCGCTCTGACACACTCTCTCTCTCTCTCTCTCTCTCTAAGCCTCACTCTTAAGTTTCAGTGAGATTGATTATGGCATTTAAAACGCCTTAAGTCCAATACGACGAGGCGCCTTGGTAACCTAAGAAAAACAAAAAAAAAAAAACCGAAAAAACAAGAAAAACAGAAGAAGAGAAAAAAAAAACTAATCGAGTTTTGTTTTATAGTTCTCGTATATCATCAGCTTGGCAAAGTTCAAAGTTTTTACGCATTGTGAATGAGTTACAAATGGAAAGTAGTTGCTGCCGCCCTAGAAGAAGATCTGGCGAATAACTGAACCTAATGACTTGGGCTGCTTGTAATATTTATCAGAAGCACCATAAAACTAATGTGCGTGAAAGTCTGCAGAGATTATCGTAATGAATTTGGTTTTCGGAAATGGGCTAAGAGAAGATTTGCAGATACAGAAAGTGAGTGTGAAGATATGTTGTTTCCCAAATAGTTGAAGTTCATGCTGATTTTACTTTGTACATCTGCTTAAAAGGCAAAAAAAGGCAGCTGGGCTGAGAGAGCGCAAAAACCGTCTGACCGTCTGTATGAACAGCTAGATCTCTGAAAGTATAGGAGTTAGAATTTTGTAATTTGGTGACAATATATTATATTTTAGGCAGATTGTTTTAAAATTTAGCCACGCCCCCTAACTCTCCCAAAAATCAAATAAAGCGAGTTGCAATTCAACATGTTGATGCTAGAATAGTAATTTATGCTTAAAACGTTTAAGATCTTAAAGATATTTTGCTAGTGAAGAAATAGGTTTTGGATAGGTTCCCCTTAAAGTTTCCATCTCAAGTTCTTCGATTTGACTGGCGAATCTATTTCAATTAGATCGCTTTGTACCTTTTGTCGCCTTGCCCGGCCTAATTACCTGCACTATTTATCTTCATATCGTATGGTATGCCACAGGGGTATAATCTAGCATAGTGAAGTGTCCGCTAATGTGGCGTCTTGCAGTCTAAACTCTTCCTGCCACATTGCGGGTCCCTTGACACGTTGCACACACACACACACACACAGCACGAGCAACCGCAGCACATGAAAGCAAATTGCCGAAGAAGGTGTCGGTCCGTAGTGAGGGCTGATCTAGGGCCAAAAGCCGCAACACTATTTCCCCATTGACAATAAAAAATCTTTATTTAAAACATTTCACGGCAGCAACAATAAAACACCCGAAAAAGTGTTGCTGCTGCCGTCGTGTTGTTGCTGCTGCTGCTGCTGTTGCTGCTGTGTGTAGTAGAAGCCGAAACCGCAACATGTTTGAAGCATTCACACGTGCGGCAAGCTAAGCTTGCAACGGAATAGAACGGACAGGGATCAATGCGAGGCGTGGCAAGGTGAGGCATGGCAGGTCAGCGCAGACAGGAAACGTGTGCAACAGCAGCAGCAGCAGCAGCAGCAGCGGCAGCGTGCCACAACGTTGCTGCGGAGCCATTTCGGTTCGAAACTGTCTCAACTATAAAAGAAATCAATTACTTTCGCTACAAAGTGCAGGGGGTGGGGAGGGGGTTACGAGTCGGCTACGACTCACACTTCCGTCCAGCCGAAGTAGAGGGGGTGGGGTAGGGGGCAGGATCGAAGTCACGTGCCACAAGGAACGCGCTACAAATTTGTTACAACTAATGCGTGGGTGCAATTCGAAATGTGTTTCTTTCTTGCATATGCAGTGAGAGTTTACCAACACTACTGAAACATATGTAAGCGCAGGGCAGCGCAGCACGGGCAGGCAGAAAAGTTGGGCGAATAACTTACAATGTAGTAAAAACTATCGATATAACTAACTATAAACATACATACTATCGATTTAAGCTGAATCGAATCTTTAATTAGTTTTAGTGTTGCTTCGCCAAGTATTATAGGCGGGAATAGCTTGAAACAGTGTTGCAAAATACTTAAAAAATTATCTATATATTTGTTTGTGTTAAGCATCAAGCACATCTTAGGTCCCATATATTATATCTCATCTCTTATCTAAGCCAATTCTTCATTTAGTATTATTCTTGATATGCCCCAGTGCTGTTGGAGCATATAACTAAAAACAGTGTTACAAAATACTTTAAACAATTATCTATATTTTTGTTTTTGTTAAGCATTAAGCAAAAAATATATGCCATCTATTAAAACACATCTCTAAACTAAACTTATTCTTCCTTTAGTATTATTGTTGTTTCGCCCAAGTGCAATAGGCGAAAAAAAGTTTAAAACAGTGTTGCAAAATACTACAAGTATTATTGTTTGTGTTAAAAAATCAAGCAAAACATAGATAGTTCATTTTGATTATCGCTTATATTAGCTCGCTAAGCTTAACTTATTCTTCAATAAGTATTATTCTTGCTCTGCCTTAAGTGTTTTAGGCGGGCATAGCTTGAAATAGTGTTGAAAAACACCTGCAATTTATCGATAACACTTTAAATGTGGAAATCAGCGATATTAGCGCTGTTATTTATCATTTGCTTGCTTTGGCTCTCCGAGAGATGCGAAGGTACCGGGGAGTAAGTCACACTGACTTACTTCTCGTACCGCCCTCGCATTGAACTCTGCACGAACTGGACCCAAGCCAAGCAAGACATGTGAATGCGGCTTCAATGGCACTTTGAATATTGTTACGCTCGATTTGGGTTCGTTGACTTGGCCCAAGGCTCGTTGGTTGCCTGCTTGCTGGGGTCTAAGGGGATCTAAGGGGGATCTAGCGGGGTCTAAGCGGGGTCTAGGGAAATTGAAATGGTTAACGGGCACTTTGAAGTGCAGTGTATTTTATCAAAGTTATTTTCCGCTGCGCTTTGTCAGTAGCAGCAACAAGGAGGAGGGGGGCGTTGGTTTTGGCAAAGGGAGTCGCCGATAAGATGCGTTAAGTAATTATAATGCTCGCTCGGGGATGCGGATTTATCCGGCATCTTAATGCAAATATTTAACGCGTTGATGTGCCGCGCTTCAATAACTTCCTATAGATGCCACTGGGTAATCTAATCAATGCGGCAGGAAGGTGCCGCCTGCCCCATCTCTCGCCCCTCTTAGTCCACATGCAAAATGCACTTGCCACTTGCCACTTGCCACTTACTACTGACCGCTGCCACATTAAAGAGCCAAAGGTGTCGGTGGCAAAGGCACCTCGGCAACAGTTGCTGCCGTTGCTGTTGCTGTTGCTGCCCCAAGGGTGCGGCGAGGCCGTCAACGACGTTCATTATCAACGAGGCGCAACTAAAATATTTTAATTAACGCAATATTTGCACAAAATAACCAACATTACAAGTTCAAGGCGCTAGATAAGAGAGCTGACTAAGTATCGCCCTGTAAGGCGTCGGCAGAGGGGGAGGGTGTACGAGCTGGGGGTGGAGAGGGCGAAGATCTTGGCCGAAGACGACAACATTGCAGCGAACGATGAGGGGGGTAACCCAATAGACAACAAAATGGTGAGGTAAATTAACTGTGAGAGTTAAATGGTTTCAGTTCTAGAAATAAATAAATAAATCAATTATATTGCCTAAGTATTTCTTTAAGTACTATAAGTATGGGCATTATAATTACCTCGTGAATTTGAACAGAATTCTGAATTTTTTCAAAGGAATAACATAGTTAAAAAGTTTTTAAAGGGGTAAAGTATATATAAGTATCTATGAGAGCAAAGGTAAAGGTAAAAAGGAAACATTTTTTTTCTTTAAAATAGGGTAATGGTTAAAAGGGAATTTTATAATGTTATATTCCCTTTGAGTTTTTGAATTAAACCTAATTAAATTTAACTGTAGTGCGCGTTATGTAAGTTCTAAAAAGGCAACCTATTTTTCTTAGGATACTCGCATATTTAACAGAAACTTTAGAGGTATGAAAAGAAAATATTAGGAGATTAGACTTATTCAATACATAGGCACTCAATTTGCAGCAAAATCGGTCTGGTCAATGATTTGTTAATAAAATATTGTAATGAAATCATTCCATTTCATCATGTAAATTTATTTAATATATGCATAAAACTATTTATTTAATGTAATATTAATCAACATATACATTTATAAAGTTTTCGCATACTCATTGCAATTTTGTTTGCTGGGTAACCTACTGGCTGTGTGTGTGTGTGTGTGTGCGACACTTGCAGAGCTGCAACTTTTGCCGCTGCCTCTGCCGCTGCCGTTGCTGCTGCTGCTGCTGCTGCACTTGACTTGCCACAACACGCAATGGGCCGGTTAAGGAGGCTTGGCAGCGCAGTGCAGCGCAGATAGCCACTGCCTGTGCCACTGCCACTGCCACGCAGGCGTACACCACTCAACGCCTTTTCCAACTGTGTATCTGTGTGTGTGTGTGTGTATCTGTGTGTGTGTGAGCATCTAAGATAGACATGCAGATATCATTGTGGCAAGTACTCGCTGGACACTAGCAGAGTACACACACACACAGACAGAGGCAGCGACTGAGACTGAGGCAGGGAGATATGTGTATCGTATATAGATGTATATAGTAATGTGCAATGTGGAGTGTGGAGTGGAGTAGCCCGTCCAGAGAGTCGCCTATCGCATTGCAATCAGCGCATGCGTTTACAACGAGCGATCGTCGCCGTGGTCCCTTTCACAGTAGCCATGGGGCCGGGCCGGGCCGGGCCGAGTCTCGCTTGCCCAGGAATGGGAAAATGCGGCGACTGGACCTGGTTATGGCCTGCCTGTCTGCCAGCAGCAGCAGCCGCAGCAGCATCAGCTGAGGCAGAGGCAGCGACTCGCACGCTTATCGCATTTTAGTAGTGCAGCGATTTATCAAAGTTAACATAGACTTTTAGCTTGCCAGCCGCGATAGTCGGCGAGAGAGAGAGGGGGAGATCGAGCGAAAGATCGAGCGATCGCTGGCAGAGGCAGAGGCATAGGCAACCCCATCTCAATGTCCATTTGGCCAGCGCGTTCGCCGCGAGGGCCGCCGTCGCCGCCGCCGTCGCAGCCGCCACTTGGCGCTTTTGGCGGCGTCTGGCGACCTCGACGCATTGCGTTATAAATCATTTTTATTTGTATTGCTTTTTAGCCAAGCTGAATGCGCTCTCCCTCTCTCTCTCTCTCTCTCTCTCCTCTCTGTCTGGCACCATCTCTAATGTTGCGCGGCCTCCCTGCCCGGCGAGATTCGGATTCTCATGCGTGTGTTATCCGAGCGCAAAATCTAAGGCAACAAATGCACATTAATGATGCCTTTAAAACTGGACAAGGGAATAACCCAAGACGCAAACACTAATATAGTATAACATGCTATAACATAATCAAGTGTGGTATATAATATAATAGTATGTTATGCTATAAAATAATGGAGTATTTTATTATATTAAGCATAAATCTCTATTTCAAAACAAATTCGGGCACAAAATGTGCAAAATATAAATGTTATACTGATTTTCAGGGTTTTTTCGCTTTTTTTTGGCTTTAAATATTCATAACTTTTCCAAAAATCATTTGTTTTTACTTGGTAATGACTTTTTGATCATGGCATTGTACCTTAGTTAATTCTGCATTTCAATTTGATTGATTTTGGGGGTTTGATTTTTTTCGACTTTTTCCATGCAACCCCCTTGTAAAAATTTCGAAAATTTTTCAAAAAATTTCATATTGATTTTTTGCTTCAAATCGATTCAGATATTCAAAACTAACATAAAAATCGAATCCGCAGCTGATTCGGATACAAAATGTGTAAAATATGCATATTTTAGCGATTTTCCAGGGCTTTCTTCTCTTTCACATCGCTTTTTGTGAAAAATAGGGTTTTTTGATCGTTTTTCACTTATAACTTTGCCAAAAATCATTTGATTTTACTCGAAAATGACTTTTTGATCACGGTATTGTGCCTAAAATAATTCTGCATTTCAATTTAATTGATTTGGGAACTTCGATATTTTTGCATTTTTTCCATGCAACCCCCTTGTTAAAATTTCGAAAATGTTTGAAAAAATTGTATTCTGTTTTTTTTGCTTAAAATGGATAAGGATATTTAAAATTAACATAAAAATCGAATCCGCAGCCAATTCGGATCCAAAATGTTTGAAATATGCATATTTTAGCGATTTTCCAGGGTTGCTTTCCACTTTCGCATCGCAATTTGCGAAAAATTAAGTTTTTTGATGGTTTTTAATCTATTTCTTTGCCAAAAATGATTATATTTAACTCGGAAATGACTTTTTGATGACGGTATTGTGCCTTAATTGATTCTGCATCCTTTAAGCATCTTTCTATATATTAATGTATACTACCTGCTGTATTTTTATCTTGAAATCAGATTCAGTTGCTTCTAACAGATTGTTAACCCTTAACCTGCCAGCTTTGACCTTTTAATGTGTTTACTCTTGCAATTCCCAAGCTGTTTAAGCTGAAAACCAAAGGCAGCTCAATGCTAATGCAGCTGCTATGAAACGTCAACACTTTCACCGATTCTTCCACTTGCACTCGCCTCGCACATACACACACACGCACCTCACGGTGACCTTGAAAAGTTTTCTTCAGCTTGCTGTGTGTGTGTGTGTTTTCTACTTGCGGTTTGTCTTGCAACTTTTGCTGCTGCCACAAGTTGAAAGGCAAAAAAGTTTTCCCACTGCACAAAAGGCAAGGGAAGAGAAGCCAAAACTGAAGCTGAAACTGAAACTGAAGCTGCAGTTGTTGTCAGAGTTGGAGCTGGAGCTGGAGCTGGGGTTGGAGTTGGAAGCAAAGCGAGGCAGTTCGTAGTACAACTTAATTACAGTGCCTGCCAAAAGAAGGCGCCAGCTCACCCGCTCTCACTCTCTCTCTCTCTTTTTTTCACACTGCTGCTGTCTCCTTCTTGCACTCAGTGCGTGCGTGTGTGTGTTTGCTGGCCTGGTGCCGAAAATATCACTTAATTAACATTTTTCGCCTGCCTCGAACCTTCGTCCACATCCACGTCCTCATCCCCATCCCCATCCTCCTCCACGTCACCTTCGTCGTCGTCGTCGTCGCTCGTAATTAACGCGTCCACTTAATGCAAACGCCATTGAATAAACGAGTAATTGGACGACATGTTGGCCAAAAACGAAAAAGGGAGCAGAGTCAGAGTCGGAGCCAGCGTGGACTGAACTGGACTGGAGCAGGCAGGCAGCAAGAGCAACGGCAGCAACTGGTCGACACAGCCTGTGGCCTCCATCGGCTATGCAAATGATTTACCATGGCAGGTTGCTGCACCTCCCCCCTCTGCCTGCCCCTTCACCTGGCCCACAACGTGCCAGCCTTGGCCACTTGCTGGGTGGCCGTGCGACAAAAATTAAAACCAAACAACGATTTCCAATCAAAGCAACAACTTGGCCCCGCCAGGCAACGTTGCGACGCCTCCAGCGGCAGCAGCAGCTCCAGCTCCAGCCCCGGCGAAGGAATCGCACAATTCGCGCCCCGTAATTATGCGACAAATGCGTGCGGCACTCGCAGCCATCGCCATTGCCGTTGCCATCGCCGTTGCCGTTGCCGTTGCCAACTTTATAACGTAATTTAATTAATTTATGCACTCGCATTATTCAATGGAGTGCGCCGCCTGCATGCGTAATTATTGCACCTGGACAGGATTGGCTATCGATTCATACTGCTGGCGTCACTGCAAGAGCCAACCTAATGCCAAAAAAACAAAGAAAGAATGAGGGAGAGAGAGATAGGTAGAGAGAGAGAGAGACAGGTAGAGAGACAATTCTAGCTGGGTTATGGCTTATGCGATTCGCCACTTTATACGCACTCTCTGGCCCATTACCGTAGGCCATATTTATTTTTATGGCAACAAAATTACTTAAAAGCTTTTTCTGACGTGTCTTCCGAGGCGTTGTGCGGCTAATAAACCCTATTGGTATTATAAAAAACCAAAAACCCCTAGCGAATTCCGTCACCCATGCCAAGTGATTTTAATGCAATCAGATAACACGTCCGTAAATGTTGCCCGTAAATGCTGCCCCGAAACGTGTTTATTATTTTAATGTAAATGTATTAAGCGAAAGTATTCATAAAATCCCTTAGGCTAATTAAATATAATTTCAATTGATTAGCTTGTAATTTATAAGTTTCTTGGAGGAGGCTCTCTTAAGTTGCCCGATGAAAGATGAAACTGTACTAAGTGAAGGTATTTGGCATTTACATGTTTAAAAGTATTTTACAGTGTTGGTAAATGTCATACAAAAAGTGTATATTAATTTGAGTTTATTTAGATTATATATTAGCTTCTTTAATAGTAAATAAAACAAGTGGGTAAGGCTACAGTCGGGCGCCCGAGAGTAAGATACCCTTCTCCCAATTTTCCATATCCGTTACAAACGTGTAACCACTTTCATAGTTTCAAACAGAGAATTCTGCATAAATTCTTCTACTACATATAGCTTACTCGCTCGCACTCACACAGCGACGCGCGTAAAGAGTAAAGCGACATGACGCAACGTCGACGTCGGCGTCAACTGCTCAAAGCAGCGCGTCGGCTGCTGCTCGTACCGAACATTTGTACTGAAAACGTTGACTTGAATAACTTCTGTGTTATTGGTCCGATCGGATTGTAATTTGGAGGATATGTTCATATTGCATTTAGCTTTATACATACCAAAGCAGAAAGTTATGAGTTTAATACTTTGCTTAATAATCGCAAATAACCGATTTGCGGGGGCGGTGGGCGTGGCATCAAACATTTGACATAAACTTCACCTGCCCCGAATATATAGGAACCTTCATACCAAATTTGGTGTCTCTAGCTTTTTTAATAGCTGAGATCTGTTGTCTCAAACAAACAGACGGACAGACGGACAGACGGACAGACGGACAGACGGACGGACGGACAGACGGACGACAGACGGACATGTCTCAATCGACTCGGCTAGTGATCCTGAGCAAGAATATATATACTTTATGGGGTCTGCCACGCCTCCTTATGCCTGTTACATACATTTTGCACAAAGTTAGTATACCCTTTTTGACCATTTTCAATGGTCGAAGGGTATAATAAATAGAGGACCCAAAAAGCCTTACTTCGTACGAAGCTTCCATACGAAAGATAGATATAAGCTTATTTTCCAGTGTTGGTAAATATTTTTTTTTAATTATACAGCTAACAGCAAATTTAGCTTATATTATTCTTTCATTTCTTTCAAAGTTTATTAAATATTTAAATATTATTCCAAACGTTATTAAATATTTTTCCAGTGTTGATCAATTATTTTCAAAAATAAATCCCTTGCTCAAGTTTATTTATAGAAAATATAAATATCCGCACTTATGCTATAAATACCCCAAAACATTAGCTCACCTTAAAAAGCACTTAGTGCAGCTTATCTGGCTCATCTCTCTTTCCATAGTATCCATAGATGCCAACGCCAAAGAGATATAACAGTTAATAAGCATTAATTTTGGGAGGGCCGCGATAAATTGCGTTAAATCAAAGTCAAAAGCGATGCCATTCAAGCGATGCCTCGACATGTAGTTATGGATCGAGACAAAGGGCACACAGTTCGGAAGGGAGGGGAATGGGGATTGTAAGGGCGCAAGACATGTGCCCGCAATTAGACACGCCCCTCATGGGCGGCGTGTAAGCCTAAGTATCTATAAGATACGCGAGAGAGCTCACAATAAAATCATAATCCGCCACAAGCGGTTTGTACAATTGAACGCACTCACTCTCTGTCGCTGGGGCAAGTTGTAAAGTTGATTGAATAGCTTCAGTCGGAGTGAGTGTTTGTATGAGTGTGTGTGAGTGTGTATGAGTGAGTGTGTGTAACTGTAGCTGTATTTGACAGTCGGGACAGTCTGGACAGTTGCTTGTTGGGCTTTGCTTTTGTTTAGTTGAAGTATCTGCAGTTGACGTTGTTGCTGTTGCTGCTGTGTTGCTGTTGCTGCTGCTGCTGCTGCTGCTGTTGCTGCTGTTGCTGTTGTCGCGTGTGACATGACACAAAGTGGACAGTTTTGATTACTGTTGAAATTGAAAGGGAAATTGTTGAGACGCAGTCAAAGCCATCAAGGTTCGTCTGTGCTGCTGCTGCTGCTGCTCTGTGGGTCAAACAGCCTCTGCAAATGGATAACGAGTCGAGAGTGAGTGTGAGTGCGAGTGCGAGTACTCGCTGTGCTTACAGCTCTGACCCAAATTGGATTGGGTTTAAAGGCGTGTTCTACACACACACACACACACACACACACACAGACATAGAGTGACACACACGGGGGCACACAACCGATCCAGAGCTTAAGCCTAAGCTGCTCTAACTGTCTCACCCGGACAGCTGTCACAATTGCAGCAGGTTGAGCAAAGCCAGTTACAAGATTTATTTGTGCAACCACACACGCCAAATGGGGCAAGCAGACTTCCCTCTCCCTCTCTCTCTCACTCGCTCTATCTCTCTCTATTTCTTTGTGAGTTGTTCCAAATGTGACGAGCATAATTTAAAATAAATTGAAAATTAAACAGTTAGAAAACGCTGAAAAAGATTATAGAAATTTTAGTATATTGTTTGAAAAACTAGGTAAATTATCGATTGTAATAGAATGAAAGTTATAGGCGATTAATCGATTTTTTATTTAATTGTAAATGCCAGAAATTATTGCATTATGTTGCTTATGCAATTTCAACTTGGAACTGACATACTCAAAAGAAGGCAGAGATCCTGAGAGGCAGAAGATTTCGCTTGTCATACGTCTTGGCAGTAGCAAATCCTATCGGCCAACTGTATCATCTCTTAGCCCACTCGATGCATCAATTACAAGCAGCCAAGTAGTAAAGTCAATGCAACAAATTATGTGGCAGACATTGTTATAAGGCAGCTCCAGGAACGTATGTAATAAATGAGCTCGCATAGGAATTTAGCGCATAATCAGTAGCCACAGAGATAGGGAGAGAGAGAGAGGGAGAGCGAGAGTGGGAGTCGACTGGGCTTGGCGCAATGCGATAAGCGGCTAAAACAAATGTCAAACTGGCTACAAAGGCGCTCACAACGACAACAACAACGACAGCACAACACGGTAGCAACATGTGTACTTGCAGCAGCAACTTCTCTTCTAGTTGCAGCAGTTGTTGTTGTTGGTGTTGCTGCAGTTGCTGCTGCTTCTACTGTTGCTGCTGCTGTTGCTACTGCACTGCCTTGTCCGACAAATATGATACGAGCTGCTGCTGCTGCTGCTGCTACGTCCTTCTTTTGCCTCATAATTGATATTTTTGTTTCGTGTTCTTGTTGCAGTGTGGCAGATAGAGAGAGAGAGAGAGAGAATGAGAGAGAGAGCGAGCGAGCGAGCCAGAGGTAAGCCAAGAGCTAGAGCCATGGCAACGTGTTGCCAGTTGCTGCCACAAGTTGCACAGATAACAACAAGCAACTCGTGTCGGACTTGCAGCAACCCACATGCGGCTCGCTCGCTCGCTCGCTCTCAATGTGAATTCCTTTTTGCGTGGTTGTGTGATTTGAATTTATAACTTGGCCAACACAAGTTAGCCTGCTCCCTCTGCCCCTGCCCCTCTCTCTCTCTCCCTGCCTCGGTCACGCTGCAGAAGTATCTATGACTATGAGTTGGGCTTGTTATTGCATTATCATTGATTTAAAACCAATTCATCAACTCGCTGACTTGACGATGACTCTGTTCCGACTTCGACTTCGATTCCGACTCCGACTTCGACTCCAACTACGACTACGACTTTGAACTTGGCTGGGACTCTGTCTGCTCTTCATTTGGGTGGGTCGCACTAATTGATTTTCGTTATGAGTAATGATCCCGAATCGAAGCAGCCAAAATGGATGACTTGGTGGCGGCGTCTGTTATGGTAATATTCATAAATCAGGATCAGGAATTAAAGACAAAAGTAAACTGGAGCCGTGGGCGAGCAGGAAGAGCGAACTAGATAGAACTGGAAATAGAATTGCGATATTTAAGCAGCATTTTGACAGCTGATTAGGATTGGGAATGCATGTGGCAAGGCAAGGTACTGCAAAGATTGATTGAAACCGGGGAAAGAGTATACAAATTATGCTATAAAAATTCCATTCCGTTGGAAAATCAATTAAGAACGGGACATATACGTGTACATACCACGCCAATACTTAAGCGATCTTGTCTAACAAGGAAGCAGATACTTATTTCATCTTATGGCCAAGATAGCATAATCCTCTAGTGCTATAATTCTGCACTTAGGTAATATAAATATTAACTGTGAGTCGTGCCATAAACTTCGCCAAGCTTTCTTCTCACAACAAGTATAATTGCTTATGCATATTTGTGAATTTGATGGCGAATTCTTTTTTCTTTTATTTTTTTATGGCATTTTCCAAAGATAAAATGCGGCTTTTATGTGCATACTCACACGCACTCTCTGCAAGCAGAGTGGGAGAGAGAGAGAAAGAGAGAGAGAGAGAGAGAGTGAGGGAGACTAGCTACCAATTTGGTAGATTGAAGTCAGCCAACCTTTTGTGGCGTCATAAAAATCAAAACAGACAAATCTTTATCAGTAAATGCATCGTCGAAGAGATGCTATACTAGGAGAATGAGGGAGAGGAGAAATTGTTGTTACCGGGAGGGAGGAGAGTGCAACGCACAAGATAGATAAGAATAACAAAAAAGAATCTCTGGAAAATACCTTGACTTGAGCTGGGATTCTTTTATTAAAAAGCAGAACCAAAATATATATTTTTTTTCCCTACTTTTCTAAAGGTTCAGTGCAGGTAAGCGAGCCAAGAGCTATAGGTAAAGATGAGAAGTGGAGGGAGATGCCGATGGAGGGAGGGGGGGAGATTGGGACAGGGCCAGCTACTGTTATCTCTAGTTTTTGATTTGAGCGTTTGGAGAATTTTTTAATATGCATAAATAGCTCGTAAATATGCAACATTCGCCCAAGTTTGTATTGCTGCCTTCTGGCTTCATCTTCTTCTTCTTTGCCTTAGCTGCATCATATGAATAGCTATGAGTCTATTCATATGAGAACAAATTTGTATTGAAATTCATGTGAGCAAAGGCAAAGGCAGCTAGAAGAGATACACACGCACACACTATTTATCATGCTACCTCACTCACTCCCTCACATGCCCCGAGGGCCAAATTCAATTTATTTAATTCCGTCTGCTTGTCCACAGATAAGACATCTGATCGCTCCCTATCAGTTTCTCTGGTAATATATTCTAATTTTTTAATTAATTGCTAATGGTTAGCCACAGCATTGCCGCGGCTAATAGTTAATGTCGAGAGACTTAACGGTCGCCCCTTATCTGCCATACATACCACGACCTCTGTTTTCAGCTCAATAACCCAATATCCCATCTTCCCCTCCTTGTGTGTCTGATCTGTCTGTCTGGCTTTAATTAGTGCTGCATTCGATTTTTATGGCAAACGATTTATACGGCAAATCGCAGCGCGCAAATCAGCTGCCGGTTTCCATAAGTTATAAAGCATAACCATTCAATTTGGTTGGGTTACCTGCCAAAAATGCCCCCAAACTGCACAGTGGTTTGCAATTGCAGACTGTAAGAGAATTTTAGCGGCAATAAATAAATGTAAGAATCTAAAAAAAAAACGAGAATAAACTTAAGTAAGCTTGTTAAATATAATTAAATTGTATATACTCTTTAAACTGTAATATATTTTAATATCGCGTCGATTATAACATTATTCTGTTAAGCAAATGTTATGCAGATATTCGCAACGCTCTGCTGTTAGCGCAGCGCAGATTATAACATGATTTAACTCTGTTAAGCATATGCGCTAGGCTGTTAACAAAGCACGTAAACATGCGAATGGCAATTTCTCCTGTTCTGCTAATAAAATGACTGAAAAGTGTATTAAGCAATTGATAAATATTTATTAAATGCAAAAAATACTTGCATTCTTTCAAATTTAAAATTCAGCAAAATAAATATAAATATTTCTGCATTTATTTGATATTCTTTTGCAGTCACCACTGTGCGTGTGTGCGGTTGAAGCCTCAAGGTTTTATCGTTTACCACAGATCAGACAAAATGTGCCGTTGCTCGTCGGCTTTGCACTTTCTTTTCGGCCAGTGCACACATACATACATCGTATATTACTACTATATACAGTACAGACAGAGCGTGGAGCATGTAAATCGCTCAGATATCGAACTTGTTAACAAGTACTTAAGGGCTCTTTATAATTATGGTGTCGGTATGTGTGGTTGCAGTGCTGCAGTTCGGGTTAAATTTGGCCAAAAGGTGTATGCCATAATGAGATTGTGATTTCTTTTTCGTGTGGCTGCAACAACAACAACAACAATAACAGTTGAAACTGCCTGCCCCTGCCTGGCTACCAACAAATTATGTGGCATGCTAAGAATTTCGCGGCATAATTGCATAAGCTTGCCGCACTCCCTTGCCTCTTGCCCCTTGCCCCAGCATTGGTTGCATTGATGCTCCGCTGTTCTCGATCTTGTTTGTGCCTTATGGCTCTGTAATTTATGAGCGTGGGGTGCGCGAGGCTGCATATCGGTAGCTGTCATCATTATGTTTTTTATACGCTTCTCTTTCATTTTTTTTTCCTTTTTTAAATACATATATTTTTGGGTCAAAATTGGCGTCAGTTTCGAGTGCAACCTAAACGAGGCAGAGATTGTGAATCAGCTTTAGCATCTGCTTCTTCTTCTTCTTCCATATGAATATGCTTTGTGTGTGTGTGTGTGGCATCCTTAGGCGAATTTTCACATTACTCATCGCAAATTTCCACTAGATAACCCCTTAACAGCTGTGAGCTGTACTTAAATTTCAGCGCCTCTCGAAACTGTCCTCAGAGAGAGAGACGAGAGATAAATCTGCGTAGATTTTCGCATTAGATGGCAGAAGATTTCGCGAGTTGAGTTTTCTTGCTAGGAAAGCCACAGCTCACAGCTAGCTGGGCGAAAGGTCAACATTTTCGCATACAGCAGAGGGAAAACAAATACATACGCTTACACATGGTACGCATTTAGAAAGCAGCAGCAGCAGCAGCGACAGCGACTGCGACAGCATCGAGAAACTCATCCCAGATGCATCGCATGCCTGCGCCCAAAGTCTCAGCAAAATCTCTCTATCTCTCTCCCTCTCTCTCTCTCTCTCTCTCTCTCTCTCCCTCACTCTCTCTCTCTCTCTGGCTTTGGACGATGACAATATTGTCCTGGTTGTGGTTGTTGTTGTCGTTGTTGTTGTTGTTGCTGTTGCCGGTTCCAATGGCAGCACCAAGCCCACATTTTCATAATTCGCATGGCCAAAAAGCCAAACAATCAGAAAAAAAGGAAACCATTTGCGAATTATGGCGCAGGGAATACCCTAGGAAAAAAGGAAATAATATGCAGAGAGGGTAAAAGACAGAGGAATGAAGAGTTAAGAGTCTGAGTTATATCTTAAAGTGTTGGGGAACAATTGAAAGGAACTCATTTTTTAAAAAAGGGATAAATGTAAGAAAATTTTAAGCATGTTCTTCAAGCAACAATCAATAAATTAATAGTAATAATAATAAAAAATAATAAGTAATATATTAAAATAATAATTATAATATAATAATAATAATAATAATAATATAATAAAATAATAATAATATAATAAAATAAAAATAATATAATTAGAGATAGCGCAGACAGAAACATAGATATTTCCCCTCAATAATTTTTGTAGTAATCCAACCTGCCCCATCGCATGCATATACCCCATGGCAGTGGTAGAAGAGTGTAGTCAAGCCAAAAGAGCAAGCGTTCAATGGCAACCAAACCTCATCGAACAACGCCAACATCGACCGTTGCGTCGGACGTTGCAGTTTCTGTGTGCAACATGGCGAGGGTGCAACGTGTGCAGCGGGTGCAACGTGCAGCGGGTGCAGCGTGCGACGAGCACTGTCTGCCTCTCAATTAATGACGATCATTGTCAAGGCTTTGCCGTAGCTAAATAGAGGCTGGCTCGCAATCTGGCGACGTCGTCGTCGTCGTCGTCGTTGTTGCTCCAATGTCGCTAGATGGTGCGTAGGAGTCGCCGCCCCCGCTCAACGACGACGTCTGCGGTTGCTGCTGCTGCTGCTTCTTCCTCTTGGCAGTGGCCCATGTGCCGTTAGTGTGTGTGTGTGTGTGTGTGTGTGTGTGCTTGTGTGTGGCGCATATTTAGGCATGTTGCAACATGCCATTTACAAGTGCGCGCCACAGCGTTGCAATATCAAGTATTTTTCTCTCGTTGCACGTTGCACGTTGCTGTTGTCTTTGCCATTGCCGGCGGCGTGGCCGATTATGTTGTCGGTTTTGTAGGGTGCGTCAATTTATGAGTTCATTGTGCGTTCCTCCTCTCTCTCTCTCTCTCTCTGCGCGCCCCTCACACACAGGAAATGTGGCCAATGTTTTGGGCTTTGCTTTAATAGGTAATTATTGCGCTATCGAGTTGAGAATTTGCTGAGCAGATCATTGATCTGCTGATCTATTAGCAGAGCAAGTAATTGATTTGATATTATACCCTAGATCAGGCTAACTATGATCTGTGATAGCATTTTTCCATTGGGTAAGGTCGTTAAGTGTTGAGATTGTCTGTTAAGGCATCTTAAAGTCTGAAAAGAGGAAGCAAGGATGGTCGAAATTTTCGAATGCATTAGATCCACAATGTTTAGATATGGGATGAATCTAGAAATAGAAACATGAAGAAAAAGCCTTCTACCATGAAGATCCGATGATTTTGAACGAAGTTATGGGTTTTGGAAGGTCCTATAGGGTTCTCAAGGCATCTGGAGGTTTAAAAAGAGGAAGCATGGAAGGTCGAAATTTTCGAATGTCTTGGATTTATAATATAATGATGAGGAATCTATCTAGAGGTCGAAACATGAAGAAAATGCCTTCTACCATGAAGATCCGATGATTTTTAACGAAGTTATGGGTTTTGGAAGGTCCTATAGGGTTCTCAAGGCATCTAAAGATCTAAAAAAAGGAAGCATGGTAGGTCGAAATTTTCGAATGTCTTAGATTCATAATATTATGATGAGGAATCTATCTAGAGGTCATAACATGAAGAAAATGCCTTCTACCATGAAGATCCGATGATTTTTAACGAAGTTATGGGTTTTAGAAGGTCCTATAGGGTTCTCAAGGCATCTGGAGGATTAAAAAGAGGAAGCATGGAAGGTCGAAATTTTCGAAAGTCTTAGATTCATAATATTATGATGAGGAATCTATCTAGAGGTCGAAACATGAAGAAAAAGCCTTCTACCATGAAGATCCGATGATTTTTAACAAAGTAATGGGTTTTGGAAGGTTCTATAGGGTTTCGAAGGCAACTAAAGATCTAAAAGGAAGCAGGAGGTCGAAATTGAATGCAGATCATAATATAGAAGAATCTATAGAGGGAGAAACCCACCGAGTCGGGTTTTAAGAAGTTGCTATGGGTTCTCGAAGGCAACTAAAGATCTAAAAAGAGGAAGCATGGAAGGTCGAAATTTTCGAATGTCTTAGATTCATAATATTATGATGAGGAATCTATCTAGAGGTCGAAACATGAAGAAAAAGCCTTCTACCATGAAGATCCGATGATTTTTAACGAAGTAATGGGTTTTGGAAGGTTCTATAGGGTTTCGAAGGCAACTAAAGATCTAAAAAGAGAAAGCATGGAAGGTCGAAACTTTCGAATGTCTTAGATTCATAATATAATGATGAGGAATCTATCTAGAGGTCAAAACATGAAGAAAAAGCCTTCTACCATGAAGATCCAATGGTTTTTAACGAAGTTATGGGTTTTGGAAGGTCCTATAGGGTTCTCAAGGCTTCTAAAGATCTAAAAAAGGGAGCATGGAAGGTCGAAATTTTCGAATATCTTAGATTCATAATATTATTATGGGGAATCTATCTAGAGGTCAAAACATAAAGAAAAAGCCTTCTACCATGAAGATTCGATGGTTTTTAACGAAGTTATGGGTTTTGGAAGGTCCTATAGGGTTCTCAAGGCATCTGGAGGTTTAAAAAGAGGAAGCATGGAAGGTCGAAATTTTCGAATGTCTTAGATTCATAATATTATGATAAGGAATCTATCTAGAGGTCGAAACATGAAGAAAAAGCCTTCTACCATGAAGATCCAATGATTTTTAACGAAGTTATGGGTTTTGGAAGGTCCTATAGGGTTTTCATGGCATCTGGAGGTTTAAAAAGAGGAAGCATGGAAGGTCGAAATTTTCGAATGTCTTGGATTTATAATATAATGATGAGGAATCTATCTAGAGGTCGAAACATGAAGAAAAAGCCTTCTACCATGTAGATCCGATGATTTTTAACGAAGTTATGCGTTTTGGAAAGTCCTATAGGGTTTTCATGGCATCTGGAGGTTTAAAAAGAGGAAGTATGGAAGGTCGAAATTTTCGAATGTCTTAGATTTATAATACTATGATGAGGAATCTATCCAGAGGTCGAAACATGAAGAAAAAGCCTTCTTTCATGAAGATTCGATGATTTGGAACGAAGTAATGAGTTTTGGAATGTTCTCTAGGGTTGGTTCCCTACTCTTAGTTCGTAAGCTCATCAAATCGCGATAAGTTCAGTAGATTTGATATAGTGTGGCCAGCTCGTAGAGCTCATGGAGTTGCACTTTAAGCAACTTTTAATTGAAATGAATATAGCGCATTCTGGCGAAAACTTTACTTGTTGCACCCGACGACTTATGGCTTGCTTGCCTTCGCTAGGTGCAAGTTGTAAATTTTAAAGTTTCACTGACTAAAACCCGAAAAACTTTTCAACCCAAGCCGCAGCAAGAGAAGTACGGTAGGAGGGGGGGAGGTATAGGGGGCGAAAACAACTGAAATTTTACAAGTTCATTTGTGAGCTGAGCCGAGCTAAGCGGAGCTGAGCTGACTCGCAGCTTGAACTCTGCTGGAGTTCTTTGCCGGACTCTTGCGATACTTTTTCGGGGTCTGCTGCAAGTGCAACAACTGCAACAGCGACGGCGATGGCAACGGCAACTTCATCCATCATCATTTGTAGCAAGTAGAGTCAGGTCTGAGTTGGCTCTGCTCGGCGCTCGGCTTGTTGAGTCTATTAAAGATTTGATAATTTCATTCGCTGTCCCTCTCTCCCTCCTCCTCTCTCTTCCTCCCTCTCTCTCTCTCTCTGTCTCGTTCAGCTTGTTCTATTTGAGTTGCAGCCAGCGGCTGTTGCCGCAGCAGCTGCCACACAGTGCAACCGCTTGTGGGTGGCTGCGGCCAACTGCGGTTGTAACTGCTGTGTGTGTGCCTGTACGTGTGTGTGTGTGTGTGTGTGTAGTGCAGTGTAGTTTGTCTGCCGTTTGACTTACGACTTTTGCGGTTGCAAAATGCGTTGCACGGTGTTATGATTTTAGCGAATTTTCAAAGTTTATTACGACGCGCGCTTCGAACTTTCCATTGTGGTTAAAGAGTAAATAGGGTAAAAGATTCGCCTGCAGCACACAAGGTGCCCCCTCTCGCTCTCTCCCTCTCTCTCTCTCTCTCTCTGTCTCTGCTGCTGCAAAGGGCAAATGCCACATTGTTCTTGCAGCGAACTTGACAAAACATTTCAACAACGTTGTAACGACGCCAGCGCCCGCATGCCAATGAAGTTGATGTTGCTGTTGCTTCACAGGCTGCGGCTGCGGCTGCGGCTGCGGCTGCGGCTGCGGCTGAGGAAGTTTTAGGCGCAGACAACGCCTCGAACTCTAAACAACAACAACAACAACAACAACAACAACGGCGGCAGCAGCAAGAAGAACGCGATGCCGCCATGAGGCGAAGACTGTGCAACGATTAATGATGCAAATATTTTTTGAAAGCGCGAAAAATTGTGCATAAATTTACCATGACCATGGACAACAGCAACGACAACAGCAACAGCAACAACAACAACAGCAGCAGCAACAACAGCAGCAACAGCAACAACATGTTGCTTGTTTACGAGCTGCACTTTGTTGTTATACACTGCGCAATGCAAAAAGTTGCTAACATTTTGCAAAGCATTTGAATATAACAAAATGCCGTGTGGCAACACTTTTCCTCACTGTTAACTAACAGTTAAATGGCAAGTGCAGTTTAGATAACATTAAGCTGTAATGTTAACACAAATTTGGCAAGCAAGGCTGTTAAGGGAAAAATGAATTGGCAACACTGTTAAGCGAAATGTTAACTAACAGAGCACACTGTTGTTTGCCTTAAGTGAAATGTTAATTAACAGTGCACACTGCTGTTTGCAAGAAATGTAATGTTAATTAACAGCAAATCTGCCTATTTTTGCATTTCAGTTAATGTTAAGTGTGAATTGTAATAAATAAATGCAGATTAAAATTATATAAAATACTAGAAAATACTAAAATACACACACTCGAACAGTGTTACCCCATTGAGACTCGTATTGTGAAATCTTTGCACAATTCTCAGAACTTGCCATATGTAGTTGTTGTTGAAGAGAGCATCACAGTGTCGGCGTGTTGACAATCAACTCATCGCCGCTGTTTGTTGTGCTTGTTCCCGAGTTGTTTTCTTGCCCATATGCCGGCGCGATGACACTTAACAAATGATCGCATAAGTGCACACAAAACGCACATTGCAGTTCAGTCTGAGGATGGGGACTGGGAATGGTTTCTACTCGCATGGGGACTTGAGACAGGGCAACTGGGCAAGGGGGATGAGGCGAAACTCTCTAGCTGGGGGCCATTGATTGGGTTGTTCCTTGCTGGTCCACGGATGTGGTGACTTAGGCCTTTTGTGTGGGCAAATTCTTGAGTGCTATCACTGCTCAGCCGGCATATTTTGTATCACAACAAATCGTGAGGGTAGTGTGTGAGTGTAAGTGTGAGTCGAATCGATCCAAGTCGAGTCGAGTCGAGTGTGTGTTGCATGTGAAATGTTTACAAAATAAATGCGGCACTTGAATTAGGCAACATTTGTTCAGGTTGCAGCCAGGAAAAAGAAACCTTATTAAACTCAATCTGTTTAATCAAATTAGTAGAAATCAGCACTAGAGAGAGCATCTCCATACAAAAAAGCCCGCGGAGGAGTGGTGCCTCACGAGCACAGCCAGTACCGGAGCTGGAGTTGGAGTTGGAGTCGGAGCTGAAGCTGGAGTCGGTGTCAGTGCGTTGGCGTTGCCGTTGCCGTTTGCCATTGCCATCGTCTCGGCCCGATCCTTTGGAAAGGTAATGTTGGCAATGGCATTTGGTGCCGCTACACCCACTTTTTGGCCAAGGGAACCTTTTGTTGTGCTCGCCCAGAGACTGGAGACTCAGAGTCAGAGTCAAAGTCGAGTTGAGTTGCAGTTGCAATTTCGGTTGAAAGTGCTTTCCATCTCTCTCTCTCCCTCTCTCCCTTTCTCTCTCACACACATTAAGAGTGGCTTTTAGGCCTTTTGTAGGAGTCTTACGGCTTGGCCTGACATTTGAACTTATTGCCACAGTTGGGCACGCTGTCATAAAGGTAGTCGGGGAGTGAGGAGGGGAGTGGAAAACTCTGTAGGTTGGCATA
The DNA here is from genome assembly GCA_018901885.1 of Zaprionus kolodkinae. Classification (NCBI taxonomy): domain Eukaryota; kingdom Metazoa; phylum Arthropoda; class Insecta; order Diptera; family Drosophilidae; genus Zaprionus; species Zaprionus kolodkinae. The sequence continues at coordinate 2,315,817 of JAEIFM010000288.1, read as the reverse complement.
TGGGTAACGTGCCGCAGTAACAGAGGCGTGACACAGAGGGGGCTAGTAAGTTAGTGTAAAAAAAAGAGTACAGCACTTCTTAAGATCATATTGTAGGAAACCCTTCCGCAACTTCCCTTGCCTACGCCCATGGCAGTTTATACTTTTGTGGCTTGAAACAAAAGCCACAAAAAGTAAATCGCACTCGCTGCCTCGTTTGCCCTTTGGCACTTTTTCTCTCTCTCTCTCGAGCTCTCAAGCTGCTTTGCCACGTCGTTGTTGCAGATTCCCCCTTCCACCTCCTCCCCGTTTTCTGGGAGTGGGTGCTACGTTAGGCCAGGCCTGTTGGGCCTGTTGAAAATCCTTTAGAGCGTCACTAATTAAAATATCAACATTTTAAGAGGCGTTGTGAATGTGTTAAATTGACTTTGCTTTCGGGCGAACTTTTGTTTTTTTTTTTTTTGACAATCTCTCGGGATCGTGTGAATGTAGATTGCCATATAGAGAGCGATAGACAGAAAAGGTAATCAGGGGGGAGATCAGTTAACTAGAAAGGCAGGGAGGGTACAGAGGTAGAAGCTAGCCAGCGATTTCATGTCAGCGCATCAGCTAATTAAGTTGCAATTAAATATTTTAATAGCCAACTCTGAATTCGCCTAAGTTCCCTCTACCCATCTTGTACCTACCCCCCCTCCCCTCCCCTGCCTTGCGCTCGTTGCAGGTATAAAAGCACAAAATGCGTGGCGTCCAAGTGAGGAGCGCGCCTCATTAAAGCGCGCACGGTCTGGTGGGGCTATTACCAAAAGACGTGCAGCAGTCGCTTCTTCAACGCAATTGCAAAAAAAAAAAAAATAAGAAAAGAAAACAACAACATTTTTTTCTTAAAAGAAATTTTAAAACTTGACTGGCAATGTGCAGAGTGACATATACGAGCCACTTAATACACTAAAATAGCTACGAAAAAAAAAAAAAAAATAAAAATATTACAGCATTTCTTGTAAATTAAATGGTAATTGTTAAAACACTGTACTACTACTATATAATTTCTAAATATTGAAAAGAATTTATAAATTCAAACGTTTTCTCAATGAGTAAGCTGAAAATACAAAATAAAAAATACAAAATATTACAGCATTATCTTTAAATTAAATGCTAAAGGTTAGGTATCAATTGTCATTATATAGTTTCTAAATATTAAAATAAATCTGAAGTTTTCCTGAATGAGTAACCTGAAAATTAAAAAAATTTAAAAATATTACAGCATTCCTTTTTAATTAAACGTAAAAATTAAGTAACATTTGTCATAAAAAATGTAAAAAATTATTTCTTTTAATTTCTTTCTTTCTTAATTTCTTTAAGTTTAAAATTAAAAATAATGCATAAAAATCATACTCATATTATAAATATATATAAAAAAACTGCAATATTCTTTAAGGCGCATTGTACATATAAAATTATTATAATAATTTGAATACTATTAAATCATTTTTTAAATATACTAGAATAACTTAGCCAAGATAACTGTTACTTAAATGTAATTAAAAATGGTTTAAATATTACTATTATATTATTTATTTAAAGTACACAGTTTACTGCAAGTTTCAACTGTTACCAAATGCCTGCTGTAGCGCAGTGTGTCCCTCAAAGGGTAAGTTAACTTGCCTATATAAAAGCGGCGTCCTTCTGGGCCCTGTCGTCGTCGTCGTCGTCGCCGTTGCGACGCTGCAGTGCTGCGCATGCGCACAACACATGCCGTGGGCAGTTGCTGCTGTTGTTGCTGTTGTTGCTGTTGTTGTTGCTGTTGCTGTTGTTGTTGCTGCTGCTGCTGTTGCTGCCTTTGCCACTGCTGCAATAAACGTCAAAATGCGGCCCATTGCTGTCCATTTCATCAACGTGTGAAATAAATCACTCAAAGTGCTGCAGATCCATTAAGGGCACCAGCAATGAGCAGAGGAGCAGCCGTCGCGTCGCGTCGCATCGCGTTGCCTGCTGCTGCTGCCTGCTTGCTGCCTGCTGCTTGCGTCGCTTTTGTGGTAAATACATTTTTAGCATTTTGTCTGCTGATACCTCTGGGTGTTGTACAAGCAGCGGCAACGAGTGAGTTGAGCTGCAACAATAAAGACGCAAGCACAGGCTGCATGCCACTGGCCATGCTGCTGCCACTGCATCACTTCCCCTCCCCTTCTTCTCATTCCTCTTTGTCTGCTTTTCGTTTCGTTTGCTGTTTCGCCGTTTTCGCCTTTATTTGTTGTTGTTATTGGCCATGTCCCATTGTACATGTTGTTCACCTTTAGCAATTTCGTGTTGCTGCTGCCGCTGTTGCTGCCTCTTTCGTTTTTTATGATGATTTTGTGGCGTGCTACGCGACTTGGGCACATGCAAAATTCCAAAATTACATTTCATTGCTAAAATTCAATTAACGGTGTAAGAGCAATGCGAATCCCTCGCTGCGCTTTCGTTCTCATCTCAGCTAAGGCCGAGAGAGTTGCCCATTAACTCCTCCTCGACTCCGACTCCCAATCCGACTCCGACTCCAACTCCAACTCTGACTTGGCTTGGCGCAATCAACAAACAAGTAGCCGCCCGGCGAGTGGGTAAACAGAAAGTTGATTGAAAGTTTCAGCCCCGTCGTGAGGGGAGTACCAAGGTTGACAAGGGGGCGGATAGCGGGGAGGCAGGCAGGCAGACGGGCAGACAAACAGATAAAAATGCGAAACAGGTTGCCAGAGTTGCCAGAGAGCGGGATATCATTGCTAAAGTTGTCGCCAATTAGGGGAAAATCTTGTTCGAGTTATTAAAATAAAGTAGATCGATTTGACTTTTTGAAATGCGGTGAGTGAAGTGCGAACATGTACGGAATCATGTTCAATATACAAGGCGGGGGGATTATCTGGACTTGACAGTACAGTCTAAGCCTGGACTTTTGAAGGCTGTACTAATTGATTAGAGACTGAGAACTATTTAATTATGTGCTTAAATTATATTTATTTAATTGTTTTAATATATTTTAAAATTTCTAAATATTTTCTATATTTTCTAGGGGAATGAAACTTTATTATTTGAAACTTCAGTTCTCAAAAGATGTGTATATAAAAGAATGAGTTGGATTTATCAAGGTAAGTGCTAAATATGAATATAAATCGTAAGGAATTTAAAACATTTAAATTATTTTAAAAACAGCTGTATTAATATGCCTAAAACTAACTAGATCTAGTAAGTAGATACAGAAATATAATATATGCACTTTGGCATATAATTCTAGGCTGTAAAACTTAATTTCTTAGAGATATGTTTGTTTGAACTGCAATTTCTTAAAGAGCTGAACTGCTGCAGACTAACAAACTTTTTTATAAGATCATTAAATCATTCGCCTGCAGCATAAAGCATTATGCATATATAATTTATTTGATTCCCATGCTTTATTGATTATTTTACAATTTGCCCCAATAATTATGCTATGTTAATTTAGGCAATTGTCTATGTTAAAGGTTGATTACACACACCGCACGCAGCCTTCTACTAATTACGTAATTAATAAAAGCAATGTGAAATCTCTTGGCACAGTGGGCTCAGCTCATTCATTATGCATCTAACCACACCCACTGTGTAGAGTATAAGAAAACCCTACGTAAATTGAGCATATTTTGTAATTTTGCTTTCATTGTCGCCGTGTGTAACTAATTGATGTCATTTGCAGCAAAAACAAATGCAATTATGGTACAATTATTGATGCATATAAATCTTATAGGAATTCTTTCTACTTAATTAGTCTGCCCCTCCCTCTGTCTTGGGGTAGGGGGTGGTAGGGGGTTAATGCTGCATAAGTAACAATTAAGTTCGCATTGCAAGCTAACCACAGCATATGCATACATACATACATACATACATACACGTATGTATTGCCAGTGTGTACACACTCACATTCATATGTGTGTGCGATATTTGTAAGCAAGTATGCCGCATAAATCTTAATTACGCTTCGCCGAGCGTAAATCATCATCAGCCGCAGCCATTGCCGGGCGAAATTGATTCATGCCCAGAGCAATTCGCCCGAAACTCCTCGCAAGAGATGAGCAGCAGCAGAGTCAGCTGATAGCGAGAGAGCGAGAGCGAGAGAGAGCGAAATGGAACTTTGACAATTTGGCGGCGATTTCATGTCTCTTGTTTGTGCATATTTTATGACGCACAGACACTGCGACGACGGCGACGACGACGACGGCGACTTTAACCCGTCAAGTGCCTCTAGTTGCGCGCGGGCCTAGTTGGGCCCCGTTTTTATCGGCTTTTATGGCGCATGATTGCGGATGCTAAACCGAATGTGGGGATGGCCGCCAAACTGGAAATGCAAACAGGAAAAGTAATAAGGAAGGCAAATGAGGTGAGATAAAAGAATGGAAATTGCAAAGAGGCAAAGAGAGAGAGGGAGGGGGGAGCGACTGAGCTAAAGAACGGCAAATGCTTCATAGTTAGTGCAGAGAAACCAGCTAAAGTGGACCGTTATATTGCTTTATTATACTCAACTTGAGCAGGCTTCAAAAGTGTTTTTTTATGCTTAGTCTATTTTCCATATATTTATTTTGCAAATTTTGCATTATTATGGTTTTTTATTTTTTGTAATGTTTTATGCATATCATTTTTTGCTAAAAGTTTATTTTACAAATCTTCTATTTTAACAGATTGTTACTCAAACAGATCTTACTGTATTCTGGTACTATTTGTTGTACCTATAATATTATAATATACCATAATATTCTTAGATTTTCAAAATATTAGATTTTCAATGATTTTCGACTATTTTCGTATACTATACTTTTATTGTATTGAATCTGAAAGACTTTCATTTCTTTTTAATTTTCTAAGGATATTAAGCGCATTCACTTTTTCTAAATTTATTTACTAAGCACTTAATTAATTTCAGTAAATAACTAAATTGTTTTTTTTTAATATCTTAAAATATCCTTAGTTTTTTTATCTTTTAATTATCATATATCTCAGCCCCTCGCTCCACCTTATTAAACGTATCAAACTTCTGCGTTTTTTCCCATGATACTGAGATACTTTTTATTTTTCGAGCGGCGTGCCTTAATGGGTTAAGCCATCAGAGTGCGCTGCGCTGCGCTGGCTTCAGCTTCAGCTTCAGTTCTGGTCCAATTGCCCCGTCATTTGATGTCAAAAAGTTCAGTGCAATTGGCTTTATTTCTTATGGCGCTGACAATTTGCAATCAACTTTGTAGAAATGAAAAAAATTTTTACAAGTTTGTAAAGATTAAAAGTCCATTAGGAGCGCCGTGGCCACTCACTGCACGTAGAACTTGTTTAGACAGATATAGGAAAAGAGATAGATAGAGAGAGACAGAGAGAGAGAGAGAGGGCCATTTAAATGCGCGCAATGCAATCACTCAAATTGGCCAATGCCGGCGGAACGTGCAGATGGCAACCGCACGAATGAGGCTGAATTACATGAAATATTTTAATCCGAAAGATGCAGTTAAGTGCATCCATCAGCGTGTATTTAGTATTTAATAAATACGGAAGCGAGAACACGACGCGAACACGACCAGCGACTCCTCGGAGCGGGACGAGGCTGCTCCGCCTTTGCCTTTGCCTTTGACGCATGCGAACGAGCTGCGGTGCCTCGTTGGCAAGTGGCATATACTACCAATACACACACACAGAGACACACAGAGACACACACACACAGAGAGAGACATACACCTGTGCAGAGACATGAATATATATGCAGCTATATACAGATTGCGACTGCGGCAAGGTATTTTAATTTATTTAAATTTCTATCCGCTCATATTACCAACTGCAATTTACAGACAGCCGGAAAGCAGCAGCCTCTCTGCCTGTCTCCCTCTCCTCTCTCCCTCTCTGTGTCTCTCTCTCTCTCTGGCCCAGGCGCACACGACTTTGGGCCCGAGCAAAGTGAACATCCATTAGTTGTGCTAATGATGCGCAACCCACTTTGCCGCGTTCCACACCACGGCCAGCACCTTCGCTTGCTTTGCTTTGCCTTGCAGAGCGTAGCGAAGGCTTCTTCTCCTCCTTCCTCCTCCTTCAGCTTCATGCGCGTCTCTGCACAGTGTCCTGTCCCTCGCTAACTACTCGGCCAATGCGCTGTCCTGTCCCGTCTGCTGGGCGTGTGGACTTAGTTTGTTATTTTGAAACGCATTTGGCTCGCTGGTTAGTTGGCTTTGGCTTTGGCTTTGGCTTTGGCTTATTGGCTTTGTGCTTGTGGCCATGGCTTAGTCCCTGTGTGAGTGTGTGTGTGTGTGTGTGGCTAATGCAAAGCCAAAGTGACTGGGGAAAGGCAGACGCACAGCAGAAGCACAGTAAGTCCACACTGAGCGAAAAATAAATGAGCATACGCTGGGAAAATTATTTACCCATTTAAGCGAAAGTTTTAATTTTTTAGAACACATTTCATACACATACATAACCCTAAAAAAATTAATGAAATCCTTGAGAAATCAAATATTGCCAATATATCATTTATTGCAAGCTAGTCTCGAGTGTTTTTTGAGATTATTTAAGTATAAAGAACCCTATAAATTAAATTTTTATTTATTTACGAAAGAATAAAAGAATTTATTTTAATTTCTAGTCTTAACATAACCTCAAAGATAAAAAATTTTGTTTTTGAGCGTATAAATTATTTAGAGTTAATTTCTAAATGTATTCTTCATTTTAGGGCATTTTATACTAAATTATACAAATTTTCTGAAAAATTTGCCTGAAAAATCAGATAAATAAAATATAAATATTAATAAAAGTTTGAGGTTATGAAATTTTTTAGAGTAAAAATGCAACATATTTTATTTTTCTTCTGGCATTTTGTATATGTTGTTTTGCCGAATTATGTAGGTTTTTTTTTAATAGATATTTAGAGATAAACCTGTAAATAAAAGATCAAAAATAAATATCCATTGTAAATTCAGAATACTTTCTCTTAACTGACCATTAATTGATTCAAGTACAACTCGTAGGGTATGTGCCCGCTGATGGGATCTATGGCAACTGGCCACATTTCATCCATTTCCTCCTGGGTAAATGGTTCACCCTCCTCCATCATTAGTTTGCCAAAGCTCTCCTTGGTCAGATAACCGTTGTTCTCAATATCCAAGATCTTGAAGGCCTCCAGAATCTTCTCCGGCGGTGCTGGTTCCATTCTATAACAAGATGCAAGTTAGTCGCTTTTGGAATATATATTATATATACTCAAGTTCTGGCTCACTTGCGCTCCATGAGCAGCTGCGAGACATGGGGCAGAAACTTGGTCAGATGCACCACACCGCTGGTCTCCTCCGTTTCGGTGGCCGAGATGACCTCGTTGACCTCCTGCTCGGTGGGCACGCAGCCCAGCAGACGCAACACTGTGCCCACTTCACGCACATCGATCAATTTATCGCCATGATGATCGAATACACAGAAAGCATCCGAGATGCGTTTCTCCAAATCGTTGTTAACTACAGTGATTAGATTGGAATGAATACTGAATGAATAGGTCTGAGTGCAGTCTTCTTTGGGATGCTAGCTTACAGTCCAGATCCATGGAATCCATGTTGAGTATTAAAACCCTTATTGCGGAAGCAGAAACAAATAGCAGAAGCGTTTGTTATTTCGATATTATCGAGTGTGTAACAGGGTTGCCAGGGCAATGTTAGAGGGGGAGGAATGGATAGAGAGAGAGAGGGAGCGTGGGTTGCGGAGTGTGTGAGCAAGAGAGAATGAGGGAAAGAGAGAGGGAGTTGCGATAGGGTTGCCTGCCTTCAGAATGCAAAAATGCAGCAAGAAATAGAGATTGCCTACCCTAATGACGCAAGCAGCTCGCTGTTCCTCTGCCCTCTCCCCTCCCTTTCTCTCTCTCTCTCTCTCTCCCCACACGGCCAGAACCCTCAGCTGGCCATAATGTGGCAACTCCTAGAGGCAGCAACAAGTGCAGCATTGGATTTTGGAGCTCAAATGGAAAACGCAGCACAGCGACACAGAAAGAGAGAGAGAGGGAGGGAGGGAGAGAGAGAGATAGGAAGAGGCAGAGTGGGAGAGGGGAAGCTGCTGGGAGAATTCGATTAAAAAAGTTGCAAGGAGGCAGCGGCAGCGGCAGCAACATGCTGCAACTACTTCATTCACGCTAATGCGTGTCGTGTACAACACGCTTGCCACTTGAGCAGCTCGGACTTGCGTCCAGGTTCCTTCTTGTTTCTTGCGTCCTCTTCTTCCTCTTCTTCTGCCTCTCTGCCGCAGCACGTACACTCACTTGCGTATCAGCTGCCCCATCTGTCCGCTCCTGCCCGCTCTCTGCCCGCTGCATCCCTGCCCAGCTCGTTGCTCTCTTCAGTTGGGGCTGCTGCTCTAGGTGGCTACTGCCATAAACACTGAAAGTGTTCGTCATTTGCTGTTCCAGATCCAATTAACCATTTTGATGCATTTGCCTCCATTAAGTCGCCTCACCCCTGCTCTGCCGTCCTCCTGCTCTGGGGAGACCCTTTGCTTAGGCCTCGCTTCCCTGCCCCTCTCCCTGCCTCTGCCTTTTGCAATTTCGCTGCTTGGCTTACAACGTGATCGGAAGTTTGTCTTGGCCAGCCTCGACGACGACGACGTGTCCGTGACTCCGACTACAGAGAACTCTCCCCTCCTCCCCCCTGTTCCTGTTGCTACTCTTGGCCAAGTACTTTGTAAATGTTGGCATGATTTAGGCCCGCTCTTAGTCTCTTTATTCTGACATTTGCTCTAAGTTTGTCTATTAGGCATGCGATTAAAATTTAAATTGAAGTCGAGCAGCTCCTCCGGTAAACCAGTATACCCCCTTTACACTCCCCCCCCTTCCTCCCCCTGGCTTGACCAAGTCATTTTTCTTGTGGCATCGTCAACACGCCCCGTTGTCAGTCGCCCCACGAAACTTCCGCTTGCCACAGCGCGCCCCAGAGTTTTGTTCCATCTGTCAATTTCGACACCTGCCACAGACAGAGGCGGAGGCAGAGGCAGGACAGGAGACAAGTTGTCCCAATACATACCACGACATACGTCCACTTCCTGTGGGGTTCCATCTCCATCTCCGACTCCGACTCCGACTTCGATGCACTTGTGAAACGGCTTCCATTATGAGGCCATTTAAGGGCAGCAATATCATTATACTCTGGACTTATAATTACGCCGGCAACACGCTGCAATTATTCAATAAAGCGCTCGATATTGTTTTCGATTAAGTATAAATTAAATTGGAATATCTTTACATTGGAGGGGTTTCCTAACAGGGCAAAGTAGCGTCAAGTGATCTTGGCTTGATCTAACATCAAATAAGATATTTTTGAACTATATAGACAATTTTTCAGACTACCTTAAAATATGATTCAAGGAATCTTAGATATACAATATATATATTATACAATTTATTAAATAATTTATAGAGTGTAGTACAATGATCTAAAAAAATTTTCAGTATACTTAATTGTATAAATATATTATGATATAATATAATAAATTTCCTTCAAGTATCTATAGCATATAAATAAATTAAAAATCAAATACCTGAACTAATAAAAATTCTTTCAAGTCCCATACAGTTTAAAAAAGTATCATTCCGTAATCTCTTATAACGATTGTAACTGCCATTCTAAATATACATTCGAATAGCTAGAATGTGAGTGTATTTGTGAATATGGTATATTCAAATTCCCCTTTACAAAAGTAACAAACATTGAAATATTTTTCCATTAATTTACAATTAATAATACTTTTTTCCCTCCATTTGAATTGCGTGTGTGTGTGTGCGTGTGTGTGTGTGTGGATGATTGTGGTAATTAAATGGAATTTAATAAACATAAACATGCAAATAATGAGCGCTACCTTTCACGGCAGCAGCAGCAGCAGCAATCGGAAAACTGTTCACAATAGATGGCCCAGAAACTTTTGTTGAATTAATTAGAGTAAAAAGGCGGACAGACAGACAGGCGGACAGACGGACGGATAGATAGACGGATAAACGGCAGCTACAGCAGCCGCAGTGAGCGTGTTTCAGTTTTTTTTTTTCATTTTTTTTTAAATGATTCAAAAAGAGAATTCAATTCAAGCCAAATGATATGAAAGAATTGATTAATAATCATAGCGAAAACCACAAAAGAGCAGCTCGAATGAATGCCAGCAGTCCGAGAGTAAAGTCGAGGCGGAGACGCTGACTCTGGCCGAGGCTTCTGGCCAAAAAAAAAAAAAACGAGGCATAAAAGCGCTGACGCCATGCGCAAGCTTCAGCGTTCAGCTCCTCCGTTTGCGTCTCCAACTGCCCCTTTCAGCTCCGTCTCCGTCTTCATCTCCATCCCCATCTCCGTCTCCGTCACCGTCTCTTGCTTCCATCAAGGCCAATTGGTCGGCTTTGGCTGTGCGGCAATTGTAAGCCTGGGCGCAGCAGCCGATACACATGCTCCACAACAACAGCAGCAGCAGCAGCAGCAGTAACAGCAGCAACAGTTGCTGTTGTTGTTGTTGTTGCTGCTGTTGCTGCTGTGCTCCACATTCGCCGCCGACTGGCGAACTGCGTCCAGTCATGTTGCCAATAGTGTTGGCAGCGTGTCAGACACGACAGCAACACGAGCAGGAAATGTTTAGATAATATGGTAATATTAGAGAAAGAGACAGAGAGAGAGAGAGAGCGCAATATAGCGATAAATAGAAAGAGAAGAAAGGAGATACATATTGTTTTATTTGTTTATTTATATTTTAATTTGTTCGTTAATTTCTTGCTTTGTATGATTATTTATTCATTTGTTTACTAATTTTTTAAACTGCTAATTCATTAATTTTGTCTCTTATTTATTATGTAATTTGTTTATTAATTTATTTTTATATTATTTTCTAGTAACTACGATAACTTAGAGAACTTAATTTAAAAAAAAAAAAGTAAATAAAGCAAACAAATGAAATAAATACAAAACTAAAACAAATATTGAATTTTGCTTAAATAAAATCCAGAATTAAATATAGCATAGTGAAGTTTTCAATTCATCTAAAAATATATTTTGCAAGTCTGGCAACCTCCCCCCACGAGTCTGGCTTCGTGTCACGCGCGCAACACGCGCCCATCTCTCGCTGGGGCAGCGACTTGACTTGACTTTGATTCAATTTCCATATGAAAACATCGATTTGCGTTTGTGCGCCCGCGTCGTCGTCGTCGTCGTCGTAATCAAAGTGTTGTTTATGGAACACGTCCGGCGTGTTTTTATACGCTTTGTTGTTGCTGTTGTTGTTGCTGCTGCTGTTGTTGCTGTTGTTGGCTTGTTGGTTGGCTAAAAATTGCTCAGGGCAACAATTGCGCGCCTTGTCTGAAAAATATGTGGCCAACCATTACATTTGCCTATTGCCTGGACAAGTTGAGCAGGAGAGCAATAGCTGAGCGAGAGAGATAGAGAGTAGTGAGAGCAAGAGAGAGAGGGAGAGCAGACGCAGCCAGTGCTTGAGCAAACGAGAACACAACGGGCAAGTTATGATTGAGTTCTAATGAGTTGAGAAAAATGTATCAAGGAAAACCAGTTCCCGGAATCGCAATTAGATAAGTGGGTTTCATGCCTTAAACCGTGAACTACACCAGCAGCAGCAGCAACAACAGCAGCAACAGCAACAGCAACAACAGCAGCAGCAACAATTGTCCGCGCATCGAGACGAGCTCAGGCGACTGTGAGCCAACTGTGCAGCTTGTGGCCAGTCAGGAAATGGAAATTGTTTTCCATTGAATGCGGCACTGTGCACTGTGTTCAACGGGGGCAAATTTTCCATAATCAGGCGTTAAGAATATTTTGTAATTTCATTTATTTCGCTGGGCCGGGAACAACTACAACTTGTTATCGAAAAAACTCTCGAATTACTATCGATATCGTATTGGATTTATTAATTTATTTAATTCTTGATTTTATCTTGCAAGTCTTGCAAGCGTGTAAAGCAGTGTTGAAAAATCTGTAAAAATAATCGATAGTAAGTGACGAATAATCGATAAATAAACTAACGGTAAAATCGCTTGTTTAGCTATTAGCTGGAAAACCTTAACAGTTTATCTTAACTTTTCCGAAAGTTCCATTCACAATTTACCCAATTCTTGCGCCCAATTACCGAATTCAAGCCAATTCGGCGCATTATCTAGCCGTAAAACTGCCTTCCAGCCATTTTCTGCACTCTAGTTTGGCTTTCGATTAATAGGCGTGAAATATTAATGCGCTGCGAGTTGGTAAACCCAGAAAAAACAAAAAAAAAAAGGGAAAGGTCTCTCAGCTGCTCTTCAAATTAATTGCCTGCTCCCGTGCAGCTACGCCCCCCTCTCACTCGGCTCCCCTTACTTTCTAGCCGTAAAAATGCCAACGCCCTAATGTGCGTGCCTTTTCCATTACGATCATCGAATTGGAAGTCAAAGTTGGCCGGGAGAGACAGAGAGGTTGGTAGCATCATTAGCTGCGGCCCAAACTAATGACTGAGAACTGAGCAACCATTTCTGGCGGCGCTTTGATACAGTTTCATGCATGTTTGTGCATGTCTGGCAACTGTTTTTTTCCTTTTTTATTGGGACAGCGAACAAGGCAACAATAAATCAATAATTATTGCAAAATAATGTCCAGTATTCGAGTCGAGAGTCAAAAGAGAGATAAATTACAACGCCATTGCAGGCGTATGACTTAATTTGCCAATTTGAACGCCAAAAGGCTAAAAGCGTTCTGGCTGCTTTTGGCCAAAAATGGCCAGCCAACTGGTTGGCCGGTCGCCTTTAAACGTCAATTTCCGTGCCACAGCAACACGGCCAGCAACAACAACAACAACAACAACAACAACTGGGCCGTTGTCTTATTAAGGCCCCAACGCGTGCCCAAGCTGCCAGCAACAGTTGCCGCTGCAGCAGCAACAGCAACAGCAACAACATTAAGCAGCGGCTAAATAAGAATTCTATTATGCCAACCTCCCCCCCCCCATCGCCCGCATGCCACACAATGTGATTAACTTGTTGACCCTGTCCAGAGCAAACAATGCGAATCTAGAACGGATTTGGGTACGTTCTCTGCATGCTGCGAAACCGCATGAACTTCCGTGCGAAGAAAGAACTTACCCTGCTCTCTCTTTTCTCTTTCTCTCTCTCTCTCCTTAGCTGGGCAAACACAATCGAAAATTGGCATTCGCGTTAGGCGTTGCTAATAATTGAAAAGACTCCCCCTCCCCCTCCCCCGCCTCGTAAAAATCCTCAATCAGACCGCAACAACTGCGGCTGCTGCTGCCGCTGCTGCTGCTGCTGCTGCTGGCGACGCACAGGAATGCAACTGCTGCAACAGATGCAGATTCCAAGTGGGCACCTGCATGTGCCCAAGAGGCGCTCCAGCTCCGGCTTCGACTCAGGCGCAGGCAACAGATTTGTTTGCCACGCTACGCCAGCGCACAGTGGCACAAATGCTATGTGGGCACTGCAAATATTTGAGAACATATGGAAATTATTGGCATATAGGTAGAAAAACTATTGAAATAATCGTATCGTGTAATCGTTTTGAAATATAAGTAGGAAAACTTTTAAAATACTAATATAATAGTATATTGAAATATGGGTAAAAAAAACTATTAAAATAATAGTATTATGAAATATTGAAATAGAGGTAGAGGTAATACTTTAAAAATCAGAAGTAGTCCAACAGTACTGTCAACTTTTATATGTCTTCAAAATATAATATATTTATCTTCGCTTATTAAATGCCCAATGGGATTTTAAGGTAAATTACAAAATTCACACTGAGTTTTTCATAACAAAAGCATATAAATTTCAAAAAAAAAAAAAAAAAAAATAGCTAAGTACTTATACTTTCTTTATCTATGCTTTAATTGTGCTCTTAAGTTGTACACTCTACATGCACACAATTCGAGTATTTTTTGTATATTTTCGTAGAACCTTAAACCACTGTGCTGCTCCACAGATGCATGTTAATTTTCACTGTCAGCTTTCGCTGCTGAATCAGCTGGCAACTTATGGTAAATTTACCTGACATTGCAATTGCTAAAATGAAATGAAATTTTTGTATTTTTTAGTCTGCACTGAACGAAAGAAAAAATTGGCAGAAAATTGATTTTGCTTAAGCATGACAATCACTCGAGAAACCTATCCGAGAGCAATCGACCGATAGACCGATCGTTTGGTTCGATGCTGCTGCTGCTGCTGCTGCTGCAAGGCACACGCCCACCGAAATTCATAGTTAGAGCCGCTTTAACCGTTACTTGGCTGCTGCAACTGATTCATGACTTAATCACCAACAATCGGTAGCAGCGTCTCAAAGCCAGGCTGCACCCAAAAAAAAAGAAGTCAAAAAATAAGCTGAAAAAAAGCTAAAAAGCTAAAAAAAAAAAATGAGCCAACGAACGGCTCTATCAACTCGAGTGGCTTGTGGCCACAGGCATTCGCTGTCGCTGTGTGGCAGGCAAACCTGGGTACGTGGTACGTGGTACGTGGGGCATGGCTCAATTGATTGTTTGCTCTACAACTGCAGGACTTAATTAGACTGTGGGTAGTTTTTTTTTTTTTACCAATCTAACATAGGCACAGTGCAGAGTGTAGAGCAACGTATCGCATTGTTTGTGCGCCCATTGTTGCAAAATTTCACTTTTCACCAGCATCGACGCAAGCAAGAAAAAAAAGAAAGAGAGTGAGAGAGAGAGAGAGAGCGAGAGATCTGCCCACCGTGATATGCGATCCCTGAGCATGCGCAACGCGCAACGCGCTGCTGCCGCGTTATAAAAGTGTAAATAAGGTAATTAGTGCTTCCGGGCATAATCATACCGAACATGACGTTGACGTCGCGACGCCTTGTCCCAACCTCAAGCTCAGATTCAAGCAGCAGTTGATGTTGTTGCCTTGCACAGTGGAAAGAGATCGTAGAAATCTAAGAATTTTAGAAATTTTCTTAAACTAACTTAATCGTTTTTTTAGCTTTTAATAATATAATTAATAATAATAATATTACTTGGAAAACTTTAGATTTGATATAAATAGAAATTAATTAAGTAGAAAATATAATATAATATTTAATATATATAAAGCAAAAGATTGTCTTATCTTCTTGCTTGCCTTTTGACCCCACTGTGCGTCGCTCACTTGGTGCTCTCTCAGACTTGCTCTCTCTGTCTTTCTCTCTCTCTCTCTCTCGTTCTCTCACTGTACCACACGTCGCAGCTAACGAACTGACGCATCTCCGCGTGGCGCTACAAGCGACAAGCAACAACGCGACAATGTTACGCTTCGCCAGCAGAGGAAGCCGGACTGCCGCACAGGCAGCCAGCCGTCAATTGCTGATAAGCAATAAAAACAAATGGCAAAAGCATGGCCAGATCGAGAGTCTACTCTATGTATTGCCCTCTCTGTCTTTCAGCTAATAAAGCAGGCAGAGACAGACACACACACACACACACATAAGTACTATGTACACATACGCGCATCTGTTTATGTCCATGTGATGTTTCGAGT
The DNA here is from genome assembly GCA_018901885.1 of Zaprionus kolodkinae. Classification (NCBI taxonomy): domain Eukaryota; kingdom Metazoa; phylum Arthropoda; class Insecta; order Diptera; family Drosophilidae; genus Zaprionus; species Zaprionus kolodkinae. Next base: position 2,300,363 of record JAEIFM010000288.1, on the reverse strand, counting down.
CGTTGTTCTCGACTTGTTCTCAACTTCTTTTTTTAGCCAATTTTGGATGGCAGTTAATTGGTCAGATGAATACAAAGTACGCAGCAGAGAGGCAGCATATCAGATCTGCAAACAAGATAATAATCTGCATGGATTTTGAATGGTTTTACAAAATAATTTTACTTTTTTTTATTGATTTCGATTCGATTTATGTCGACAACAAAATTCTTCACAAAGTTCAACGGATCCATACATGGGAGAGCTCTTCAGATTTACACATTTTAATAAAGTTTAAAGAAATTAAAAAAAAAAAAAAAAATCAATGATATATTATTGTTGTTTCCAGGGACGAATCATTATCTGCACATTCTTGAGGGAATAACTACGCCCATGCCAGTTTTGCCAATAAATGCAACCGTTTTGCAATTTATTCGAATTTTTCATGGTACATTTAAAGTTGTTGCCGTTCAGATTACTTTGAATAAAAATAATATAACAAATGTTAATTCCACAATAGATCATTCGTATTCCATAAGTATAACGGTTACCTATCTGCACAGTTGAAATACCACCAGGCGCCTTTGACATCGGCTGCACAGTTTCTGGTATGAATATCATTATCGCTATCATAAGTTGAAAATTTGTGTCCTTTGTGGCTGCTAAATGATTCACCCACATTTCCGCTAAATTCACCAACTGAACTAAGCTCGTATTTCTTATCCTCATTTTCGATTACAAAATGGTTATGGCGTGCATAACGAACCTCATTCGATTGATCGACAAGATGAAAATAGATCTCATATCTCTGTTCTTTAGTCATGCGATGCAATCTTTCCAGCCCGATGAAGTACTCCTTTTCAACGTCCCCAAATCCCTTTTTATAGTCGGCCCAGTTGCGATAGAAGTTAACCGATCCGTCAATTCGTCGCTGAATCACAGTCCACCCAGATCCGGCCAAGTTAGAATCACAAGAAACCATAAAAGGAGTTGTACCATTTGGTTGTATTAGGAGAGTACCCGAATAGTCTTTAACATCATCGCAACTTTTAGGCAGATTATGGAGGGTTTCTTTCGAAATATCTGATCGGGCTCTAAGCTCAGATATCTGACTGCTCAGGCTATCACCAGTTTTCTGAATTTCATTTTGTTTCTGCGAATCTCTGTGAACACTTTCCTTGATTACTTCAAGTACTTGATTAGATTCCTTCAGTTCATTCTTTAGTTGCCCAAAAGTGTCTAGAAGTGGCGTTAAGCTAGATATCTGAGTGCTCAATGAATTTACTACACCTACGAGCCTATTTATCTGACCTTTTAGGGAACCAACTTGTCCTACAAGTTCATCTAATTCTAGCTTGCACTTATTTCGATGATTTTCCTCTAGCTGAGCTATTTTCTCATCCTTTAATTTCATTTTCTCATTTGTTTCCCTAAAATATATCATCATCGGAGCGATTGATTGGTGTAATTCGTGAGCACATCGGTTGTCCAACTCTTTTGAGCTGCATTTCTATTAAAAAATTTAAAAATCGATATAGATCACGATCACATAGTTCCACTGTTTGTCTTACTTACCGAGTTATCACTGCTAACACATAGAGCCAATGGAAGAATCATCCACAAAAGTGTAAAATATTGTAGAATTTTTGTCATATTGCTCTGCTAGAAACAATATTTCCAACTCGCTGGTTCAAATAACACTGATTTTGTAAATCTCAAGTTGAACATTATTTAGACAATTATATACCCATGGGTTTGGTTAAGGTTCAAGAAAAAAAAAAATTGTGATGCTGATAATGAAATTATAGATAAGAAGCATTGAAAGTCTTGGAATTTATGTCATACTGCTTGCTAGAAACAATATTTCCAACTGGCTGTTGCATAATATTGAGAATTGTGATAGATAGAAACAGCTAGTTTTTGTTTGTAGCTGACAATTTAATTACAGTCGCTAGTTAAATGTTTAGCTTTATTTTTTGTTGCTGCTGTTGCTGTTGTTGTTGCTGCTGTTGCTGTTGTTGTGTCGTGTTGCTGATTGAGCATTAAACATGATTTGCTGTGAGGTTTCAAATAAAAATTTCCCTTCTTTGTTTTGAGGCTTTTATTTTCCAATTAATTAACTGCAAAACTACTGTTAACTGCCCATTGTATTTGTGCGGACATTGAAAACGTGCTATTTTGATGGATTTGTTGTTGCTTCTGTTGCTGCTGTTAGTGGCCTGGCCTTTCATGACGGTAGCCAAGTTTGGCTCTATAAGAAGAAACAGTCGAGCTTTTAACGATTTAATTAGCAAACGAATTGACAAGAAAAAAATGGCAAGTGCAGCCGGAATGCGGCAAATCAAAGGCGGCCCTTCCCAATTAATGCAGAAGTTAACGTTGTCATTGTGTTTGGACAACAACTTGTTTATTTGTGCCCTCTATACACACCCCAGCGAGTGTGAAATCTAATCAGTGTGCGACCCAGTCGACGAAGTCAGTCGTTTGAAAATTCATTCTCAAAATTGTTTATTAATTTTGATGTGAAATTTATTTGCCTAATTAGCATTTTGCCATAATTTTTGGATAAAACAATTTATGCCCAGCCAACGAGTCTATTTCGAGTGTTATGTTGGGCAATTGATGAGGAACCTCGAAACAGAAGACAAATACTATATTATGTATACTATACAAATGCTATATAATATTGAAGAAATTAAAAAAAATTAAGAGATATCTTTAAGTTACCATCAATAGCAGACTAATTGTGAAATCTTGACATTTTATATTGGCTATAGTAGTAGTAGTATTTACAGGGTATTTTTGCGTCGTGTCGTTCAATCGTTAATCTCTCTGTAAATGTTTCCTACTGATTTAATTGTGTGTTGACTTTGCCATTTCGTGTCGCTCTCGACCGTTCAAAGTCTCATAAATTTGCCAAGTTATCTCTGCCCCGAGATCAGCGTCTTCAACCTGAGTCGAATCTCATAATATGCTAATTAAAATTGTTGTTTGTTGACTCTTTGGTTGGCTGGCTGGCTCAATTAGACAATATGGACATCTAGTTTTGTCCAAATTAGCATAAAATTTGAGGCTGCTTCTCTACGCGATGAGGTAACAAATTGCGTACAAGCATTTATCATGTTATTGCTGAGAGCGCACCATAAATACCGCAGATCCATATACAATATCACATGCTAAATACATACATATCGTACAAGTATATGTGAGCTTATAATGAAATAGATTTTTATTCAAATATCGGCGATAAGACAATGCGCACCCCCTTCCTTCGAGTTTAACAAGTTTTCGGACTGTGTTCACTCGTAAATTCATTTCGGTTTTCAAAACAAATGAATTGACAGGCAAATGATATATGTACGAGTGTATTCACGAATATTGTATGACAATTTGTTAGCATTGTTTCAATTAAAATTGGTATTATCTATAGATCGTTTTACTCTTAATGACCATAAAAATGACAGTTTCCAATGTCAAACAAAACTTGCCGCACATTTGCAGACACACATATATACATATATACATATATACATGTGTAGATCTTATGTTTATCTTGGTGGCGATCAATATATTGCTCGGCATTCATTCGACACTTTTCTTGATTCATATTGATCTTGGATCGCTGAGTCCGCATTCGCATTCGCATTCACATTCGCATCGCATTCGCATTCGTGTTGTGCAAATTGGTTTATTTATGCGAATTCTGCCGTCACATTTGAATGTTAAACATAGAGTTTAATTAAATTGATTTATTGTGGGTGCTGGTACCCCCCCTGAGTAGCACCTGAATTTGCATGTTGCATGTTCCGTTGCTGCAATTAGAAGTCAATTAAATGGGTTTTTTTTCTCTCCTTAAACGACTCTTGAGAGCCGACGGCAGTTGAAACTGCTGCTGACAGTGTATTATCTAGTTAGAATCATAATTTATGGTACTTAGTCTCAGAAGAGAGCGGGCAATAGAGTTTAATCTTAAATGGACTGTACGAACGTGCAGATTAGATATTAGAGACATTAGATTTGACATCAAAATGAGCATGAAAATTTATCCCAAGAAAATTCAGGCACAAAATGTGAAAAATATCATTTACCGTTTTTCAGCGGTTTTTTTTTTGGCTTCAATCATTATAACTTTTCCAAAAATCATTTCATTTAACTCGGAAATGACTTTTTAATCGCGTTATTGTGCCCTAAATAATTGTGCATTTCAAAATTATCGTTTTGGGAACTTTGATTTTTTTCGACTTTTTCCATGGAAAATTTCGAAAATTTTTAAAAAAATGTATTTTGGACTTTTTGCTTAAAAATGATTAGGATATTCAAAACTAACATAAAAACTCAATCCGCAGCTGATTCAGACACAGAATGTAGAAAATATGCATATTTTATCGATTTTCCAGGGTTGTCTCCACTTTCACATCACTATTTGTGAAAAATGAAGTTTTTGATCGATTTTCTCTCATAACTTTTCCATAAAGCATTTGTTTTTTCTCGGAGAAGACGTTTTGATCACGGTATTGTGCTTAGGCACTTAGGCAATTCTGCATTTCAATTTGATCGATTTAAGAGCTTCGATTTTGTTCGACTTTTCATGTAAAATTTTCAAAATTTTTTCAAAAAATTTGATTTTGGATTTTTTGATTGAAATCGATTAGGATATTCAAAACTAACATACAAATTCAATCCGCAGCTAAATCGGGCACAAATAGTGTAAAATATGCATATTTTATCAATTTTCCACGGTTGTAAAGTATTTCTTTATTACAAATTATTCAATGCAAAATTACCTTTAAAGGGTTTTTGTAGTATAGGTATAAAAGACTTAAATGTAAAATTAAATGAGAAATATCCGCAAGGGTATATAATCTTCATAGTCTAATGAACTACATACATTATTTTGAAATCCTACTATATTTCAATTTTCTTTAGGTTTTCAAGTTTTTTCCTCAAAGTTTTCCCAAACTTGACTAACTGCACTGTCCGAAGTTAAATGTATTTTAAAAATGCTTTTAATTTATTTAAATTGCCCGTAATTACAGTGAGTCAAGTGGGCTGGCTGCCAAAAAGACAATAAAAAACTGAGCAATTTGTAGTTTATGCGAGTTTTCAGAGTTGCCACCACCCCCATTCTCCCCTCTCAGGGCAGTAATATAAGAAATACGTATGCACAATCCAATTGGAATGGTATGCAGAGGAAGAAGAAGCAGCAGCAGCAGCAGCAGTGGCAGCTGCCGTTAAAACGCTAAAAAAAAAGAAATAACAACTTAAAAATTTATAACTGTGCCTGATCATAGCAATTAGTGTGCATTTGATTTGTACCCCTTTCGTTTCGCTTCCATCTTGGAGAAAAAAAAAAAAAACAAAAACCGAAAGTGTTCTGTAGCTGAAGCTGCCGCATTGTCGAGATGTTGCAGCTGCATGACATGGCCACGGGCAGGCAGGCAGGCAGGCTGGCAGCATGCCTCAAGCTGGGGCAGCCAAGCTGCGGTTGGGTCACTTAATTGGGGGGCTGCCAGACCCGCTGCGGTCACACGCAGCAGCAGCCAAGACCAGCCCAGAGTCCGCCCCTGCTGCCCGCCTGTCCGCAAGCAGCATTCATAATAAAAGCTGAGGAATGAGTAAATTAAGAATTATGGCTTCGGCATGCAAATTCGAAATTTCCGATACACAATAAATTACTTAAGATGCGCCCCCCCAAAAAAAAAAAAAAGTCGAGCAAAGAGTAGAGTCAAATCTTGAGATGGCAACGAAACCCAGATACTCTATGCCAAGCAGCAAAAGCATAAACATACGTTTGTATGAACGCTCAGATCTCAGAGTTTGTGATAGTTAGAGCTATCAAAATTTGTGACAATATTAAAAACTATTGCAGTATTTATTTAGAATTTATTAACACTTACTCAAGCTAACGTAAATCAATAAAAATCGAATTGCGAACATTATTCCCATAGAACTTCTATTTGAACTTGGGCTTATAATGCAGTTCCTTTTGCAAAAACCATAATACCCGCTTGGCAGAGTATCAAGACTACCCAAGATACAAAACGTTAATTCAAGAAGAAAAAAAAAAGCACAAACAACTCGAAGAAGAAGTTTCGCCTGAGCTGAACTGAAGTTCGCGCGAGCTTGTGAGTTACGATTCCGTTTACGGTCGCACAATGTCTGTGGGGAAACCTTGAACTGATTTAAGCATGGATGCGGCACAGTGTGCGATATATGCGATATATATATATGACAAGAGCTCAAAAAAGAACAAAGAAAAAAAAAAGGTCAGGCATTTGCATTCATGTGGGTGACCGCATGTGGTGCAAGCTCGCTGTGCAGTTGAGCTAGGAAGCAGCATAGTCCTAACTTCTGAGGAAGTTGCGATAATGCTGTATATAAATCTTTTGGATAGTACGCCTCTTGCAACAGAAATAGCCAATTGATTGTGAAGATATTGAGACAATTGAAGTCAAGGCGAGTTTTCTCCCTCAGAACAACTAAAAAGATTTAAGAGAGTGTCAAATTTAATTTAATCATATCATATATTGTTTTTTGAATATAAATATCATAATTTTCCCAGGAACATCTTGCCTATCCGAATTTTTAAAAATAATTTGGAAATAGTTTCCTACGGCATCCACTGAAGTATTCATGATGTAGACTCATTTCAGCCTAACTCGATCATCTGGCAAGTTGAAGACTCTACTGTCTCTCTCTCTCTCATTCCGGTTATAATATTATCGCATTATCCAAACGACTTGCTAGAGGACAGGCTCAGTTCGGTGGCAAATTAATATGGCTAATTAAATGCGACTACTGCTGCCAGTTAAAAATCGTTAGAGTTAATATCCAGCAGAGACTACTACTACACTGTGATTTTTATTTCCCCCAGCTTCCATCTGTGAGTGTGTGTGTCGTGTGACTGGCGAATGTATCTCAGAGTTGTAGCTGTATCTATTTTCTGCACAATGAAATGATAAATGAATTTCAAACTGTGCACGTAACTCAAAGGCAGCTCTGTGGGAGGAGAGAGCGAGAGAGAGAGAGAAGGTGAGAGAGAAAGAAGGATAGAGGCGGTAGCTGCTGTTAGAGGGCGTGGCGGCAGCAGCAGCTACAAATCGACAGCATTCATAAGGCTGCAGGCAATGCCTGTCTCTCTCTCTCTCTCTCCCTCTCTCTCTCTCTCTCTGCAATTTCTTTTAAAACTTTGCAACACATTTATTTAAATAACTTATTTGTTTATGGCTCGATCGTTTTGAAATTTGCAGAATCGACCTGGCGCATATACCTCTAACTATGTGCAACAGCAGAAAATTGTATCTTCAAAACAATAGTCTATAAATGGATTTGAAGTATAAAAAAACCGTTTTGCGGCATTGTCAGTTCTGTCAATTGATATTTGAAATATACTTGATCTGCGCCTGGATGACCGTAACCTTCTTATCAAATTTGCTGTCTCTAGCTTTTGTAATAGCCAAGATCTGTGTGTTCATACAGACGCACACTTGCGGAAAATTACGGCTCTCTGTTTTTGAGTTGTTTTCTTGCGCTCTTTTATCTTTTATTACTTTTTCGGTGCTTGCTTTGCTTTCTTCCGTTGGTTTCGCTTCGTCTGCTGCCATTACCATTTCCATTTCCATTGCCATTTCCATTATGGCAGCCATTAGCTGGAAAAAAGCTTTCCACGGCGGTTTTTTTTTTTTATTTTTTTAATTGCTTTCGAACGGTTGCTGTTGCAGGCGTCCGTTCGCATGATGCGTGCGGGTTCGTTTGCAGCATCACGATCCTTGCAGCTAACAGTTTGTGGCAGTTGCAATCACAGTTGGACTCGGAATCGTAGTGGGAGCTGGAGAGGAAGAGGGAGAGGTAGTCTGCTGCTGCTGCTGCTGCTGATGTGCTAAACGTGCGGCAGTCATTTTGCAGCAAACGATTGTCGATCATGAGGCACTTATGTTGCACTTGAGTTGCCACAAACTTGTTGCAATTAAAGTGTGATCTAGCTGTGCGGCTGCCGCACATTGTCGTTATCAGTTGGCCATAAAACACATACGCGCTGACAGCTCAGCCGCAAGTGTCAAAATGCCTGTCAGAAAGCCAAGCCAAACCAACCCACCCACCGCCAGCAGAGAGCTGATGATCAGCCAAGCAATTGTTGCTGCTGTTGCTGTTGCTGCTGCTGTTGCTGTTGCTGCTGCTGTTGCTGTTGCTGCTGCATGTGTCAAAATTGCCGCGTAGATTTATGAAGTTTCGCTTTTTCGTTTCTCGTTTTTTTTTTTGGGGGGGAGCCGGGGCAATAATCGACAGCAGCATCGGCAGGCATAATAAGCAGCTGTCGGCGAGACACTTGAAATATGTGTGTATCTTGCAGATACGAAAAGCAGCGCATTGCATGTCTGTCGATGCAGGCAGATTGCAGCAAGCCGCCTGTGCGTGTTGTCTGACTTGCTGAGTTGCCAACAAACACACAGAGACAGAGAGAGAGAGAGACAGAGAGAGAGAGAGAGAGACAGAGACAGACTGCAGTAAATTGATTTCGACAAGGTTGCCCCAACTTGTTGCAGCTAATTCGCAATTGCAATTTGGCATCTAAATCAGTTTTGTGAATCTCAGTGAACCTTGGCCAGATGACAACTGCCTGAAGTGGGTCAACCAATTGCCACATCTAAGTGGCATTAATCACACTCCCAATAGTTGCCTATAGATAGTTCTCTTATCATGAATGAAACTCGCATTACTCATACGACGCGTGCTCAGGTGCCAAAAGACATCGCGTTCCTTGGCGTGGTGTGGGGGGATGTGTGAGAGGGGACGTGCTGCACTTTAATGCCAGCACTGACAGACAGCTGTTTGTTGTCTGTCGCCACACAATGCCAACTATGCTGCCTCCATCCCTCCCTGTCTCCATCCACCTCCATCATCTCTCCCCCCATCTCAGCCATTCCTGCCCGCGTGAATCATGTTCAGTTGAAAATAAGATTCGACTCGAGTTTGTTCCAGATATAGTCGCACTATAAAGACACTGCTTGTTGCCATAGCCAGAGATTTATTCGATTATTGCCGTAGGCAGGGAAGGCTACTCAATTTTAGGGAACTTGTTTAACTATCGATAACATGGAAGGCTACTTAATTAACTTGGATTTTCGATTGTTTTTATTTTGTTGACTTAAACTAAAGAGTTATGGTATCATACTTGAAGGTATAAGTCTCACAAAGTATTACGATATTTCGCAGTACTATCGATGTTTTCTAGTATCAATATCGCTGCTATTATAGATTTAAACTATCGATAGTTTTGCACTTACTGCAGTTGAGACGCTCTTGATTCTCTTGCGATAGTTTCAAGTTAGTTTATTCAAATATTTTTTACTCCTAGTAAGGTCTATCAGAATAGAACTATTTATATACTATCGGTTTGTTAATTTATCGAAAGTTGCTCATCACTAAGTAATAGGTAAAATGTAATAGTAGAGTCCATAAATTTTGAGCTATAATTATGTTGCAGCTTATCAATGCTGGGAATCATTTTTTATAATCAGACAACTATCGATATGCAGACTGCAGATTGGCAAATGGCTGCTTTATCGAAACTTTGTCATCACTAAGTAAAAATATTAATATTCGATATGGTATACGATATTTATATTGTCGTTTGCTTTTCACCATGCATTATTTGCCGCATTATCGTTTATGTTTATTTATTTTTATCGATAAAACAATAACTCTGCATCCATATGCACTATCGATAGGTGGCGAGTGGCGTAATTATCGATAGTTCCGATGCTAGTTTTGATGGACAGAACTTTCGTCTCGTTTTGGCAGACTGTGTTGCTCTCTGCACGTTTAAATGTGTTAACTAAATTCCACTTAAAATTAGCCAAGGGGCATGTTAACCTCTGCCTCCGCTGCCATTTTAACACCGCTTTTACACAGCAAATTTAATTTGTGCGGCTTTCACTCAATGGCAACTCCCCCCCTCTCTTCCCCCTTCCGGTGGCAGCCCTGCCCTGACTCATCTGCAACCGGAATTTGGCTGACAGGCAGTGGCAGTGGCAGAGGCAGCGACAGCGACGCTTGGCCACATGTCAAAGTCGAGCATCGGGAGAACTGTGTGTGTGTGTGTTGCATGTGTGTGTTGCGTGTGTGTGTGTTGCGTGTGTGTGTGTTGGCAGCGAAAGGAAAAAGTTTTCTAGCCGCAACTGAAGAGTTGCAGAACAGGGACACATGGAAACAGGGGCGTGTGGGCGGGTATAGTTAGGGGACAGGGAAGGTGCAGGGGAGCAGGGTTACTTGGCTGCGGCATTAATTAGGTCATGCAACCCGTGGGCAAAGAAAATAAACAAACAAACCTACACACACACACACACACACACACACGCACACGCGAATGTTGACAGTTTGGCAAGGTGTGCGATAACTTTGGCATTTTGCAGCTGTCGCCGCTGCCCGCCCCACAGCAACTGCTGCTGCTGCTGCTGCTGCTGCTGCTTGAGCATTGCCCGTTGACAACAGTGCGTATGATTTATATTTGTACAGTGTATCGAGAGACGCCGCAAAATGTCACAATTATGCAGAGAGCGAGAAAGCGAGAAAAAAAGCTGTCAACGTTGCATAAGTCGCGCTTCGCATTGTTAGCTGACATTTTAATTGCCGCATCACAGAGAGGGGGTGGCGAGAGGGGAGAGGGGAGAGAGAGGGCATAGCCGTTCCCATCATGCAACTTGGCCATATGTCGGTGCTGCCAATTAGACAGAGCGCCAGTCAGGCAGCCACTGTTGCGCTGCCACGTAAATTAATTTAATTATGTCAATGCAAGTTACCTCGCAGCGCAGCGCAGAGCAGCGGCGACTTAGTCGGGCTTAGTTTATTTGTCAATCAGTGTAAAATGGCGTAAACAACATGTCTCGGATGCCAGCAGCTGCTGCTGCTGCTGCTGAAGGCTCTCTGGTTGCTCTTGTTGCCTTGTTGCATGCAACATGCCAGGGCTGTAAGACAAGCGCGCCAAGTCGTTGCTTGGTTACAGGGCATCGAGGGTAGCTCGATAGGGTTGCAGGTGACTCACAAAAAATAATTTACTAAATTAATATTCAAATAAATATATAACAAATTATAATAAAACGCAATTTATTAAAATAATAATTAAACAATAATAATAATAATACAAAAGGAACTCCTAATAAAAAAAATAATTGATTTATTTTTGAAAATTCGAATCAAACCTTTGCTCATTTTTGTAGAAAATTTTTATTATATTTTTATATTCATTATTATTTATTATTATTATTATTATTATTATTATTGTTTAATTTGTATTTAAATAAATGATATTTATTCATCATTATATATTATAAATTTATAAACATTAAGCGCAAATTGCTTGTAAAAATGCAGAAAAGTGCTTAAAAATATTATCAAATGCAATTTTGATAAAATGAATATTTATTTTCAATTTTAAATATTATTTAATGCATTTATATATAATTCTAAGCAATTTCCATATAGCGCATATTTATTTTAAATATTTAAAAGCTCTTGTTTTGTTAGCTTTGCAAGTTTTTAAAACTGTTTATACTTGTTATAATTTCTATTCCATTTGTAACTGTATTCATACTCTGCTGCCGCCCTCGCCCTCGCCCCCCCACGAAGCTGACAACTTCTCTGAAAGCCCTCGCCGCTGGCAAACTTTGCTGCAGTGTTGCAGTGCCATGGCGGGGAGCTTTTGTAATTAATCAAACCGAAGCGCATTGACAGCGTGTAGACAGAACGGCGAGCAGGCAGCTTAAAACTGACTTCGAGCCAAAGCCAAACCGATGTCCTGTCCCCCTCCCCCTCATTCCCCCCGTTTCCACTATACCCTGCCCGCATATGCAGTCGAATGAACTTTAAACTTTCGCATGACAGTGGCGTATTGAGAAGGGGGAGAGGGGGTCCACTGCTTTAAGGTGCGACAACAGCCCGCAATGTCATCGACCAGGCCAATGCCAGCGCGAGCCAGAAATGCCAAAAGCAGCAAAAGAAATGCTCGACTACTACGACTACCAATAAAACTCGACTGGGGGCCCCGAAGGCCGTGCAAATAAATGGCCCGACATTATCGCACTCGCCATCGAAATAAATTTCCACCTGTGCAATTGCAAATTGCCAATTGCAGTGATACCCCGTAATACCCCTTGATACCCCTTGTTACCCCGCACTGCGAGTCTGCCTCTTGTTGTTGTTGTTTGTCTCTGCTGAAGTGAGAAGCGCCGAGAAGTGACGCTGACATCCACAATTCAAGTTTCCTTTGCCCGCGTTGTGCCCCTGGCAATTAGACCGGCTATTTCCACACACACACACAAACACACAGAGACACACACATATGTACATATCCCTGCATTGATCTCATTGAGGGCGACCCATCCCAAATCACAGCAGGTCCAAGGAAAGAGTGAAATTAACTAAAAACTGCCAATTGCTGGCTGGGAGGGGTACAGTGAAGCTTGACTATAGGAATCACTACTATGCCTACCCTCACAGCTGCATAATAATTATTGTATATATAGAACATATTAGTTATAGCTTTAGTATTACGCTTGAAATTCGATTTTATTGATTCTTGGGGTAGTTAAAGGGCTTAAACAGTTGCTGACGGCAAATATTAGGATACCGCAATGCATATGCATATTGTCAACAAATTTGGTATCTCTAGGCCCTAAGGTTTCTGAGATCTAGGCGTTTATATAGACGAACAGACAGAGAGACAGACAGGCAGACAGGCAGACAGACAGACAGGCAGACAGACAGACAGAGAGACAAACAGAGAGACAGACAGTTGATATAGTTTATACCTTAGGTTCGCAGTTGTCTCTCTCTGCCTAAAACGGAATCTTTGACGCTCTAGGGGGCTGATTAAACTGAAATTTGGACAGCATATAAAAGGTAATATAAGCATTAAATGGGCCAAGTTTGCTTTCCATATAGTAATAAATAACAGTGTAGGGTGAATAGTTTCTCTGCAATATAAGTATGCATATTATTGGCATAGAAACTACCAGTGTCAAGTTTAAGCAGAAAAGTGAAATTGAAAGAGATTAAAAAAATTAACTATTGCTGTATAAGAATATATATATTTATCTTTTAATATGTTACAAAATACTGCTTCGAACTAATATACCCGCTGCAGCTGCTCTACAGCTGTTTGAATACTCAAAGATTCATCTTTGAATTCAAATCAAGCCAGGCAGGTTTGACTGTACTGGCTGTCGATCTACTGCAACAGTTGAAATGTATCTCAAAAGTGTCTTTAGGATGCTGCTGCCTCTGTCTCTGCCGCTGCCTCTGCCTCTGCTGCTGCCGCTGCCTCTGCTGCTGCCACTTCAAAGGAAAAGCAAGTACGTGCAATTATGCGCCACGTTGCACGTCATTAGAACTGGCTCGTTGAGACGCGTGAGTGGCTCGTGAGTGGCTCGTGAGTAGCTCGTGAGTCTCGTGAGTCTTGTGAGTTGTGACTGAACTGAACTGGACTGGACTGGACTGACTTGGCCGATGATTGCTTTGAGTTGCGTACATGTTGGCGATTAACGGCTGATTAGACAACTGGCCGCAGATTGAGATAGATATGGACAGCGCACGAGATTGAAATGTATCCGCAGCGTGCATGTGTGTGTGTGTGTGTATCTATGGCCAACTACGTTCTCCGTTCTGGCTGTCAGATCTCCAAGACGTGCCTCTTCAGTGTGTGTGTGTGTGTAATCTGGCGAAGATAACAAATTGCAAGTGAGACAGACAGACAGACAGAATTCTAATTTGAGCCATAGATGAAAATGTCATTCCTAATCCCAATCCCCATCCCCATCCCAATCCCATTCTCTTTCCATTTAAATAGACATAACCGTATCATTTGAATCTGTCAGTTTGCTCGAGTAACTCCGCTTTTCCCACAGTGTAAACATTCAGTCTCATTCAGTCTCATTCACTGAGTATCTTTAAGTGCATTCGAGGCTAATTTATCCTGTTTCCGTTTGGACTCAAGTGCGATACGATCTATGGAGTATCTGGGAAGAGAGCGGGAAGAGAGGGGAACCGAGTGAATTTATGTTATTCAAAGCGAATAATTCGCATAAATCACAAACTGTTAGACGAGGGTAGGGGAAAAAGATTCACATTTGGGTCACTGGTTCGGTCTATTTAAATGGAAAAACACACTTGAAAATGTTCAATGGAAGGGCGTGTGTGTGTGCATGTGTGTGTGTGTGTGTGTGGCAAATAAAATTGCCTCGGTTTTCCACATCAATGGGAGTTCGGAAAAGCATCATTATGAGAAAAAAAAACATCTAAACAAAGAGGCAGGGCAGGGAATCAAAAAAAAACAAACTTTATTGAAGAACTTGCACAATATTGTAGAGCAGAAGGGATATAGGAGAGGGAGGAGGGATGAGAGGGAAAGGGAATGGGACTGGGCTAAAACACCAAGATAAACACACATGAAAGACACATACGTAAGTAAGAAGGGCAACACAATTACGAATTCAATTGAAATCACAAAAAACCAAAAAAAATCGAAATGTAATTTTATTTTTTTCATTTTCCAGTTTATGTATCTGTGAGATACACGTACTACCTACCGTATGCCAGGGTGTCTGCAAGCGTTAATGAAAAAAATTTCACTTTTCTCTTGACTTCAAAAAGGGGAGCGGGGGCAGGTCGAGTCGGTGGCAGCAAATAGAAAACCACTTGAACTACTTTTAACGGCGAACAACAACAACCACAACAAAAACAACAACAACTGCAACCGACAGATACAATAATTATTACGATCAATTTAGATGCAGATTGCATGCGGCAAGCGGCAGCCGTAATTGAGGTGGGGCAGCCCCGACGCCCACCACACACACACACACAAACAAACACACTGAGCACACACTCACACACATACACTGAGCACACACACTTGTGCTACCAGTTGCACAGATACATTGAATAGCTTGCAGATACATTTGTATCTTCGAGTGCCTGGAACTTGATTACTTGCGTGTTGCCCGCTGCAGCTGCCGCTCGAGCTTTATTTTCATTTCCATTTCGATCTGGTATTTTGTTTGCCTATGCTACCATGCAGTAGGCCCCAAAAACATTGTCATAATAATTATTAAAAGCAGCAAAAGCCACAAAAAAAAAAGAAAAACAAAAAAAAAAAAAACGCCTTCGCTTGCCATGGCAATTAGGCAGTAGTCGCCTCGAGTGTTGACCACCAAGAAAACCAAGAAAACCTGAACATGATCTCAACGCAAATTGTTATCGATATATTGTGCTTGTGCTACTATCGGTTAAACAGTAGCCAAAAAAAAAAAAAAAAAAAAAAATCGGTTTGTTTTCCCTTTCTCCAATTCTTAAAGGCGACTATGAATCAGCATATGATCAGATCTCATATTGTGACCCTGTAAAGGGGTTTCCAACCCACAGATCGTGACTCAATGATGAAATTGCCAACTAAATGCGAATAAAATTGAATGGACTGCATGAAACTAGTTCACAATTGTCAACAGGTTTGCAAATGGCTGCATGAATTGTAGTTAAAATATGGAAAAACTGCAGAAAACAATATATATATTTGCTTGTAGAATTTGATATCAATGTATATTGAATCTTTTATATTATAATATTATATTTTGGTTATACAAACTTAACTTAATTTGAGCTGCAGATGACGTTGTTTTGGTTGCCAATAGAAACGACCTATTTCTGGCTAAAAGTGAGTTAACAGTGTGTATATCTGTTAAGGTTATGGCGAATTTATTAGAATTTATTAGTTTAGGGTTATGGAAATATTTTATATATAAATATATATGCTGGGCGATTCTCAAGCATGTGGGATATGCTCACTTAATTTCTGAAAAATAGGTCTAATAGTTTGAAGAATACTTTTATATATAAATACTCAGATTTTAATTTTTAGAGAGAAATCATACCATATTATTCTACTTGAGCTGCTACGTGTCTGTATGATATATAGACACTCTCTCTCACACACACATACCCTCACACACACATACCCTCACACACACATACACACCCAGAGATACACCCACAAGCGGCAGTAGCTGCTACTCGTGCTTATCATGAGGCAAAACTCATTAGAAGATGTCGAAAGAAATGCTTGAAATGTAAACAATGCACTTGATTAGCAATGTAATGCAATACCAGAGGCAGTAGGGGAGTAGGAGAGTAGGGTAGCTGTAGGGGAGAGAGGCAGGGGCAGAGGCAGAGGCAGCGGGGCAGGGGCTGCTGCTGCTGATAAGACACGGCTAATTAGCTGCTGTAGTGGGCCAAACGATAAGCAAATGCTGTTTGAGAGATAAACACTTAAGAACAGAGAAGGAGAGAGAGAGAGAGAGGGAGAGAGGGAAGCGTATCTCATGGTGTGTAGTGGGGCAATGCAATTCAAAAGATACTCATATTCGCTCAGTAGGTCGCCCTGCTGTCTCACACTCTCTAGCCATTTTCCCCTCCCTCCCTCCCTTCCTCCTATCTACGATCTTAATGTTTAAACAATTAAATTCGATTGAACGCATCCGGTACGACCATGAAAATTCAAATTCAGACATAAATGTAAACGAAAAGTGCCAATGGAAATACAAATGAAAATGAAAATGAAAGAAAAAGCGAAACAGAAACAGAGCCAGAAGATCTCGAGCGAACCGAGGCCGCCCGCATCGCATTCCCGTTCCCATTCACAATTAATTGTAAACAGAAAAACAGAAAATCTTAACGAAATTAAAATTTAAAGTCGAAATTCTTAAGACCTGCAGCCAACGAGGCGACGATGGCGCATTTATGGAAATTAATGTCAAGTCCGCTTCAGTCAGTCATTCAGTGAGTCCGTCCGGTTCGGGGGGCAAAAGCCACAGAAACCCCAAATGACAAGCGGAAGTGAGCCGTACTCGAAGCTCTCCGGCTCAGTGAGACTCACTACAGCTTTACCGGAGCAGGGGGCGGGGCCGAGGGCGGAAACTGCAGCTTTGCCAAGCCACAAACTGACCCAATACGGCTCATACATTTTTAATTTTTCATTTTCTTTCAAACGGATTTCAAATCGATGCCTTTTCGAAGACACACACACACACACATAAAGGGTTGTGGGACAGAGGGAGACAGAGAGAGAGAGGCACACGAAAGAGCGGTTGCGACCGCAGCACGTACAGCTATGCAAACTACACTGAAAGAAATTGGTTAATAATGTTGAATAACTAAGAGAACGCAATTAGTTTGGTATATATTATAAAAATCATATTTTAGGGAGTTCTAAAATATTAGAAATATCTTAAAAATCTTAAAATTCCATAACATATCCTATCTGAATTTGTTGAAATTGCTTTTATAAAAAAAATCAATGATTGAAATCTTTAAAAATTCCCTATTTTCAAATGGTTTGCACATTTTACGGCAATTTAGCAAGAAAAGCTGACTTTTTGTCTGTATGAACAGCTAGATCTCAGAGATTATAATAGCTAGAGTAATTAAATTTTGTGACAGCACTTGCATAGATATACACTAGTCATAAAAAGTTTATTTTTGATAAAACAAACGTTTATTTTTGTTATATTTAAACATTTAACTAGACAAAATAAAAATTTTTTTTAGTATATTTTTATTAATTTAACAATTTTAAAATATGCTAGCTAATCATATTTATAACTTTCTATTTTCTGCAACTTTTCTCTCAGTGCATTACGCTTTTCGTGCCACCAGGTGGCGCTTTAAAGGTTTGTTCATCAAAATTGAGCTATTAAATAATTTCTGTCACACAAATTTGCCTCTTTATTGTTTATTTCCGTTGTAGCTGCAGTCTTCCATCTTAAGTTGTCTGCACCCTGCTGCCCCTCCGCTTTGCCACCTGTTGGCTGTTGAGCTAACAATGGGTTGGCTGCAGGGCCGTCTTCCCAGCTAATTAGCCTCATTATGCACAATTTCAGTTATTTACTTACGATGGCCATTTGACGTTGGCCACGATTTTTTTTTTCCTTAGCTGCATTTTCCACTTGAGAAAAGTGTCGAATTTTGAGTGTTTTGTTAGTTTTGTGTGTGTATTTGTTTTGCTTTATTGTTGTTTGCCCCCACACATACACACACACACAAACACACACGCAGTGAGTCATGCAGACAGGGCTGGGCGTGGCCGCAGGGCACTTCTTCCCCTCCCTTCTCCCTCCGGCACTTTGATCTTTGTTGTCTTTGCC
This sequence comes from Zaprionus kolodkinae, assembly GCA_018901885.1. Taxonomy (NCBI): domain Eukaryota; kingdom Metazoa; phylum Arthropoda; class Insecta; order Diptera; family Drosophilidae; genus Zaprionus; species Zaprionus kolodkinae. The sequence goes on along the minus strand of JAEIFM010000288.1, from coordinate 2,282,196 downwards.
AATTCGTGCGGCCTTTTGAAGTTGGAAAATAAACTGCCACATTTGCCGCTCTCTTTGCCATTTTGCGGTGGCGTCTTCCAGCGAAATGGAAAGCATAAAAAAAAAAACGCAAATCAGTTTAACCCATAGCTGCCCCCGCACCGAGTGCAACACGCAACAAGTGTCAACTTCGGATATGTGAGTTACTTTTGTGGCGTCGGCGGCGTCGGCTTTCTACCTTTGACGCTCTGCCTCTATTATACGATGACAATAAAAGCAGGAAAGCAGCAACAACAACAACAACTGAAACTCAGTTAGGCCAACTGTCTGTCTATATAATTGACAGGCCTCGCCCCCCTATACCCTGCCCTGTCCAACACGTCGCTCTGTTTGTTTGCGCGACTTTTTTCTCACCCTAGTTTGCTGGCCTCGTGCACACGTTCCAGAGCAGCCCCAACTCCAGTCAGAGACACAGACCCAGCCCAACCCCAGTACCAGCCACAGCCCATCCCATTCCGTCAGGCCAATCTGTTATCACTGGACGTACAGAAAATACCGAAAGGAAAACATTAAAAACTGTAAAAAAAAATCGTTATAAAGTACACATATCTACCCCATATATGTACCATATATATCGTATGTTATATATTGTCACAAATCGTTGTTCGACGTGCATTTTAAATATTTATTTATATACATATATTTCAATGGATTCCGCGTGCAATTCGCGATATTTGAGTTGATTTCTCTCGCGCTCTCGTGGTTTTATCGCATGCTACTTCTGCTGCTGCTTCTTCTTCTTCTTCTTCTGGTACTGCCCCATGCGTTCCCCAAATATTACCAACTGCTGTGACATATTGACCGATCCAACTGGGCCCCTTTTCCCAACATTTCCCATTTCCCTGGCCACTCGTCAAGCTTTTCATTTGCCATCAATATCATCAAGTCAGAAAAGGAATGGGTTTTATTTTTTTTCTCTCCAGGGTTTTTGGTCAATAATTGCCATGGCAAACAGACGAGCAGAGCATGTGGCACATGCAACATGCCATGTGGCAACGCCAAATACGGTGGCATTAAACACACACACACGATTCCATAACATATTTTTAATAATTTCTGACCAACTCATATAAAATGCGCAGATATATTTAAATTGTTGAATAAGCGCTATAAGGAGGGCAGTAGGATATTGGGGCTATAAGACAGAAAGATATATAAAGACATATATATGCTAGATCAGTCACATTTATTTACCTATACAACCCCTAGATTTGCAACTAAATTTGGTATATATGTGGGTTTTATAATTTTCTAGTCGTAATTTTAGAGATATAACAATTATTTTTGGTGTGTATAATATTAATAGAAATTTTAATGATTCCCCTAAATTTGATTGCAATGAAGGCATAAACAAAGAAGTGATTTAAGAAATAATTTAAGTGGACGAAGCAGCAATCTTATGAGATTTAGGGTATAACACAGTCGAGCACTTGCAACTCTAGCTTGTTCTTTTAATATCTTTAAACATATAATAAACTTTAAATTATATTATATATGGATTTGAAGTTGTAGCATAAAGAAAAGATAAGGCCAGCTTATTTGGGGCTACAAATGAGTCACATATCTGCCGTATATATTTGTGTATCAATGCGTCCCCACATTTCTTTCGGTTTATATCATATCATTATACCTGAAGAGAACTCCCTCATGAAACAAGTCAACAGATTTTTGTTATGATTGAAAACCAGGCCAATTAAGTGTTTTCGCTTCCGCGAGTCTCGTTTTTTCCTTTCCAGCTTGTGACTGTGGTATAAATTCGTTCTTTAAATGCATTTCCGCTTCTCTGTGTGTGTGTGTGTGTGTGTGCGAGTGTGCGTGTGTGTGTGTGCCCTACTGCAGCATGAAGAAGTTGAGGAAGAAGCACAATCTGATGTATAAATAAACAGTGAACCGAACTTAAACAAACCATTTGTCGTCATTTCACTCGATGTGTCGACGCATTGATTACAGGCGAGGCGCACTCGCGTCTGCCTCAGTTTGTTGCCACAACCCCATTTTATCCCCCTTCTTCCATCCCCTACTCCCCCGCCTACTGCCCAGCATGAAAAGTCAGAAAGAAAATGCCCGCTGTCTGTCTCTGTGTGTGTGTGCGTCCATAACTGATTTTCCTGCATTGCATTGCGGTGCAATGGATAAGATCGCGTACATAACTCATTACAGCGAGTAAGCGATATGACAGAGAGAGAGGGAGAGAGAGAGAGAGAGCTGAGAGAGGGCTAAGAGCGAGGGCGAAAAGTCAATGAGAATCGCGGAGAAGAGTCGCAGCTCTAGCCCAAAAGCGCCAGATAAGTTCTGCATAATATGCAGGCAGGGAACTTGTAAGTAGAGCAGCAGAAAAAAAATACACGCCTATTATAATAGTAGATAAATGATATTATATTATATTATAGTATATTATATTATATAAGCATGCCTGGCTAGAACTGGTTATGATAATTAATATCTTAGAACCGTAGAGCTTTAGTTCGATTCAATTAAAATGCTGTCAATACTTCACGTTGATAATGAGTGATTTGCAGTGTCAAAACGAGTTTTTAGCTCGTTTTGTGACTTGATCTGAATAATCTGATATGAATATAAATTCGAGATTATGTTCAGTTTTATAATCTTTAAGATTTGTAACGCGATACATAATTTAATTGGCTAAAAATCGATTTATTTATATTTATTAATCGCTGTTCTAGCAACACTCTCTAAAGCGTATTTGTAAGTCGTTGTAGCTTGCTCGTTTTTGGTCTCTGTTCTACTCGCTTGTTGTCAGATGCATTTGGGGATTTGTTGTTGTTGTTGTTGTTGGGGTCCGTCGTCTGCTGATAATATGATTCGTGTCCAATGCGATATGAGAAGTCCCATTGAGAGTGCAGCAATCTGCGCTGCGCTGCGATGCGGCTCGCGCTTCGATTCCCTGTGTCGTTGCTGTTGTTGTTGTTTTTTCACATTGCAGTTGTTTGTGTTGTCACATAGATACAGCACACACACACACACACACATAAAGAAAGACAGACAGAGAGACAGACAGATACGCACGCGTTAAGCACACAATTATGCAGACAGTCAGGCATTCGGAATTTGCTGGCTGGACGGGACAATTCTCGACCTGCGTGTATCTATAGGGCCATATAATACCCGCCTGCCCATAACTGTGTACATACGTACAGACATACCATCTATATTTATGTTATGTTATGTTATGTAGGTACCCTAACCTCGGTACGGAACTGTCAGCTGAGACAGCTCCATTTTACACCGAAATTAGATAAACAAACAGAGAGGGCCGAATTCAATAAACAAACACAATACTTTGATTGCACTGCACATACTTGCGGACAGACAGACGGGCAGACAGACGGACAGACAGACAGACAGACGGACAGACAGACAGCCAGAGGGACAGACAGACAAGCGAACAGATAAACCATATGTAAGAGTCTGTCAAGAACTTGTCCATGTCAGTGTTAGATACTCTTTTAAGCGGATAGACATACACCTTATAATACCCTACATAATTTATTGAAATATCGCAGAAACTATCGATATTATCGTTAGAGCAGAGAGAATATAAAATGTATATATTTAAATAATATAATAAAATACCTGTTCGTTGCGAAACCTTTCAGTTACAGCCTAAATACGAATGAAATAAATGTTGAGCTCATTAAATTATAATTAATTTGATTTATCGATTAACTTTAACTACGATCGATAGTACAACGATAAACCATCGCTATGCTACTCTAGAAAGTGTATTCAAATTTCAACAACTCTCTTACAGTTCAACATTTGGGATGCAAGTAGGGCGACGACTATTTCAATGACTCAATTTCATCGGCCTGAGAAAATCGAATTGAGAAACTTTTGGTAACTGCCTGCTAATGTGCAGAGTCAACTTTAAGCAATATATATCACACATACGATATATATACATACGTGTAGATCCAATAAATAATGCTACCGTTTGCAGCTCCCTCTGGGGACCCAGCACAGTTGGAAACGAGTATGCAATGTGCATAATTTAGAGTGCAATATTATTATCATTATCAATAGAGTATTGCAAAAGGCAATTAGATAGCTAAATAAATCAATAAAGACAAGAGGGAGAGAGAGAGAAAGAGAGGTAGGGCGTGTGCCAGCAGCCAAGACAGTAACATAAATTAAAATATTAATGAATTTATAGTCGAGAGTTTGAAGCAGGCAGGCAAGAAAGATAATATAAAATAAATATAGATCTTAAATTTTGTATACTGCATAAATCAACATTTTGTTGTATAACCTAATTACTTGCTAACAAAATAAATAGCTTATAAATAACATGTTTCTTAATCCACTTAATGCCATTATCAACATGTCGACCTATATTTATTTTTTTTTATTACCAGATTATCACCTGTATTTATTTTGTTATCAATTTCCACTTATCACACGTTACGTGCCACAGATCCAAGAGATAGATAATTTACGCAGCGATAAGAGAGGGAGGGAGACACAGAGAGAGAGAGAGAGAGAGAGACTTAGGATACCTCAAGCTGGATTGCTTGAAACATGATTATAGAAATTTCATACATATATAATTTGCAGCATTTAAATACCGATTTACTCAGCTCACTGCATTATGCAGATCGTTCCCTATTATATCTATGTGAGTTTTATAGCAGCAACCCATGGACAATTACAGTTCTCTGGCTCTTCGGTTGCGGAAACTGTTACAGAAAAAGCCTCGATAGTTTTGCAATCATAATAAAAGAGGGGAGGGGCGAGTCTGGGTAGGGGAGGGGGGGAGGGGTCTGGTAAGGCAGCTGCATGGCAAATCAATGAGTTAAATGCCGTTCGAGTGCGATATGAAATTGCCATTTGAATAGATTGCTGTCTCTCTCTGTAGTATGGGTTATGCTTGGCTTGGGTGGTCGAGAGGTTTAAAATCTTAAACGATAAATATTTTAAGAGCAGACTGTCTGTCTGTCTGTGTGTGTGTGTGTGTGTGTGTGTGTGTGTGCCGTGGGCGTAGTGAGATCTCAAGGAGTCTGTTTGCAATTTAGATAAGTATTATGACATATTTGACACTCTTTCACATGGACAACGATTTGGTATTTATTTACGGCAGAGTGAAAAACGGAAAATGAAAATGTGAAAAGCCAGGCGAGGGAGAGAGAGAGAGATAGAGCTTGGTCAGGCCAGGCCAGAGAGAAGAGCAGACAGACAGACAGACAGACAGGCAGGCAGGCGTATGAGCAGACAGAGAGACAGATGGAGAGAGAGAGAGGGACAGAGAGCTTAGTATAAAAATCAATGAAATGCAATTACTGAAAATGCATTTCTAGACAGCCAGAGAGTGGGAGAGAGAGAGAGAGAGAGAGAGAGTTGGAATAGATGAAGCAGAGACTTGACTCTGACGCAGTGCATACATGTATGCCAGTCTTTCTGTCTGTCTGTCTGTCTGTCTGTCTGTCTGTCTCTCTGTCTGTCTGTCTGTCTGTCTGTCTGTCTGTCTCTTTGTCTCCCTCTCTCTCTCTCTCTGAATGTTTGTATGCTTCGTGGTATCTAAAGTACATTATAATAACAATTGTTGTTATTGTTATTGATAAAAAGGGCGTGTGCCAGCAGAGACACATGCACAGACATGCACAGACATGCATATACATGCACACACATTTGTTTTCTAAGCCATAAGCATAACTGATAAGCTGCAATTACCTGCATTGATAATTTAGAATGTATTCCCATATAATGCATGCGATAACCCCCCCAAAGCAACAACAACAGCAACATCAGCAGCAACAACAACAACAGCAACATCAGCAACAACAACACCAACAAAAATAATAATAATACTCATAATACTGTGCCACAAAAGCCAAATGACATCTGTCGTTTCCGTCGGTCTTGTTGGCCCTCTCAGTCTCCCTACACACACCCTTCCCCCCCTTGCACTCACACTTCCCTGTAAGTCTCCTGTGTGTGTGCGTGTGTGTGTGTGTGTTTGCCCGCCCTGGGCGCACCCATAATTGAATAGCTCAGCGACGTGTGTGAGATTGCGGGTGTTTGCTTTGGTTTTCATTATGCCTGGGTTCGGCTTTGGTTTTCGGCTTTCGGTTTGCCTTGTCCCCTTCGTACCCGTACTCTGCCACGCCCCCTAACTCCTACCCTCCCCCACACTCAGAGAACCCTCTCTCACTCCCTTTCGCGCCTGATTGTCTTTTGTTGCATGTGTGTTGCGCGTGTGTTGCATGTGGGACTCATGACACCAGGCTTAAGTCGTCGCATCGCAGCCCTCTCACGTGTCTATCTAATTTGCAAGAGTTTAATTTGATTATCCGCCTAATGACAGACAGCGAATACATGATACTACGTGCACAAACATATCGCATCATGTACATTCATGTACGACAACAACATCTATAGGCAAGTTCTATCCCAAATGAAAGCAAATTGAAAAGCGACTAAAGGGTTATTCAACCTGGGCTGCCTGGAGGGAGATCAGATCCACTCATTCCATATACTAGATTATTATTTGTAGACTTTTTCATAGCATATTATTTGAAGAGCAGAAGTAACTCATTATTTTGATTAGAATTATATGTAATTTAAAATTAAATCAAGTAGTTTAGCTAAGGAATACCGAAATATAAAAGAGAAAAATTAATTAAAAATATATTGAATATATATATAAAAATATATAAGAATTTACTCCAGCAAAATTTGAAATTTTTGGTCATTTTAACAAGGGTCCCCCCTCTTTCTTAAAAAACCCTTTTTTTCAGAAAATTTTTTTTTTCAAAATTTCAAATCGCCTGCTTTGACTTTTAATCGATTGCGGAGGTCAAAATTAGTATAAAACAAGTGTTTAAAATTGTTTTAGAGGATACTTAATTTTTGGCCAAAAATCATGTCAAAGTCGACTAAAAATTTGACTTGTAAGACCCTCGACAGGACCAGTATCCTCACTTTCCTCATTTCATAACTTTCTTAAAAATCAAACGATTTTCTTCGGGTAAAGCATTTTATTCATGGTTTTAGTTCTAAAATAGAATGGCTTAATAGTTTTTGCAATTTAAAATATTAAAAAAAAAATTTTAATTTTTGTGATTTTGACAATGGCCCCCCCCTGTTTATTTTTCAGAAAATTTTTTTTTCAAAATTTAAAATCGTTCAGCTTTGACTTTTAAACGATTGCGGAGGTCAAAATTAGTATAAAACAAGTGTTTAAAATTGTTTTTGAGGATACTTAATTTTTGGCCAAAAATCATGTCAAAGTCGACTAAAAATTTGACTTGTAAGACCCTTCACAGGACCAGTATCACCAGTTTCCTCACTTCATAACTTTCTTAAAAATCAACTGATATCGATCTGAAAATTTGATCGTGGTAGTACTACTTCCTATCTAGCCTTACAATTTTGGTCACAGATTCTTTTCCATTTCCCCAGCATGTGCTGCCTTCTCCACCTCCCCCTCCTCCTCTTCCTCTCTCTCTCTCTCTCTCTCTCTCTCTCTGTGCTATTGCTGATCATAGATAATTTTGTCCAATGAAATATAAAACAAACTCGAAAATGCCAACCAAAAGCGGCTCTCGTGCATTTCTTATCGGGCCGTAGAAACCGACTTGGAGTGTTATGAATTAAAAAAATTTAATAATAAATTACAAATTATTGCGGGGGCCACAGCTACAGCCAGAGAGAGGGAAAAGGGGAAGGAGAGGAAGAAAGAGTAAAAGAGAGATGGAGAGATATGGAATACACAACGCTAATGAAATTTCAATTAGCTTGTCATGTCGAAGGAAGTGACTGCAGGCCATGCAACTTTTATCTGTGAGTGGCAGCCAGAGGGGGAGGGTGGTACACGGGGCGAGAGAGGGGGGAGACCCATTCAGATCTTATGAAATCTTAACCCATTTTATATTGACAAGTGTAATTATGCGCACGACACAATTGCCATGTCAAATATTATCAAATAATTGTTAAGCCAATGCAAAGTTGTACAATCAGAGAGAAAGAGAAGGAGAGAGAGAGACGGAGAGAGAGAGAGATAGACGCCCACGTGCAACTGCAGTCACGTTGCACTTTTGTCATCCTGCTGTACATGCCACACAATGCCAGAGAGAGAGAGAGATAGAAACAAAGACGTAGCCGGACAAAGGCCGAGTCTGAGGGCCAGGCAGGGCATTCCTAATGACATAAAGACGTGTTGGTGGTCCTTTTTGGACAATTAGTGCCTGGAGACAGTCATTCCTCCCACATCCTACCTTACCTGGCCCTCCCTTCCTGCCCCTTGGAACAATGAGGCACCTGTAACACAGTGCCATGCATAATTTATGTCATATTTCAGTTATTGCCCACTAGTATAGGATGACTTTCTTATGCAACGTGCCACATGCAACCTGCAACGTGCAACGTCGTAACGTGTCCTATTCAAATTCAACATTTGGTTTTTATGTAAAGAACAATGGCCCCAGGAATAGGCAGGGGCGGGTAGTGGGGAACCAATTAGAACTGTTTGAACAGCGCAGGCACTTGTCGAAGAAAGAGATAGATGATAAGTACGAGAAGTAATTATCGAATATCTAGAGAAAAGTTAGGGTATAGGCGGGTCTAGCGAAAAGTTTGCTTGGTTTCCAGTTGCAGCAATAGAGGCTAGATTGATGTTTCTTTTTGGTATTCTAGATTTATATCTTATAATTACATATATTATATGAAAATAATATATAATAAATGTATTATATTTATTTTTCACATTTGAAATATTTTAAAATATAACAAGATGCTTAAGAATCATTATTATCTATAAAAGTTCATTTATATTGGAAATCTAAATAAAATAGAACTATTCATCTATTTGGCATATATTGTATCTATCTATAATGCGTATTTCAGTATAGTTTCTATATTACTTCACTTTGATATTCTTGCTAAATCTAAAAGTTTAATAAATTTCAAGTTATAATTAAAAAATATTTTTCTGATTTTTTTTTTAATCCGTAAGAAAAAAAAAAAATAATAATTAATATGATTAATATTTATATTCATTTTGTTCCCAAAATATATATTTATATGAAAGATTATCCCTTAAAACCTGCCCTCGATTCAGTTTACTCTCTCTTCTCATTATACCCCATTTGTCAACCCCCCAAGTAGTGTATTCGGTAGTCGTTGTTGCACACTCTATGTTTATATTTTACATAGTTTTTGACTTTGTCTTTCGCAACTGTTTACAATTTTAGTCATTGATTGCCCAAAGTGCACGCTGTGGAACTTCGTTAGTAATTTTTGATTGGGAAAAAATTATTTATGACTCTGTGCTATTTGTGAATGCAAACACACGCACACTCGCACACACACACACACTCGCACACACACACACACTCGCTCACGCACACTTGACTGCCGTTTCTGGTGTTTGTTTTTTGTTGTTCTGCTGCTGCTGCTGCCGTTGTTGTTGTTGTTTCTTTTTGCCTAATTGGAATTCATGCAATGGACATTTGCATATTGCTTTGTTGGCCCAGGCACTTGGCAAGCCACTCTGCCCCTCTCCCGCTCTCTGTCTCCCGCTCTCTCTCTCCCCATTCTTAACTCGTCTTGGTAACTGTATATGCTTCTTTTCGCTTCGAGGGCCTAGAAAGGTTCTGCTTAATTGTGGCCACAACTCAACTTAATCATAAAGCAGCCCGGGCTCATGCCCGGATCGGGAAAGGGCCCAATGGCAGGAGGGGTAGGTAGGGGTACCCTATCGAGGAGGTCTACCCAATCAAGCATGCGCGTGAGTCTTTCCATCTTTTTGCGTTCGAAACCGGCGGCTAACTGAATTCAATTACCAAAGTGCCTACTATATGCAAATAAGCTACAAGTGCACTTGACAAACGCACACACACACGCACACACACGCACACACACACACTGACACACTGTGCCTGCTGGCCATAGAGTTATAGATACAGATGCAGATTTATAGATACAGATACACAGATAGATAGAGACGCAGATACACAGTGCCAGTTGCTGGTTACAAATAAGTGAAGTTGTTGCACTCGAGCTACCGGCACTTGCCTCCAGTTCTTCAGTTCCCTAACTCCCCCCCCTCCTCTGCCTTCCTCAACCCTTCCCTATCTCGCCCAGAGGCCATGTGAAAACTCAGCGCCGCGTAGATAAAGAGAAAAAAAACCTTAATATAAGCATAATTAAGTTGATGATTTGTACAAAAAAAGGAGACGAGAGAAATGATAAACACAAGTGGCTGCCTCTACAGTGGCTGCCCGTGTGTGTGTGAATGCAAGTGAGTACAGTGAATACTCATACTCACTCACTATGACTATGAGTAAAGAACTGAGACACTTGAAACGAAACAAAACAATTAAAACTAATTTCGATATCTTAATATAAAGCTAAATTAACTATAGTAAAGATAATGCAATCTATTGAATTATATTCTCAAGTGGTATGGCATGAGTCAAGGTCATCAAGTAGTGTAGAAATGATGTTAAGAAAGGCAGGAAAATATATAGTATATTTTAAGGGCATATTGGACAGAGAGAAAGATAATTAAGATATGCTGTATCTTTTTTCTATTTTAGAGGTCCCTAGAGATGAGAGAGATATAAAGTATTTAAGGCAATGGAAGAAAGAGATAGTGAGAACAAATCAATAGATTGTTCAGAGTCTCTAGATAGGAAAAGATTTATAGTAACTAACTGAATATCAGAAAGAGATAAACAGAAAAATAATTAACTTATTGAAATTTATAGTTTGAATTGTTTTAATGTTCTTGATATTTGAATTATATCTTAGAAATTTCAAATTGTTAAGATTTTAATAGAACCAGTTAAATAGAACATACAATCAGTATTTTAGTTATACTAACTTAAATCTATAAAATAAGAAACATAGAAGACTATACATAGTATTTGAGTTATTTTTTCACTTATAACAAATCATAAGATATTATATTTAGCCCTAGTTTATTTCAGTTAAACCTCAACTTATTGAAAGTTTCAAGATCGCTCTGCATAGTATGTAAAATACATTCCTTGCATGCCAAGCTTCAACTGGCCTTCTCTCGAGTGCTCACTGTACTCCACTGCACTTGAAGTTTCCCGCACATCATCCGACTGGCTGGCTGGCTGACTGGCTGCCTGTCTGTATCTCAAGTTCTACACAGTTATGATGGCCTGCTGATGGCTTGTCTAAGCGACTGCCAAAATGTGTGTTGAGCGATGACGTCGTGGTCGCATCATCAAGTTCATTGGACTGTTTGGTGCGGATGGTGTTGGCATTTCCGTTGCCCGGGCGGGGGGGCCAGAGAGAGAGAGAGAGAGACCCCTGACAGAGATTGCATAACAATTAGCTGAGAAATTGAAATTGAAAAGAGACACAGAAAAAATAATTCAACAAACTGAGTTCGTATGCGATGGCTTCATTAGGCTGTGCCATATGTGGCAGCTGAAACTGGAACTACGAGACAATATCCAAAAATGGCTAACCCCCCTTTTGGTATTGTATTGACTGTAAGTCTCTAGATCGATGGCAAATTTATGCCTAATGAGCGTAGCATTCAGTTTTTCAGTTTTGATAACTCATTATTGCGTTGAGATACTGAGAATGAGGCTAAATTTGTTCCACATGATGTTCTGGGGCTGCGGTGCGATGCGATGATGTTGAAATGTCGAAATACTACGTAAGCAGAGAGTGCTCAGTGTCAGCTCAGCTCCATAAATAACTGAAGTCAGTTTTGTGTTTCTAGCTGCGAAATTCAGCTGGAAATCGAAAGAACAAGCTAAAAAAAAAGAAGGAGAAGAAGAATTAAGAAATTCTCTGACACACACACACACACTTTGGCTGTAGTTTATCATTGTAATGCAAATGAAGGAAGTGCGCATCGCTCCCTCTCTCTCTCTATCTCCCTATCTCTCCTCTCTCTCTCTGGCTGCATAAAACAAGGTGAGGCTGCAACAAGAACAATTTGATGCCGTGGGAAATGCTTGGCGCATGTGTTGCAAAAGCGAATCACTGCGTGAGCGGGGGCAGTGGGTGAGCGGTGTGAGGCGGGGGCGTGGCAACTACAACTCTCATTCTGTCAGTCAGTCAGTCAGTCCGGAACAACAACAACAACTACAAAGCTTTGAATATGAATAAATCATTTCACGCAGATTGCCAAAGCAAAGATAAAAAAAATAAAGAAAAACAAAATAAAAAGTAAGGAAATAAATATATAAAATATATATGTACGCAGAAAGGCAAGGAATACACTCAGAGAAATTGCAGCTATCGCGAACTACCACTCCTCCCCTTCCTTCCTTCTCCCCCTCTTCCCTTTGACAATCAGCAACAAAGGGAACGAAGCAGCTTCGCCCGGGAATCTGCCAACTCGAGTGCGAGAAAATTGACAAAAAGTTTACGAGATAAATAAGTTGATCAGGTTTAAGTGATTGATTTGTCCGTATGCGCTATAGAAAGAAAGAAAGAGAGAGAGAGAGAGAGAGAGAGATAGAGCAATTTCGATTGGCAATAGATCTGCAGAGTACAGTAAAAATTCTTTTGCCCGCTTTTGTATAGTCAAATTACACTTTAGCAGAGTCTTAGATCATTTTCGAATTTGTTTTTAAATTTTTTCAGCTAACTATATTTATTTAAAAAGGCAAAGGTATTATCTGAAATTTATTATAGTGTCTTTAATGCAGAAATATATGGAAAAAGTGGAACTGCCGCTCCTTAAAATAATGTTTAGCATATTTTAATATAAAATAAAATACAAATATAATATAAATAAAAAAATGTTTAAATAAAATATACCTGTTTAAAGTGGTTTCGCTCAAAAGAATTGTCGGTTTCCCACTTTCTACATGCCTTCTATAATATATTTCCCTATCTATATTCCAAACGATCTACTCTCTGGGTCCCTTCACCTTCAAAAAAGCTTTGACCAATTTAGTTCTAGCACAGATTAATATATTTTCCTGCAGAAATACGTAAATTTGTTGCAACTGCAGCTGGTAAAAAGCTTTAATAATTTATGAATGGAATGCCAACTGGTTTTAAGAGTTTTACTTCACGTTGCAGTTGGCCTGGCTATAACAACTATGGCTGCCTTTTTTTGCGACTGCCTCCCGAAATGAATTCGCCCACGAATTAAGTGTTTTGCGGAGTTTCGGACTACGATAAAAACCGCTAGCAACTATTTTTCAGGGCCAAACAAAAATTAGTAGTTGAAACCAAAATGCAATTGGTAGAAGGGGGAGGGTTGAAGAAGGGGGAGGAGAGGTGGGGTGGCTGTGGTTGGGTCAGCAAACTTGGCAGCGCGTAGTGACCAAAGCGACGGTTCAACTTGTTTTTTTGTGTGTGTTGCGTTGTTGTGCCTTGTCTATTTATGCGCTTAGTGTGCCACGCCCCCCTGGCTGGAGAGTATGCAAATAGTAAGTTGCCCGCCTGCCCCCTTTCCCCCTGCTTGCATCGCGCCTCTGCTCTACTGTTGCCTTCTGCCACACTGAACCAGTTTCGGAGGCTATCGACCGTCGCAACCCTCCGCCTGTGTTTGCATTTTTTATTAACAAACACACTGCCCGAAATGCCAAATAAAAAGCGAAAAACAACGCAAAAAAGGGAGTATGCTAAATATTTGCTATAAATGAAAAACCCTTTTTTTAGGGAAAGGGGCGTGGGTTGGCTTACAAGCTCGCAACACGGCGATAAGCCAAAAGCGGAGGGTTGTTTTTAGGAGTTGTTGCTGCTGCTGCTGTTGTTGTTGTTGTTGCTGCTGTTGCTGTGTGTAGCAACAACATTGTAGCATGTGTTTGTGCCACACGCATAATCGTTGTTGTTTTAGTGTATTAATTTTGGTTTTTAATAAAGCATAAATATTTGTTTTTGCGCTTTGCAACCCCTCGCTCGCTCTCTCTGTGTTTTTATTGAAGTTTGTCAAATCAAAAACTAAATAGCAGGAGAGGGGGGTGACCTACGCCCTTGGGCTGCACATGTAAAATATGTTAGATTAGCCCATGTTTGTACATATATCGTAGTATACCATATATGGAGTATACCATAGTGTGCTCCATTTGCCCCTGGGGGTGCGCATAACACGCACTCGCTCGGGTTTATCTAGCGCTGTCAACCGACATTAATTGCAAATTCCCGCAGTCCACACACACACACACATATGTGGCACACACACACACAGAGAGAGAGAAAGATATTTACCCACTCGCAACTATGTCGATTCGAGCCTTTTATGGGGCACTGCGATTTGCCGTTTGTGCATGTTTTAATTATTAAACAAATCAATTTGCCAACACTGAGCACCAGCAGTTTTCGTACCTCTCCCCCCTCCCCACACGGGAGGCACCCTCTTGGCTCTAACAGCTTAATGGCATTTATCCATTTGGCCATTTAGCGTGTGCGTCCCCGGTTACAGTGTCTTACGCAAGTGCTCGCCCAGTCAATTAAATTTGCATAAATGCATTTTTAATAATGCTCGCGTAATTTTTGTACACTGATTTTCCTTTTTCTTCTGCTTCTTCTTGTGTGAGTCTGGTTCAGTTTGGTCATTAGAGAGTTTTCCTGCTGCTCTCCCCCTCTGTACCTCTTTATCTTCTTCCTTTTTCCACTTATTATGCAACCGGATGTGGCACGAAGAAGAAGAACAAACGAACAAACTTGATTAAAGTTGCATTTAATGTTTGAATAATTATGCTGCGCAGTGTTGGTTAAAATCAAATTATTCTATTTTAAATTTGGGGGAAAATCTTTAAAAAATATATTATAATAATTACTATATATTGATGGCTTTGCTTTGGGTATATATTACTATATAGAATCTGAAAATGTTAGAATCTAATAAAGATATACAAATCTAATTATTCTAACTTATATTAAGAGCAATAATTTTTAGTAAAATAGACTTAAATAAAATATATTTAAAATATCACATATCCACTTTTAGAATTTGAAATATCTAAGTTATATTTTTTTCTCTAAAATTTCCCCTCCCATATCTCAACAGAAAACAGTCTATTTCAATGCAAATCGCTTCAAATTTGCAGTAATTAGCTTGGTTCTCAAGGTCAAGATCATAGAGGTCTCTTTTTTGTAGCTTTTTTCGTAGCTTTCAAATGTTTTTCCAACACTTTTTTCTTTGCAGTTGTTGTGATTGATTTCTCAGAACATGCCGGGGGTCAAGCTACGCTCGGGTCCATCGCGCAAGCAGCTCAGCTCAGAGCCAAAAAAAAAAACTTGTGGCAATGACCTGCAGCAGTGGAAAAGGTACTCGAGAAGGGGAGAGAGACCTCTGTCTTCCCCACTCTTTAGCCATTAAATTCGCCATTCGTCTGTGCTCTTTACTGTCCTCTACTGTCTGTGTGTGTTTCTTTTTTTTTTGTCTTTTCTACCTATTGATTTTCAATTAGTTTGTTTCGTTTTCCGCTGCCGCATTTGCCATTTGGTTTTGGTTTCCCTCCCTCTTCTCTCTCTCTCTCTCTCTCTCTGTGTGTGTTGGCTTTTCCAGTTGCTATTTGCCATTTTCTTGCGCATTTCCCACTGTAAATTGACATACTTAATTTGCCATCGAAGACACTGTGTGTGTGTTTGAGTGTGTGTGTGAGTGAATTACATGAGCTAAAGTTCTGTACTCATAAAATATGCAATTCTCTGTTTGTTTTGCCAAAGCGCATCCAGCGATTTGGCCAGCGATTGCCGCTTGACTTTGCCAAGTGAACGTTGCCAAAAAAGTGTCAGGGTTAGACCAGAAATAGACACATGCCAATATGCTGGGGCCCATAAACCAAGAGGCCCAGAGACGAGAGGGAAAGAGAGGAAAGCGACTGCATTTGCAGACACTTGTCTACGCTGTCCAGCTGCGGTCAGATCTCTCTCTCTCTCTCTGAGCCGTTTTAAAGCCAGCCAAGAAAATAGTCAAAACTATCTGTACTACTTCTGGCCAACTGTTTAAACAGCCCTCTCGAAAAACAAAAAAACAAGCTAATTACATTCGTAAAATTTGCAACAATTGGCGGCAAAGCTCGTAATTAATTTATAAAATTAGCCATGCGGCTAAATAATGAATTTTAGTTTTTAGTTGGTTTGCCTTTTGCAGTTGTTGTTGTTGTTACTCCATTTTCCTTTCCTTTCCCCCTCTTCACTTGTTTTTCACCACTTTATTTGATCTTTTTCCCCAAATACAGAGTGCGGTTTGTCGACGCAAACGAAAAGCGAGCAAAAAAAAAAAAACAGAAATGAAAATGAAAATTTATGCGCGAAAAATGCAATTTCGTAATTTCATTTTCGCAAATAATAATTTAAATAGGGCCACAGCACACACACACACACAAACTCATATTTGTTGTGTATCTATGAGTGTGTTCTATCTGTGTGTGTGTTTGTGCATTTTTTGGCTGAATATTCCGAGTGCATTTGGTGTTTGTTCGAGTGCATTTGGCATTAATTTATTTATAAATAATTATTTACAAGCAATTAACTTTGTGTGAGCGCAGTTACAGTTTTTCACAGCACGTTATTTAGTTAGGTTTGTTTTTCAGTTTCCCAGTTTTTAATAGAAAACTAGCATGATTTTTGGGGTTATTGAGGTCTGCACAAAATGCCAATTAATTTGAATAACAAACTGTCTGTCGCTTTAAATTGCTTGTGAAATTGTTGCAAATAAATTTTGATTAATTTGTGGCAAACTAAGCTAAAATTGGATAGGAAAATTAATGGAAAATATTATGAAAATTTGTCAGAAATGATATTAATTCAAATACGTATTTGCTTTTCCATTTTAACTGCTATCTAGTTTTTAATCAATCATTTTCTATGCTGATTAAACTGCATTTGAAGCCGCGCGAGATGTTGCCAAACTTCACCTTGTGAAACTTTACAACATGCTGAAATGAAGCACGTGTAAACGTGTGAAAATAATAAAACATTGTGAAGTTTTTTTTTAGAATTTCCATTTATATTTTATAGTGTTTTTTTTTTGTTGTTTATTTTTCTCATATATATTTGTTGTTGTTTTGTTTTCTTGCGTTCTTGCGTAATTGTAGTTTAATTAATTTAATAATACATTTCTTTTAGTTAATTTAATTAATTTAGGCTTTCGTTTATAAATACATTTTAAGTGTGCTAAATAATTTGCAATTTCTATATAATGGAGCGCTATATACACATATATTCATATTGTTCTCTATTTAGTTAATTAGCTTGATGAATTTAGTTTACGAATGTATATCGATTTGCTTCTCTCCTCTCTCTCTCTCTCTTCTTCCTCTACTTCGCCTGGCTAATAGACTAATAGCTACAATTACAGTTAGGGGTGATCTCTATATAGTAGTATGTATATATATAGATATAGTATTTATTTAGTATTTTTAATTAATATATCACATTGAATTTGAAAGTGTTTTTTTGCAACATTTCTAGTAATTGTTATGCAATTAATAATTATTGTAATTATCATAATAATAATAATAATAATAGGCCTATAAATATATGTATGCATGTGGCTGTGTGTGAAGGCGCAGGTGAAAAGAAATGCCTACGAAAAGTCTTTTTTGTTCTAAATAAATTTGCCATCGCCTCTGCTGCCATTGGCTTTGCCTCTGCCTCTGCCTCTGCCTTTGCCTCTGCCTTTGCATTTGCTTTTGCTTTGACGACGTCGCGAGCGAGCAGAACCAAGATGGCCGCCCCTGCGCAGGAACCGTTTTGTGCGAGTGAGACAGCGCTATGGCTGCATCGTTGAGCGTGAGCGAGCGAGCGCGCGCGCATTGCTTACACCAGGAAAGCTTGGCCGCCGCTGCTCTTGTTGTTGGCGTCGACGCCAGCAGCGGCCGCAGCAGCAGCTGCCTGTTGTTGCTGCTGCTGCTGCTGCTGCGCGGCAGCTGCGGAAGTGGAGGCTTGCGCTGTTGACTGCGTGCTTGTGCTGGCCTGACTGAGGCCGCTGCCACTGCGCAGATGCACGGGCGCTGCTTGCGCTGCCTGCGCTGCTGCTGCCGCCGCCGCCGTTGCCGGCGCACGGAACTGCGGCTGCAGTAGACGCTGCTGCTGCTGCTGGCGTGCCAATTGCTGCAGCTGATGAGCCTGCATCTGCTGCTGCTGCTGCTGGTGATGCGGATGTGGATGAGGATGATGCAGCATGGCGCCGGGCATCATGGAGAGCGCCTCGTGCTGATCATATGCGCTATACTCCGATTCGATGCTGTGGTAAATGTGCTCCGAGGGCGGCCGCATGGCCATCGATTCCCCAACAACGGGACGCATGGGGCGTGGCGAGGGTGTGGCTGTGGTGGCCGAGGAGTAGTTGGCCTCCATGTCCTCGGTGCAGTAGTAGGCGGGTGGGGGCGGTGCCTGACGGAAGATCAGGCCGGGGGAGACGGGTTGCTTGAAGCGCTCATGATGATCCAGGGTGTAGTTGTTCCCACGTGGCGACAGCTCAATGGGTATGGCATAGCGTAGCTTCTCCCAGAAGTAACGATCGCAGGTGAGCAGTCGATTGGAGGGCACAGACTTGAGATAGGGCGCCAGCTCGGCCACATCCTCTGCCTCGCTGGACACGCTCGTCTCCTCGATGATCACCAGTTTCTGGGCCAGACCACGCAGTGCCTCATGGAAGGCATTACGGAACTCGACCCGTTGCCATTCGGTGGCCAGCAGATGACGTGTGAGCACCAATATAATCTTACGTGAGGCACGTGCTCCCTCCACCAGCTGCAGATGACTTGCCTGCGGTGGCAGATCTCGCTGCTGTATGCACAACCGGAAGGGAGGACGACCATGCTCCAATTCTGCGGCAATATTCCGGCACACAAACTCGTAATCCTTCTCCGAGTGCAATATGATGGCATCGTACAACTTGCCCGCATCCTCGAATCGTGGCTCACAGACACGCACCCCATAGTGGGCGAAGAGCCACATGCGCACGCTCTCGCGGAAGACGAAGACGATGATGAGCACCACCACGAGGAAGATGAGTACTAGGACAGCGGCAAGCAAGGGGCAATCGATAGCCATTGGCCAAATCCTGTGCCGAGCTAATGTTGCTGGCACTCGCATCCAACAATTCAGAGCAATCTCCTGCGGGCAACTTCTCCTGCGCCTGCCCCGCCGTCAGCTCCAGTTCCCGCTTGATGCCCGCATCCACGCAGTAAATATCGCCAGCATCGCGCACCACCAGCGCATTGTCCGTGACGAACTGCACCAGCTCACGCAGCTGCTGGCAGCGGCAACTCCATGTATTCCTGCCCAGCGTTAATCCCTGCAAATTGTTGCGATACTGCAGATTGGCCAGCTGTTCCAGGGGCAGCACAGTCAGCCGATTGTTGTCCAGGCGCAGCAATTGCAGCGATACCAAAGGCTCGAAGGTCGCGTTGCCAATCTGTGCCAGCTGATTACCCTGCAGATGCAATTCCCGCAGCAGCGACAATGAACGGAATGTGTCCGCATCCAGCGAGGTTAGCTTATTGTGTTCCAAGTGGAGTACTCGCAGTTGAGGCAACTGCGCCAGGGAACCATTCGCCAGGGCAACCAGATTGGAGGCATTCAGATAGAGTGTATGCAGATTACGTTGTCCCGCCAAATGGGATGCCTGCAGCATGGATGTGCCAAAGTTATTTCCATCCAGATACAGTACATTTACATCCTGTGGCAAACGTGTGGGCAGTGCCACCAGATCCTGCTTGCCACAATCCACTATGCTGCTCGACCAGGTGGCATCATGGAAGCAACTACAATTATTCGGGCAGATCATCTCGCAGTCGCAATTCTCGTACTCGCAGCAATGACATGTGGCCGGGCAATGGGTATCATATTTGCAGACAAAGTCGGATCCCATCAGGCTGCCTAGGGGACGCAGTGGAGCCTGCCGGCTATGTGGCATAAGGCACTCAATATTGGCCAAGTCAACGACACGTGGATGTTGCCTCGTTGTCAAATTATTAATCCTCTGCAGCCATTCCATGGAACAATCACATTCAAAGGGATTTCCCCCCAAATAGAATTCTGGCAGAGATTTCTCCAGTGCCACCGGTGCCACACGCAACGAATTCAACGTCAGCTTGGACAACACATTCGCATACAGATCCACTCGGGCCAGACGCGTCTTATCCACAAAACTATTGGGTTGAATCTGTGAGATTATATTGTTGTTGATGAAGAGCAACTCAATCGAATTGGGCACCGAGTTGGGTGAGATCTCTGTGATGCGATTGTGACTCGCGTCCAGTGTGCTCACACGCAGCTCCTCCTGCAGCTTGTAGTAGTTACCCAGCGCCTCAATATAATTGCCATGTATATCCAACCACTTGAGATTCGATGGGATGAACGCATAGTCGAACCAAACCAAATGATTCTCCGACAGATTCAACCAGAGCAGCGAAGCCAATGTGGCAAAGATTCCATTGATATCGGTCAAGAAATTCTTATCCAATCGAATCGCTTCGATTTCCGTATTCTTATCGAATGCACCACGCTCGATGCTCTGTATGCGATTCTTGGCAAGATTGAGGACACTCAGCCTGGGCAGCTGCTGGAACATGGAGACGGTAATGTTGCCAATGCGATTATCGATCAATCTCAGCCCGGTCAGCTGATTCAGATTATTGAATGTGCCATTCTTGAAATCAGAGATTTGATTCTCTCCCAGATCCAGTGTCTTCAGCATGCTCAAATCCTGCACAGCCTCTGGCACCTCCAGCAATTGATTACTACTCAAATCCAGCTCCTTGAGATCAGAGCAATTGCGAAAGGCCTGAGATTCCACTATACTAATCAGATTGTTATTCAACGTCAGCTTGGTCAGCACATACAACCCATTGAAGATGCGATTGTCCAGGGTATGCAGACGATTCTCGGCAAGATTCAGTGTATGCAGATTGTATAGCGGCAGGAAGGCTCCCTCCTCGATGTGTCCAATCGAATTGTTACGCATATCCAGAATCTGCAGGAAGTACAACTCCTTGAAGGTCTTCGCTCCGATGCGGGTCAACGCGTTGTTCGACAGATTCAGCACAATGAGACGGATCAGGCCGGCGAATGTGTTGTTATCCACATGATGACTGGTCAACTGATTCGCACTCAGATCCAGCACCAACAGCTGCTCCAGCCGATGCAGCAATCCCTTGGGCAGATCATACAGATCATTGTGATGCAGATGCAATTCTCGCAGTTCCTTATTGCCCGCAAAGGCATCGCTGGGCAGGGATTCCAGATGATTGTGCGATAGATTGAGCACACGCAGCGAACTGAGCCCGGCCAGAGCATTCGATGCCAACGTGCTGATGTTATTGTGCTGCAGACTCAACGTCTGCAGGCGGCGCAACCTCGAGGCGCCCCATGTGTCTGGCAGAGCACGTAGCTCATTGTGCGACAAATCCAACACTTGCAACTCGCTGCCACCACTGGCCGGCGATCCAGCCGATCCAGCTGCTCCGGCTCCGGCAGCAATACCTGCTCCGCCCAGGCAGAGTTTCTCGGAGAATCCCAAGTACTCTGCAGCCCGTATGCGATTCTGGGTGAGATTAAGCAATTGCAGACCCGGCATACTGCACCATATGCCCTCGGGCAGTTGACGCAAATTGTTGTCGCCCAAGTGCAGCTCGTGCAGCTCGCGCAGACCATGGAATGCCTGAGCGTGCAGCTCCAGCGTCTTGCCGGGTCCCCACACCGCATTGTGCGTCTCCAGCTGCAGCCGCTTCAGGGACATCAATCCCTCGAAGGCATTGGCCGGCACACGCTGCAGTTTGCAGGCATCGATGCGCAGCTCCGCCAGCTTCTGCAGCTTGCGGAAGAGTCCGCCGGACAGTTCGCTCGCGTGCAACAGATCCGCGCTGCACTGCAGCTCCAAACGGTTGGCGGTTTCAGCCACCTGCAGATCCAGCGGGGCGGCGCCGGAGGAGGAACTGGAACTCGAACTGGAGCTGGTCTGATCCAGGGCACGCACCGTGCACTTGATGTCCATTGTGGTGCGCACAAATTCCCAGGCGCATTGCTGCGCATGCGTCGCTGCCAGCAGCGCAGTCAGCGTGCCGAGCAGCAGCAACAGGCTCCAGCTAGTGCACATTTTCTCTCTCTCTCTCTCTCTAGTTTAGTGTAGTGTAATAAATTTCCTAGAGGAATATCCTCTACTCTCTCTCTCTCTCTCTGTCTCTCTCGTGGGGGGAATTTTTGTTGTTTTGTTTTGCAACTTCGTTTCACTTTCTCGTTTTCATATTTGATCGCTTTTTGTTTTACGCGTTACCGTAATCCTTGTGTGTGTGTGTCTGTGTGAGTGTGTGTGTGTGTCGTTGCGTGCACTCAGCGATTTTTTTTTTATTTATTTTTTTGGCAATAATTATTATAATAATAAATAATAATAAAAACACAGCAATTTATTTCTCTTGCTCTTTGCTCACTTCACTTCTTTCGTTTTTTCTTTCGTTCTTCTCGTTTCTGTTATTGTTGGCACTTTGAAATCGTTTGCGTTTGCGTTTTGCGTTTGTTTAGCCGGAGCTCGTTTTCTTAAAACATGTTAACCGCTTCGCGTCTCAACTCAAACTGATTGCTGGAGTTGCACGCAGTCGACTCCGTTGGCTCGTTGAAAATGTTTTTACGAGCAGCAGCAGCCGACGCCGACAGCAGCAGAGGCAGCAGAGGCAGGCAGCAGACAGACAAAACTAAGCTGGTGTGCGTGTGTGTGTCTGTTCGTGCGCTGCCACTGCTGCTGCTGCACTCACACATGCACATGCACTTTGCTGTGTGCGCTCTCACATACGCTCGCTCGCTGTGTAGCTCGCTCTCTGCCTCTCTCCCACACAGACGACGTCGCAGCACAGCACAGTGCACTTCCGTAGGCAGCAGCAGCAGCAGCAGCAGCGGCAGCGGCAGAGCATATGCAGTTCAGCAACATGCATGCATGCACGCTCTCTCTCTCCCCTCTCTCTCTCTCAATTGACTTGTACTGCGCTCTCACACAGACACGACGTACGTGTACGTGTACGTGTACAATGCACATACGTGTACGAAGAGAGCGTATGTGTGTGCTCTCACTCTCTCAAAAAGTAGGGGAAATGTTGCCCACACACACACACACACGCATGCTTAGGCACACACAGACACGCGTGTTGTTGTTGCTGCTGCGTCGTGTTTGTTGCTTCGATCGTCTTGAAAAACAAATTCGGATTTCTTTTTATTTTGTTTTTTTCGCCGTCGTCGTCGCCGTCGCCGCAAACGATTGACATTAATTAGTTGAGCTATAAAAATATATAAGCTGAGATTAGCAACGTCTTTTATAGGCAATGGGTCGGCTTATCTGGCCGAGCGAGCGAGCGAGCGTGATTATTCAAATACTCAGTATAGTATAGTATACCATATGCCTTATGTAGTATACTCGTATTACCATCGGCGCTAATCGCTAAACGATTTGTTAAATGACCGCACACACTCGACTCGGGCGTCAAATATGTCAAGTTATTATAGCACAAGGGGTTATGATCTATTATGGAATTGTAAATGACTGTGTTGGAATATTGATTAGGAGATTGGCGATGATTACAATGCGACTTTGGAAGGAAATGGGGTTAATGTGGCTTGGAAATATATTAAATAAATGTGCTATAATTGTGCTATAAACATACAAAATACTGTGGAATTGTACGACAAATATTTAGATGGAGCTTAGCGAAAAAATAAGTGAATTAACTGTGCTATAAATGTGCTATAAAAATGCAAATGCTTTTAAAATGTACGAAAAATATTTAGATGAAGTGTAGCTTAGAAATGTGTAAAGAAAAATATGCTTTAAATCTTATATGATAATAATAAATACATACTAAGAAAATGTAGAAAATAGTTACAATAGAGAAGTATATAAAATTATTGCTATAAATGTTGCTATAAACATTATGAAAACATTACACAAATTTCTAAAATGAATTTACAAGTATTTTCCATAATTTTACCATATAAAAATTGGAATATTTTCTTTCAACATTGTTTTCCTCCTATGCTACTTCCCTCTCTCTCTCTCTCTCTCTCTCTCTCTCGCACACTTGTGTGGCACACTGAGTGTTGTGCCGGCAACAGACAGTCAACAGGCTGTCGTCTTGCAACATTTCGTGTTCGGCTCCGTGTCGCCGCCACCGACTCCGACGACTCCCATCGTACCTCCCCCCCTACGCAGCCCACTTTGCAGCCCTTTTGGCAGAGCAGAGCAGAGCGTGCAGCGTCGCGTCGCAGTTGCAGTCGCAGTCGGAGTCGCCGTCGCCGTCGACGCGTCGTGTGTTGTTGCATTGCGCGTATGTTGCCAGCGCGTGTAGTGCCGTGTTGCATGCCACAGTGGCATTTACAGTGAGCCGCCTGATTCGCCTCATAAAGTGCGCGAATCTATTGTCGTCTGTCCAATATTCCACAGTACTTAGGCCACATTGCTTATGTGCCTCGTACCCCTCTCCCCTTTCCCCTTTCCCTATTCCCGTCTTGTTACAAGGAAGTGCGGCCTTCAAACGTCGCTCAGGCAACGCGTCTTCCGCTTCTGCCTCTGCTGCTTCTTCTTCTACTTCTTGTGCTTCTTTGCGGCAATTTGGCAAATTGAGACGCGTTTATGCGCTACGTAATTGAAAGAAGATATCTTTTTGGTAGTACCCTCCCCCTAAACACACTCCAAAACTCCCCAGAAAAAGTGTAAGTAAAAAGGAAAATGCAATGCAGATATTTCAAGGGGAGCAAACTAGAACTGAAAGGGATTACTTAAAGTAAAAATAAGTAGGAGAGAAAAGGAAAAAGCTAAAAGCAAATTGGAGAAAACTCTTTCCTAAGTAAAAACACAAATTTTATTCGATTCTATAAGATTTATTATTATTATTACTATCAATTTATTAAAGTAAAAACGGGCGTGAAAAATTAAAAAAAAAAATTCTTGAAGACTCTGCTTTGCTTATGAGTATTCTGACAAAATTTCAGAGCTCTAACTTTTGTAGTCCCAGAGATCTTGACGTATTACCTAATTAAAATTAGAAAAAATATACAAATTCATGTTTAAAGCTTGAGATTAAAGTTATAAACAAAACTTATTCGACATTTCTTGCAGTAACTTGAAGAAAACTCTTGAAAACCGCAAACAGATCATAATATTTAATATGTCTGAAGAGTGTGTAGATAGTATTTCAGTACCCTGAGCCTTCTTGATAATTCTGCTAAATTACACAATTTCTATAGGCCCTTTTCTGCCCCCTTCCCTTATGTACTGCTGCTATAAACCATGGAATAGAGCTTAGAACTAACTGAAGGATGTTGTCTCGCTTTCTTTAAGCTGCAACAGAGTTTACTACAGAGTTCCTTGAGTTGGGTTAGTTAGTTAGTTGGGTTACTCTTCGATGCATGTTGCCAGCGCATTAGCAGTGCGCCATCATTTTGAGTCTTAGCTTGAGTCAGTCTCTCTCACTCTTTCTCTCCTCTCTCTCTCGTCTGGGTGCGAGAATTATAGAAATATGTTTTCGCTTTGTGATAGTCGGCGAATTTACGAGTTGCTACCGTGCCCATTTATGTCATACAAACAACTACTGCAGCCCCATCGGGCCTAACTCCCCCCTCTTTCTCTCCTCCCTACCCTCTCCCTCTCTCTCTCTCCATTTCCCTCGATTTGCACTTTCCGCCAGAGCAAAGCTTGAAATATTGCATATGAATGTTGCATGCGACGCCAGCAACACACATTAACGAGCAGCAGCAGCAGCGCAGGCAGGCAGCAGCAACATCGTCGTCGCTGCCAGCATCAACGGCAGCAACATCATGTGGCAGCAACAGCAGCAGCGGCAGCAGCGTCGGCAACATTACAGTTTGAATGCTATTATTATGCCATTTTTAATGCCTTTTACATTCACGCGCAACAAGCGGCCGACGCTGCCGACGCGACGCGACGCGCCGTTGACGTTGGCGTCGCCGCGGACTGCGCTGTGAGCGCCGCCACGTTTTTATGCGCTCTGCTTCGTTTCGCAAATATTTTTGTATACCCTGCAACAGGTTAGTGCGCGACAGGGTATGCACAAAGTGAAGTTATGAAGTGCAGAAAAATACTAGAATAATAATATGCTGTTAAATACTGAAAAAAAAACGATGATTATTTATATAATATTTATTTAAATTAAAAAAATAAAATAACTATAAAATACTCTACTTAGAATCTGTTTATAGATAGAGAGCGAATTTCTGGACATTTTTAATTATATATTTTTAAAAAAAAAATGATTTATTTAGTATGCTTTACATTATTATTATTTATTATTATTATAATTATTTAAAACATAAGCAACGTATGGTATGTTCCTTAGTATTATATGGTTTATAAATCGTTTATAGTGTTTTAGGTTATTTACTGCAATTTCATTCTTTTTATTTCGGTATTACACTTTATTCCCGACACTTGTATACTCTGCCACGCAATTAAATCGCAGGGCATATTACCTAACGCGGTTATTTAATGACATTTTTAGTTACTTTTGTGCTGCACTAATTTTCGTATGTTGATCTCATTTGCAAGAGTATTAAAATACCAACATGCTAGAATACCAACATGCTAAAATACCAAACTGAATTTGGCATAAGGCAGGAGGGGGCAGAAGTGGGAAGGAGGAGGCAGGCAGCAGTCAATGCTCTTGCTCGTGTTGTAATGTCGTGTAATTGTTGCTGTTGTTGTTGTTGTTGTTGCACCTGTCATACAAGCACACACACACACACACACACACACCTAGGCCAGATATGTGAGTACTTATGTTTTTCGGCTGTCGACTTATGCCACTTAAAATTACATTAAAAAACTTCTGTCGTTGCAGGCAGCAACAGCAGCAGCAGCAGCAGCAACAAGCGGAAGAACCCACACCCAGGCAGGCAACAACCCCAGCAACAACCCCATAGTGCAGGCCCTGCCTACCTCCCCTCCACCCTCCCGTACTTCTACCTCTGCCCCTCTCCTAGTGTAAACTTTGCACAGCTTTTGGGACTTTTCTGCTGGCTTCTTCTGCCGCTGCTGCTGCTGTTGTTGCTGCTGTTGCTGCTGCTGCTGCCTGTCTGCTGCTCCTGCATCGTTCTTGTTGCTATTGCATTGTTTTATTTTTCTTCTGCTTCTTCTTCTTCTTTTGCCGTTTTGTTTTGCGGCGTTGCAAATATGAAACTTTTGTTACTTAATTATTTTGTTTGTTGTTCTTGTTAATGTTGCTGCTGGTTGCTGGTTGCTGCTGCTGGTTGCTGCTGCTGTTGCTGTTGCTATATTGTTATTAATTAATTGAGTTACACTTGCACTGCGATTGTTGTTGTTGTTGCCGCTGCTTCTTGTTTGTTTAGTGGTGCGAATATTTTATGAATTTTTAAATTTCATTATTGTGGCATGTGGCATGTGCCGACAACGTTGATGTTGCTGCTGCCGCCTCTTGTTGCTGTTGCTGTTGCTGCTGTCACATGTCGACGACCCCCTGCAGTCAAAGTGTTTGGCTATTAGGCACACACAAGCCTGCACACACATATGTGTGTGTGTGTTGGCATATCTAAAATTCTGCACCGCATTCCGGGGACACAAAATTGCGGCACAGCACAAAATTACTTGAAATTAGTTAGCCAAAAGTGTGACTTAACCTGATTTTGGCCAAAAGAAAAACCAGCAAAAAAGCTAAGGGAAGGAAAGAAAACTCAAAGTATTAAGGAATCAAGTAGTTTAATTTTCAGTTAAATCGTTTATTTATTTTATATCATTTTCAAGTCTATAAAGGGCTAAAATTCATCAATAAAGCGTTTTCTGTCTGTATGAACACGTATATCTCAGGGACTATAGCAGCTTAGCCCATCAAACTTGATGGCAATACTGCTAAGTAATGCAGTTAAATTTTAGACTTCAGCCACGCCTCCTAACGCCTTTGTAGATCATTGAAAATCGTGCCCAAAGCGCAATTTGCATGGCAGTAGCTTAATATTTTGTTGGTTTAAGTGGTTTTATACTGGAATATAACTGTAGTCAATTCTGTGATTATAAATATTACTATTTCAATTTTATTTAGTCCAAATTTAAGCACATTAAATACGTAACTTAAGATATTACTAAGCTCTTTGCCAACTCCAAGCTGCAGCTTGCTTGAATCCAACTGAATCTCAGCGAATTGTCGCAAGTTTATGCAACACGAATGACTGCGCCTTAGACCACATAAGCCCAATCCAAAGCCAGAGACAGAGACAGAGACAGAGACAGAACTGGAGCCATCGCCCTTTTGGTGAGCTTCACACACAATCCGAGTGAAATCCAACGAGCAAGTCCTGGCTGTGAATCGACGCCCTGAAATATTATTCATACGCCGCGTTCGCAGGCAGCAGGCAGCAAGTTGCACACTCCACATGCAGCATGTTGCAAGCAAGTCGCAGCTTTCATTTCGCTTCGCATAACTATGTCAAATTAGTGTCTGTGCCTCTGCCTCAGCCTGTGCCTGTGCAGCTTTCCCAGCGCCGTGGCGTATTCAGGCTACACTCCACGTCCACGTCCAAGATGCACCAAACTTTCCCACTCCGCTTGGGAAATTGTATTCAAATGCAGCGCGGGGCAAAAGCAAACATTTTTTAATTGAATTAGAAAATGGCAATGGGTCAGCAGCACGTTTGTAATGCATAATTTATTTGTTTTCCCCCTCTCTCTCTCCATCTTTCTCACTCTCTTCGACTTCGCCTTCGACTCGAGTCGAGTTCAAGTTTCGCCAAACAAACTGAAACTGATTTTTCCTCGCTTAACAATTTTTTCAGGCCAAAATTTTCATAATCTTTTGGCCAACTAGAGAATTGCAGCGATCTGCTGCCTCTGCTGCTGCAGCGTGCACAAATTATGAATATCATTTGGAGGATTTTAATGAATTGAGGCCTCGATAGATAGAGAGAGAGAGAGAGCAATAGGGGTGAGTAGCAGGCAGGAGGAGAAGAAGGAGGAGGAGTACAACTCGATTTGTCTTATGGATATGGGGAATCCGAACGTGGCCTTACCAAATGGATGAGAAATGCTGCTGCTGTTGTTGCTGCTGCTGCTGTTGCTGCTGCTGCTGCTGTTGCTGCTATTGCTGCTGCTGCTATTGCTGCTGCAAGTTGCTGAAGTGGAGACGCTGCAGAAGTGAAGAGAAATGCGTGTGACAGGAGCAGCTCCTTGGCAAAGTCCCTGGCAGCTGTCAAGCCAGCGAGTACTTCAGCATTACACTGCACAACATACGACTGGTATGACTGCAGTGTTTATTGTTCGATCCAAATGAAATTTGCAGGATAGATAGTTAAAATAATAAGCATATTATATGCAAAAGCAGACTGTTGTATCTTTAAATTTAGCTTGCAAAACAAACTAATGATTTTTTAATAATTGATTTGCGTAGGCGTTGGGCATGGTAGCCAACATTTAAAATATGCTCGCTAAGGGCTGGTTAAATAGATGATATGCATGCCAAATTTGATAACTCTAGCTCTTATAATACCAGAGATCTGCGTGTTCATACAAACAGAAATTACTAAATCTACTTCTCTGTTCACTACGACTAAAAATATAAACCTAGAGGGCTCTTTTATGTTTAACTGTGCCTGTTAGAACCTCGTATATACACTTTTTCCCATGGTCGTTCCTTTCTAGGCCACCTGCAACTTGTTCTTATCCTTACTTGTTCCTATTCGGAATATTTTGCAGCTTTTTATTTTGCATTAAGAATGCACTTAGCTATTTCTCAAAGCTTTCTCCATCAATTTGAAATATTTCTAATCATTTCTTGTTGATTTTTTTGCGTGCTTGCGAAACCTTTTGCAGCGCAGTGTGCTCTGATATTGAACAGGATTGCAGTTGTTGTTGTCGCTTTTGTTGTTGTTGTTGGTCTTTATTGCTGTTGCTGTTGTTGTTGTTGTTGTGTTATATCAGGCTCATTTGATATGCGGGCTCAGCAATGCGCCCACACGAAGCCGCTGAAACAATGCAAGGCATTTCTTATATCGTATGTGCCATGCGATATTTTATATATAAACATATATATATATTGTAGTATGGTATTAAGTATAGGAATAAAATACAAGGCAACAACGCGACATGATGAAACATGCATATTGAGTGTGTAACGAGCTACGCGCGCTGCTGCTGCCATCGACCGCTCAAGTGCATCTTAAAGATACTTTCGCCGCATTGTGGAGTCGCCCGCTGCAAGTTAAGTGTGTGCGAGTGGCGGCGAGTGCTCGTCTATTGTGAATGAACACACAGATTCAGATGGGGCATATTGTTTATAGGGGTTGATATATGTGCTTTAATGTGCATAAACTCTTTTCGGCTGCAGCCCCGAAACGGGGTTAATTATGCGTTTGTTACGCCCCGAAAGAAAGAGTATCTCGGGCCCAGGCGCAAATATTTATTGGCTGCCTTTGATTTATGTGCAGTGCAGTGGGGGCGCCCCACACTCTGTGGAGGCATCTGGAAAAGCTGCTGCTGCTGTTGTTGTTGCTGTTGTTGTTGTTGCAAATTGGCCACAAGCGGTTCTACCTGCTGTGACTAAAGAGCGTAACATGTGTGGCAAGCTCAGCAGATTAGACTCGCAACTTGGACTGTGACTAACCCGATCCCGTTCCCCGAGATGCGTTACTTTCATTCAAGCCTCATCTGGTCTGAGATGGTAAATTATAGAAAACTACTATAAAGAAAGGGGTAAAAGAAAGATATGCTGCTTTTCTAAATTGAACAAACTACGCTTTCTTGAGTAAGTTATTAACAAGTCTATAATACAGTCAAGTTTTTTAATGAATTAATAGAGCTAGCTCTGGTATTCCTATAAGAAACTGTGTGGTAGATGTTAAGTACTGTGTATTACAAAAATAAATACTGCAGGTTTCAAATTATGCTTGCGAATCGGTTCTTATGCTTTTAAAGGGGCGTTAGGGAGGCGTGGCTAAATAATAAAATTATATTTTAAGCTGTAAAATACCTATGAGTATTGTCACAAAATTTGATAGCGCTAGCTCTTTTAATTCTCAAGATCTACTCATTTTTATAGATGAACAGACGAGCAGACGGACAGACACAGAGACAAACAGACAGAGCAGACGAGCAGACGCGCATACACGCAAATTCTGTTGCATTTTTCCTAGTGTAAAAATAATAAATATTTCATATTATTAATGCTAGAGCTTCAAAGCTGTAGCTACCCATACTATATAATAAAATCAACATGTTTCGCTGCTTACAGATTTTTCTATTAGTTTCTTCCCCCCCTCCCCAGAGAGATAAACGTAACTTTTAATTGGTTTCTCCTCTAACGAGCACTCGTATTTCTCGTGTATGTACAACTCGGCTGTCTGGCTTGCTGGACAGGATTGTGTTACCAAGCCAAGTGCAGTAGCTCAGCGGGAGCTAATAGAGTAGTCCATAAACTTGGCTAGCAGAATCTTTAGCTACTTCTTTAGTATTTCTCTGTCTCTCATTCGATTTGCATGCCCAAAACTTCAGCTTTCTCGTTTTTATTGTGTTAATAATTCACTTCCTTCGCCGATCTTTAAAATACTTTCATAATCGTTGAAATATTTCGACAAAAATTGCGAGCACACAGACACAACCCATAATCATGGGCTAAGCATAAAAAGCCAAGCAGACAATTCTAATTGTCAGGCCCGCAGTTCGCAGTTCGCAGTTTTTCAGCATTTTGTTAAACTTCACTTTAAGAGGCCCCAGAGAAACAGAGAGACAGACAGAAAAAAAAACAAACCGTATATAGCGAAGTTATTCAAAGACGTTTCGAAGAGATTTATCGGAACCCTTCATTAGGCACACGAAACTCAACTCGGCGAAGAACGGGCGACTCATGTTTATAAATTGGTCTATAATTTTATTTTTACAGCTTAACTTGTATTATTATTATTTTTTCTCGTATTTTTTTCGTATTTTTTCAGCCTCAGTTAGCCCTAAAAGATCGTTGAGCGTTGTTTTTGCAGGCGCAAACTAATTGCCAAAAATGAGTGAAAATCTCTAAGAGGGAAAAACAATATTTTCTTTTTGCCTTCGCTCTCTCTCTCTCTCGGATCTCACCTCCGTCTTGTTGTTTCAGCAAACAGTTTAGCAGTGACGCGCCTAAGCCGCCTCCTGCGCTCGCCCGATCTCTTTTGCCTCTGTTTGCAGGTAGCTGCGCTGATTGCTGCTCTGCCGCAGCGCTGTCGCTGCGCAGGGGAAATGCTGCACGCATACAACTGCACGCTCGCTCTCTCTGCCTTTTCGTTGTATTGGTGAGAGAGAGCGCACGCTCTCTCAGCTACGCTCGCTTTGTCTCGCTTTGCCTGCCTGCTGGTGCATCTTGCCACTCGCTCGCACAATTTGCGCTGCGATCGTAGCTGCGCTTGTGTGCGTGTCGCTCTCACGCACACACGCGCAGCTTGCGCGGCGCGCTCTCTCACTCTCCCTCTCTCGACTTGTTTGGCCGCGCTCTCTCGCGCTCTCTTTGCGCTGTCATTGACACGCTCAGCAAACGGCGGCAGCAACAGCAGCAGGTTAGCCAGGCAATTATGTATCTCGTGTATCTGTAACTCGCTCGCTCGCTTGCTCGGCTGCGTCGAACAGACTGCGGCAGCGACTGCAGCTGCGAGTGCTGCTTCAAATGCCTGACATTTTACGCTATCACTTGCAATTTTATTTTGCACCGCATTTGCGCATTTGTTTTCACAGTCGCGCCTGCGCATACTCAATGAGTACCCAAATTCGGACGCCAAATATTCACAATATTCACAAGCGAAAAGGGCAAGTTTGTATTTGCGTTGCCCTATTGCGCTGCCCTGCGCTGTCTGTGAACTGAATACCGTAGCTGATTGAGACAATATCGTAAAAAATCGCAGTCATGTGAAATTCGATCTCTGAATGGAACTGGGACCTCTACAGACCCTCTTCCTCTCCTCTCTATTTCCCCCCTTGCTCTCCCCCTCTTCGCGCTGGCGTCATAGCGAATTTAGTTACCTTTTGTCGCCTTTTGTCGCCTTTTATTGCCCCTCGCCGTGTTCTGCTTAACTCGTTTTACCGCACACACAAAATGCTCTCATTCGGCTCAAGTTGTTGTTGTTGCCATTTTACAATGTACTTGTTGTTGTTGGCCTGGCTTAAATGAAACTAAATGAGGCGGTAATCAAGTTGTGTTCCAAGCGTCCGTTATGGCCGAGGCACCTCTTTGCGGTATTTTCGTTTCGTTTCTGCTTTTCGTACCTCCTCCTCTTCTCTCCTCCTCCTCCTCCTCCTCCTCCTCCGCCTTCTCTGCCTCTCTGCGAGTTTTGTTTTTATGCCTCTTGTGGTTTACAGCAAATTTCACACTTGCATGAGGGCAGCAGCTGGAGAGGAGCGGGCAGAGGGAGTGGGAGCTGGAGAGGAAGTCTCTTGGAAGGAAGTCTGCGAAAGCGTAGACGCCACAGCTTTTTTTTTTTCTTGTGGCAACACTGATTGATTTTTTAATGTTCAGCAACAGGCATAAGAAGCAGGAGAGTGAGAGAGACAGAGAGAGAAAGAGAGACTGAGGTATACTCTGGCAGCTGGGTAACTTCATATGTGGGGACTGTGGCGAGAGAAACATGAGCTCAAGACAGCTAAATTACTTGATCAAGTTTTTGGCCAGTCTTTTATAGGAAGAATTTCTGCAAGAATTCCAAAAGGAAACAATGTGAGACTATTTATTTATGCATAGAACTTTTATGGAATCTGCAGAGTTATAAATAATTTTTAGCCTGAAATCGATTAGAATATTCGAAAATAGCATGCAAAACTATTCCAAAACAAATTCGGGCATAAAATGTTGAAACTATCAATATTATACCGATTTTTAGGGTTTTTTTCTACTCTTTTTTTGGCTTTAATCATTCATAACATTTTCAAATATCATTAGATTTCTCTCGGAAATGACTTTTTGATCATGGTATTAATTCTTAAATGATTCTGCATTTCAATTTGATCGATTTGGAAACTTTGATTTTTTTCGATTTTTTCCATGCAACCCCCTTGTAAAAATTTCGAAAATTTTTCGAAAAATTTATTTTTGATTTTTTGCTTTAAATCAATTAGGATATTCAAAACTAACATAAAAATCCAATCCGCAGCTGATTCGGACACAAAATGTGTAAAATATGCATATATTATTGATTTTTCAGTGTAGCTGAGGCTACACTGTGAAGGTACCCTCTCTGCCCCTACACATACTCGGCTTTCACTTGATTCTTCACTCAGAGAGACCTCAGACTTGACAAATTCATTTCAATATTTTCGTTACACTCGAGGGCAGCATTGCCATCGCCATCAGAGATCTCCAGCCATGCAGCTACTGTCGGTCTGGTCGGGTAGAGCATCCCGAGCACTTCACATGCCTCTCTATGGACTCTCTCGTGTATATATTGTATAATAAATATTATTCCTCAACCAATTCGGTGTGTGTTATTTTTCAGTATTTCAGTTTTTTATTCTCTGGGTTTTTTATTTTTTTCCGGCCAGTGGAGGAGCCACTGTAGCCACTCGAAGCCCACTACAGAAATTCAGCGGACCAAGCCATGACTTAATTAAGAGCCGCACGTTTATTGTGCTTACCTGCGTGTTTTTTTTCTTCTTTTTTTTTTTGTTTTCAGTTATTTTCGGATTTTTGTTTTTTATTTTTACAACATTTTTAGCCTTTTGTTTTTGTTGAACTTACACTTTTTCGTTTTACGATTGTTGCTGCTGAAACGTCATCATAAATTGCAATTAATTTTCAGCAGCAGCATAATAATCGTATATTTCTGTCGTCGTTATATACGAGTGTAGTATACCCTGTAGGTGTTTCATTAACTTTAACCTTGAGAGAGCTGGAGATCTCGACTCGACTATTTTGAATTATTTTCACACCTTCAACTCGAATCCACTTAAAATAATGCCAATCACGAGGCCCATTTGCCATTGTCTCTGTATTCATTCTCTGCTTTTTCTTCGAGTGTAGTCGCAGTCGAATTGTTGCCGCATCATGGCGCAAAAAATGAGATATAGTAGTAGCCAGTTATTTATGGGAAGGGGGGCAGCTATTTAAGGAACGACCCTGAGCGAGTTGAGAGTGATAACAAATTGTTCGATTTACATATGCCTCTCTCTTATCTTTAAGCCTAATTGGGAAGAGTGGGAAAGGGGGCAGGGAAGGGGCTGCTGGAGCGGGGGAGTCTAGCTGGTAACTAAAGCAGGAGAGTTTTCACTTCAAAAGTGCCGAATTTGGTAGCTGTCTCTAGGTTTTTTTGTCTTATCAATGAATTTCTTTTCTAAAGTTTTCCTCATTTCCCTTTTTCGAAATGCCATAAAAAACGAGTAGAGAGCGAGAGGGGGAGAGTGGGAGAGAGAGAGAAAAAATGCTTAATTTTTGCCTTTTACGACGATCCCCAACAAATGTCAATTGATATGAAATTTCATTTTACAGCTGCAGCTCGCGTGTTAGTTCAGATCTCCCCCGCCTCACCCGCTCCCTCTTCCTCTCCCTCATCCTCTCTCCCTCTGCTGTTACCACTGCTGCAGCTGAGGCCAAATGCAATTGGCCATTGTCATAAAAAACACTTTGTGAAAGAGTTTTGTGCGGTTTGATAGTGTTGCCGTCGCCGTTGCCGTCGCTGTTGTTGGACCTTTTTTATGCATCGTCGAGCAGAAAGTGTAGCAGTTATCTGTTACACGAACCGGCGAACGCGACTGCTCGACAGTTCCTCTACCCGACTCCTCTAACCGACTCGACTACCCTACCCTGCCCTCTGCTAGGAGGATATGCAGCAGGAGGCACAGCCGTCGCGCACTGAGAGAAATGATTATAGGTTTCATTTTGGAGAGGGGCAAAGAGTTGCGGTTCAGGGTTTAAGTGTGATCGTTTTAATGAGTTCGTGCGGGGCAATTAAACGCTGAATTTGAAGATATTTCTCTGGGGAAGGAGGGCAGAAATTTATGTCCGAAATTGTACCCAAAACTCAATGGGGTAAGATGATTTGAGCGGCTATACGATCTGGCTAGCTCAATTTTATTTGAATTGCGCAAGACTTCAATATAAAAGAGTCTACATTTTTTATTTATATTTCTGTTATAACAAAACAATAAATATAATATTATTTTATGTACAAATTTACCATAACACAGCTATATATATGATCTTAAATTCTTCATAGTTTTTAAATAAATTTTAATACCTAAAATAATTTTCAGAGAATTCTTTTAAAATTAATCTAGGTATAGGAAAGTTAATTATTTAATTTATTAGAACACAGAATTTAAAAGAGAACTCTTTTGAAATAAACTAGGAATTTAATTACTCAATTTTTCTATTATATATTTTATATGCTACACAATATTTCCGTAAGCCCTTAACATGCCCAACAAATTTATATTAAATTAGCGCTAATAATATAGAATTTACTATACGTTGCTGCTTATTACTCACAATTTCCTCAAGTTTACCTCTAGTATATCGTATAACTCGCCTAATCATATATTATTTAAAGAAAGATTCTACAAATAACTAAAAAAAAATACCCGGCCATGTCTGGGCCAACTCATTAGTCTTTGGTTCGTCCATTAAATAAAACCCAACGATTTTTCCCATGGGCGGCCTGTACTTTCCGCATAATTTGCATATCTCAATTTCAGTTCATTTACCGAGCCCAGTAGCGCAGTGTAGTTG
This sequence comes from Zaprionus kolodkinae, assembly GCA_018901885.1. Taxonomy (NCBI): domain Eukaryota; kingdom Metazoa; phylum Arthropoda; class Insecta; order Diptera; family Drosophilidae; genus Zaprionus; species Zaprionus kolodkinae. The sequence continues at coordinate 2,245,558 of JAEIFM010000288.1, read as the reverse complement.
CTGTCTGTCTGTGGTGCAGTGCAGTGTAGTGTACGTGGCCATTACAATAACCACAACATAAAAAGGATATGCCTTGGCTACTGCCTCGGATACTGCTACTGGGCTGCCTTTAAAACTTTGTAGTGTTCTATTCCACGCCCCGTTTTTATTATCAGCCAGCTAAGTCGGCGCGCAACTTAAGGGACGGCACATAAAACCGAAGAAAAGGAATACACTCACACAGATACATTCAGAGAGGAATAGATACATATACATAGATACATAGATACAGTGCCTAGGCCATTAGAGGCGAGTGCAGTTGACTATCACGAGTTGGCAGGCTAAGGATAAAGGCAAGAGTGCTCGAGGAAGGCAAAGGGGAAGGGGAAGGGGATGGGAAAAGGTGCTACCACTAAAAGTTGACCCAAATTTTATCATCAATGTGACAGAAAGTAGCGATTAGATGATGCCTTTTATGGCTGCTGTTGCCCTCTCCCTCTCTCCCTCACTCTTCCCCTTTATAGAGCCGACTAAAGGTGCCACTGTGCAGAGAGTTCTGAATGGGTTTCGTAAGACCGTAAAGCGTCGCTGATATCTTAATTTGCCGCGTCTATCGCTGCTCTACGCTTTGAGTGGTGCAGGGTGCCTGGTACAGGGTGCATGTCGCAGGTCCAGACGCCACTCAAGTTGTTGCAGCTGCACTTGTTTGAGTTTCCAATGGGACAACAAATACACACACACACACACACACACACAGAGCGATTCTTGAGATGTATCCGGTGTGATCGCTGTGGCTGGCGCCGTCAGAGCAAATACACGCGCATCCTGTTGGGCACTTGAGTTTGTGCATACCCTGTAAAGTATAGAAATAGGCATAGTTAGGCTGAAGTTTGGTAGACTTAAAGAGCAGCCAAAGACGAGGATAGTTTCAGCATTTACAGAGTGTTTTCTAAGTATTTTTAGTATTATGTTATATATTATATGGAATGAAAATTAAAAATAAATTATTTTTTATATTAAAAAAATATTAATTTAAAAATAAATAACTTTTAAACTAAATATAATATTAATTTAAAATAATTTTTGTATATATTTTCCCTACTTTTCATTTTACAGGGTATTTGCCAGGCGACTATTTAGCTTCTCGCTCCCGCTCGTTTCCTTCAAATGATGCAGAAAATCGCAGCGCAGGCAGCACAGGCAGCTGAGGTATCTGAGGCTGATTTTTGTTTGTTGTGTCACTGCAGCAGAGGCGGTCCCAACTAGGCATGAAATGGAATGTCCAGGAGCCGCACAGGATCCTATCGGAAGTTGATAGCGGCGCGACCAAGTAAGTAACTCTAGACGTGGCTTCCTTTGAAGTATTCCCCCTGGGTTTTTTGGGTGGGCCGCGATAAAGCGACAGATAACTAATCCAATTTTGGAAGAATGCAAATCTCAGCTGCTGGACAAAGGCAGCCGGCTCTCTCTCTCTCTCTCTCTCTCTCACTCTCTCTGTATCGCTCTCCCTGCTTGTCATTAATATTTATGGAGCCTAAAAGGTCTCACGGCCCACTTAAGAGCCGTGTGATAGAATTATGAGACCACAGGAAGTGCTTACAATTTATATCAATAATGCCGTTAGGCACCGAGCTGCAGGCCAACAGGCTCCTCTCGCTGCTTATTTATTTAGCCAAGTTAACAGGCTGTCGCTTTTCTACTTTTTTTTATTTTTGCCTGCCTTTGTGGTAATCTTTCAACAACTTTTCATGCCTCCCAACTCGACCCGACTTGTTGTATATTTTCTCGGCTTTTCCTCTGTTTTTTTTTTGCTGGCCTGAACGCATTTGACACGCAACTTGGCCGCACTGGTCGCTTGGCTGGGTTCCTCCCTCCCTGCCTGCCTGCCTCCCCCCTCCTGCCCTACTGCCTGTCGTGCCTAGCCGAGGTCCGCCTCAAAATCAACTGCTAACATGGCATAACTTATGGCCCAACCATGCAAATTTTGGTTTTTTTTTGCTGTTCCGTTATGGAATCACACGACGACGAGCGTTGGGGGCGGAGAGGCGGAGGTCTCAACCAGGTTTAAGGCACAAGTTATTGGCACTTTGTCAAAAGGCAAATAGTGGTATATGTGCGAGTATATGGTGTACCTGGTAGAAGACCATATGATAGCAGAGGTTTACACGTGCTGTGCAGCTTAGTAGGGAAACTAATCAAAGGTTGGAAGACTTTTTATGACTTATAGAAATTAAACATTCAGTTAGAGTTGTCAAAGATGATCTCTTTGAGGGCAAGGGGGAATTGAGAATAGTTAAGAAATGTTTTAGAATATTTGAAAATTTTAAATTGCGCAAGAGTTAATAAAGATTATTTTTAAAAGGGCTTAGGGGGTATAAATCACAGTAGTATTTATTAGAAGTTCTAATTAGAACACGTTTTTTTAATTTTTGTTCTTTATACTTCAAGTTATTCAATAGTTATGTATATCTTTTGGTTTTAAAACCTTCGGTATTTGACTGAATTTTAATAATATATATCTTCTAGTAGTTTACTGCTGCTTTGAATATATTTCTCAGGTAATATCTTGAGTTTAAGTACATTTTATCATAAATTGAAAGTGTGGAGTTAGGAAACATGTAAGGAAATAAATATATCATCAATTTAAGCCCTTTCTTTCTTCCTTTTTCAATCTTATTCCTTTCCAGCTATCTTTTTATTACTCTAAAGAGTTGCAGCATTTCTTCATATTACTGTGAAGAGTTGCAGCATTTCTTATTCTTGCATAATTCTATTTTCCCATCCCAAATCTTAAGTCCTTCATCGCATAAACCTCCCATACTTACCTCAAGCAATTCGCGTGTGCCGACTACATATCGTAATCGCAGTTACCCAGTGCTCCATATATCGTTCCCCTCGACGAGCACATGTGCCCGACCAGGACGATAATTGGCTGCGCTAATTTACCTATTTAACCAGATTTGTAAGGAGCCCAAAGGCGACTTAGCAGGCGGAGTTACAAAGGGAGGGACAGGGTAGTCCAAAACTAAACATGCAAATTAGGCGCCAACGAGAACTAACCGTGTGTGTTTGTGTGTGTGTGTGTGCTTGTGTTTGAGACCGTTGATTTTCGTGGAAAACACTTGGCAAGTCAATTGTCAAAATGGGAATATCGAGATAAAAGATATAGTAGTATTTCACAAGCTACCACGACAAGGCCTAATCTGGTGCAGGCTTGTCAATATTTGGAGCCTTGCGGGATTGGGCAACTGGAGCAGGCTGGTGCCATAATTGGGCTGACAATGAAGACAATAGAGACAAACGTAGATGGATTCAAGATCTAATCTTATCTCTGCAGCCACTAAGGGCTACCATAAAGGGGGAGGCAGGGGCAGGATGCAGGGGCTAATGTTAATTGCATTAATAAACGAGCAGCCACTTGAGAGAGGGAGTTACGTAGGGGGAGTATGGTACTATATAGTACTATATCTGCCTGTTTGTTTCTCCTCTTGTTTGTTTACCTCCCCCCTCCCTCATCACATTCAATTAGAAATGAAAACAGAGACAACAAAAAGGTATACAAAAGTGTTTTAGTTTTGCCTTCTGCCTTCGTGAAAAAACAAAAACAAAATATTTAGAAAGTAAAGAGAGAAGCAACAACAACAACAACAAAGAGAACAACAACAATGATAGCTACTATAGGACAACATATGTACCAAAGGTAATTGTCAAGTAGAGCAGAGACAACCGCAGACACTGCGGACGCGGCACGAACTGCAGCAGCAGCAACGGGTTCGAGACCGAAGTCAACGTCTGCAGTTGCCACTGCGGAGCGGAGCTGAGGCTACTGCAGCGCACACATTAACCCATTGCAGCCCCTCCCCCGCCCCCATCCCCACCTACAACTACCAGATGACATACAAAAATGGTAACACAAACATAGATAGAGGGGAACATGCAGGCTGAAGACGAATAGGGAATGCTCTAGTTGGTATAAAAGATAGATAAAATGATATACCATAGTAAACTCTACTTTATATTAATAAAGCTATCAAATACGTCTAGTAAACTGTGTAGACTTGCCTTACATATAGTTGAGTAAAGCGAAATATGCCTGGAAAATTGATAAAACTCTGTTTGTCTGTATGAACACGCAGATCACAGAGACCCGAAGAGCTAGAGCCAGCAAATTTAGTGACAACACTCATAGTAACTGTAGTATGATTTTAAAACTAAGCCACGCCCTCTACCGCCCCCACAAAGTCCCTAAAATCCTCTTGCCTTGCCTGAAAAAACTTGAAAATCATTTAAAATTGCCTGGCTGCAAATGTAGATAAATCTAGTCGCTTTTTCCAGCAGCTTTCTATGCAGTCGAGTTTGCTCTACAATTCCCTTATACCCTACGCGGTTAGGGTAGCGCACAGTACAAGCAAGACAGTAGTAGTTGTTGTTACTTATGCCGTCTGTGTGGTGTGTGTTGTGTGTAGCCTGAAAAACACTTTTGGTAACATTCTTGTGGTTTTTGGCTTTTCAATAGACCCGAAAATATGCGCGACTGCGGTCGCTGCGACTGGGGGTACTCTAGCGGGTCGTCGTAGGGTTAGACATATGCGTGACAATTAATATAGAAGACTTGTCGCTGGGGGAGGGGGTGCAACGTTGACAGAGGTACACAAAACGGAACTGCAGACATTGTTGGGGCCTAAGACACGGTCTTCTCGTGTTTGTTTTGTTTGTTAGTTTTCCCAATGTTGCTGCGGTGTTGTTGCTGTTGTGTGTTGTTGTTGTTGCCTGTGTTGCTGCTGTTGTCTAGTCTGGGCAAGTTTGTCCCTCTCTCTCTCTGGTCGTGCTACGGTGGCATATGCGAGCGAGTCCGTGAGGCATACCGTGTGTGGCGTCTAAGTGACAGCGCCAAGCCGCACTGGTTGTGTCTGTGTGTGTGTGTAGGTGTGGGGGCGACTGTGTGTGTGTGTGTGTGTGGAGCTGTCCTGGACACGGCACCTGCCAAAGTAGAAACCAATTTGCGGGCATAAAACAAACTGTACCCGCTGCCATTCTGCCAGCCAGGCAACCTGTACCCGCTACAATATTACGTGTGCCGCAAGTCTGGAGGCAGCAACGGTCGCGTGTCGCTTATCAGGCTGCTTTATCAGCGCCGCAGCAGCAGCAGCAGCAGCAGCAACAGTCCAGTGGCAGCAGCAACACTCGCCTTGCCTCGCCTTGCCTCAACTGGAGTCCGGCAAAAACTTCGTTAGCGTTTTGTGGCGTCTTGAGCTATTTGCTACTTGTTTTCCTGCCACAAGGGCTGCCCCTCAATGCGAGTGTGTGTGTGTGTGTGTGTGTGTGTGCGAGTGTGTGTGTTTGTGTGTGTTTGTGTGTGTTTGCATTGGCAGTTGCATATTTTAAGCCAGAATTGTTGCTGTTTTGCCCTCGCCTCGCCAGCAACGTGTACAATATTGTGCAAATGCATTTCCACTTAGATCCCAACTGATTGCGACACCCTCCCCCTCCCCCTCCCTCTGGCCTCTTGCCCTCCCGCCCCTGCAATTGACAGGGCGTGGCATGTGGAGTTAAAATGCCATTTGAGTTGGCTTGGCTGGGAAAAACACACACATGAAAGGAATTCCAACAAAAGGCTCTGGCGACAGGGTCAAAAAAAAAAGGGTGTCTCGATATGCCGCAGCTGATAAGCCAGAGCAGCGCATATTTGATAGCAGGCTTTAAGAGAGGGAGTACCCCCTTTTTTGGATTTCAATAAACTGTATAAATTTGTGGAAATTTAAAAAAAGGATATATAGAAGATAAATTAAATAATTGGAAGCATTTTTAATTTAATCTGCTTTGAAATACAGTCAAAATTCTCTAGGGCCTCATGAAGTTGTAGAAATACTAGGAAATCTCTCTCAAAAGGTTGCAGAAAATATTTACGCTTTCAGAGAGGGCTCTACCCTTTAAAGAGGTATCCTGCAAACAGTTTTTATTTAATTCCCAAACTCCTTTTATAATCTTGAAGTAAGAACATACCCAGCAAACTGAATATGTACTGTATTCCATCAATAATTTTAAGAGATTTAATAAGATTTATTAAAAACTATCATTATTTTTATAAATCTGTAAGAAATAAAATAAATAGGAAAATATCCCTTAAATTAGAATGATAAGTAAATTAAATTCAAAAAAAAAAAAAAAACAGAAATTGTAATGCATAAAATTTAAATACTATTTCTATACTAATCAACAATAAAATTCTTATTACAGGAACTTGATTCCTAATAAGTAATAATTTATGTTTATTCCAAAAACTTCCTAAATAACTGCAGAAATGACTCTCAGTGGAACAAATTGGTATCCACTTTCTTTCGAGGATTACATCTCTGCAATGTGCGATTCGGCGGAAACAACGCTTGAAAGAGCGGAAACAATTTTCGAGTTCTTAACTCGTACAACGAATTCAAGTGGGATTTGGGTTCCTCCGACACTTGTCACAGATCTCGCCTCTGATCTTTGCCAAATGCGTGAAATAGATACTCGAGTGCACTCACTCCTCGCTGCAGCTGCTGCAGGATGCAGGATTCATTGTGCCACCAAATACGAATTGCATTTGGAGCCTGCTGCAACGACAATAACTCAATTTGTAAGACTTGAGGCAGGAGGCAGGAGTATGCTACAAATTGACAGAAATATGACCCAAGTCGAGGGCTCTGAGACGGAGACTGAGTCCAGGCTCAGCAAACTAAACTCTCATTGAAAGTCATAAATTTGTCATCTCATCGATTGCATGTGAAATTTGAGCATCAGCTGCAGTCTCAGTCTTCAAGAGGTTCCCCCCCTCTCCCTCTCACTCCCTGCATGTAGTTCTCATCTCATCCGTAGCTGTTTATATCTGTTTGTTGTCCTTTAGGGCACTTTATTGCTTTATTATGTCGCTGGGCGTCTTCATTGTGTCAATGTCTCCCGATGTTTTTCCCTGTTGTTCCTCCCGTAGATATTGTTGTTTCTTGCCAGTTCCACGTAATATGGAGTGCAATTTATGCAGGGCCGCTGCCACCGCTCTGAAATTCTGCAACGTCTTTAGACTCTGGTATATATTAAATTACACTTTTTGCCAGCCTAAGCATTTGGCTATAAAAAAGAAAAAGAAAAAACTGCACGGAATGCAGCTGAAAAAGCAACAGGAATACGCAAGCTTGCGACTTTCGTATGCTCTAACTTTCAAACTAAGCCAACGACCCTGCTGAAATTTCACATATATCTTGAGTATAGTATCAGTTATATTTATAGCAAATTTCAGTGCAATATGCCCATAAATATGGCTATTATACGGGTTTTTTCCTACTTACTGCTCTCTCTCTTTCTTTATGCTGTCTGTGCGCATATTGCGGGTTCTTTACTTTATGGGGCATCAATAAATCGCTTAAGATAAAAAGTGCCTGATCAAAGGGTAGTAAAGATAGAGAGGGAGGGGTAGGGATACGAGGAGGGGGGCTGAGAAGTTACGCCTTTGGTTTGTTGCTCACTTAACTGGAATAATTGACATGAACGATTCCTTGGCCCAACTCTTTTGTGGTTTCAGATTTAACTAGACGCCTTCGAGGCTGCCCTCCCTGCCTTATCCTTGGGTATCTTCAACCTGCTGCTGCTGCTGGGATTGTCAACGCCTGCTGAGGCTGCTCCTGCTCCTGCTCCTGCTCCTCCTCCTGCTCCTGCTCCTGCTCCATGCTCGGCTGAGTAGCTCCGCTCAAGCTGCAACAGTTTATATTGCATTATTCTGCTTGAATGGCATTTGCACTTGCAAGAAAATACGAGCAGAAAAAAAAATACAACAAAAAAATACTGCCATGCAAAAAAAAATACTGCAAAAAATACTGTAAAAAAAAAGAAATGGCAAAAAAAAAGAAATTGCGAAATGGGCAAGGAAAACAAAGCGAATTTCATTATGCGCCCCTGGGGCAGGGCAGGAGCAGGGAGTCCCCCGGACACGCTCAATTTGAATTATGAAAATCACGGGGAGGCGTATGGGAGTGGGCGTGGCTCTGTTGACTTTTGTATGCCTGAATCCTTCGCAGTCAATTCAATTTGTCAGTGAAGCGTGAAACTCGCAGCTGTTGTCAGTTGCACGGCGTTTTTCTCTCTCATATCATTTGTGCCGCATACTTGATGAGGCGCCATCAGGTGCCACACCCCCACCCCCCACCTGTTGTGTATGTGTAAGGGTGTGTGTGTGTGAGTGTGGCACAATATTGAAACGAAAGCCACACAAGCGTGCAACATCCAGCGTGGGAGCTTCTTAGGCAGCAGATTCCAATTGAAATTTTCACTCAGAGCTCTTATTTCATATAGGGTTTTTTTTTTGGTTCGAGGCCTGCTCTCTTGATCTCCTGCTAAAGATCTGCCACACACACACACTCTCACACACACTCACACGAGCTGCTGCATGCCACAGTCTGCAGCGTGTGGCAGTTACAGTCGCCAAAAGTAAAGCAAGTCAACAGAATTTGTCAAGGCGCGATCATGATTGTCCGCCATGAGGTGGGTTTCTTTGCCAGCCTTCCTTCTCCTACTCCCTGCCCCCTGCCCCCTGCCCCCTTCGATCTCCCCTGCCACAGCTTGTGCGTGCTAATGGCCCACAATGTTACCCACATGCCACAGTCGACAGTCCGCAGTGCCGCAGTGCCACAGTCTGAGCCTCAGCCGGAGCTGAGCCAAAGCCAAACAAAAGTGTGGCAAACTTTTGTCATACTACGTAGGAGTCGCGCCAACTCGGACTCGTACACAATATATAACAGACTGTCGGACAGTCGGACAGCTGGAGAGTTGGAGAGGGATAAAGAGAGGGGTACAGCCTGCCGGACGAGGCTGCTTTCTTTAGCCAGAACGATGGCATCTGAAAAACGCATGGAAGCAACGGAACTGGACAGTGGCACAGTGGGCCAGGGTAGCGAATAAAGCAAGTGAAATTTCACTAGTTGCTCGGCAGCTGAGGAAACTGCTTAAAAGTCGCTATAATGTCTCTTATATAACATATATATATTTATAGTAATTAAGTCATTGTATAAGGCAACTCTATTTTAGGTAAGTTTGAAATTTTATACTAGCATTTTATTTTATTTAGGAATTTATATATATTTTTATTATATTATATTTTATTCATACGTAAATATTCACTGTGTCATATAAATAAGTGTATATTTTAGTATATTAAGCAATTGCTCAGGCTTATTATTTACAAGTTTTAAGTGATGTCATCAAAAATAATGTAGACACTGCAATATTTGCAAAAATATTATTGGATTTAATTAAAACATCAAAATTAATAGATTATAATACTAGTAACATATCATAGCTAAAACAATATCATACCTTATGATAGTCTCAACATTTTGGAAAAATATTAAGTCGAACTATCAGTAGTTACTTCTATTTTTTGTGCTCTCCAACTGCTATTTGGCCCACTGTACACTGCTTAGCAAACGTCTCTGCCAACTGCAGACTCTATATCTTCTTGGACTCTGCTTATTTCTCACTCGACAAACAGTTTATGCAAAACGAAACCGGCAGAAGAGTTGAAGAAAATTTTCACAACATTTTTTCTGCCTTTTTTCTTATTTTCTTTCTTTATTTTTCTTCCTTCAGCTTATTGTGATCTAATCGTTTGTCTCTCTCTGCAGTTCTGTTGCTGTTGCTGCCCCCACGCTCATGTATTTTTATTATTATTGGTTTTAAGCATTTACGAGAGTATTTGCAGCTGCCATTTGCATTTCTTATTACCGCGAATTGTCATCCAACTGTGCGGGGAACTGTGACTGTGACTGCGACTGTGACTGTGACTCTGAGTCTGACTCTGGCTGGAACTGAGATAATGTGTGAAGATCAGAGCAGAGTCTGTTGCCTCTTCTCTCTCTTTCTCCTCTCCCCTTTCAGCCACTTTTGAGGCTTTAGAAAATGAATTGCTTTGCTGATTGGCGCTAGAGAGAGAGAGAGAGAGAAAAAAAAAGGCAAAAATTTGTACGTGATTTGCTCGAAGGCGATTTATGTGGCCTCAGGTTCAAGTCGTGTATGCCATGGCCAGGCGGTCAGTCTGACCTTGCTTACAACTTAATAGTGGCTGTCCCAGAGTACCTCTCTCTCTCCCTCTCTTTCTCTCTCTCTGTGTGCCATGTCACGGCTGCCTTTTGATCAGTCAGAGAGGATTAGTTAACGGCTTTGACTAGCGCGCTTCCTTTGGAGTCTTCGTCGTCGTCGTCATCGTCGTTTATAATTAACTCAAGAGCCGCCCCAGTGTTCATGGGAAAACTGGCAGGCAGCCTTGTCACGCGTCAGAGCGGGAGAGAGAGAGAGAGGGAGAGAGAGCGGGAGCGAGCGAGAGAGCACGCCTGTCTATGGCCGTTGATAAACGAGCACATCAGAAATGTGACTTGTCATAAATTTGCCTGCGTGGCCATTACTCATGTGTCATGTGGAGCGACGCGGCAGCCTCGTCCTGCTGCATGCCACATGCCGCTGCCACTGTACCTGCCCCCCTGCCCCATCCTCCCTCTCTAGGAGTGTACCTGTGCCATCGCAGCTTCGACAATATGCCAGGCAAGTGAAGTAATCGCCGTTATCAACTCTTGTGACATGATCAGCCTGTGCTCCACATACGCCAGGCAACAATGTTGCTGCCACAGAGGTTGCTGCTGCTGCCTGCCTCAGTTGTTGCTGCCGCTGCCTGCTCTGCTCATCGATCTGAGTCAACTCGTGCAGTCGAAGTCATTTGAAAGCGCATCAGAGTGACAATTGGCCAGACTTGATTACCCGTTTTATATGGCAGATTTAGCGAGTCGGCTCCAAAGAGACTGCACACAGTGAGTTCGAAAACTCTGCGTACGCGTCTCAGGCCCGTAGGGTGCCCCGAGTTAGCTTATTAAGTCAAACGATCTGGTTCTGGCCAGGCAGAACCAAATGAAGTCATTAAACAAACCAATGGAACGCAGCGTGGCACAACTCGGGTGCGACTCTGCGACTGTTGCTGCTGCTGCTGCTGCTGTTGCTGGGATTGTTAGGGTTGCCACCTGTACAAATTTCTCAATAAATTGTTCACACTTAATTTTTCACGAAAACAATGCAAAGCCCGCGGAGCGGAGAGCTCAAGAAAAATGATGCACTGACAACGCGTGCTGGGGCGGCAACATCTCTCCTCTCTCTCTCTCTCTCTCTCTCGCAGTGGCTCTCCCTCTCTCGCAGTGTCTCTCCCTCTCCCTCTCCATCTCTCGTCTGCCCCATGCAGAGCAGACTGCATAATAAACATCGAAGGCAGCAGCGTTTTTCCACACCTCACGGGGCAACCTGCAGCGCATACATTAAAAATTTATTAAATGGTTTTTAAAAGCACTCGCACCCGTCGAGCCATTCATAATTTTCCAAACACACACATACTACCCAGATATATACTACTATATATATATGTGTATATATATTTACGCTCCAGATCTCTGCAGCTCGTTTCCAACTTCAATTTCCGCCTAATTTCATGCACTTTTATGCGGCTTTTTTGTGTGAATTACGCAGCAAAACTTTGAAACCGGAGCGGAAAGAGACTCAGAGAGAGAGAGAGAGAAAGGAGAGAGAGAGAGACAGAGAGAGAGAGAGCGTGGCTGAGATACATTTGTATCTTTTGCTGGGAACTAAGCTGGGTAAATAAGCATGTGATTTCTTTCCAATTTTGCCCTGAAGAAAGGCAAAGACGCCTTTCAAATCCGCCAATTTTGCCAACTCTTTGGGAATCTCTCAGATACAACATTTGAGAGGCGATTGAAATACATATAATTGCTGGGAAGTGAATATGTTGTCTTTAAGGTTATTAATAATTATATTCTGGGAAATAGTGAAGGGCATTAAAAATGTTAGAGAAGGTATTATATCATTTAATAATATATCATTTGATTTTGTGATTTATAAAGTTCTTTTTAGTTATTATATATGATTACTTTAGGTAAATCCTAATGAATTATTCTAGGTTTTAAAAATCTCAACCTATTTTTTATTTATTAAAAATAACATAATATAAATAAAATATAATAGCAAAGCTTAACTTTAGTTATTAAAAAAAATATTACTAGCTTAAAGTATTTGCTGTAGATGAAATATGTCTAAGTCTTGTTTTTTGCTCTATTATCTATAAATTTATGATGATATAATGCAGTAAAAATACATAAAATTCCAAATAAAAGCAAATACTTAAGATTTACTTGAGTTTATCTTAAGTACTTGAGCTATTTTTGATTTATTTAAAAGAATACTAGAGATCAATTTTAAACTTATCAAGATTATCTTATGGAAAAAATACTTTGATTTATTTAAAAGAATACTAGAGATCAATTTTAAACTTATCAAGATTATCTTATGGAAAAAATACTTTGATTTTAAAAGAAGACTAATTTCTAAAGATTTGCTTTAGTCTACAATGTACAGAGACTTTTCTTCTAGAGAATAACACAAAAATCACTGCTAAATTGTTTGTAAAGATTTCTTAGTTTTTTTGAAATTGATTGGCCCCACATCGGAGATTGTTTATTTCCCTTGGCAGAACACTTTGTTGCTATCAATTGCCAATGCAATGCCATTTTGGCTCTTTCACTTTGTGGTTTCATTTTTCTTCCATTATGGCTGGACACCTTCAGTACCTTCAGTACCTTCAGTACCTTCACTCCCCTCCCCTCTCTGGGACTGGCACAGTCGGTCAAATAGTTCAGCATTGGCAAGAAATTTAATTAATGATTGTGCATTGTTCGCTCGATTGCCACCACAGCTCAAAATTCTTTTGTGGCCACACAATGCTGCCCTGTGCTGTAGTTGTTGTTTCTTCTGTTGCTGTTGTTGTCTTCTCTGGGTCTCTGTAATTGTTTGTAGTTGTTGTTAGTTTGTTATTGTTTACAGCGGTGCAGGCAGTCGAGATTCGTAACGCCATCATCATTAGAGAGGGGAAGCTAGAGAGAGAGAGAGAGAGACAGAAATCAAAAACTTCGATTCTTCTCGATCGAAATTAATTTGACTATTCTCCCTTGTGGTGCCTAATAAGCCATAGGCAATTAAGCAAAACACTTACTCATGCTGGAGTCTGGTCTTGGCCCAATGTGGACGTGGACTTGAACGGGGATTCGGAATTGGACACGCGAATTGTGGCGCGGGAAGCGAACACACAGGCCAGAAGAAACTACTTCATCAGCCGCAGCCACGCAGCGGGCGATCCCAGGCCCGAGTCGGGGCGAAACCAGTATGGCACTATACCATACTATACTTACTATACTATATGGTATAATCTATGCGTATATGTGTCTGCGATGGTATAGCAGGCTCGTAGATAAAAGCAATTCATTATGGCTTATGAGTTCAAATAGTTATGAAGTGATTTTCCTGGTTATTTGAGGGTATATAACGCTTGGAGTTGGGAGTTTAAATATATACTATAGATACTTTAGTTTGTATAGATGAAATTGTAGAACTTTGTTAATTTCTATGGGCATATGCAAAAGAAATATCTTCGGATAACATAAAATAGCTGAAACTTTAAAATTAAGTTTACATTTATCTGACAATTCGAAAAAAACCTCTAACCAAAACAGAACTATATATAAATTTTCAATAATATTGAGGTACTCTTTGTTGATAATGAATTTTCAAATTTAATATGCATGGTATATTAGTCGAAACTCCACATTTTTCTTTGTATTAATCGTAAAATTCAAAAGAAGCACAACTACCTTTACAGGGTATACCGCAGCTGAGCATATTGGCCTGTGCAGACTGTGTGTTATTTATAAACATTTTGGGAGTCGCTCTTAACTGCCAGTTTATGGCACTTTCGGAACATTTCCCATTGAAAGAAGTCCGCCAAATGCGGGTGCTGTTAAGGTAGCCCCCGGAGCAGGGTAAAAATGTGTGCCAAAGCCAAAGCTGTGATCGGATCGATCGGTTGGTTAATGCCAATTAATTGTACTAATAACACTCCGCTAGACTCGAATGATTAATCGCACAACACTTATGGGAATCCGAAAAAAGGGGAAAAAAGAGAAAAATAGGGAAAAAAGACAACACGAATTCGAAGCCGGCTTGGTGCATTGAACCTGTGCACAGGAAGTCTTGTTTAAACTTTAAGCCAACTTTAGGTGTTAACTATAAACCCGAGTCGGCTTATTTACGACTTGCAGGCCTACACGGCCCCCTCCCCCCCCCACCAGACCCGAGTCGAGCGTAATTGCGCATGCGCCTGCCAGGCGAGAGATTCTCTCTTTAAAATATTCGACTTTGCATCATTTTTCAGGGCCCCAGCCCCGGCCCCGGTCCCGGTTCCGTACGTAGTCCATACAATTAACCGTGCAGGGTAACTATCTTGTTACCTGACGCGTTTTTATGATTTCTGCATAAAATTAAAACGTTTTGCGCGAACTGCGATGCTCTATTGAGCTGGTCCCCCTCTCTCCTGACTCCCCTCTCTCTGGTCTTCACTCTCGAAGCCAACAGGTTGATAACCACAGCAAGGCCCAACTAGTTTCTCCTCCTGCTGCTACCCAACTTGGCAGTCTTCTTACTCATCCGCTGCTTTAATAATTTTTACTTTGCTTTAATTATAGTTTTGCGCTTAATAAATTTCACAGCTTGCCAGGTGAGTACCCAGTGCCGTGTAACGAGTACCCCCTTGTCTCTCTATATTTCTCTCTCTGTATCTAGGGGCAAATTTGCAGCGATTCTTCAGGCGAACGCGTAGCATAGGAATTAAAATTATATATGGAAATTGTTTCGAAACTTAACTGCAAGTGTCGAGGCCTAATCGGGGTTTACTCAAGCAAATTGTGTGTGGAGATAAACCAGGCTTAATGACGTAGCTAATGCAAGTTGTCTGTGCTTAATTGGGTTTTGCCTTACCGGAAGAAGGGAAGAATTCAAGAAATTACCATATAACTATAGGCATTGAGTGGAGAATCAAATAAATGGTTATTATATTATAAGGTTTTTTTGAAAAGATATAAAGTTCAAAAGAAATATAATGAAATTTTAGATAATAATAAAGGTATAGGATATGTGAAGTATGAAATAGATTTTTGAATATTTAAATAAATGCGAAAAATAAATAATAATAGATTATAAGGCTATTTTTCGAAATAAAATATCATTTTTAAAACAGTTTATAGTTTATTTTAGAGTTATTTGCGGACAAGCTAGGGATCTTACTTTATTTTACTATTGCTATACGATAAGGCGAATTATACTCTGCAGATTCTCAAAAATTTGAAAATATTCAATTGATTTCCCGCTGAAAATCCCAATTCCTTTGTTGTATAATCTTTCGCTTTAAGATGTTGGTTATGTAATCTCCCAAATCTGATAGATTTGCGACAATGTCGATAAAGTGACAAAGTAGCGAATTGATATCGATTCTCTGTAGTTTAAACCGCTTTGTAATCTCTCTTTGAGCTGTATAAATTAATCAGTATTCGTATGGTATATTATATTATTTTGTTTTTGTCTCGTACTCTCGAATTGCCGCATATGTTGGTTGAATTTATTTCTCGTATTTTTTATTTAACCACAGCGTGTTGTTGTTTTTTGTGTTTTTCTTTTATTTCTTTTATTATTCATTGCACATTTCATGCTTCATTCAGTTTTTCAATTAATTAATAAGCATCATGCTAATAAGTTTGTTGTTCTGTACAGTTGGGCAGACTGTGAAAGATACCCTGCAAAACGAGAGAGAATCACTTTGTAATTGTTATTGCATACCCCGTTTTGTGCTATATTTACAGGGTATAAATAACATACTACGTATAACAAAAGCGCATTGCACAATTTAATTTAATTTAACTTAATTGCGTGTCAATAGCATTTCTCTCTCTCTCTCTCTCTCTCTCTCTACCTGTCCGAGGGGGTATTCCCCCTTTCTCTTCGTAGACTACATGAATACGATATAATAATATTTACTTTGCATTTGTTTGCTCTTCAGTTGCAATATTGAATTATTGTTTTAAATTTACAGATGTTTTTTTTACCCTGTCCAAGCAAGAGTCTAGTACTAATTGAGGTGTAAATGGGGTGGGAGGTAGCTGGCGAAGAAACTGCAGTTACTAAGGGCTGCTGCAGCGGGTCAGAGTGCATTCGCCTTAGATCTGGCATAGACATGTCTGCCCTTTGCTTTTATGACCCTGCCACAACATGCTTGTAACACTCCGACGCCAGACATGGCAAATAAAAAGCGCTTAAATAGAGCATAAAACTGGAAACAAAAGCAAGAGCAGCAGAGCTACCAGATCTAGATCTAGATCCAGAAACAGCAATTGGAATAGCCAGACACAGACTGACTGAGAGACGAGGACGTGACCAACTTGCTGCACGTTCTGTTCCGACAAACATTCGCGGGAAAATGTGGAAATGGGAAAACTCGCCACACTACACGAAATTTCTCATTTGAGTGCGAAACGGTCGAGGGCGAGCAGGGTCGGCTCCTTAGAAGTAAGCGCCGTCGTCGTCGTCGTCGTTGAGGCAGCAGTCCGGATCACTCACTAATTAACAACAGCAGAGGCAGAGGGAGCAGCAGAGGTTGCAGCTGAGGCAGAGCAGCCGTGTGGGCGCAATCATAACAATGCCCAATGTGGATGCCACGCCCCCAATTACAATTCATGAACTTTTACGCACATTTGTCGAGTGAGCTGCCGGGCCTGCCTAATTGCAGTTATGCTAACGAGCTGCAGAGAGTCTTCTCTTCCCTTTCCTCTCCCCAAAAAAAAGGGTTGCAACAAAGCAGGGTAGGCAGGGGGAGGAGGAGGAGCTGCTGCTGCTGCCATGTCGAGTGCGTTACGCATGTGTATTCGGCAAAAAGAGGAGGAAGAATTGTGCTTAATTATTGCATTGCATTGATTTACACATTGCTGCAGCCCTCGTTCCCAGTTCCCTGTTCTGCACTTCAAGGCGCACTCGACGTACCCAGTGGACTGCCACTCCCCTCCCCCCTGCCACCCCTTTGGGAACTGCATTTTGTCGCCAATGCAGCTGTGAAGTGCTCTCAACACTCCCCCATCCCCACTTAACCCTTTCATGCCCCCGCTTGTTGACATTTTGACGGAGTTTCGGGATGCAATCGACAATTTTGCCGCTGCTGCTGCGTGCCCGAGTTGTAGTTTGCGGTGTATGTCACGCTCTCTCAGCCACTCGAGTGGATTCAGCGTTGCCAGCTGTCACGTTTGCAGTCTGACCAACCCCCTCGAGCAGCCCTTCTGCTCCTCTTACCCTACCCTACCCCACGATTGACCGCAATATTTATGATTAAAGCGACCGTTTGACTAAATTCCAAAGATTAACACATTTTGACGCGATGACACGCCAACGACGCACGGTCGAGGAACTCTTAATGTGACGAGGACACGTCATGGCGAATCGATAAATAGCTGAAAAATGAAATGAAAAGTATGAGAGACACGTTGGGTAGCACTTTTGCATACCCTTCTTTTGCAGGGCAATAGGATGAAAGAGGAGTAGCAAATATTAGAAAAATCAGAGAGAGTAGGTCCAGGCAACCTATTTCTTGTAGTAGAGCAACCTAAACCATTCTTTAGCGTTTAATATACCCTACAAATATTCAGAAAAGGGTATACAGTTAGAAGAAGGTAAGGAAAAGCCCAGAAAGTATATACATCTTGAGCAGCAGCACTTGCTGCGTCTGTTAAGCCATGTGCGCCTCTCTGCTTGTCTTTATGTCTGTTTGAACACGCAGATCTCAGCTATTAAGAAAGATTGAGTTACCAAATTTGGTATATATTCTCCTGTATATCATGCACAGAGTATGCTTATATAAAATTGTAGTTGTCATGCCCAGCAGACCTGAAAATCCATAACTTGCGCTTATAAAGCCAAGTATTTCTCTTGCAATTTGCCACTACGCTCGACTGTAGCTGTTTTTATAGGAAAACCAGCACAACACACTCCCTAGTACTTGCAGTACTCCTCTCGGTACCCTCTATAGAGTGCACCAGCTAATTGCAACAGGCTAAAAAAATAAATAAAAAAAAAACGATGAAGGCAATTAAAAAATTTGCACTGACCACACGTTGCATGTGTTGCAATTGCTGCTTGGCTTCTAATGTGAAAAGCATATGGTGCAGGCAGCATATGTCGCGTATTAGACAGGCAACTTGGCCCAAAGGACCCTCCATGCTGTTGTTGTTGTTGTAGTTGCTGCTGACTGAATTTATTTGAGAGCTGGTCAAAATGCCAAACATAATTCACAACATGCCAAACGACAAGCGACAACATGTTGCATTGTTAGCAGCTCATTGTGCCAATTGTTGTTGCTGTTGTTGTTGTTGTTGCTGTTGCCGTACAGATTGCTGTTGTTGTTGTAGTGTAGTTGCCATGGTATTTATGCAA
Organism: Zaprionus kolodkinae; assembly: GCA_018901885.1. Taxonomy (NCBI): domain Eukaryota; kingdom Metazoa; phylum Arthropoda; class Insecta; order Diptera; family Drosophilidae; genus Zaprionus; species Zaprionus kolodkinae. The sequence continues at coordinate 2,227,207 of JAEIFM010000288.1, read as the reverse complement.
ATTGGTAGTGCACACACAAAGCGAGTGTTTTATTCAGGCCCCCTAAACAACAAATATGCCTTCTTCCTCGCCCGCAAAGTTAGTTGATATATTGCGCCTGTTTGAATACAGAAGATATATAGTATACATATATGTACGCATATATCGTTTGTATATGAATATAAATATATATACTATATACTAGGTAGTATGGCGACTTCAAACTGATGAGTTACCCGAGTGGGCTCGATCCAAACAAAACACTTGTCAACTTGTTGAAGTGGAATTGACATTGTTTTAGCATGCAATTTGCATGGGTTTTCTGTGCTTCCAAAACAGTTGCAACAACTCGGTGTATGCCACATGTGGCCTGGCACAGATAAACAATGAAATTATATTAAATTGCAAACCATATTCAGGGGGGGGTATAATACTATAAAACAGACTTTTCGCACAGGTATTTCATTAGCAATTATGAAATACGAGCAAAACCAATTGCAATTTGTGTCTTTCTTTTTATTTAAATTAAAAAATTATTAAGTTAGAATATTATGCTACTCTTTTTCTATATAGCAAAAATATTTTAATATATTTATTTTATATTTTTGGAAAATATATTCCAAATAAATATTTCTATTTTTGAATTTTTATATATATGCAAAAAAATCGAAAGCATTTTATTCGATTAAAGTATTTTTCTTGCCTGCCCCAACGACTTTAACTCCAGAAATATTTTTAAAATAACTGAAAGTAACTCCCCATCTTTAATCTCATATCTATTAACTCTTATTATTTGCTGAAAATTCGAAAACTGTTGAAACTGAATTTCCTCATCGTTTTGCACATTAAAATGGATCAGGCAACGATATTGGGAAATGTTTTAAGGCATAAATGAACTAATTTTCACAAAGTTATTTACAAATCAACAGGCTCAGTTCAGCTGAGGTAGGGGTAGGGAGGCCAGACGTGGCAGACGAAGAAGTGAGTGAAAAAAGGCAAAGGCAAACGCGGTAATTATTTTTTAATGTAACAAAATAATATCAGGCCAAAACGATCAAGTCACGCAAAGTGCTGGGGCCGCTGTGGAAATTAACATGAGAATAAATAAGAAATTTTCAGAGGCTTGAAATCTGAACCAGACACGAAACCGTTGGCAAGTTTTGGCCCAGCACGCACCATGCCTCAGAGAGAGGGAGATGCAGGCAAGACCCAAAGACGGAGGAGAGGGGGGTGTGTAGGGGGGATATTGCATGCATGACGCATGCGCAGCTTCCGTTTGGCGAAATTCGAGAACTCCTTCGCTGCAAGACCGTTAGGAAGCAGAGAGAGAGAGAGAGAGACCGTTAGAAGAGCGGCCCCAATGCGTATCGCACTGATTAATCGCACCATCTATCGCTCGGGTATATCAAATTAAAAATGTCTACAGTTCGGATGGGTAATTAATCAATTTGCACTTTACTGCGGCCTAGACACTTCTCTCTCTCTCTCTCTCTCTCTCTCTGCAACTAATTCATTTAAATTCCATTTCTCTTAGTTAAAAATCTCTTTCTTCTTTCGATCCGAGTCCATACGAGTCCGCCCCGTTCAACACTTGATAATAGGCTCTCTGAGCAGGGGGAAAAAACGCTTTAAAATTAGTGAAAGTGATTGATTTTTCCACTTAATTTTCTGGTAGACAATGTACCAAATGTAATGCCGATAATCAGGCCCCAAACAGCCCGAGTAGACTGCGCAGTCAGACGGCCAAAACGTTGGCCAAATTGGCCATTTGGCGCATGCGTCAAAGGCTTTGCTTGTTGTCGTTGTTGTTGTTGTTGTTGTTGTTGTTGCCAGTGTTGCCTGTGTTGCCAATGTTGCCCGTGTTGCACTTCCGTCAGCTCTTGTGCAAGACAAAGCGTTGGCGCGTTGCACTGGGAACTGCAGCAGGAGCGGGGGCAGGAACGGAGCTGAGTGTGGCACGAAGGGCGGCTGGCTAAGTCGAGCGGAGGGCGTGTTTGGGGCCAAAAGGAAAGCGAAGACAGCTAAGTGGCATTTGCCAGCGGGCCAATGCAATGAATAATCATAGCCCACACACTCCAACACACGCCTAGACATCTATTTTGCATAACACTCTGTGCTGAATTACAGAGCAAAGTAATAAATTAATTGATTTCCTTTACGTTATCGATAAAAATCATATATTTATAATGGCTATAATCGTATAAAGCTCGTTAAACTGATCGATTCTAGGCCAGAGATTTATTGAAATATGCTAAACAGATCCCATAAAGCGCAGATATGCCTAATAAAATTAACAAACTAGTTGATAGAGCTCTGTATGACTGTTTGTCTGTATGAACACCCATATCTCAGAGACTAGAAGAGCTAGAGCTAGCAAATTTGGTAACAGCACTGCTAACTACTGTAGTATTATTTTAGACTACAGCCACGCCCTCTGTCGCCCCTAGAACTAGCTAAATACCGTAAAGCAAACATTGCTTTAAAGCTAGCACGTTCAGTTTTGGTTAAACAATAATTATAGCGCAAATAATTGTAGATCAAGCACAAAAGTTATCTATACACTGCAAATCCTTGACCTTATAAAGTAAATTTGTTTCGAAAATTAAATGCAGCAGTTTAATGTGCTCAGAGCATGAGCTAAGCTTGCATTGGGCTGCATATTTAGTGCACTCACTGTGCGCGCCGCACGATTTCTTAATTAAAAACTTGCCCATGGCCCATGGCTGAAATGGAAAGCGTTTTCTGGCCCAGTCGATGGCCAAGTGGGTGGCAGGTTGACTGTGCTCGAGGTGAGGTGGTATCTCGTCTAGACAGAGTGCAAGTTCTATCTGCCTCTCCCTCTCTCTCTCTCCTTCTCTCTCTCTGTGTTGATTGAGCAGAACTTTATAATATTTATTTTTACAACCGGACACGCTGCAAACTTTTTACGGCTACGTGCGAAAGTGAAACGCTTAAAAAGGCATCGAATGTCTTTATTATATTGGCAACGGCAATCGGTCCCGGGCCCAAACTGTGTGTGTAGACTGTAGACTGTAGACGGTAGACTAGGGAAGCATCGAAGTGCCACGAAGTTTGTCATCAAATTTTATTGTTATTTAAATGACGCAGCGCGGTGCGGGGAAAGCCCACTGCGACGCGACGAGGAAAATGTCATGCAAAGTGTGAGCTGCAGTCATGTTGTACCCTGTAAAAAGCAAAGTGCTAAGGGGTAGCAACACAATTATCATCATTTATTGAAAGCTTGAGCTGTATTAAGTGGAAAATACTATATAGTTCTGTAATACTCAGTTCAAGTAGATTTAAAAAGGGAAGGTAGAACAATTTTTCATTCTTTCCAACTTAGTTTTCTACCCACAGGGTATCTGTCAGTGCATCATAACCGCTCGATTACTTTCTTTTTTTTTTTGTTCGTTCCCTGCCTTGCTGCTTTTGTTGCCAATATGCAGCGCATGCCTTGCCCGTATAAAGCCTGGCCAAGACCGGCACCGGCACCAGCAGCAGCCGCCAAGCCACTGGCAACGTTTATAAAGTAGCACTACCTCACCCCCGAGTACCCCCTTCAACTGTAGATATATATATATCTGTATATCTGTATATACATATATTTATTGCGCCTCGTTTCAGTCAATGGTGACACTTGCTGCATTTTAAATGGGCGCGGAGAGCCTTCGCAAGAGCGAAGAATGCAGAATGCTAAAGGTGCTTGGCAACACATTCCGCTAACTGCCAAGTCGGCCTTCCCCCACTCCCCTACTCACTACTCCCCTTCCCTCTCTGTCTGCGCCTCTGTCCGTTGTCCTGGCTGCTCCCAACACGTTTTGCGGCCATCATTTTGCGCACTTTTGTCCATTAAAATCATCAAAATGGATGGCGCTCGGTTATGTTTATGAAAAATTTGTCTCGCAACTTTTGCTGCCGCTGCTGCTGCTGTTGCTGCCACTGCCACATGTTGCATGTTGCAGGTGTTGCAAGCAAATGGGGCTGCAGTAGAGAGACGACTGCATAAATTTCTCCTTGAGGAATGATTATTATGATGATTGTTTTCAATGATTTCGCCCAAGGTTTGCAGCGAATGAGCAAAGCTGATAAGTTATGCCTGGAATTGAATATAGTTACATATATCATTTATTATACGTAGAAGAACCTAGATTTCAAAAAACCAGAAAAAAGTCGATAAAACATGCATATCTTACACATTTTTAAGCCGAATTAGCCGCGGATTGGATTTTTTTGTTAGTTTTGAATATCCCAATCGATTTGAAACAAAAAATCAAAATGAAATTTTTTGAAAAATTTTCGAAATTTTTACAAGGGGGTTGCATGGAAAAAGTCGAAAAAAATCAATGTTCCCAAATCGATGATATTGAAATGCAGAATCAATCAAGGCACTATACCGTGATCAAAAAGTCATTTCCGAGATAAATCAGATGATTTTTGGAAAAGTTATAACTGAAAAACGATCAAAAAACTTCATTTTTCAGAAGTAGCGATGTGACAGAGAAAAGACAACCCTAAAAAATCGAAAAATATGCATATTATGCACATTTTGCGTCCGAATTAACTGCGGATTCGATTTTTATGCTAGTTTTGAATATCCTAATCGGTTTCAAGCAAAAAATCAATATGCAATTTTTTAAAAAATTTTCGAAATTTTTATAAGGGAGTGCATGGAAAAAGTCGAAAAAAATTGGATGGGCCCAAATGAATCAAATTGAAATGCAGAATCAATTAAAAATTAATACAATGTATAAAAAGTCATTACCGACTAAATCAAACGGTTTTTGGAAAAGTTATGAGTGATTGAAGCCAAAAAAAAAAATGAAATTTTGGTTTGCGGAGCGTGTGGGCGTGGCATCCAAAATTTAAAAAAATGCTTGTACTGCGTATGCTATATGAGAGTATACATACTAAGGCTCTAACTTTTCTCATTACCGCAAGCAGCGCATTTATACAGACACACTTGGGGACGTCGACCAAAAAAGCGTGTACTTTATGGGATTTCAGATTACTTAGAACACTAAACATGATGCTTTTTTTCAGAACACTCTCAAGATTCCTGCATAGTACCGACAATTACTTAATTATACCCACTTCAAACCACTGACAATCCTTATAAATTCATCTCTTTGCAGGCAGCCTTCAACCTTTTTTGCTCGTCTGTTCAATTTAAAGTTGCCTGAGAAGTGACACGTTTTTTTGTTCCAGTGTAGAGATGCAAAACCAGGTTAGTTGGCATTATGTTCGCTCGGCCAGAGGCAAAAGTAAATCCCATTTTCATGCATATCAAGGAACTTTACGAGCTGCTTCTCTGTCTCTCTCTCTCTCTTGCTCTTTTTGCATGTGCAGCCCGACAATAAACTGAAATGTCGAAGTGTTCTAAGTACTCTCCGCCCCCTCTCCACCTCTGCTGCTGGGCGGGGGGCGGGGCTGGTGCTCAATGGGGCAATGTGTGAAGAAAATGCACAGCCATCGTTAGAGGATGCAAACAAGTTTTTCCTTCGCTTTTCGGCTTGTCTCTTCTCTGTCTCTCTCTCTCTCTCTATGTCTCTCTCTCTCGCTGCTGCTGTCACTGCAGTTGCCGACGCTTTGTTTGAAATGTTGCTGACAAACCACTCGAAAATGTGTGTGTGTGCGTGTGTGTAGTGTGTGTGGTGTGTGTGGTGTGTGCGGTGTGTGTTGTCTGCCCGCTGACGTATTTCATAAGAAAAGCAAGTGACAAGTCCGTCCCCCCTCCCATCCCCTCCCATCCTCGCCGCTTTACACACTTTACACAGTTGCCGAAATTATGCCGCCTCGAAATGAGTGGAAAAACCAAAAAGGGGGGAGGGGGAAAACTCAAAGAAGAAAAGGTTAAAGTGTAAGTGGGGAAAACAAATTGTTGGCCCCGGCCAGCCAGTTGGCCCAGACTGACTGGCTGCCCTGGGCACGGTTCATCTTTATGTGTTGTCTCCGGTCTGACAGGCTGCTTGGATCGTGTCGAAAACTGGCCTACTCTGTCCGGCCTTCACACACACATAGAAAAGAACCCTATGTAGTGTAAAGTTTTGTTTTTTTTGTTTTTGTCTTTTATTTGAAACATTTCCACGAAAATTATTTCGAGTGCTTGACAGCTGCAGAGCTCACAGAGCTCGCTCCGACTGTGTCGCTTTTAATATACCATTTTGTAGCGTTTCATTTCAAGTTTTTCCTGCCACTTCAAATAGCAATTTGTTCGTCGCTGCCGCTGCCTCTGCTGCCTGTGAAAATTCTTTGGAAAATGCGTATGCGTGCGGCTTCTTTCCAGCTAAAGAAAGTGCGCGACCAGCATCGCATCGCATCGTAGCGCTACGCAGCGCCACTCCACTTTCTAATCAATTATTTTGCACTTATGTGTATGCAAATTTCTGCGCAAACAAATAAATCAATTGAGTCAGTCACCCCCTTCCCCCCTGGTACTCTCTTCCATCTAGGTGGACCACAATAAACCAATTTGAATGGCACCTTTCGCCTTACCCTGTGAAATTGCGTTGTCAGCATCGGCATCGGCGCCGCGCTGCGAAGCCAGCGAAGTGTTTGCGTTTCTGCCTAGTTAACAGCTTTTTTCATCAGCCACACACACATACAGCCATACATATATATATACCTGTTATATAGCTATATATACATTTCTTAGCCATCTCCTCGATTTTTTTGGGCTGACAAAAAAGCACGCGCAATGTGCTTGAAAAGCGCAAAATTTCATGAAAATCGTATATCAAAAGTGGGCAAATCAGCAGCTCGAGAGTGAGCTACAACGACTAGCGAATACGCTACATATAGTCGAGCAAATCAAATGAAATTTACATATAGTTATTCTCTACATATTTGATGACTTTGAAAACACTTAGATAGCTGAAATATTTCCAAGTCTCTTAAAATTCCTCATCGATTTGCGTCATTCCCTTTCAAGTGCAGCGATCTCACAAGAGATTATTCATCAATAATATACAAGTATATTACGCTGATCTCCAGCATGGCAACTCTCAATTAGGATTATAGGCTGTCAGTCTGAGTTCCTCAGACTCTCAGAGATTCGTGCCATGAGTCAGCCATCATTTTGGCAGCTGCATTAGCCAAATCCATAAGCCTTGGCTTATAGTATTTGCACGCATCCGTATCGATCGATGTATTTGTAGAAAACTGCTATATCATTCAATTTCAATTATATGACAAAAATATAAAAATGTTTTGACGCCACATCAACAATTCGGAAATTTCGTTACGTTTTCGTATTAATTTTCGCCTGTACAAGATTTTCTACCTTATTTTTTTTTGGGAGGGAATTTCTGCACACTCGACACTTCCCCCCTAAACTGACAGCAGAAAAAATGTGTAATCAAAACTCGCGTTTCATTCATTGACAAAGCTTCAAGACGAAGATTTTTTTGCTCTCCCCATAAAAAAAAAAAAAATAAAAAAAAACATTTGCAATTTTTTTGCTGTTCTCATTTTTGTTGTGTTTCGTTTTATTTGGCGCGTGCAGAATTCGGTGAGACTGTGTATTTTTTTGTTATTCTTATAGTAACAAGAGGCACAACTCATGTTGAACAATTTGAATAAGTACACACAGATACAGCTACAGCTACAGCTACAGATACATTTGCAGATACAGATACAAATACTGCTTGACATGCAGACAGTTGGACAGACACGTCTGAGAGCACAACACAAAAATTTGATCTCTCGCATTTTGGCACGAACCGTAATTGAAAATTTCCCCCGCTCTTCCCTCCTCTCCGCTCTTCAAGCCAAAAAACTAAAACCGACAATAACAAACAGCGCGCTTGACACTTGAAACACTTTGGCTATAGCTTTGGCTTTTGGCTGTAGCGTTGGCTATAGCTTTTGATATATATGAGATATTTGTGTTTGGTGCGGCGCGGCTTTTCACGGATCTCTTTTTGGCCTGACTGGCAGCTTTCTTGTCCGGTTATGTTACGTTACGTGAAATTTCAAATGTCATAATTTTGACAGTTTGATAGTCGTACAGAGAAACACAGAGAGAGAGAGAGAGAGAGAGAGAGAGAGAAAAGAGAGGGAGAAAGATACACACAGACCCACAGAGAGATACGCATTGAGGTACATATGGATGCTGCTCATGGTGAAGTGTATTGCCCAACTTTGTTACCAAAAAAAGTAACTAAACAATAAACAAAGTGACAACTTTTGGCAGTTAAGTACAGTGGAACAAATAGGCAAATCGGGTGAACATAGAAAAATAATTATGTTCTAAAAAGAGTCGAAATTTTCAAAAATGGACAGCATACTTCAAAGAAATAAATCTCAAAAATGCATTGAGCTTTGGGAAGAAGAATATTATCTGTTTTTGTAAGATTTAGGATCATAATCAACTAGAAATATCATCAGCAAAGGAGTGAAAAATATTAAAGAAATAACTGAAAACTTAAAAGAAATAAACCTCGTATAGAGATGCCTGCTTCCCATACTCTTATTTATACTTTACCCTTATATCATAGCTTACCCCATAAATTATATTCCCTAGGTTGATTTACTGGACCACACATAGAGAACACACTTTGTGTAATTCATGTAAAGTTGCACAACACGTAGAATTGAGCTTGTGTTTTACAGCAACACGCGGCTGTAATCGCTTTTTGGCCATTTCCATTACCCAGAAATGGAAACCAAATTAGGCATTGTGGTAAGAAGGCTCAGTCGTACGTTATACCCATACGCATTTTTCTAGCAGCTTAGGGCTTTGTGTTTTCGGATCTCCAAGTAATACAAGAAACGAAACGTACGACAAGTTTCCCCTCTATTTTTTTTTTTTGCCTCTTTACAGAACTTGCTACACACACACAGAGAGACTGCGAGCCGTCTTGGAGACCAAGAAAAGTTTTGTTTCGCTGTCTTTATTCTCTCTCCCTCTCTATCTCTCTCTGGCTCTCTCGGTTTGGGGCCTCGTCAGCTTTGACATTGACGAAGTGGTTCTTCGAATGAAATTGTCATAATTTTTTCGGGTTTTCTACATGTCTTTTGATGCACACAAAGCGTTAATGTTGCCCACTTTGTCATACTTTGCGTTGGCTACAACAATTGAACAATTGATAAAAGGAAACCAGAAAGAGTCAAAGAGTCAACCAGCTGCATGCAGCCTCACTAACGGTTCATTTTTTGGGGTAACCGAACCCAGTACTATACAAGTACGTGTATATGACAACTACAACGTCTAAACAATTGAACCGAAAGCATGACTAATCGAGAGGTCTGCAGGGCGTGGCATCCAGTGCAAGCTGGAATAGCTCGCAAGTTGAGGAATTTAAACTACAATTCTCAACTTTGGGAAACATTAAGTATTATTGTATTAAAACTAGTTCTGATTCTCTTTAAAGCTTATAAAGCTAAAGTATCATTTACAATCCTGAAGATTCAATATTTTTTTGTCTCATATTAAAACAGTTCTTCTTTCTTTGTATGATGCTGCAAATTTCCAATTTATTCATATATTTACAGTCATATTTCCACATTTCCCTCTTTCATGGGCATAATATATATAATTAAATTATAAATTCTAGTTTCTACCAACTACTACCAATACTAAACTGACCTTAACACATTTCCTACGCTTAAAACTCCGCTTTATGATATATTTTGCAATCCCATAGACGATTTCAAAGATACTTCGTAAGTACTTGAGAAAAAACAGGGGCAATTTTGTAGTTTGATCTAATCCCAGCAGCACGTCACATAAATTTAACTAGTTATTTTGGGGGGCCCCAACAAGTATCTATAAATTAGTCCATAAATGAATATGGCCCCGTCGACTTATGCAAGCGTTTGCTGCGCTTTAAGCTGCACATTGAACGATTCCATAAGCAATTATTCCTATCGATTTATGACCCAAGCCCAAAGTAAAGTCTACGCCTGATGGGATTATGTTTCTTTGGGTACTGCCTCTGACTGTGGGAGATTTGTGCCAAGGCGGCAATGGCTCAAGTTCCCGCACTCTCGTAATATCCGGAGGGGCATTAAAAATCAAGTTAATACTAATTCTTGGTTGGTGGTAAAAAAAATAAAAAAAATAAATAAATAAAACTAAAATAAATGAAAAATAAAATTACATTTCCGCCTGCTTAAGAGACCATTCCAGAAATGGGCAACAGGTAGCCCAAATAACTTGGCCAGCATAGCGAAAGGCTCTGCCTCCTGGGCCTGGCCTGGCTCGGGGCACACAGTCCCAGGTAATACCTTACCGCGAGCGGGTTATAAAAACTGTCATGATTTACAGTTCGCACTTTTTACGAGTCGGCTCGGTTCTATCGGTTGAGAATTATTTGGAATTTAAGTAAGCGAGAAATATTTTAAGCATAGTTTTTATTTGTCGGACTTTTTTGGTTTGTTTTTCTTTAGGTTCGTTCGTTGGTTGATTTCTGTTTATGTGGCTTTTATGGTCGACGTGCAATTGCCATACCAAATGACCCATATACCTAGCTGAGTTTAGTCGAATATAACAATTTCAAAATACAAAAGGAACTTATATGCAAAGATCACATTCATACGGATAATTGAAAATTATTATTTAGGTCGTTTAGAAACGACCTATTTCTGTAAAACAACGAGTTACTCTGTTAAGGTAATAGCGAATATTTTTTGAGCATATCGGGATGTGAAAAATATATGTTGGCAGATTCTCAGATCTATTTGATGTTTATACAAAATTTCAGAAAGATCGGTCTAGCCGTTTCGAAGGAACGACCGTGATTTCAGAATTTTATTAAAATTTTTTAGTTTATATATGATTTAGATTAGATTATACATAGTCTACATAGTTCTATATTGTGTCTGGCAGTTACTTCACTATTTAGATACCCTAACCTTTGCCTCTCCATCTCTCTGGTTGGGTAATTAAAATCGTTTATAGGCATTAGCTGGGCCTGATTTTGCCATCGCTCACGTAGTGCGCATAAAAAACAAACCTCATGCTGAAAACCCGCCGAAAGCTACAGTCGCATTTTCCCAGAGAACGTTTCATGTAACATTTTCACTTAAAATTCACACTTGATACACGGCTCGAGCATTTATCATTTCGCTTAGATCTCGCTGAACGCGCCTTTTAGAGCGTTACGAGGCCTAAAAGTGTAAAAGTGTCGCCTGTGGTTGCTGTTCCTAGGGTTGCCCTCTTGGCTCATAGTGTTGTTGTTGTTGTTGTTCCAGTCTTCCGTTGTTGTTGTTCTCGTCGTCTTTCAACTCGTTTTTCGCATCTTTTGATTTATTCTCAAGTGTTTCGTCGTTGTCGTCTGCGTTGTCGCTCCGCTTCGCTTTGTTTTATTTCTTTGGCAACCTAAATATTGAGATAGTCATCTGCGGTCAGTGTCAACCGGCAGAGCGGCTCCCTCTCTCTCTCCCTCTCTTCCCCTCTCTTTCGCTCTGTCTACCTGTGTACACGCTTCATTAGAAGTGTCGTAAAAACGTAGACGTAGAGAGATCTCCGAATCTCAGCGGACTGGCCCGATGAGTCGAGCTGCGCGATATGAGCTTAATTGTGACTATGAGTAAAGCTGGAGCTGGAAATTGCATTAAGTACTAAAAGAGAGAAAAAAAAAGGAATACAGAGAGTTGCCGAGATTGTCGAATACGTGCATGGCATAGATAACACCTAGTCGGGAGGTCTCGTACACGCTGTGAGTGTGGGTAAAACTTATGCTTCAGTACGAGCGAGTTTGAAGAGATTTCGAGGTTGTGGAGTGCAGAGTGAGGTTTATGAAGAAAGCTTACTCTAAGAGTGATGTGAGACAGATTGAAAGAGGCAGCGAAAAACAACAGATTGATGAGAGTGAAGGCAGAGAACAATATAACTTAAGAACAATATGAAAGACGAACCATCTATACATATTTTTGAAAAAAAGTATGTAGGTATAAATTAACATAGCTTGAAAAGGAAGCTTTTCTAGAGCTGGTCTGTAATTAACTTGAAGTTTTTAAGCAGAGAGTAAGTGGAAAAAGCAAGAGAGTGAGTTAGGAAATCCCTAAAAATTATCGTAAATCGAAAAAATAGTATTTCATGAGCAATTTTTTAGCTATTATATTTATTTTTGGTATGTACAACAATTATCATTTTACAAATCAATTCTGCAAATTTAATGATGATGGGAAAATAAACAAAGAAGATATTTAAGAAATGGTTGTGGGATATAAGGAGGATAGCGACGGTACATGTAAACAAGGAAGCTTTCCTCGTCGTTGTTAAGGCAACTGAAGAACAATTGCTAATCTCTGCTTGAAAAGCATTATTCATAGCCATAATGTTAGCCGTAAACAAGCTAAACTTTGTTTTAATTAAGAATTATGCCTCTAGAGCTATGGTTGGGAGAACACAAAAGCTCTCAAAGCTTGTGCTTCCCACACTTCCAGCATGGCAATATTTCATGCCACAATTTGAGGCATGTTGCACGATGCACAACGAAAACTCCACTCACTTTATTCGCAATTCGCTCTGATTTCGAATGCCGAAGCGAGCAGACAATATTAATTACACGCCATTAGCAGCATCACTCAATAGGTCTAAACATATGCAACATGTGCCCCATAACAATGAATGCCTCCAGTCCCCAGTCCCCAGTCCCCCTTCCCTCCTCCGAAGTTGGAATAGAAGTGGAAACTATCTGTAAACTCATACATCAATGCCGCTAAATCCACTTGTCAGGGCAACAAACGTGAGAATCGCTCGAGCGAGAGAAAGAGAGAGAGAGAGAAAAAGCCAAAACGAAATCGAGACAAGGAAAAAACAAAAAAGCTGAGAAAAACTGAGAAAAAAAGTGAAAAACAAAACAAAACAAAAGGCAAACAGATCGAGCAACAAGAAAATATTGTCAGGGCGACACTTTAACCCGCTAACACTGCACCTTCTCCCTCCTCTGCCTTCACCCCCCTCTATCCATACTCCTCCCCTGCTTTTTAGGTATTTTTTATCTACTGCAGCTTTGGCTCTTTCCAAGATTTGTTGCAAGACACCTGCGCTAGAGATCTGTGAGGGAGGGGAAAGACTTTTTTATGCTAAATACCGCCGCAGTTTATTGATGACGACAACAGCATCGAAAACAATGTGATATATCTTGGTCCAAACACACACACACAGAGAGAGAGAGAGACACACGCACGTGTGTGTGTGTAACACACCCAACAAATGAGTGACAAAACACCACAAGGAATTTTAATCCCAAAATGATTGATAATCATTTGCACGGCGCGTAGAAAAAGCTTTATCACGTTCCGTTCCTTTTTTCGGTTCCTTTCGGTTCTGTTTAGGTGTAAAGTCTACTCCAGACTCGGGGGTATTATCAGCAGCAGCAGCAGCAGCAGCGTCATCTTCATCATCATCAGCATCAGCATCATCATTATTGTTGCTTCTGTTGCTGGGGCTGTTGGGACTCGGCACTCGAGGCTGGAGAACTGAGGAGACTCGGGACTCGGGACTCAAGGCGGGGCATTGTGCGCTGCTAATGTTTGCACTTAATTCAACCGACAATAGACCCGGAAAGCTGCTGGGCGCATTTTCTTTAAGCTCTCACCTACAGATACAGAGTGAGAAGGAGAGAGAGAGAGGGGAAGAGTGCGAGACGGGGAGAGTGAGCGAGCGAGGGGGCGAAAAATCTAAATTATGTCGTTGGCGGCTGGCAACGAATGGGAAAATGCATCGTTTTGTTAGCTTAAACTGCGACACTGCGCTTTTTATGAATGGAGCGAGTGCACTGAGAGAAATGGTTGACAAAAATATTATATAATACATCAAGTGGTAAATAAATTATTTTAATACTTGTTACACAGTATTTCTACTTTAAGTATAAAGAACCTAATCTTAATACAAATAAAGCAAAAATCGTCGGTTTTTTTGGCTTCAATCACTCATAACTTTTCCAAAAATCATTTGTTTTTACTCGGAAATGGCTTTTTGTTCATGGTATTGATTCTAAGTTGATTCTGCATTTCAATTTGATCGATTTGGGAACTTTGATTTTTTTCGACTTTTTCCATGCAACCCCCTTACAAAAATTTCGAAATTTTTTCAAAAAATTGCATTTTGATTTTTTGCTACAAATCGATTAGGATATTCAAAACTAACATAAAAATCCAATCCGCAGCTAATTCGGACGCAAAATGTGTATAATATGCATATTTTTCCGATTTTTTAGGGTTGTCATTTCTGCGTTCGCATCTTTATTTGTGAAAAATATAATTTTTTGATCGTTTTTCACTTATAACTCTGCCAAAAGTCATTTGATTTAACTCGGAAATGACTTTTTGTTCATGGTACTGAACCCTAATTGATTCTGCATTTCAATATCATCGATTTTGGAACTTCGATTTTTTTCGACTTTTTCCATGCAACCCCCTTGTACAAATTTCGAAATTTTTTTAAAAAATTTCGTTTTGATTTTTTGCTGAAAAGCGATTAGGATATTCAAAACTAAGATAAAATTCGAATCCGCACCTAATTCTGACTCAAAATGTGTAAAATATGCATATTTTATCGATTTGGCATTTTTGTCGAACCTCATTCGTTTTTTGTGCAGTGTACTGTGCACTCTTGCACCCACATTGAAGCAGTGGAACATTTGCCATATCATGTTGCACGTTTGAATGCCACAACCGAGTTTTGTGCCATCGCCAGTCGACCTGCCACTGCAGTTGGCCCCCTGCCCCTGTGTTGTTTCCCTTTTCCCACCTACCACCCCCTGCCATCTCAGACGGCATTTAGTTAAGCGCTTTTGCATATAAAATTTTCCATTTTCCCATTTTCCATTTGCCGCTGCTGCTGCTGCTGCTGCATTTTGGCCTACAGCACAGGCTGAAAGCGGCAGCCAACCTCATCATTATTTTTATCCATTTAGTCTTTTGTTTGTGTTGGTGACACCTTTTCTATCACACACGCACACTCGCACACACACACACACACACTCCTAGCCATTTGAAGCTCCATTTAACCTGCCTCACCTACCTGCCTGGCTGCGTTGACGATGAGTTGAAAATTGAACAAAAGCTGATTTAAGTCATAATTTATCATGTGCTAGGGATGTGAATGTGAATGTGAGTGTGAATGTGAATGTGTTGGATTAGTTGCGCTCAATTTTACAACTGTTTATTTTTAACACGTCCGCATTGCGCATACGCCGCATGTGACCGCTCGCTGAGCTAATGTTTTAATTTATTGACTATCAAATCGCTGTGGCTTTTCTGTTTAGGGTCTACTGCATTGCTTTGCCCCACTAAACCAGAGACAGAGAGGGAGGGAGGGAGAGACTGCAACAAAGTATTGTCTGCCCCCTCCCTGGCTGTCCCTACACACGCCTCTCTGACAGCCAACCAGCCACGCCCCTTGGCCGTTGAGGCACAGGCCTAAGGCCTAACCCGTTCTTTCACTTTTTTTTTATTTTTGTTTTTTGGCCGCCTGCAAAGCGCGAACTTTATGGCCACGCCCATAGCGGATCGGTTTTGGGGCGCAAGAATTCTAGCGGTAAATAAAGAATTGGCTAACGCCGCGCCCACCCAGCGGACCACATGGCCAAGTGGAAAGTGCGCGGCCCCCGCCTCCTCTCGCTTTGTTTGTTTCTTCTTTACGCCTGTTTTTTTTAGCGGTTTTTTTCTCGCTTTTTTTCCTGGGTGCAGTCGGGATTAAGAAATTACACGAAACGCGCCCCACGCATTATGAGAATATTAATTTGCGCATGCCGAAAATTAAATTCAATTTTCAGCTCCGAACACGCCCCGAAAAACCCGAGATGGATGAAGAAAGATGAAGAAGAAGAAGAGGAAAGATGAAGATGGAACCCAACGTGATGCAAAAGGAAAGTTGACCCACTGCGAGCGGAGGCTGCTGCTGCTGTCGCCTAAATCGCCCAAAGTCTTGAATTAAGACATAATAAAGCTGTGCCAGGGATGGGTAACGTTGGGGTAGGGATGGGTGGTAGTAGTAGGGGGCAGAGGGAAGGTTCTTCCAGTCATCTGTCAAGCGGAACAGCTTTTTGAGCGGTTCGAACACCTTTTGGGAGACTGACAGGGAGAAGTCTGCACTGTGTGGCATATTCTGCAGGAGAGAGAGAGAGAGAGAGCGAGAGAGAGAGAGAAAGGGAAGGAGAGAGAGAGAGAGTGAGCTTGTTTGACAAACGAGTGTCATTTATCAAAATGTGACACTATTTGCGCCAAGTCATGTGTTAACTGCACTTTATTTTATTGTTATACGTTGCCCGTGCCCAGAGGAATACAGCGTCGCCTTCGCCTTCGCCTTCACACAAAGACATCCATCCTGAAGCAACTCTGTATGTGGGGATGTGGGGAACAAACTGTGTCTGTGCCATTGCTTTTTAAAGTGCTCTCATAAAATATATATCATAATTGAGGGTTATGCTTTGTTTCGTATCTCTCTCTCTCCTTCTCTCCTCTCAAACTTTGCTTCCCAGCAGCTCGAAAAGTTAGTAAAGCAATTGACCCAGTCTGTGCTGTATGTGGAATGTCTCAGGATTGAGATATGGTTAGTATGTGCCAAGTTTTTTTCGGCTGTACCCTGTGGGTGCATATTAATATGTGAAAATATATGTGTGGGGTTCCGCTGCCTGTTGCCAAAATATCCCAATGAATTTGTGGCTTATAAAGTGATCACATTAATCATTTCAATTTGGCCAAGATTAAAGACATTATTACAATCATTTGCATAGTTTTCTCTTTGAGTTGATGCGATAAAGAGTTTTCCAAAAATTGAAGTTTATTTTTATAGATTCAAACTCAATCGAAACCCCATTTACTCTTAATTCCTCTTAAAATGCGACCTCATATGAGACATGAATGCGTTGCATACCCTTCCTAAAAAATTTCTTACTCATTTTCTTGATTTTTATACCCTACAAACCATTGTAAATGATCAAAATGGGGTATACTAACTATAAGAACCCGCTGACTTTACAAAGTATATACAATCTTAGTCATTATTATTTACTGTGCTGTGTTTCTGGGTATCTGTGCGTCTCCTTGTCTGTATGAACCTCAAGATCTCAGCAACTATAATAACTAGAGATATCAAATTTGCTATAAAGGTGCCTATATATCATACGAATATCAAGCTGATTTCAAATTTTGAATATTAAGGGTATTCTACTGTCGTTTACTTGGTTTTCCACATTTTTCTTGGGGCGTTACCAACTTTTAATGCCAATAATATAAATATTATGATTATGCGCCCCAAACATGGTCGCAGTTATATATTTTACGCGCTCCGATGCCGCTAAATGTTATGGCGGTCTCTTGGACTCTTTTTTTTTTTGGTAGGTTGCTTGGTGGGGGCTCTTCGAAGAGCCGAAAAATCGAAGAGCGAAAAGTAATTTCTTGCACGACATTAATTTCTTTTAAATTACGCATAATTGAAGTACGCTCCACTCCAGCTTGATGATCGATGGTCGATGCGATGCGATGCGGTGCGATGCGATGCTCTCACTCCTTGGCACTTCGATCGAAACG
This sequence comes from Zaprionus kolodkinae, assembly GCA_018901885.1. Lineage (NCBI taxonomy): Eukaryota > Metazoa > Arthropoda > Insecta > Diptera > Drosophilidae > Zaprionus > Zaprionus kolodkinae. The sequence goes on along the minus strand of JAEIFM010000288.1, from coordinate 2,209,744 downwards.
GGTTCCAAGTGCCGGGCGAAATTACTATATATATATATAGTGGAGTGGATCGAAGACATTATGAAACCCAAAGCGAGAGCATAATTATTTAATTTCTCAACGTGGTTGTTGTGGAGTGTGTGTGCTCCCGGTTCGGGTTCTCCATATGAGGCCAAGTTCTGTTCGACATTGACATTCGAATTAGACACCTGACAGCAGCGATAAAGTCGACTCGTATCTGTCACGTTATTTCAGGGGGTACTGTCGTCCCACTCTCAGCCCCTTTTCTTTACCCCAGACATACATATTTAAAGCCTTGAGTTAAGTATTATTTTGGTTGCATTATTTGAAATTTGATTTGATTTATTTGGCATTTGCTTCGTTATGTTTCGTGGGCATTTAAGCTGAGCTCTCCCCGACTTTTGGGGGTCTCTAATTTCATATATCGCGGCAGTTGTTGTTGTTGTTATTGTTGTTGTTGGGTATTTGATGGTATTTAGTTTTATTTTTGGTGCTGCCTTTGTTAGCGCACTAAGCGGATTTTCTCTTACATCAGTTTAGTGTCACATTAGCGTTGTTGTGAAGTGCCCCCTCTCTTTCACTTCCAGTCTCTCTCTGTCTCTCTCTCAGTTGTGTGGGGGCGAGAGATCAGTGAGGCCAGGTTATTCATAAATGGAATATTCACATACCATAAAGTATACCATATTTTATAGCCTGAACAGTCAACAAGTTGTTATACAGATCGCTTCATCAGCTGCTGCCCTGGAACTGGGCTCGGCATCGCTTAAGATCGAGATCAGGATCTGCCTGTCGATGACCTGCAGCGTTTTCTCTCCCTGCACATCTCGCATTCACATAAAATGTTTCAACAGAAAGAAACTTATGAATTTCTCAATTCTTTCTCTGCTTCTTCTTCCATCTTTTATTTCCCGAACGAGGCGCTTTGCATTTTTTATGGCATTTCGTTTTGTTTCGCGATGTTATCAGTATCTCTTGGTCTGTCTCTCTGTCTCTGGGTCTGTCTGTCTTTTTATATTTTTCGGACCTGCCTTTTGTCCAGTTCGGCTCGTTAAAATCTGAGCAGTCCCCAACGCGACTCATTGCATGAATCATAAACTCATAAAGGGATTCGAAGTGACAGTTTGTTTTGTTACCTTATTATTATTGCGATATTTGAAATTTCGTATACTGCAGAGTATTGAAAACTTTGAGTAAACTTCTTTAATTGTTGTGTATTTTATTTTTAGAGATTTATCCTTACATTGCATATCTTTCCCGGTGACTTCCATCCTGTATTTTAAGTTCTGAGTGTAACATTTCTAAGGATTCCTCACATATCTCTAGAACTTTCTAGTTATCGAATATATTATTAAATTCTTCGCAGGGATAGTTTGTTTTTGAAAAATATTATCTTACGATATATTCAATTTAACATACTGTAGAATATGGAAACATTTTATTAACCCACTAGTTAGGAGTTTTTATTTCCAGAGTTTTCCCATATATTTCCAGCCTCTTTAGGGTTTCAAATATCATTCGTTTCACTAATATATCAAATCAATGTTTGAAATTTATTCGAGTCGCCCTAAACTTAATGCATTAGTGTATATAATTTTGTTTTGAAAGATTTCGGGGGAATTATAAAGCCGCATCCTGTGCCATAAAACTACTATATAGTATACGAAATGCTCTTTTCCGGTAGAACACACACAGAATCAGCTAAGAGAGCGATAAGTTTAAGTTAGTTAACTGTGGACGGGGCTACAAAAGGCAGAGGCAGGCGACGAAGAAGAAGAGGAAGGGGAAGAAGAAAAAGAAACAGAGACAGAGAAACAAAAACAAAAACAAAAATGATTTATCATAATGGGAGTCTGCGGCTTGGGGCTCCCAACAGTGTTGCCCTAAACGGGCGATAACAGCAGCAACAGCGACGGCAACAGCGACGGCAACGGCGACGGTCCCAACATCCTCTGGACCGAAATGTCAACTCTTCATATAAAAATTAACGAAATATAAATTAAAAAATATGCCCGCAACAACGAAATAAAAACCAGATATATGTGTTTTCTTTTCTTTTTCAGTTCTGTTTGGGTTCTTTCTTTCTCCACGTCCGCTTCTCTCTCTCTCTCTTGTTGTTGTTTTTGCTGTGGCAATTTATGTGGCAAGCGTCCCTTTTCGGTATCGAGTTACGCCTGCGCGACATTGTTGAGTTCTCTCTCTGGACACAAATTATGAATTGCCCAGGCAGGGAGCAGGCCCTGAGATGATGGGCCCCTTATCTGGCGAATGCATCGCTGCGTTTAAGTTTTATCTATGGCAGCGCATTTTTATCTAATGGCTGCTGCTGCTGCGCATCCCATACTGCCCCCCTCCCACTGCAGCCCCCTGCTCATTGATTAGCTGCCGCACAGCAGGCGGCAACCGAATCTGGCTCCGATTTCCGATGTTGACTTATGACATGCGCCTATCAGCTCCAGCTCTCAGCCCGGCTCAGCTCCTTCTGATAGCTTTATAAGCTGCTGATAAGACCGGGCTAGCACGCTAATTGCCAGCAAAATCAACGGCAGCGAGGCGCCAAGCCAAGGAGGGAGGGGGCGTGGCATCCAGGTGCCGGAGCTGGCTGCTTGCGTATGGCGTATCAGCAGCTTGTTATCGCCAGACAAATGCATTTTGCAAATTATTAACATACGCCGGCATGGTGTGAGTTTGCGTGTGTGTGAGTGTAATAGAGTGTATCTAGATGTGTGTGCAGCGCTGTAGCTACGCTTACACGAGCGCAACATGCTGCGCTCGGCTGCAGATACATTTGTATCTGACGCCAGGCGATAGCAGGCCGGGTGTGTGTGTGTGTGTGTGTGAGTGTGTGTGTGCCACTGCAGCAGCAGCTAATTGATGTCAGTGCACAAAACTTGATTTATTTCTATTAATAAAAGGCCCAAATGCAATTATTCGACCAGCAAATGCCCAGTGGGAAATTCGATCAAGCTGTGAAAATATTCTAAGGAAATTCTAGAAGAAACCCCATACAATTAATTAGATCGCTTTTCGTGATTGTCTATAAATAAGAACGGGCTATAGCATATATTTTACTAATTTATTTCCTGCTTTGTTTTTGCTTATATTATCTCTGATTTATTTTACGACTTGTATACAGTTCTCAGCTCATCTCTGACCCTCCACCTCAGCTGTCAAAATTACTCAAAAATATTTTTAAATAATTTTAATCAACTTTGTCTAATCTACAATATTAAACGAAGCTTTTAAAAATTTCCAGAGTTCAAAGTTTAATGAATTGGCTGGGAAATTTCAAACTGAAATTGATAAGGGATTATCAAGCTAAAAATAATACAGATAATAGCTGAAATTATTCAGTACATTTTTAGCTATAAATTTCCTACTGGGTGCCCCCCGTGTATGTCTGGCTAATAAATCGCTAGTTTGGCCACCGAAAATGGCCATAACCGAAGCACTGCAACATGGCAATTGCAATAATCTTGCACAGTTGTTACAGTTGTAGTTGTTCCCGTGGTTGTTGTTGTTGTTGTTGTTGGCATGTGATAAAAATCACGTAAAAATTTAGTTGCATAAATTTTAACACCGATTTTAATCGACACCGTGTCGCGTTGGCTTAGACAACTCATTGAGCCGGGTGCGGGTTTGTTCCAGCATCCAGCGACGCCATCAACGCGACTGCAAAATCGAAATCGAAATCGATCGACACTTTATGTGCAGCATTTTGTGGCTATAATTACGGCCAGCAGCAGTTCCGGTCTTACAGAGTGTGTGTGTGTGTGTGTGTGTGTGCACTATATAGTTGAGCTCGTAAATTATTGATATGTCAAATCAAATTCTGGACATGTTTTTCTGCCTGCCGGAGATCGAATTTATCGCCGGCACTTTGCGATTGCAAGCTAACGAGGGCTGTTTTAGCGGTTTAACGGCTAACTGGTTGTGTAATAAATTAAATTTAGGTTATATAATTAATTTAATTTATATATAAATAATAAATGGCTTATAAAATGATGATATATAGTATTATTTTAGTGACTTTAAGCTAGATCATCAAACAAATACAATAATTTTTTGCTGTCTCTTTCAATTTTGTCTTGAACAGTTTTAGGTTCTAGAGATATTTTAGTTGCGAAATAATAATATTAAATAAAATGAATTAAAAGGGATATTTTTCACATTTAAAGTTTTCTTAATAAAAACATTCTATATAATATTTTATTTAATTCAGATACAAATCCCTTTGCAACTTTTGAAACTTTTTTAACATTTACATTTTATTATTTCACAAATATTTCCCTTTCAAAATCTTTAAATTTTAATTAGTTTAATTGAAAATATTTTCTGTTTATCCCAAAATACGATCTCTTCTTTTTCTTTTGCATACCTCGTTCGGGACAAATATTTTTTTTTGTAGACTGCGGGAGCTGAGACAGCCGCTCCATGTATAACACTTTGCTTAACAAGCCGAAGATTTGGACCTGCCCATACCCCTGCCGCGTTGCCAAAAACTATTGAGAGTTCCTGGCTGGAAAAATGCATTGCAGCTAACTGTTACCTCATCGGGCATGTACGGCTGCGGCTGCGACTGCGGCTGCGGCTTTGGCGCCTTTTTTATTTGCACTTTTCGGCCAGGCCAAAAAGTTTTGACATAACTGGAGCGCTACGGCACGCGGCGCTCATATGTAGGCAGAGACGCCCAGACAGCCGGGCGGACAGCCGGGCGGACTGGCAGTGGGACAGCAGAGGCAACCTGATTTAGACGCGGCCTGCGCGTTGTCTAACAAAATGCTCAACTTGCTTGTCTCGGCCATTTGCATTTCGATCTTTTGGTAAGAGGCCAACAAGCCGCCGCTTCGTTCGCCGCGTCTGTGGCCAGAAACATAGCCCGAATATCCTATGGTAATAAAAGTTTTGTTTGCCGGAATTACAAGCAGAGTGCGCGCCAATGTGTACACACTGGCCAACAAGGAGGCCGTTCCTCGCCTGGCACTGGCACTGGGCTGGAGCTGGGGCTGGGGCTGGGACTGTGTGATGGGGCCTAGAGTGAGCCCAGAGTGGGGGAGCGAGCTCTGTCCGCAATTTCGTTGCACATTCGACTTTCACTTTTTGCCTGGCTGGCTGGCTGGCAAATGGCCATTTGGGCATTTTGGCTGAATGCGCTTTAAATTTATGTTGATTGCTCGACTTTGGTTTGCTTTTTGCCGTGTTATGGTTAAATGTTGTTAAATTGTTTTCCGCCTAAATGACATGTTTTTGACAAATGATTAGGCCCAGTTTGTGGTCGCTGTTGCCCAGATAACCTCGACCTTTTGAGAGAGAAAGTAATTTTCGAGGAAATTAAAATGTTCAAACTATGAAGCGTTGTTTGAGTATCTTATGCAATTATTTATGGAGGTTTTTGAATACTTTTAAAAGCTGTAGGAGGTTTTTCAAACCCTTTTATACACATAATACAGAAGTTTCTTCAAGTTTGTCTTTAAACTGAAATAATTTCTTAGCTTAGCTAACCTATATCGCGAGAGTAATTTTAAGCCAAGCATATGTCAAAGTTGTCTGTATGAACACCTATATCTCTGAGATCATAAGGGCTAGAGTAATCAAATTTTGCTTCAAAATTTATATATACTAGAGTTGCTTGAAGCATAGTTTGAAACCCGGCCACGCCCTCTTACTCCCCTTAAAAATCGATCAAATTCGCTTAACAGGCTAAATTTTATAGCCAAAACGTGTGTACCAGCTCTTTAGTCTTCTAAACAAACTCCTGTGTCAAAATACCTTATAAAACAAATGTGTAATAAAATAAAGAATAGATTTTATCAACGAGTTTCACTCCTACATGATTTTCGCTTGAAATACTCCCAATTTCTTCAGAGAAACCCTCTCACTGCTGCGCTGGTTTCGTATTCCTTATAAGAGTGCCGACACAATCAGCTACCATAAACTATATATTGCAACTTTGTACGCAGCGCTGCCTGCCTGCCTGCTGGCCATTAAACATCAAAAACTGAACCCGCAAAAAGAAACCCCTCCCGGACACAATGGTGGGCTGCGATGTGCGCGATGCGATGCCGCCGTCAATACAAATAAATACTAATAAAGTCGGGTCAAGAGATCGCCATGTGAGTCCCTTTCGTGTACTACATAAATTTCAATATTTATGGCAAAATTTCTACTTCATATGGGGCACACACAGATACACACACACAGGCACACTCTGGGCACACATGGCACATGGTCAGAAAAACAGCGAAACAGCTACCGAAAGGGCTCGGAAATCAAAGCGCTGGCATCTCTTATATGATGTGCTGCCTTTTCCTCTCTCACTCCCTCTCCCTCTCTCTGTTTTGCCTCGTTTTTGTAGGCGTATGACAAGCTGAGCCGCTGTGGGCGTAACCCAAATAGAGGCGTTGACGTCGGCATGTGCCGCCGCCGTTCACTGTTTTTTTTCTGGCGTTTGGGTCAAAAATACGACTTTCATTTCTATGTAACTAACGGTCGTACCGGGAGGGTACCTCAAACTGGCATCATAAATCGCAGCGACATAAATTCAGTGCAGTTTTTGGTAGCAGCATAGGTGCTGCCTACCTGGACGCGCACCTGATACCCGAAAGGAATGTTTTGCTGCTTCTGGTTTTTCGCACGCTAATCTCAGTAAACAAATCACAAGAGTGGGCGGAGGGCAGAGGGCGTGGCATGCAGAGAGAGAGCGCATGTCCTTGGGGACATGCTGTTTTAATTGCTGCCAGACGTCGCGATTTATGAGCATCAATAAAGTGTCAACTCTCAGTGCAAACTGAAGCAAATAAAACCCGCTTCTGGCTGTAAATCATTCTCGCCCGACTTTCCGGGAAACTACTCGACTAGCTGAAGCCACGGCCAGCAGTCGGAAAGCCACTCGCCGAAAAGGGACACAACACTCGAACTGGTACTCGCACTCGCAGTTCCAGAGCACGCGGATCTGTTGGCCTGCACTGCAGATGCTTAACTTGGCCCAGACATGCGAGCCAAGCAGAGTCAAGTCAAGCCAAGCAAGCAGAGCCTGCTCTGTGTCTTCCCTCCTTTCTGCTTTTTGGTTTGCGTTTCTTTCTTCTGCCTTCGGTATTTGCATTTCAATTGAAGCGAGTAATTAATGTATCGCATATCTGCAGAATTTTAATTGCCAAGTCAATGCACTCCCCATCAGCACACTGCAGCCTGCATCACTCACTCACTCACTCACTCACTGCCTCTGTCCAACACTTGGCAGCAAAACATGGCCAAGTGACAGTTGGCTAAATGTGCCACAAATAAATTTACTGCTCTCTGCTCAGTTTGGGCATAGAAACTCAAGATATAACATTGGGAAAATTTAAAAAATATTACATATAAATATTGCAGACTTGTAGTTGATTCTATTAATATATGATCCCAAACTACATAAAATAAATAGATAGATATATCAAAATTCTTTTAAATTATAAATTTAGTAATGAAACACCCTAAATACTTCAATTTATTGAGTTTTGACTGAATATTCATTATTTATAACCCATTTTTAAAATTTTAAAGGGGTTCAAAATAGGAAAAGTACTAGATATAGTGCTTCAATTACAAAGAAATTTGCACAGCATATAAAAATATCTATATTACAAAAATACCCAAAGTTTTGTTTTATTTGATATATGCTTTACTGGCTTCTTTTCATTAAAATGATTTGTAGACAATTTGCATTAGCATAAAATTATTAATACTATTTTGTTATTCAAATAAATAATTATATAATTTTAAACATATAATTATAAGTATTATTAAGTTAAAACTCCTTAGCGAATTATTTAAAATACAAAAAAAATATATTCTGAATATAGTCTATATAAATTCTAACCTACCTTATAACATATGCTACGATTTCCCAAATCCAATTGAATTGCTGAACCGCAACGCAAGATCGTATTTATTTTGATAATTACCCAAGCTTGGGGTTATTTCGGTTCACCGCAACTCTGGAAAAACAACAAAGGGGGAGAAAGGAAAGAATAAAAAGTAAACAGATGATGTAGGAACTTGTTCCACGGTGTAATAGGCGCGCGTGTGGCCTCGTCACGTAGCCTGGGCTCGAGCTAAGCCTCCGAATGGCAGCTGTCCGGCATAGAGCGCACAGTGGGCTCCGGAAGAGGAACAGTGGGGAGGAGAAGGGCGGCAACAATTAAAATATGAAAGGGTTTTCCAGTTTCGACTCATTGTATACGAGTTTCGCAGTAATCTAAACTGAAACCACCAGGGCCATTATTGAGTCAAATCCTCGTCATGAATCGCAGCCAACGAGCGTTGCGAATTCCCGATGCATATTCTATGGCATATTTCCAGCTCGAAAAGGAAACGGACCACAACAGAAAACAGAAAAAAAGAAGAAATAGAAATAGAAGAGAAATAGAGAGACTGAAAACAAATGCTTGGACTGCTGCTGCTGCTGCACGTGATGATTGCATCATTGTGTCAGCTTAGTACGTGCCCCTCAACTCGCTTGTCACAATAAAAAATGATACAAAACTCTCGGCATTTGCTGCATTATAAACTTTTGCATGTTGCGGACAGATGTTGCAGCCCGTTCTTCTGTTGCACCAACTTCTTCTTCCACTCTTCCACTCTTTCTATGCTCTGTCTCTGTTTACCGAAACTTGTGGTAAATCGGATCGCAGTACAATCCAACAAACATTTGACACTTGTGCCGAAACCAAAACCAAAACCCCCAACCGATTGTGGTTTATCGTCTGGGTTCGGATTAGTGTGCTGTGTGCCATAAAGCCATGATATTATATAAATGTATATATGGTAGAAGCTGTAGAGGGAATGGCAATTTAAATGGAATTTCTGTGGCACATGACATCATTGTGATATATGTGTATGGTAGTAGAATCGTCTTTATAGCGTATCTCTGCTGGGATCTCTGTTTCATTTGGCAGAACTCGCGCCGTGCCGCACTATGAAATAAATTTATTTGCTGATGTATTCAATATTCGGCACGCACCAGATTTATTTTCATTCCGCTTAAGCGTTGAGTACTTTACTCTTTCGATTTCCAAATAATTCTACAATGTTAAGTTGGAAAAACACATTTCAATTCGTAATTATATGGAAAACATCATGTATAAGTTATTTGAATTATGTAGTGTGTCTTTAAACTTTAAATAAGCTGAATCTCTGAGTTTATAAGAGCTAGGTATATCAAATTTGCTGACAATATGCCTTTAAATTTTATGCAACTCTAGTTTTGTTTAAAATTTGGCCTTGCCTTTTTCAGCCTTTGTAAATCGAAAATAACAAATAGCAAGGGTAGTTTTGAAGCAAATATGTTCATATTTAGTATGTATAACGATAATGATCAAATAAATAATTACTACAAATTTGATGACGATCGGCTCATTAACATAGAAGTTATTCAAGAAATATGAAATTTGAGTGGAGGAATAATATTATAATGGATACCTCGACTCAACTTGTGCTCTGCCGTCTTTATAGTTTCCTACCTTTCATTGACCATCTCTCTGGTGTTGTATAAAGGTCGCCCGGCTGTCTAGTCGGGTTCTTTGCTTCCCATATGAGTCATACGAAACGAAACGACCTAACGACCATTTAAATATGAACAACCGAACGTTGACCGATATCCGCTTTATTGTTATGCAAAATCCGTCATAAAGAAAAGAAAAGTAATATTAAAAACGCATAAGAAAAATCAAAAAATCCGAATGGAATAAAGAGGAGACCAAAAACGAAGCCTGCTCATAAACCGAGCAACTTTCGCCTCCAAGGTATGGCACAAAGCCGGGTGCGCGCTTTATGGGTTTCTTCGGCTTCTGGAAGAGAGTGTGGGGGAGGTGGGGGAGGGGACCAAGTGCAATGTTGTTGTGCACAACAAAAGGCAGAAGTTTTCATAATTTATGGCAAATGCGAGCATTAAACTTCATTAGATCGAAATTTAAGGCGAAGCGTTACGTTGGATGCGACCATTAAAATGGGAGTAGGGGGCAGGGGAACAATGAAATAAAGTAAACGGGGCATCCGGCAGTGGAGGAATCTTCTGCCGTCTTGGCGGGCTCCTTCTTTGGTGAGCTGCGCAATTAGTTCGGCAGAAGGCGCATAAAAACTGGAAACTAAAAACTGGACTACAAGTTCATTGAGCAGACAAAGAGGGAGAGAGTGAGAGAGAGAAAGAGAGAGTATACATAGGGGGGAAGACTCTCCCAATACGTAGAATTATCACATAAATTTATTTTTAAAGAAATGCCGAAAGAAATGCACCACCAACTGCGTCATTGTTGGCGGTTGCATTTGTCAAGCGGCAGCAGAAGCAACTTGCACACAGCGTGTGTGCCCCCTTATGAGGCCCCCCTCCTTTCCCTTTCTACTGCTTCAATACCATATATTTTGGTGGCAACACCCACCTAAGGCCAGAGAGAGATAGAGAGAGAGGGGGCAGGCAGCCCGGCATGTGTAAACATTTGCTGGAATATACCGCGTGGGCAAGTGCAGCTCCAAAACGGCATCAAATGCTGCCGCTGATCATGAAGATGATCGAGATGAGGCTGCTGCTGGATGACTCTTGGCACGGAAAGTGTCAGCGGTTTCATGGCCATATGCAGAGGGGCAACTTCAGATAGATACAGCGAGTCGTCCAACTGCCACGTTCCGTTTGATTTTTCACGCTTACCGAGCACGCGCTGTCATCATTCGACCTTGACCAAGCGCGGCGTGAAACAATCCATAAAATTGTCAATTTCTCAATTCTTCAATTGACAGAGTTGCCTAGGCAAAAGTTGGGTGAAAAGTTGTGACCGCCTGCGGGGCGTGTGTCGCGACGCGTAAATGAGTAAGGATTCAGGTAGAAGATCCCAGGCAATTTGTCATGCCTTGAGCCGTTCGTGTCCTGGCCGTGTTGCAACTAACTGGGCCATAAATCAATGGCCAATGGGCGCGTGTCTTTAAGCCAACTAACATAGGCAGCGATATGCATATAGATATGAATATAGTAGGGGGTATACTAGCATATATGTATACCCTGTGCTACCTGTTGGTGGCAAGTGCAGTCATTTTGGCAACCTTGAACTGAGCGGGGAAGGTAGCAGGGAGCGGGGGATCTTGGCGGCATCGGGTTCAGCGCGTAAATTGTGGCAGACACTTAAGAGCCGAGACAAGATTAAATGTTGAATTACGTTAAGGCCAGGCCAGGACGGAGAGCGAGAGAGATAAGCCAAGTGCCTGCCGAGTCAGTCTGCCCGCAGATGTAGATGGCGATGCCAAGTCCCCAAGTCAAGTCTTCAGTCTCAGGGCCCCGAAAAGGAGTGGCCTGTACTCCTCTGGCTGTGGCTGTGCCGTGTTCGGGCCAAGGTGATAATGATAAGGAAATGAAATCGAGTTAAGTTTCGCGACCAACACAATCTACAGATTGTGACTCTGAGTATATGCGAATGCGACTGGGAATGGGAATCGAAATGAGAATGAGATGAGAATGCAGGAGAATGTGTGCTGCACTATCTGAGAGCGTATAAAGTATATTAACTGATGCGTTGCATAAATTAGCAGTGTAGCGACAAGTACAGTGGGCAGAGGGGACTGAAAAACTGGGCTAAAAACTGAAGAAATAAGGAATAGTAAAGAAATTAATATATATAAAAATATATTCAGCAACTAAGAGATTCATGAGACTTACTTATACTGAATATCTAATAAATATAAATAATAAAAAAAAATAATCCTTTATATATAAATTTATTATTATTATTTTATATATGTTTATTTTTGCACGTTTATACACTTATTATCAAAATAATAGGCTACTTCCACTGTTTAAATAGTTTTTTATTTGTCTATCTTCTACACAAGACTAGATATTGTATTTCGTACAGACATAAATAAATAAATCTATTTTATAACTTATTTATTGTTTATTCAACTGTCACATGCATGAATAAGAGGTATATTTAAATACTTTATATATTCTTAAATTTCCAGTAGTTATTTTTAGTTTTTTTGCCAACTAATTAGCCATCTCTTGCCACTGTGCATCTGCATGTTGACAGGTCGTTGCCACAGCGAGTTTCCTATAAAACCCAGGGTATAATCCAGCAGTATGTGTGTGTGTGTGTGTGTGTGTCTATCCCACAACATGCGAGACATGCCCATCGTCGCCTGTGTCCCTGTCCCTGTCCCTGTCCCCGTCCCTCTTCCGTGTCCAGCGTTGACCCAGGCAACTGACTGATAAGCGTAATTGATTTTCGCAATTATTTTTAGCATAGCTCAAAAAATGCTTTGAAAATGTGTCAAATGGCAACGGCAACGGCGACGGCGACGGCGGATGGGGCGATGGCAATGGCGACGACCTCATAATTTTTATGATTAGTGGGGAATGCTTGTTAGTGGGCAGCAACGTCATCGCCAGCGTTGTTGCCGTTGCCGTTGCTGTTGTCGTCATCATAGTCGGCAACATCAGCAGCTGCATCAGCAACACGTACGCACAGCAACACGTACGCGACGCGAGGAGGCAACCCTGGCAAAAAGGACCGCCGCCGCCGCCGACGTTCCGTGATAAATTGCAATGATAGCAAAAGTACTTGGCTCTCTCTGCCTCTCTTTCTCCCCTCTTTCTCCCACTCTCTCTCTCTCTCTGGTCGAAACAGAATAAAACGAAACATTTTGGCAGACGTGTCCACCGGGCAGCAGCAGCAGCGACAGCAGCAGCAGTTGCAGACACAGCAACAACATAAAAATTAACCGCCGGCAATGGCAGACACAGGGCGAGAGGGAGGAGGGTGGAATAGAGGGACAGGGGAGAGGGGGATAGGGGGGCAAGTTCGTGTTGCATGTAAGCCAGTCAGTCAGTCCCAAAAGATGATATATCCAAAAATTCCATATAATGACTGCCAGGCAAGCACAACAACGCCCCGTGCCCCGGCAACTGTTGCTGTTGCCGTTCGCCGGTCAGCAGCAGCAGCAGCAGCGACAGCGACAGCAGCAGCAATAACGGCAAAGTACCCAACGCGCATTAGAAGCTGCAACAGGCCACAAAAAGTTGCAGAAACTCGCCGACACTGTGCAGCCCCAGACATGGGAACTATTTTCACGCTCAGTTGCAATCTGTCAATGCCGTTCACCACACCGTAGCTGCAACAGCAACAGCAACAACAGCAGCAGCAGCAGCAGCAACAACAGCAACAGCAGCAACAACAAGCACGACACCTTTTTGTGGCCTGTTGCACTGTCTGAAGTTGCTGCAACGCCCCGGCACGCTGCGCTGTGCTGCGCTGCTTGATATATCAAAGCCGAACCATCATCATCTTATTAAAGAGTGCCAACTTAATTTGCTTGGCCATGTTGCTAGACAAGTTGTTGCCGGCGTAGCTGTTGCTGTTGCTGTTGCCGGTGCCGCTGCTGCTGCTGCTGCTGCTGCTGCTCTGGCTGTCGCTGTTGCTGTTGCTGTTCTGCTGACTGTCTCCCTGACCGTTGCTGTTGCTGTTGCCGTTGCTGTTGCTGTGTCGAGGTGTTGCTAAGGGGCGTCACTCAAAACAGTTAGAAACTAGAAAAGCGAGACAACTTTCTGCAGCACCGAAGTTTTTATATACTCTAGAGAGTATTTCGGAGTAGAAAATATATAAAACCCTATTAAAATAAATAAGAAATATTATAAATAATAAAATAAGTGAATTTAGTAGTTTAAAGAACTACATTAATTATATTTTATTTTGAATATTTTATAATAATATTATAAATAGCTCTTGCTTTACTTCATTTATCAGACTTTTAAAAATTAAAGTATAATAATATAATAATAAATATAAAATTAAACATATATTAGAACTTACGCATATACATACCTCATTACATTTACCTTTTCTTGCATTTCTCCCAAGTTCTTCAGCCAAAAAACTCGCCAAAAACTCTTTAAATAGTTTTTTTTTGCCTTTCTTTCGCCTTATAGCGGTATATGGCATCTGCGTTCGGAGCTCATCCAACTCAACACCTTTTGGGCTGCCGTTAGTTCGAAGCCATAATTAATAGATTATCATCGACAACATTTTAAATTCGCATTAAATTTGCCAGCGCGCCAAATTGCAGTGCCAAAGTGGAAAATCGCAAAGGCAGCTCCAGCTTTTCCATTTTCCTAGCAGTCTCTCTCTCTCTCTCTCTCTTTCTGTCTCTCAGTGTTCTTTTGCCTCTGCTCGCTTTGGTCACATACGCGGAAGTGATTTTTGCACTGTTGTTGCTGTGCTGCAACAAGTTGCAGGCTACTTTTGTGGGTGTCTGTTGTTGCCTCACGTGCTGCAAACAATCCACAAAAATGAAAAAAGAAACAAGAGAGGAAAACCTATGGTTCTCTATGATATTACAGCATTTTGCTTGCTGTTGTTGATAGACAAGATCGATGTCAGACTTGTTTCGCTTGTTGCTGTTGCCGATGTTGCTGTTGTTGACGATGTTGCTGTTGTTGCCGATGTTGCTGTTGTTGCAGTTGTTGTTGCTGGTTAGTTAGTCCTCGCGGTTTTGATTACAGAAAAAGTTTTCTTGCTACGCCCTTGGAACGAATTTCACTTTGCTCTGGCAATTTTTGTGTGAAATTTCTGAGCATAAACATTTATGGAAAATCTGCGAGAAAATTGAAATACTTATAGAAATTTAATGTTAACCTCGATGTGCGTAGTAAATATATAAATATAAAGTATTGTTTAAACATTCTTTCAAGTAGAAGGTATATAAAACATGATATTTAAGCTTGAAGTACCCAAGATAACTCTAGAAATGTGGAAGTTTATAAAATTGTTAAGCAAACATTATATTTTAGCTTTAAGTATCGCAGTTTTCTCTAGAAACACTCAGGAAACTCCACTTAAAAGCAAATAAAGAAATCTGTCATTATTGCTCAAGAATTGCATTTGAGAATACCCTATAAATTTATGCCAACTAAGATTTGTTTATCTTAATAAATAATTTAAATGATGATAATTATTTCTTATGATGCTTCCTTCTGCTCTCCACAATCTGTCCAGTCATGGCATTTAATCAGTTCATTATCCTTTTGTTTGGCTTCAAACACCTGTCAGATCTCTTCTTTTTTTCCCCGGTTATACGCACGAGCAGAGACATCATAGTGTTGGCATAAGAAATTAACGTGATTGGGCTCATTAAGCATACGCCCTGTTTACCCAAAGCTCATGAAGAGAAAAAAAAAGGTCTCGTGTTTAATAAGCAAATATCAACACCTTGCAAAAGCTGGCGACTCTGAGAGGAGTATATATAAATATATATATAGATATATATGTGTATATATATATGGAGGTGCAGTGTCAGTTTGAGCTGCGTGATCGTCATACAAAGCAATCAGCAAAGAAAACATCACTCTGCCAGCCTGATGACGCTGCCGATGAGTTGGGTAAATATAATTTTTCAAGATCAGTGTTTATTTACACAGCGTAGGCCAAAAATGCATTATTGGCAGCATATGGAACCGAGACAGAGACAGACAGGAAGAGAGTGAGAGAGAGAGAGAGAGAAAAACAAACAATGGTCGA
The DNA here is from genome assembly GCA_018901885.1 of Zaprionus kolodkinae. NCBI lineage: Eukaryota > Metazoa > Arthropoda > Insecta > Diptera > Drosophilidae > Zaprionus > Zaprionus kolodkinae. Next base: position 2,194,214 of record JAEIFM010000288.1, on the reverse strand, counting down.
AGCTTTGGACACGCAATTGCAATTAATGGGGAAGTAACCAAAAACCATGGGATGATGATGCGGTCGCTCCCGAGACGCCGTCAAGTGTCCAAGGCAGGCGACACACACGCACTCACACATGCAGAGAGAGAGAGAAAGAGAGAGAGAGAGAGAGAGACAAGTGGCAAGTTGCAACTTGAGGTTGCAGCTAGAGCTATGGCTGAAGATCTTGTGATGAAGTCTTTCACTTCAAGTGTGCAGACTGAGCAGCAGCCACGAAATTAAGACGTCAAGCGACGTCAATTGCCGCTGCTGACCAGCAGAGACCCAGGCAGCGACCCCTCTCGGTCCCGTATACCCCCATCTAGTAGTATAAACAAGCCTCGTCAATAATGATGACTTTGACTAGGCGACGGCGACGGCGACTGTCACGAAACACTCAACTCAACTCTCAAGTTCAATGGCCAAGGATACAAATGCAGCAGACAATAACAAAACAATGCTCAACAATTGCGTGCCACATGCGGCAGTGCAACAGTGGCTGCAACACAATATGAGATGCTGATTAGGCAGCTGGACGATGTCTCAACCCGAAATCGATGCCTTAAAAACCTCAGCACGCATGTCCATAAAAACGCTAAATGCATATTGGAAAAAAATAATGATGACAGTTGGCCTAACTAAGGCAGACAGTCAGGCAAGGCAGCGCAGCGCAGCTCAGACAGGGAACAAATTAAGATGCAACCGTAGACAGAGATTTCTATTTTACTCCTCGGAGATCGAGCTACACCACACAACAGGTCTGCTTTACCTTTAAATGCTGGTAAAACCCAGAAAAAAGCAATGCTACGAATTAACTTTGTTACATTTAAGTATTTCATACCCATACTACAAACACCTATTAAAGGGTAGCTGCAGTGCAAAAGGGTAGGGTAATAATGAAAAATCGTTAAAATATGCATATTTTACACAATTTGCGTCTGAATAAGCTGCGGATTCGATTTTTATGCTAGTTTTGAATATCCTAATTGATTTTAAGCAAAAAATCAACATACAATTTTTTGAAAAATTTTCGAAATTTTTACAAGGGGGTTGCATGGAAAAAGTCGAAAAAAATTGAAGTTCCCAAATCAATCAAATTTAAATGCAGAATCAATTTAAAATCAATACCATGAACAAAAAGTCTTTCCCGAGCTAAAACAAATGATTTTTGGAAAAGTTATAACTGAAAAACGATCAAAAAACTTAATTTTTCAGAAGTAGCGATGTGATAGAGTAATACAACCCTGGAATTTCGGTAAATGATGCATATTTTACACATTTCATGTCCGAATTGGCTGCGGAATCGATTTTTATGTTAGTTTTGAATATCCTAATCGATTTCAATCAAAAAATCAAAATGAAATTTTTTGAAAAATTTTCGAAATTTTCATAAGGGGGTTGCATGGAAAAAGTCGAAAAAAATTGAAGTTCCCAAATCAAACAAATTGAAATGCAGAATTATTTTAGTATTAATACCATAAACAGAAAGTCATTTCCGAGTTAAATCAGATGATTTTTTACAAAGTTATGAGTGATTAAAGCCAAAAAAAGGTATGAAAGTTCTGCAGTTCTGTTCTAGTAACTATATCGTTGTATTTACCCGTAACGAGACATGCACGCGATGCGTGTACTAAGCTTGTTGTCTAGTGTAATTGCCTGCACCTTATGTCACATTACCACAAGCGATGACAATGCTGAAGCCGTTGCTGATGCTGATGCTGAGAATTGGGTCAGTCAGTCTGTGTCTCTGTGTGTGTTACACGTCAACATGTTGCAGTTGTAAGTACTGGCAGTGCCACATGTTGCATGGCGGGAACCTAAGAGAGGAGAGAGAGTGAGAGAGAGACAAAGCTGCATCTTAATGACAATCAAACAAGGTACTCACAAAACACACTCAGAGATAGAGAGAGAGAGAGAGAGAGAGAGAGAGGGAGAGGGAGGAGGAAAGTTTTGCGGCAACAATTGCAATTGTCTCATTAGCGTGACAGAACGAACGAACGAAGGAACGAGCGGCTGCTGGATGCCACGCCCACATACAGATAAGTTTAGTAACCTTGCAACCGTGTTGCATGCATGCTCAGTATGGCAGTTAGTTGTAGTAATTAATTTGCGTCTCGCAATGATTTCTCTGCATTGTTTCTCACACACACACACACACTGCGAATTTGCATAATTGTTTCACATCGAGCGAGCTTCGGTTGCCACACTCCACTCACGTAGGTGTTGAAAACCGTGGGGCAGTCTCTGGCCGCGTTTTCGATACGGGTTTCCCTCCCTCTCCCTCTCTCTCTCTGCATCTCTCTCTCTGTCTAATTTTGCAATTGCCGCTCGTAACTAGCCGCGATTAATCAACCGGCAGCAGCAGCAGCAGCAACAACAATTACAACGCCAATGGCATAAATGAATTACTCACATGAACCGCGCCCCCAATCCACAATCCACAATACACAATCCACAATTCGCATAAACAAATGCACCCCCTGGTAGCCTCCCCCTGCCTGCCTGCCTCTTCCGGCCACATTTGTTTTGGCCCGCAATTTTTCTCGCATTTCGCAGCATAATTGATCATGTTTCTGGCTGTGATTTCTTTGCCCAACAGGAAATTATGCCAGGCAAATATGGAGTTAATGCTTTGCATCTGGATTGCCATAGATTGCCCCATAGCAGGCATAGCAATCCTACCCCCCCTGACTACAATCGAAATTGGCAAATCATTTTAATGCAATTGCCAACTACAATTATGAATGATATGTGGGCTGCAATACACTTGTTTGTACAACAGCAAAAAAAAGAGAGTAATCAAATTAATTAAATGCAAATATAACAATATTATGAAATTCTCTCATGAAATTCTAGAAATATCTTTCCGTAACTCTCGGCACAAAAAAAAGGATTCACTTTTTTTCCGCTGAGAACTCTCTTTATTTTCGCACTGAATTCTCCTCACAATTATGAGCTAAAAACCGAATCAAACAGCTCGTTTAATTTTGCAATTGCTCGCATAACTCTCGATGTATTATACCATACCATATATACGAGTATATAATGCGAGCCGTATCATTACTAATTTAATCAAGGGAAATTGTGAAATTCATAACTCTCGCATAAATCAAATCGCCGCGTTCAATTACTTAGCTATTTTTATTGGAAAGCGGGGAAAAAAATCAAAAAGAAAAAAAATTGAAAGAAAAATGATTTTAATAAAGTTGCCTGTGACTTTTAATTAACTTTACCATCCGTATAATAATCATCGTAAAAAACCAACCCATATGCATAGACCAATTTTTTTTATGCACATTTCCATATTAAAATAAAATAAATTGCAACGTTAACCAGTTTTCCACTTGGTCAATTGCCACACTGAACCACTTTCCACACACACACACACACACACACACAGACACACACACACACTCGCACACACACTTGCAACTGCAACACGAACCACACTGAAAATCTGCATAAAGGCCCAAATGGTGTTACATGCGTGGCACGTGATATATATTTCCAATTTTCAATTAGCTGTCGGCAAAGAAATAAAAAAAAAACCCGTTTAGTTTTGGTTTTTCACTTTTTCTACCCCCTCGATATGGCGTCAATTAATTTTAGCTTAATTTTAAGTGCATTTCGCTTTTTTAACGTGCTTAACAGAGAGTTTTATGCTCTATTATACTAAGTATACTCATTGTGAGCGCAGCATAGGGATTATATTATCGGATTTCATAGCAAAAGTTATAGATTTAATTGTATATAGACTACATTTAAAATTGACTGTCAGAAACTAATCTTAGCTGGAATATATTATATAATACTTCCTCAATTAATGAAACTAAAACTATTATAATATATTCTTAAAAACATTTTTATCGGTATGCATTAGAACGACTGTATCTAAATAAATAAAAGATCAGATCAATATTTGCTGAATAGGTTTATAACTCTTCCGAATCTATCGATCTGCAAGCGTATCTGGAGTTCGGTTCTTTCCTAAAGAATGCTCTACTTTTTACCATAATTCGGCTGCAGCTGCATATGAATATTTATAATCTGTTTTTATTTAGACTTCTGTGCAGTTTGTTGTTTGGGATTATTACAGGCAAAACGACAATAAATTCATTTGCACAGTGAGTGAGTGCTAAAAAGTGAATGCAAATAATTTCAACGCTTTGACTCATTAACACAACGGGGAGTATTCATTAACATTTGCTCTGTGTGAGCTATGAATAGTTTAATACATTTTCGACGCTTTGTTAAATCACTTTTTTCGCATTTTGCGCATTGCTCTCTGGCTTTTTTCTGGCTTTTTCTTTTCGGCCATTTCATTTGTGCCGCAAACGTGTCGAAGGTGTGGTCCGGATCTGAAGGCACAGCAATAAGTAATTTGCTTTTATAATGAAATGAGCCCAGCCTCAAGACACTCTGACCCATTTACCGAGTGGCCTAAACTACAAGTTTATTTATATTATTATTATTATTGAATTAAGCCGAAGGTTGCTCAGGAATTTGCACAATTATACTATCGATAAAGTGGGCTTAACTCAGGTATTAAATTGCATATTTAACAATTGTTTTGCTTTGCAGATATGGACATTAGTTTTTGATATTATATAGAACACTTGAACAACTAATAAATCAAGAAAACATTTGGGAAAATATATATTCGCCTCGAGCATTACTTCGATATGATTATAAGAAAAGGAAATGCAGTTATAATAATATTTACAATATCTTTAGATAACATATAATAAATAATATTTACAATGTCTTTAGATAACATATAATAAACAATTTAAAAATATTAAACGTATATAAAATTTAGAATACAGTAAAATTGCTTAAAATAATTCTAGAATGTTGAGAAAAAAGTGTCCGCTCTAGAGAGGAATCCCCTATAGAGCTCAGTCAAAAATGTTGCACCTTTCCTTCTTGAATTTCTCGCTTTAATCCCATTAGGAAATAACCACAAATTTTGTATAGGAATTTTCGTATTATTCTCTTCTTTGCACACACATTTTGCAGATGCGAATGCCGAAACATAAGCGATTTTCACACTTGAAATTTTCCAACATGTCGCTCTCTCTCCGTCTCTCTTCCTCTCTCTCTCTCTCTGTGTGTGTGCCCCAAAAGGATTTTCACGCTCAGCATTTGTCCTGCTGCCGTTTCGTTCCAGCCGTAGGTGACACGCATTTCGAATTGGATTTGGCCGAAACGGACACGGCGACGAGGTGTTCCGTTTCGGCCAACTGCAGTTGCTTTCTGGCAGCGAGCATAATTTTTGTGCCATTGGCAGCTGCAAAGGCATTTGCCAAATTCTCGTTTTGGGCCAGGCCAATTTGTGCTGCTTGGTTTAAATTATTGGCCAGACAATTTGCAAGATTTCAGCTTGATTTTTTTTAGTAGTTTTACACTCTAGCCAGAAATTAGCCAACACTTTCATAGGCATTTGCTTACTCTGAAGTTTTTTTTTCAATCTGTGTGTTTTATTTTTTTTATGATTTTCTTTTTTTCACTTTTTATGCGCAACTAATGAACTTTTATTTGATAGCTTGGGCCCTGTATGTAGGCCCAAGATTTACGCGATTTTAATGGCACTTTTGGGGTCCAGATTTTGGCCAGGCCCAAAAGGCCAAGACAAACAAAGAGACAGAGAGCGCGGCTCATGCTGTGCTTTTGCTCAATACTTAACCTGATTTTACTTTTAATTAAACCAGCAACAACAGCAACAGCAACCACAGCAACAGCAACAACAACAGCAACAACAGCAACGATTGTCGAACAACACAAATCGCGTTTAATTCGAGTCCATAAAACGAAATCTCCAACACTCGCTGGGGCGTCAAAGGAAAGTGGAAGAGTGTTTCTACTGGCTCTCTATACCCTATAATATTGTTGTTGTTGTTGCTGCTGACCTCCCCAGTTGTGCTCTGGTTTGGTCTTATCTATGGCCCTGCCCATATTACGTTCAACCGATAATGTTAATGATGGCCTTAACAGTCGTTTTACGTTCCTTCAAATGCCCCACAAACTCGCCGCCTTTTCCCTGTTTGCTCTCCCTCTCTATCTCTCTCTCTCTCGCTCTCTCTCTCTCTCTCTTTCCCTCCCTCGTGCAGCTGCAATATCTGTGGCCTCAACGCGTTACGTCTGTCATAAAAATCGAATTTGATTTTAATTTTTATTACCAAGTTTTACTTTCCTCAATGAATTGAATAGTTGAGTTGAACCATTCGCGGGTCCATCAAACTAGTACAATCCTAGGTCAGATAAGATTAGGCAACAAGCGAAAGCACTTTGGGCCTTTGGATTTGATTTACGATATCATCTGAAGTGGGGAGGGAGTTAAATGGGAATTGACTGCAGCAGGAAAGAGAAAGATAGTTAGAGAAAGAGAGAGGGCGACCGAGCAAGCTGTGAAGCGTGCGCGATAATATATGATATTTGATATATAATATTTAAATGATGTATGGTAAGTGACAGTTCCTGAATATTTAGGATATGATATTTACTCTGGGTTATCATTAATGATAATGTAGTTATGTTTTTCCATAACTAGTATAATACCAATAAAATACTCAGAAATTTTAATGGTTAATTTAATATTCAAATATTCGAAATATATATAGAACTCACGATCCTCAGTCTTAAGTCAAGTGAGATAGAGGCAGAGCAGAGATGGCTGTATGATAGCAATACTATAATATGATTGCAACTTTTTCAAGTATTCCCTATATTATTTATTATTATTTTACACTGTCCTTCAATATTATTGATCTAATATAGATTGTAGTTCTCTTCTTCTCAGTTTCTTGCTTCTGTAAAGAATTTAATAATTTAAAATGACACTTTTATTGTTGAAATATCTCTGTAACTCACGATCATATCTAGCTAGTCATGACCTACAAACAAAAGGTACTTGAAGTCATATTTTTTTTTTCTATCCACCAAACAATTGTCAAGCCCAACTGTCTTGGGAGTTGAACCGTAGCTGGAGGCTGAAGGCGAAGCTGACACCCAGCCAAGCGGAGCCAAGCCCCTCGTTGGGAAACCCTCTCCCTCCCCCCCCTGGACTACTATGGTCTGTTAATGTGTTGTAATCTATAGCTAAGCGTTTTTCCAAAATCAATTACAAGCGTCACTCATATCGTGCCCAATTGTCGTTGACAGTTTTAAGCGGACAGTTTTGTTATTTGATCCGTGGGGACATTTGGTTGACATTTACCATAGGCATTATTTGGGGGAGGGGGAGGCTGCATTCCAGCTCGAGGAACAGAACCAAACCCAATGATTGAGGAGTGTTCGGAGTAGTTTCTTTCTGGGATTAGAGAGAGGCAGCTGATAAGATCAGACCACACAAAGCAAGCATAGTTAAGGGGGTAACCCTGTGTTAGTTAATTTATCACGCAGATGACTTTCAATTCATGCGCAAAATTCATCAATTTTGTGAAAAATATTTTTCAGCGCCTACGCAATGCGAGCGAGGAAAACTCAAGAACGGTTCATCAATTAGGCAGCTAAAGAGGAGGACGACATGTGCGTCTGATGGGGCGAACTAGCGCCAAGTGGGGCAGATTGTGAGAGAGAGAGAGACAGGGATAGAGTGAAAGAGATAGCCAGCTCGTTAGTTGTCGTTCTGCAGTCATTTTTCATAATTTCCACACTTGGCCCAAGCAGCAGCAGAGGCAACAAGGCAGCCCGGAAAACCAAATATAACAAAACATACGACTTCCGCTTGTCTGTGCAGAGGGAGGGGAGGGTACTCCGCTTGACCATGGCCAATGCCAGAAGTCAACTTAATTAATTTTAACGCCAACAGCGTGTGCTGCAACATTGGCAGTGGCAGTGGCAACTGCAGTCGCAGCATCGATTTTGATTTAAGTTACGTGGCATGCAAGCCAAGCCAAGCCAAGGCGAGCCAAGTCTAGGCCTGGCCTGCTACTTGGGCCAATAAGCCGCCGTTGGCCAAGAGCGAACAGGAAGTGCAGCACGGCAACGACTTCTGCTTCTTTATCTGTTTATTGCCGCTGCAGGAGCCAAGCGGCAGTTGCAACTCTCCGCTCTCTCTCTGCTCTCTTCTCTTCTCTCTGCAACTGCGGCAGGTGTTGCTGATATCTGAGATTAAATGGCGTACGCCAAATCATGGCCAAAAGCGTTCTAAGACGCACATTAAATTACGCCACAATGTGCTTGTTCCCCTCGCTCTCTCTCTCTCTCTCTTTCCTCCCTCTCCTCCTTGGAGTGGGTGCAACTCGAGCTGAATGCGTTCCCTTGCAATCTCTCAGTGATTAACATTCAAGTGCTGGCAGGGAGTGAGGCTGGGGCAGCAGGGTTGCCAGCTCGCTTAACTTCCCAGGGCAACCGACTACTCTAATCGGACGTGATTTAATTAATGTTTATTAAATGTGAATTACAGCAAATCTTGAGCAGCGACTTCAAGTTAACTTAACAGAATGTAAGAGATAGAGTAATGGCAGCAGATATTATCGATAATAATAAAGGGAAAGTTGAAAATTGGAAAATATATTCTATTGAATTCCTTAAATATAGAGAGCAATTTGCATATACATGAAGCTATATACAATTTTCTTCTCCTTTTCTTATCAAATCTTTAAATTCTTGACTCTTACATATGGTTTATATGATATATAATTGTTGAATAAAAATAAATATATTCGTATATAGGTAAATTTGCTTATACAATGTTGATAATATTAGAATATATTTTAAATTTCTTTATGAAATTAAAAAAAAATTTGTGTAATTATATCTAGAACGTTATAAAATATACTAAAACTTATTTGAAATATAATTTCTTTATCGTTTAAGAAAGTTTTTTTTATATAAATAAATAATATAAATATTATAGGTATCTAAAATGTCATATCGAAATTTGAGCACAGTGTGGCAATAGAATAATGAACTATTTAAAATATTCCAGGTTCACTTTCGTTAACATAATATTATATTATAAAAAAAAACCTTCCTTATACTAAATCTTATACCGATTCCACTAGGAGGTCTGCCAGGCTATACCCCCCATACGGAGAGTCGTGTCAAGTAGCTCAGTTTTTTTTTTGCATGTGCGGCACATCTTTTGGTGCTGGGATTAGTCCTGTCCCTCTCTCTATATGTGTCTAATATGTGGTCTGCACTGGCCACACAGTGAGCAAAGTGATCTCTGAAGCGGCCGCCTGTGGCTGTAAAAAGTCGCACATTTTTGTAACGAATCGGCAATTAGTGATGCCAGTCGGGGCATGATGAATGGTTCTTGCCCCCGACCTCGTCCACTCGATCGATGATGTCGACCTACCGCAAAAATGATTGCCAAAAAAAAGAAGAGAGAGAGAGAGAGAAGAAAGGGAAGAAAGAAGAAGTCAAACAATGCACGCGGAGACACAGCAGAAGCCGGAAGATCGAAGATCGAAGATGGAACAGACACGGGATACGGTCGGGTACGGCGTGTGAACCGTGTAACAAGTGTAGCAAATTTGTAGTGAGCATCGGAAAAATGTGACACAAATTAGTGACGCCCTGTGAGAGGATCCTGAACGAGGTCGAGGTCGCTCCCTTTGCCCTCAGACATGCCGGCGTCCTGTTGTGTGTGTGTGCTGTGTGTAGGTGGCTGTCGGCGCGTCTCTGTCTCCACTGTCTCTGTCTTTTCTCTCTCTGGGATCTCTTGGTCTCTCTCTCCGCCTGTGATGCTGCCGCCGGCGATGTCTTGCTTGATTGTGGAACACTTTCATCACTTCAGTGTCAGCCCAAAACCGAATGCATGTCATCCGTGCCGACGGTGAAGAGCTGACAAACGGTGGGCGTTTGTTTTAATAGTTCGCCTCTCTCTCTCTCTCTCTCTGTCTCTTTCACACTCTGTAACAGTATCTTCCTTTCTCACTCTCTGGGGAATACTGACTAACTGGAACTGGCTTTTGAGCCCACACACACACATCATATGCAGCGAGGCGCGTTTGAAGTTTTACAAGTGACACAGCGCCAAAATAATGAAGTGATATGATGAGCTTGAGCGACTGAGAGATATCCTATAATTCTGAAATAAAATCTATAAAGAATTACTTAAGTTTTATAATAAATTTAAATAAATGATGCTATAAATTTGAAATTATAATTCATTTTCTATGTATATCACTTAATCTGCCCCACAAGCGACTACAGGGTATTCAGAGAGTTGTAAAACGCCGCCTTGTCCGACAGCTTTTGTGGTGAACTTAAGATCTGCCTACACCTGAACTGCAATTACGAGCAACAACAACAACAACAACAGGGGGGAACAGCCCACCCAATGTAGGATAGAGCGGAGCGTGCGTCTCAGTTAATTTGCGAAAGAAAATTCAAAATCTGTTGACAATGCCCCTGGAAATGTGATGCTCGAGAGAGGTTTCGACTCGTACTCCTCCCTCCCACTCCCAACTGGAACAGACTCCAACAGACTCCAAACTCAATTTCTGCCCGATGCAGTTCAATATGCAAACAATGCACATTGACACAGATTTTCATTTTCATTAGCCTGACGTTCCGCCCATTTCTTCCCCCGTTCCCCCTGCCTCTCCCTAACAAAACCGACTACTGACCAACTTTCCGCCTGGCACTGTGCACTGACTGATTAGAAGAACGGCAGCAGCAGCAGCAGCGGCAGCGGCAGCGGCAGCTGAGGCAATCATCGAGACGGCGACTGGGCTAACGTTGATAAAAGAAAAGCAGAAAGGGGAAAACCACAATACTGAACCTGCCACAATGACAGGAAGGAAGAGAGGAAGGCAGGCTGGCAAGGGGTAGCACATCGCAGAGCAGAAACCATGGTAGCAACATTGCACTTGATTAGTAGCAACAACAGCAACAGTGGCAACAACAACAACGGCAGCAGCAGCAGCAACAGCAACACTGCGTGGGCCTAGACCCCAAATCTGGTTACCCTGCAGCTCTCTCAGTCTTTCGGTTGAGGGGTTACGACACTCACTCCCACACCCGATCCCCCGATTCCCCCCTCGTAGCGACTACGGCCCCGTCTGCTGCTTGACTGCTTCACTGCTGCTGCTGCTGCTGCTGCTGCTGCGTTTCATTATGTCAAACAGTCAATCATGCAAAATAGTTCAGGCCCAGCATCAGTGTGAGTCGAGCGAGTGGCACAGTGGAGCAAATATGCGTTGAAGTGGAGAAAAAAAGAGTATAGTGTAAAGAAGTTTTTGATTCTCTCTTACCTCAGATGGGCATATTATTCCTCTGATTTGGAGTTATTTACAGAAAGAAATCAATACATGAAATAAGAGCGAATTATTGGAGCAGCAAGAAGATTAATTATAATTTAAGAAATTTTATATAATTTGCTATACTATACATTACTACATAATATAATAAATATGCATATAAAATATATATTATTTTTACCATAACTTTTATATAATATTTATAACAAATTTTAAGTTTTCTGTTTTGACAATTTTCTCATACTCATTTTTTCTACAATTTTCCAGCTCCTCGTTCCACTGTGCCTCAGCTGCAGCTGCCCAGTAGCAGCAGACACACTGCATTTTAAGTGTATGCAAAGTCGATGCCAAAATGCAATGTTTTTTGAGCTGCACTGATTCCCAGCCCACTACCAAGGACCACACACACCCTCACACACACTCTCGCACACACTCTCGCACACACTCTCGCACACACTCTCGCACACCAACGCAATCAGGGCGCTTGCAACAATTTTCGGCAATTGAGCGCAAACAATCGCACATATGCGAACAATGTGTACCCTAAGGAAGCGACCCACCTGAGCCTGAGGCCTCGAGGCCTAAATTGCTGCTGGCAAAACACTTTAGGGATGCGCAAGTGCAGCCAAATGAGTTTCAAATGGAAGCAAATCGAGCGGCAAAACACAAGCAGAAGCAGAAGCAGCAGCAGCGGCAGGAACAGAGGCAAAAAAAAAGAGGCCCAGCTCAAGGATCAAAAGGCAGCGCTGCCTCACGCAACCAGGAGAAAGAGAGAGGGAGATGTGGCAAGGAAAAGGACAATGTCAGTGCAAAATAACAGAGAGAGAGAGAGAGAGAGCAAGGTGACAATGACAATGACAACCCTGGCCTCGCCTCGCCTCGCCTCAACGACGTGTGCGACATTTTTCCCAAGATGCTGCCGCTCCGCTCCCATTGTCCAGCTGGGAGAAGAATAACCAAGTGCGGTCGGTAGCTCCTCTACGCCACACGCAAAGCCTCAACGATGACGTTGACATTTTCGTTTTGTTTCTTCTTTTTTTCATTTTGGGTTCTTGAATTGTTCTCGAACTTGGGAATCGTATTAGGGTGACATATGAAAGTCGCCGCACCTCTCCATCTCAGTTCACCTTGCCCTGCCTTGCCTTGTCGGGGTCGCTGTGTGTGGCTTGTAGCTTGTAGCAATTAGATGATATTAACACTGCCACATTGTCCGATCGCCGTTCAACCTTAGCAAATTAGTTAATAAAGGTGGGAAGCAATCGTTGCCGCCGCCATCAACCTGTGATGTTCTATTTCCATTTTCGGCTTGCTTTCATCTCTTCTTTCGCGCAATGAGTTTGCGAATTTCTCTCATGTGCCGCCTCCTCTTTCTTTCTCTCTCTGTCTGTCTCTCTGTCTCTGGTTCTTTCAATATTTTGACAGCCAGAACAATCCCGTTGAGATTGCAACTGTGGAGTGTTCTTCGGTTTCCCACGTTGTACTCGTAACTTGTAACTGAAGTGGCGGTCAGAAGAAAGTGCCCAGAGAAGGATTGAAGTTTCGTCTGAGTTTCGGGAAAATTTCTAAGAAAATCGAAAAATATTTGAAAGCACAAAGTAACGAAAAACGACCTATTTCTGGTAGACAGTAAGTAAAGGTGTTAAGACATTGGCAAATTTCGCAGCAAGCTTAAAGATATTGGTATATTTCTTTGGCTTAGATATATTATATAATATAAGAAAGAAAAGCTGTAAAGAAATTTTTAATTATATGTGAATTAACTTGAAAATTTAGCATTATCTTGAATGTGCGGCTTAAAAGTGTTAAAAAAAATAATATATCAATTATATAAATTTATTTTTGAGCTTTGTTTAAATGTTTGCTTTATTTTCACTAGAGATCTCTTTTTGGAACAATTAAAATATATTTTGAGTATTTTTTAATTGCGATTTTTAGCGGTTTTTAAATTTTTCTTTGCATAAACCGCTAAAGCAGTGCTGAATATAAATCAGATCCACTGGCCAGCTTTTTATGCATTACGCGAATCCCTAAAAAACAATATACCTATATGTACTTCATGCCATTTTTTGATCAGCTTACGGAAACACGCCAGCGATGATGATGAAAAACTTTTGTGGAAAACTGCCAAATAACAAACGTAAGCCAATGACAAAGGCAGCCAAATAAAATTATGGAATGTTTAATGCAGCGCAACATGCAATGCAATTACGCACGCAGATAGAGAGAGAGAGAGAAAGAGCGATGGAAAAAGAGAGATGACACTAGTCAGGCTTATGGGATGGAGGCAAAAAGGCAAACTTGTGCGACAAAAGCGCGGAAAAGCAGCGCCGGAAAACTTTTTCCACGCTGATGAAAAACGTTTTGTGCGGGCTTAAGCCAATTTGTGCCAAAGCCAAAGCCAAAATCAGAGACAGAGAGAGAGAAAGACAGAGAGAAAGAGAGAGTGCATATACACACATTCAAAAAGGGGAAAAGAGAATCAAAAACGATGGGAGACAAACTTGCAAAATGCCAAATTAAAGTTGCAATTGAAGTTTGGATGCCACGCCCCCCCTACCACTCCCTTGAAGAATCCCTTGAGGGGCTGAAGAACAAATGGCACAAATCGCTCAAAGCGCTGTCGCATAATGAGAACATTTCTCTCTCTCTCTCTCTTCTGCGCAGATTAAGCCGATAACATTGAAGGGCAGAACGGGTTAAGGCAGCTGAAGAATCTCCTTCTCTCCTCTCTCTCTTCTACCCCTCTCGCTCTTCACGCACTTCGCTGCGGCTCGTTTGCTCGTAATTATTGGCAATTTCACGGCAATAAAATCACAAGCGTGTAAAATTATGAATGATAACATTGCCTCATTGCAGGTGGAGTTTAACAGCATTTAGCAGACTGACTTGCTTCAGCTTAATCTGCGTGGACTAATACCCTTTCCAGGGATACCTTACAAACTGAAGAAGACTTGGCTGGACATGTAAACATATCATATGCATGTTGGGAGTTAAGGTATGTGCCTGAAATTACTTTTAATAATTATTATATGTAACTTAAGCACTTTAAACTGAATTATGCGAGGAGACTAGTATGTGATGATATTGTAAAATAAACTAGAAGTCTCTACGAGTATTATTACCAAATTTGGTGGCTCTATCTACACTATTTTTGGATATAGCTGTTCATACAGACAAATTTACAGAAATTAGCATATTTAAAGGAAATTTAATGCTCATTTTGAATATATTTACTCTATAGAGTCTCAGAACCCTCCCTGAGTATTACTACAATCGTCTTGCAAAGGGTATTTGAGATTCCTCCTTCTTAACCGATCACAATTATTGCCACACGACAGCTGCCTTGGAGCCAGGGCCTGCTGGGCGTGGACCGCTTAAAAAGCCGCAATTTTTATAAAGTTTATAAAAATGTATATACATATATATTGTACAATGTATGGATATGCTGTGTATGTGTTTACGTGCATTAAAAACTTGTTTGTAATTGCCGCTCTGGGTGCTTTTGGCCAAAGTGTTATCCTGGCGGCTGTCAAGTTCAGGGTCTTCCCCCTGCCTCCACTCCCTCCCTATGCGAACTGGCAGCCTGCAGCCTTCAGCAGTTGTCGGTCAATGTGAAGGTGTGAAGCCGTCAATGTGGCAAAGTGGCCAAGTGGGCAACAAAAGGGCCGAAGGGTTCAGCGTCCAGTCCAGTCCAGTCCAGTAACAGGCTGAAACAGCTGACGCCTTTTGGGGCCTTTGTCTGTGCGCAATTAGCCCTTTTGCGTAATTAATATAAAGCGATGATAACTGGGCCTGGGAATATGCCTAAAGCCTGTACCACTTGATTAATACAAGCATTAATAGCATAACGTTCTCTCGCTCTTTTAATCCCTCTCTCTCTCTCTCCCTCTCTCTCTCAGTCTATCAGTCTCAATTAAATCTCTGTATTTTCATTAAAAAATTAAAGCAAGTCTCTTGAGTTTTTTGAGAAAGGAAGATTCTTAGCCAGCGCTGCCCTTATATCATTTTCTCTCTCTCAAATTCTCTTTATATTTCTCAGTTTTGTCTATCTTAATTTATTTCTTGTATTCCATTTAAAATTTTATAAATATAGATGAGTTTTAAATGAGACAACTTCCTACCATAGACTCTCTTCTCATAGACCTAATTACTCCCTTTGTTTCTGCTCTCCCTTGTCTCAATTAAATCTCTGTATTTCCTGTATTCCAGTCTTAAACAGACAAGTTCCTTAATCAGCACTACCTTATGTATTCTATTAGCATCTCCCTCTCTCTCTCTCTCTTACTCTCTTTCTGTCTCTTTCGTTGTCTCTCTGCTCTTGGACACGCTTATCAACAATTGTCCAGAAGCTGCATTAACCTTTCTTATAAATATTACGAGACTATTCTCTCCCTGTCGCACTTAGCTGTGCCTTAGCATCTTTAGACACGCTTCTTTAGCCATCCCATCCCATCCCAGCCAGAAGCTGCTCCGACTTGTTCGCCTGCAACGCTGCAACACGCGACATTTTGTCTTGGCAGGAGCAGTGGCATTAGCCACGTTAGCCACGCTAGCCCAGCCCATTGTTGCCCAAAGGATAATGGGCTACCAGGTGGGTGCTCAAGGTGAGAAGCAGCGGTACAGTAGGTACGGCCTGCAGTTCCTGTCATAATTTGCTGTGACTAAAGGCGCTTTGTGCGCGTGCAGCGAGGGCAGCGCGCACTGGACACACGTACCGCGATTGGGCACGCATGCGCAGGAGGCAGGAGAGGCCAGGGTAGAGTTGTGCCTGGCTACCCTGCTGGCTAGTTAGTAGCTTAGAAATGTCAACTCTGGATTTGCCACGCTTGAGCCGCGCATTGCAATCAGCGCGACCTTGCCGCGTGCTGTTGCTGCCACTGTTGCTGCTGCCTCATACAATGCAATTTCAAGGTTGCTGCCGTTTCGGTAGTGCGCTGCTTCTGTTGCTACTGCTGCCTTATCCTTTTGTCTGTGTGCTTCTGGAGAAATGCGGCCCATACGTTGCAAATATTTTGCTGCAAACAAATAAATGTCAAGCTGGGACGTGGCATGTGGCGTGTGCCTGCTGCACGAACAAGAGGCTCGTGCTGTGTGTTGCTGCTGCTGCTGTTGCTGCTGTAGCTGCCGTTGCTGCTGCTGTTGCTGCTGTAGCTGCAACCAAGTGCTTTGTTTATCAATTAAAGACAGCTAACTGTTGTTTGCACAGTCTGCGGTTTGGCTCAGGTGCAGCAGCAGCTGCCGTTGTCCCAGTCCCTGTCCCTGTCCCAGTCCCAGTGGCAGTGACAGTTCCAGGATATTCCCCCAGTAGCAGCTCCTCACAGCGGCAGGCCCAAACTGATTTTCGAGGGAAAAGTATAGGAAAAAAATTCACTCAATATAAGGCTGCATTTCTATACACTGCCGGAAATACCCTAGCTCGATCGATTCGAGTTAATTATGCGCTCTTCCATTGCATGCTCAACTTGCCTCGTATGTTGCATGATTGCTTGCAACATCTAATTTGAGGCAGACGGAGAGCAACTGCAGCCACTTGAACCCGAGGCGAATTGCAACAATTGCAGCTAATTAGGGCACAGTCAGTTGCGTCTCTAAGTCACTCTAAATACGCTCGGAAAATTGAATATTAATGCCGGAGAGACGGGCAGACAGACAGACAGACAGACAGACAGACAGACAGACAGGCAGGCAGGCAGGCAGGCAGACAGACAGGCAAGCAGACAGAGGGCTGGGCAGTTGCCACTTGAGGTGGGCCAGGCAAATTGCCCTGGAAACGCGTTGCATGCAACAAATTAAGCAGCAAGCTGTGTGTCTCTTCTTCCTTCTCCTCCTTCTCTTTCAGGGAGTGCAATCGAGCAAGCCAAACATTCGCCATGCTCCCGCACAGCTGCCAAGCCGTCTCTGGATTTGGATGCGGATTCGGAATTGAAAAGAAGGACATTCCATTAGCAACTCTGTATTCCTTAAGTCGCATCGCCTCGCTCTCGACGGAGCGTTGAAAATTCCCTTTCGTCACAAGCGATTTGCTCTTTTCATCCTCCTGCTCTCTTCCCTCATCCCTCTGCGCAGGCGCAGCGACGCATGCAACATGCAGGGACAACCTCGTAAATCCTGCTCCGAAATTAAGTGCGCGTTGCGACTCGTTGCATGCGTCGCCTGTAACGAATTTCTTATTTGATTTTCTGCGCTCGCGACAATGTGTTAACCTATGTATGTGATATAGGAGCAGGAGCAGGAACAACAGGGGAAGCAACAAATTCGAGCATTTCGCAACGCTCTTCGATTTTCAAACGCTCCTAAGTAGCCCGCTGCCTGCTCCAGCCTGTCCTGGCAGCTGCCTGTCGGCCCAGACAATGCGTCATTTGCCTTTTGGACACTAACGAGGTGTATCGGGAGCTGGAACACATGTAGTACTATCTAGGGAGAGAGCTGACTATACTAGATAGCCAGGTTTCATTGAAGATGGAAGTATTTCCTAGAGTAAACTCAACCAAAGTTCTTCAATATTCAACACGTATTTAATTTTACATTTAAGTCTTTTATACCTATAGAACAAACACTTGTTAAGAGGTAGTTACATTGTTAAAGGGTATATTATTATGGTAAACAATTTTTAGCAAAGAAATATCTAGAAAATTGATAAAATATGCATATTTTACACATTTTGAGTCAGAATTTGCTGCGGATTAGATTTGTATGTTAGTTTTAAATATCCTAATTTATTTTAAGCAAAAAATCAATATACAATTTTTTGAAAAAATTTCGAAATTTTTGTAAGGGGGTTGCATGGAAAAAAATGAAAAAATTCGAAGTTCCCAAATCAATTAAATTGAAATGCAGAATCAACTAAGGTTTAATACCGTGAACAAAAAGTCATCTCCGAGTTAAATCAAATGATTTTTGGCAAAGTTATAAGTGAAAAATGATCAAAAAATTCTAATTTTTTACAAAAAAAGATGTGAAAAGAAGAAAGACAACCCTAGAAAATCGATAAAATATGCATATTTTACACATATTTTGCGTCCGAATCAGTCGCGGTTTGGATTTTTATACTAGTTTCTGATTATCTTATTTGATTTTAAGCAAAAAATGAATATGTAAATTTTTTGAAAATTTTCGAAATTTTTACAAGGGGGTTGCATGGAAAAATGTCGAAAAAAATCGAAGTTCCCAAATCAATCAAATTGAAATGCATAATCAACTTAGAATCAATACCATGATCAAAAAGTCATTTCCCAGTAAAAACAAGTGATTTTTAGAAAAGTTATGAGTAATTGAAGCGGAAAAAACCGATATTAGCATTGTGAACGTGTAGGCTAATAGTAGAGAACAATTTGTAACCAATAAACAATTTAAGGTATGGATTTTTATTCCAAGTCCCTTTTTGTCCAATTATTCCATTTAAATTGTTTCATTTAAAGTGTTAGGGTTAATGAAATGAACAGTAAAATTAAGGCATGGATATATAAAATGCGTAGATCTCTGCTCTTAAGATAGTTACAGTCATCATTAGAGAAGCAGTTGTGTAGAAGCCAAATATACTTGGAATCCATTATAACCGTTGTAAAAAATAAGTAGATCTCTAGAATTATGATAGTTATAATCATCAAATTTGACAAGCAGTTCCCTAAAAGCCAAATACAGCTGAAAATTGAAATAGAACGTTCCTAACATTTCAATAATCTCCGAGAACCGCGTAATTATGAGATTAGGCGAAATAAAACCGAAGTACTAATTGCATTCCAGTTAACAGCATTAGTTAACAGTTTTTGAAAGTGCAGGGTATCTTAAAGTATACCTGCTTGCAAAGTATATTGCCATATTTTGATAACCTATCCTTACTTAACCGCAGATTCCACTTGTAGCCAAGAGACGACGAATTTCCCCAGGATTATAATGATGTCTGTGCAAACACGCGATTATATCGCAGACTTCCAACGATCTTTCCCGAACTATTTGACTTGGTAAGTTAGTTTTGGCTTGTGCTTCGGGGAAGCAGCTGGCTTAGCTATGATAACAATTCGATTTGAATGTCTTCCTCGGGTTGGCTTTATTATTGTTCGCCAGAGACACGCGGTAGGTCAGGCTTGTGCGGGCCAGGGAGGGTTGAGAAATAAAAGAAGAGAAAACAAACCCGTATAGCCCTCACACCTTGCCCAGTGAGTGAGTGTGTGTGTAGTCGTGCTGCCTAAGCCAGGACAAACACAAACATATTGCTCTAGCCCAAAAAAAGAAGGAGAGGAACAAGCTGAGAGGGTAGTCAGTTCTAGGTTGTAGGTTGTCGGTTGCAGTACGGCAAGGAAGGACACACACAGTATGGACATGTGCATGTGCAGGTATCTGCCTGACTGCACAGCATCAATTGTAAAAGGATTAGGGCTTAATTTCAAATGCGCATTCATTTGCACTCGGCTCTGTCGTCATTCGCGTCGCTCCTCTCCAGCTTCGAATTCAGCTGCAGAGGGTCCTCTCCTGTCTCCCGTCTACCCCGAGCTCTACTCATCGCTGTAAGCGGATTTCTGACTGCCGCCTGCTTTTTTGTGCCATTTACTGCTGTTGTTGCCCATTTTATTCCATGCCACTCATTAGTTTTCAAATAGCTGCATTACAGCCAGAACAGAACAGAACAGGACAAAAAAGAGTAGACAACAGAAAAAGAATGGAGAGAGAAAGAAAGAGCGTAGATACACATATGCCAAGAATTGCTCAATTTGTGGCATTAAGCCCCCCGACCAGCTCATTGTTTAGCCTTGTTTGTTATAGCAGCAGTTTTCCCAGTTTTTCTTTTTTTTTTGTCCTAGCTCTTTCTCTCTCTCTTTCTGCCTTTTTTGATTAGTTGACTAAAACCCAAAAGATTTTAGAATAGCTGCATTAGAATGGCTTTTGTAAAGGGATCCGCTGAAGAGGGACCTCTTCAGCTATTACTCCCTCTCTCTCTCTCTCTCTCTCTCTCTCTCTCTCTGTCTCTCTGCTTGTCCTCCAAGGATAATCAAAACACAACTGAACCAACAAGCTTGGACATTAATAGAGGGATAGGAAAATATTATTGTAGGAGGCTGAGAGCATGGTTCTAAGTAGTCTAGGCTTATTGTCTTTTGATGCTCACTGGTGAGCTATAATATATTTTGATTTCTATCTAAAATTTTAATAATTATTTATAGGGTTTTTTCCCCTATTTTAATATATACGGATATTAAGATACATTTTTGATTCGTTTTCATTGTTTTCTATCTCTAGGTGTTCATAAAGTTACGTATAGTTGTAGGTTTATATATTAATGTGTTAAGAAACGCACAGCAGTAGAAAGAGATGAGAAACGAGTGGGAGAGAGAATATTTTGCATATTCTAGATTCATAATATTTTAATACAAGAAAAAGCTTCCTTGAGCGTCTAATGATTTTTAATGAAGTTATGGGTTTTAGAAGGTCCTATAGAGAAAATTAGGGATCTAAAAGTATGCCAAGGGACAGCATGGATAGTCCAAATTTTTTATTATTCTAGATTCATAATATTTTAATGCAGAATTTATCTAGAATTTATCTAAGTTAGCAATATAAAAGTCCGACAAGGGATAGCATTACCATTGTATCTCACAGGTTACTCCATTTATTTTAAACACTTTCGGGCAATTTGTAGGCGCATTCACATATCATTCTCTGGATGCATCGCCTAAGCAGCTCACATAAATTACGTGTCCAGTCTATCTCTCTCTCTCTCTCTCTCTCTCTCTCTCTTTAAGCTTTTGTGTCTCCCCTCTGCTCTGGCCATATTTCTTAGCCAATTTCGTTTGGGTTTTTTTTTTGGAAACGGCGTTCGAAATCCGCTTAAACAAGCGACCGCGTGGCACGAGACGCGGCAAAAACGGGAAGAAAACTGAATTAAAGGCGTGACCAGGGGAGGGGGCAAGTGGGGTAGGGAGGGGGGGGTGCTACAGGGCAGAGGCAGAAGCACATTTTTCTTTTGTAGTTGGAAGCTGCAGTTTTCGCTTCTTTATAGAGCGGAAGAGGGAGAGAGTGTGTGTGAGAGAGCGAGGCAGACACTTTAGGCAAATTTACTCTAAAGCTGGCAGGCTTTTCTGCTGAGGGGCGGGGGCGGGGTCGGAACCGTAGAGGGCAGAGAAACTGAAACACATGTCACAGATTTGTTTCACTTTCGGAAGCACTTAAGCACTCAGCGAATTTGTTTGAAAATCTCGAACTGGGCTCCTTCAATGCCAGCGCATTGTTCAGTTCGCTCCAGTTCAGTTTGGGTTTTATTTTTAAAACTGACAAACAGATATATAGTGCGAGGGGAGTGCGACGATATATGTGTATATGTGTATATAGTAGATGCCATATGCGATGGGGGGTAGCGCAGTGGCAGTGGCTGCGCCTCTGTTGTTGGGGTTGGCCGCCGAAAAACAAATTGATGATGTGCCCCTTTGACACTTAAGTCCATTATTTATGCGCAGGCTTGCGATTATTTTCACATGTGCATTCCCCATCCCTATAGCTACCCCTACTCCCTTCTCTTGTCTCCCTCTGCCCCCTCTCTCTGGCTGATTCACAGCGGATTGGGCACTTCCATTTCACTCAGCGATTCGCTGCAGCAATCAGCTGAGCAGGCGACACGTTGAGTGCCTCGTTCCCTCGTTTTGGGCCACGTTAAGACAGACACACACACACACACACACACACACTGGCCACACTCTGGCCAACTTATGATTTCGCATTTGGCTTACGTTGTTTTAAGCGTCTTAACGGTAACCCGTGACATATGACTTATTGTTCCGCGCCTCGTATTACCCCACACCCTTTTCATTTTACCAAGTGAGCAAGTTAATGACTAAGGGCATAAATCTTAAGCGGCCTTTCTAATTAGTCAGAAAAGTTGGTAAAATTTAAAATAATATGTAAAACATATTTTAGTATTTTTGGTATATTTTTAAAAGTATTTTGTAAGCCTGCAGCAAGGCAAAGGGCAGTTTTTCTAGTTTCATAACTGCATATCTCTGTTAGTCTTAAAGATATTACTAGGAAAATTAGTTTGTATTTTTCTAATGGTATACTCAACATTTCGTAAAAATTTCAACAAAATCGCAGTGCTATAAAAGTGTATAGCAACGAATAATTTATAATGACATTATGGTTAAACTCCACAGACAACAAATACTTTATTACTTGCGCATTTTCTGTATTCCCAAGGATGGAGTGTAATAATATAATATTAACTTATTTATAAACTTAAAGAATTCTGTTTAAACAGGAATTTTAACCTTGAGAGTTGCAGCTTCTAACGAATCGCCTTATTGATTTATATTTTGTCGCTTGTAGTACTTGTGTTTTCTTTTCTCCTCTTTAGTGGCGTAAATCATGCCAGAGTTGCCACATTAATGAACTATAAAATGCCAGTGCCAAGTCGATAGAGAGGCGCTACAGAGAGAGAGGGATAGGGGGGTCCCAAATGAATTTATAATAAATTGCAAAGTTGAATAACGACAATATATCATGAGTCCCAGCAGCAGCAGCAGCAGGCGACACTTGCAGGAACCAGCGCAGAGTGCGAACGATTCAATTAATCCTGACACTATTTATTATTATTAGGGTTAAGGCTGGGGAATGGCAGCAGGATTGGCAAGGGGAGTAGGAGAGAAGGAACCGAGTCTCCGGCTCAGTTACGACTGCCCATGCAGTTGTTACATTAATTAGTAGAGCAGCCTGTTACTGCTGGTTACTGGCCACGTCCAGAACATTATCATATTTATTAAGCTGGCCCCATCGCCTGCGGACCAGACTTGCTACTCGGGACAGGTTGGTCGCTTGACTGGCTCAGCTTAGCCAGGCTTTGCTTCGCCTGGCCTGGCTTGGCTTGGCTGGGTTTTGGGTGCCCTGGTGGGATCCGGTGCTGTCTGACTACCCGCGGCTATCACAACAACGAAAATTGATTGCTTCTGTTGTTGTGGCTGGCTTTGATCGTGTTAAGATAGCAAGCAGCCCGGCCTGGCCTGGCCAGGCCTCAACTTTGAGAGTTCTATAGAAAGTTTTATGCATAACTTTGGCTTGGCCATCGTAAATATCTTTTACTGCCATCCTCAACCTCATCCACATCCACATCCACATCCGCAACCCCTTCAGACGCTTCCAGGCGAAGCCTTTCAGCGTTTTCGCATTTTTGCACATTGCACACGCATTTTTACCGCACCTAGAGTAGGGTGTACCGACTGCTATTTTTGTGACAGATCATAAATCAAAAATCATACACGCTGCTGCATTTCAATACACACACTCGCACACACACCTCGCACACACAGAATACTTGCAGGTGTTTGCTCCAAATGAATGTGCGATTGTAAATTAACCTGAGCTCCAGTTCTGACTGGCTGCAACCCTATACCCTGTACTCACATAAATGCTGCTATAAAGTATGATCCACTATGCCATAAATTTTGGCACTCATTCACACCTGATCGAGTTGCACATAAACTGCATGCACCGCAGGGTATACACTAGTCCTGCACTCTCTTCATATTTCGCACATTTATTACCATTTTATTGCGTAGTGTGTAGGCAGTTCGCTATGTCTCTTTCTCTCTCTCTCTCTCTCTCTCTCTCTCTCTCTCTCTAGGTGTCTGTGTGTAGACTAGTTTGGCAGATCCCAGTTTTCTGGCTGATCTGGTAGTCGCTTTTCGTGGCGACTATTCGAATATCGCCAACTGAAAAAGGGTCATAAAGAGCTGCGCATATGAGTATAGAGTTCGCTGCTCTGACAGTTATATTTATGCCATATATATGGCACATATAAAATATGATATACTACCAAGTGTTGAGCTACAAAAGTAGATGGAGAAAGACATTCTAGAAATAATCCAAAGACCCCTTAAAAACTGTCTGCAAAAAATGTGAACATTTTTAATTAGAAATGTACTAAAATATTACGTATTATTTATGAAAGTAACTAAATTTAGATATTCTAAAACCAGTACGAACTGCTGCAGCCATCTATATTAAACTTGCAATACATACGAGTATTTTCACCCAATATTTGAGTTCTATTCCTTTTAATTCCCAAGATCCAAGTGTTCATACAGACACAGATTTGTGATTTTTAACAAATTCGCTATAAATACAGAAAAAAGGACGTGTAATGTTAATTCACATATTTTAAATAAACTATTCATACTTAAACCATTAGATACACTCACAAATAATTTAACAATCAAATAAAATATTTATCACTCTTTAACCAAACCCTAAAAAGCTTGCCATAAATTCGCTTGGGTTTTAGGCCTAATTTCATTACTCCTTGAGCATTATATATATATTCGACTTTTGATTTTGTTTATTATGCGCAAAGTTGTAAGGAAATTGATGGCATATTCACTTACGAGATTACCAAGTGTGGTAAGCCGCATGTGTGAGTATTAGTATAAATCTCATTTCATGGGTCGTGAATGGACTCAGACTCAGGTACTTCCTGATGCACAACACGTAGCGGGCGAGCTCTCGCTCTCTCTCTCTCTCTCCCTCTCTCCCTCTAATCGTGCCACAGAGATCTCTGGCATATGCCTAATAAATCTAATTTTTATCCTCATTTCTCTACTGTTTTTTTCTCCTTCTTTCTTTTCGTTCTTTCTCTTTCCCCGTACAACCAATTGCCCACTAATTTTCAGTGCGTTTTCTCGAGCGAGCTGTGATTTTGCTGCGATAACGATAACGATTGCGTAGTATTCGGTAGACTCATCTGATTCACGTACTCGTTCACAAATTGCTTTATTCACTTTGTCCGAGCTGCAGAGCAACAGAATCCCTGCAGAATTCCACGAAACTGGATGCCACCAGGCCTGGAACTACTTGAGTAGCATTTTCAATAGATTTTTTACTGCTTCATGGAAACAATTATGAGGGAGAGGGAGGGAGTCCCCCTTTTTCTCTCTCCAGTTAGACTATGACATTTTGGAGCAAGTTTTTTTAATGAATTTAAATTATGACAGCTGCAGCTCAAAAGATGCCAAAGACGCGCCCAGGCCACAAATATTTTATGACCCCAAATAAATTGGACTTAGGCTCGGCCGACGGAAACGAAGACCCACACAGACACTCACACACACACACACACACACACACACAATATACTCTTCATTTGAGCTGGGGGTAGCCATTAAATCGTGTGATTTGCTTTGTGTGCAAGTCAAATGCGTCGCTTTTGCCTGATTTAAGCTGCATCTGAAAACTCCAGTCCCAGCTCCAGTTCCATTTCGATGCCTAATCCTTTAACTTATTGACGATGCATTGATGAAATTTTATTTATTTATACGTAACCCTTTGTCCAAGTGGAAGACGGAGACGAAGACGAAGACTGAGATGAAAGTCGTTGCTCTCTCGCTCTGCTGATTGCCTGTTTTATGGGCTGCTCTTGCCTAATCCCGCAGGAACTCCAGCTCGATCGGGTCTGTCTCTCTCTCTCTCTCTCTGGTTTTATTGTGTGTAATAGTTGAGGGATTTGGATCTCTCTCTGGCTCCTCGTCTCATGATGTTGATGTCTGGCAGCATAACACAGTGTTACTTTTGACACTTTTATTGCCCGCGCCTCGACCCTGGACGGGGCGGCAGCACAAAAGGAAGCAGCACAAAAGGAAGCAGCCCCAAGCGAGACTCAGAGAGAGAGAGGGAGAGAGAGATAGAGAGGGATAGGGATAGAGATCGTAATAAGCACTGGGGAATTGAACGCTCTAAAGTGGTAATTAAATTGGCCGGCATTGTGAAAGGCGACAGAAGACGCGACGCGTCTGTAGGCCTCACGGCTTGAGTTATGTCTCAATCTACCAACGCGAAGACTATCTCCCCCTCTCTCTCTCTCTCTCTCTCTCACCCTGCCTCCCCTCTTGAGCGAAGTGTTGCCCGTTGCCAGTTACAATCGTGCTGCCAATCGCCGATTGGCCTTTTAATTTTGGCTCTGACGTTGACAACATTTTAGCCCATTCGCCTGGCAAATTAACACCTCAACAAACGCTCGTCGAGAACGCGGCCCATTAGATTCGTGTTGACAGCTTCGAGTTGCCAGTTGACGTCCTCTGACGTGCCCCAATGTTGCACTGTTGCAACCATCCTACACTATAGACTCTCGTGTGTTGTTCTTCTTTCTGTTGGCCCCAATTGCAGCCAAGCGTATTTCCGCCATTTGCGGCTAATTTGGGGCATTTGAGTGACGTTTGAAGTCGACAAGATAGAATAGGAGAGAGACTAAAGATGCAGATGTAGATAAACTATATAGTATATGTATTTCGATAGCCCAATGTGCCTAGTGCTAAACACGATTCGATTTTTCCCGATTGAAACGATTATTTAAAAATAAAAAATATTTATTAACAATTTAAAAATCTGTATCAAATCAACTTTGCTCAGTTAAATATCAATACCATAAATTTCCCTTTATATTTGAGTTTCAAAATCATCGATACTATCGATTATTTCAGTTTAAATCGATTATTTTTAGACTTTTCCCAGCGTCTATAAAGTGCAAACTATTTTAAACTATTTATTATATATTATATTATATTTTTTCGGGCACTATCTGTATATGTGCCTAGCACTTCCTTTACTTTACTTATCTCTTGCCATCAGTTGGCATCGATTTCGATACTTTTTTCCCTGCACTTCCAGTTGACCCACTTGAAAAAAGTGGCATCGATAACGAGTTACCAAAAAAACATAAGCCCGAATCGGTGGAAAATTAATTAAAAACTCATCAGATAAATGATAACTGGCGGCATGGCAACTGGCATAATTATGGCAGGAGCAGCGAGCCGGAGAGGAAAATGATTTCTAGCGAACGCAGAACCGATTCGCGTCCAGAGATTCGCCACGATTCAGGCATGGGCCCAGTTAACGTATTCATAACTATATTTATCAGTCATCAAAAATCAATTGCACACACCAAAAAAAAAGAAGAGAAAAGGCTCCTCCAATGGACCAGGGACCAGTATGGACCACTGCCTCCCCCCTTGGTATCCCTCCTCCTGGCACTGTGAGGCGTTCAAATTGCGCTTGTTAACATTTTTGACCGCCTGCTGCGGGGCCTCGCGCTGCTCCGAAAAAGCCAACAAACCGAACGTGTTACGCATAATAATTTTCGCAGTGCGTCGCACTCGCATAAATATTTCAACGGTTGCTTTCCTTGCAGTGCCCACTGTACTCGTTGCGGCACAGTGGAGCAGGACGGTGAGTGGGAGGGGGGTAGCTTCTCCCCTGGTTCGTCATCAAATGCATGTGGTTTATCTTGGAGTGCGCATCTCTCACGCTTGCCTCGCAGCAGAGACGAAAAGAGACAAAACCTGGCTGATAAGCGCCAACACTGAGAGAAATTTGGGAGCATAAAATTGTTAAAATTATTTTAGCTAATTACAGTTACATATTTATTTAAAATTTGGCAGTATAAAAATATATACTAGCACTACACTGAGAGAAATTGTTGACTATAAAGTCTCATAAACACAAATTGTTGAACCTTTTTATAGTAAATTTAATTTATAATACGTTTTTTTAATTATATAAGATATTTAGCAGTTTTTACTACTTTTACACTTAGAGCAATTTGAGGAGTATTCTTGACTGAAGAAAATTTATAGAATATAAATTAATAATAAGTTAAAAATTTCTCTAGACAGTAAAAAATTTCATTCGGAACAATTTTGGATTTAATTTAATTTTTTCAATTTAGATTCAAGCAGTGTATAACATTCATTATGCTGCCTTTCTTGCAGTGCATGAATTGACAGCGTAGCCAGGTACAGCCATGTTGTCGCTATGTCTCTGTCTCTGTCTCTCTGTCGCTGTCGCTGTCGCATGTGTCTGTCGCTTATTGAAATAACAGAAATCATAATGTTTATGCCATTAAATTGTTAACAAAGCGTACAAGCTACTGCCATGTAGCATCAGCTACAGCTACAGGTACGGGAAAGGAAAGGGGAAACTGTGCTGGGGCGTACGAACTGTGCGACACTGGCGACGACGACGACGACGACGACCCCTGGCCAGAAGGGGTCCCGCATGTCAGCACGCACATAAATTATCGTTGATATATATTTTGCCGTGTGAATGTCCAGGTTGCCCCCCTCCCCCCTCTATCTCTTCCCGAGCATTTCTCTTTTATTTATTTACAGGGAGAAGCATTGCACAACTCTCCCGGTGTACGTGACATTCACGCTTGGACGTCCTCGCTTCTCGCAGTGTACCATACGCATCATGATGCGTACGTGATCCGAAAACGGTCACATCTTACATCTCCCGGGTTGGTTCTCTATCGCTATCAATGAGGTGGCTGCTGTGTATCTTTTCACTTTGCCAGCTCTCCTTATCGCGCTGCTCTTATCAGCGGACATTTCTTTCCTAATATTTATATCTGTCTGGCCCCTCCCCTTCTCTCTCTCTCTCTCTCTCTGTCACTCTTCTTGACCGAATTATTTCCTGTAATTGCAAGCAGGCGACCGCCCCAAAGAGCCGTAAAAAATAATCAAATGCTTCCTGGCTCTAAAACCCATTTCAGGCCATTTCGGGCCATTTCACTCAAAAAGAAAAGGATGCTCTATGAGGACGAGCCTCGACTTAGGATTGGGTTAGGTCGGTCGGAGTATGCGGTTTATGGCGCCGTCACCATCTCCGTTTCCCTGTCCCCACGTCACGACGGTCACACTTCCAATTTTATTTATGACTTTATCTCTTGCTTTGTTTATGTTTCTCTGTGCTTTCCTGGGAATTTCACTGAGATTCTTTTTGCCCCTACCTCCTCCTTCTTTTTGGGATTCTCTTAAATTGTGTGGGCATTGTTGGGTCTTAATCACGTGCTCCTCGGGTTCGCGGTAATTATACCTTGGAGTGTCTTTAGAATGTGACTAAACTTAATTTTTGAATCCCAAAATTGGAGCATGAGATTATGTAGGGGGGAGGGGAAGGTGTTTCAATTACATAGCATATATAATTGCAGCAGCACATACAGACATTATGTAATCTAATAAATGAAATTGAAGACATAAAGTTATATCTTTGAAAATCTTTTTTTGAAAGACACCCTAATGTCTCTATGTCTTATCATTTGGCTTGTGGTTGTGGTTGTAAGTGCTGCAATCAGAGTATAACAGAATTTTGATTAGCACAATTAAGCGATTAAATGTGGACGAGAACAGGTGCGACTGGCGGCCTTTTCTTTTCAAAACAGTGACCCACGCAAGTTTTCGTATTTATCTTTCTACCAAGAAACAGAAAAAAGACGAGACGCAACCGCAAATGAAGCACATTAGTTACACTAACCCCAAAAAAAAAAATAATTAACAAATTAAATGGGCGCAGGGTATTTAGAATTCAGGGTAATTAGAGCGAATGCGGAGCAAAAAAGTACAAATTATTATGGAAAATATCGGAGATTATTAGAGAACTCGCAAGATGCGAGATGCCAGCTGCTAATTGAGGTTAGCTACGGCGTGGGGTTTGCATAGACTAATTGTTATATAATGCCGAGGCAGGCAGAGGCGCAATAAAAACTTGTGAAAATCTTCTCTCTCTCTAACAACAATAACAATAAACACGCACTTGTCAAAATATACTATCTATACGGAAAAAAAGGGAGGCAGTGTAAATATAGATGCATTTTGACAGGCCTCTCTACCTGAGGCCCCTTTTATGGTTTATGGCTTTATGTGTTACCAAATTTTGAATTCTTCTTCTTCTTTTATTATTCTTCTTCTTGTTGTGTTCTACCTGTGCGCATTTTGCGGCTTTGATCGATAATCGCGGCCCACGCAAAAGGTGCCTGTCACGCTAAGCCCTAATGGCATTACAATGCGACGCTCTCTCTCTTTCTCTCTCTATCTCCCTCTCTCTCGCACTGGGACGGGATCTGTGCACAGTTGTTGCGGTCTGGACAAACTAAAAACCAACGCGTCGCGACGAATGAGTTTACAGGATGAGGAGGCTGAGGATTTGGCAGCTGCCTTACACTGCAAGGAAATGCGCGAAACCTTTGCATGTCACATCTCTGCAGTTGTCTCTCATTATCTCCCAGTTTCTCTCAGTGCATACGTTTATCCTTTAATGGGCTTTTGTCTGCCACCAGGCCACACTGTGCTGGCCAAATCCTTTCAAGTGCAACCGAGCTGCATCAGATTAGAACAGGTTCGTCTTTGTCTCGTCCGGCATTATAATACTCCGCTACCCTCTCCCTCTCTCTCTCCCTCTCTCTCTCAGTTCTCAGTTCCCATTCCAGTCGTGTTTTGCGTAAAAAGTTTCGCTGGAATTTCGTTTGGGAAATATGAAAATCGCATCAACTCACTGTGCTAATCGCATTGACTGAATCTGAAGTTGCCTAAGCTGCGTGTTGTTTTTAACTTTGCAATTAAGAGAGAGACAGGCATACTGAGAGAGCGAGGGGGAGAGAGAGGGACCGGAGAGGGGTACCGCAACGCACTTAACACCTAACGAAATATTTCCCGGAAAAACTGTCATTTTCCATGAGATTCGAGCGCCGCGATAACAACTTGTCACTGACGAGAGAGACTGAGCGAGAAAAAGAGAGAGAGAGAGGGAGAGAAACCTCTGACAGGTCTGGAGTAATTTCAGCCTTATTTCTTGCCTTCCTTCGATTCGAGTATTGCGTTTCTAATGAAGAAATTATCTATAATGATATGGAGTTTTCTCCTGCTGCATATACCCCGACAATATTATGAAATGGAAAATGAAATAATTGCTGGACTTGGAGATAAACATCAAATTATGTGGAAACTGAGACAAAAAAAAAAATGAAATAAAAAGGGGTACCCAAATAAGGGGCTCGCACATACCGAGAGAATGACGTATTATTATTTTGTGATAGATATTTGATGGATTTATTATGTTCGGTTCTCAACTAGTGTGAGACTCGTGTCCAGGACATGTCACTCAACGTGTCGCAGGTGGAATATAGCTAGATGGGGGTAGGTTTTCTTATAATATATACTATAACTGGAGAGGGAAACGATGGAATAAAAATATATATATAAATTTTAACGAAGCTGTCAAAACGCTGCGACTATCGATAAAGCCGCAGAGCTGCAGTTTATGAGCTACTATCGATAGTAATTGTAAATACCGATTATTTTCCATAGATTCATTAAAATATTTATATTTATATATATATATTTATATATTTATTTATTTTTATTTTTCCTTAAAACTAAACTATTGATTATACGAATAAAACTATGAATACTATCGATAGTTATACTATCGCCAAAATATCGATATGGCGTTCAGCCCTAATCTAGCGTGTATTTTTAGACTGATTTCTATCATCTCTCTCTCTCTCTTTCTTGTTCATTTCCCATGACCAACTCCGCCTGCATGTTACCAATTTCTGAGGTTATGCTGGCAGTCAGTAGAGTTGCCCTAGGAGAGTGTGTGTGTGTTTTTATTTGATGGCTAAAAGCGTGTTATCAGCCATCTTGTGCACGCGCCTCGTTGCGACGGATCTGTGTTTGTATAGCAGACGAGTGGATCACGCACCTCATCAATATGCTCGTCATTTACGCCAGTCTAACATTTTCCTTTTAACCAAGTACGTGTCAAGGGGTCGACGAAGGCAGGGAGGGAGGGAGGTAGGTAGGCAGAGGGTAGAAGCACTAAGAGACACAGGCACAAGGATGAGTATGTCAAGTATTTGCAGCTTGTATGAGTTATCACACACGCTCTCTCTCTCTTTTTCTCTCTCTCTCTCTCTCTGTCTCTCTTCAACTTGAACAATTACATATTTTCGTTGCACTTGTGACATTTTGTCTTGAAGGTGTCCACGAATTGAGGGACACATTCAACGCACTGACTTGTTTGGTAATTTATGTTCATGACCTTTAATGGCAGTCACCCTCCCCCCCCCCCCTCCCTCTCAGGGGGAGGGCACACGCAGCGCCATCAAACAAATTGCGAGGCGTGTGTTGCGGTATGCACATTGAATTTTTATATGGATACGGGATATGGGATACGGAATACGGG
This sequence comes from Zaprionus kolodkinae, assembly GCA_018901885.1. NCBI lineage: Eukaryota > Metazoa > Arthropoda > Insecta > Diptera > Drosophilidae > Zaprionus > Zaprionus kolodkinae. Next base: position 2,161,992 of record JAEIFM010000288.1, on the reverse strand, counting down.
ATAAGGCGAGGCACAACTGTTGGCTCCCAGCTAAAGTTGACCAGGGTTGTCACAGTGTCCGTGTCCGTATCTGTCTCCTGGTCTGGCAAAGATTAATTGATACATGTCCATTTTGTGTTGACAAGCGGTGCTAGCAAAGAAATCTCTCTCTCCCACTCTCACTCTCTCTCTCTCTCCCTCTCTCTCTCCCACTCTCACTCTCTGGACACAAAAGCGAACAATGAAGAAGGCAGCACGATGGCCCAAAAATAAATGACGCACAATAAGGCCAGGACACTTTTATCGCTCCCAGTTGATAATAAACAATCTGTGTGTGGCGCTGGCATTATAGAAACACAACAACTAGGAGAGGGTGGGGTACTGGGCTCCTTTGTTGAATGACATATGTGTGCATGGCTGCCCCGGCTGACTGCTCATCCATTAGGAGTGTCCAGGCACGAGGGTTGCTGCAGGAGTTGCCTGAACAGAGAGAGTGAGCTTTCAATTCTGCATAGATTATATATTTGTATACCCTTTTTTTAAGCTAGTAAGCTGGGGAACTCAGTATGGCAATATTAGTTGTTGTTGTTCTTGTTGCTGATGTTGCTTAGGTCAGCTATGGGTCAAATTTGCAGCCTTAATTACATGCAGCATGCGGCAGTGCTGCCAATAGAGCGTGACACGCTGCGTATACTTGATGGCCCAGTTGACGTGTTGCGGCGTTCAATCAAAAGCTTGTCAGGCTGGCAGGCAGGCAGGCAGGGGGAGGCAGGCGGGGGGAGGCTGCTGTGCGTTGCCTACGCTGACGTTGATGTCGTGGAAAAAGTTTGTCAGGACTATAATGGAAAACCACGAGACCGTGCACTGCAATACGCCCACATCGCCAGCAACGCCCACTTAATTAGTGCCCAGCTCATTGCGTGGCCAGTGGACGAGGCGACACTGGGACAGACAGGCATAGAGACAGACAGACAGACAGAGAGACAGACAGAGAGACAGACAGAGAGACAGGCAGACAGACAGAGAGACAGAGTGAGAGACAGCCACATCTCTTGATTGTTTTTGGGGTTTGACCCATTTGTGCAGAATGCAAAACAAAAGCGAACGAGTGGAGCCAATAACGAGACCACTGTGCATTCATTTCCATTCCTTGCTGACAGCTGTAATTTCTATGCAGCTTTAGTTGCATATTCCAACACTGACATGTTGCATGTTGCCTCAAACAAATGCCACATAATTTAATTAATTAATTTCATTTGGCAACGCAACTGCAACTACGTTGGGAGGGGAGAGAGAGAGAGTGCAAGCCCAGAGCAGCTTAGTTCAGGCATAATTATGCCCTGTTGCTTTATGATAGTAGAAACAACAACCCAAACCAACAACTGAAGCCCCTAACGAGCTGACAACAACAACAACAACAACAACAACAAACATTTTTATAACGCCTGCAATTGTAAATGTCAAAAAGTTGCACCCAGTTGCTGCTGCTGCTGCTCCTGGGGCTGCTTCTGGGGCTGCTCATGGTGCTCCTCTGTGCCATAAACTGGCAACCACAGGAGGTGAAGGTAGATAAAGGAGAAGGAGAGAGAGAGAGAGAGAGAGAGAGAATGAACACAGCAGTAGCTTAATTCTCCTTAGCGCATACAGTGGGCCCGAGCAGCGCTCTGAGTAGTTAAAATTCGAAACTCAAAAAAATATATGATATATATAATTATATGATCTAGGTACTAAATATTAATCCAATAACATAGTCTTATTTAAATTTAGTACAAGTGCATAAAATTAAGTTATATATAATATATTAAATTATACTATATATTAGGCTATATATCTAATATATATAAAATATATTAAATTATTTTATATATGATGGCAATATTACTTAATATAAGTAATTATTATATGTTTATTATTATATTATTTGTGTACCTAGTGTCATGAGGAATGTTCTTAAAGTTTTGTCAAAAAACGAAGTCGAAAAGAGAAATTGATAAGTGGAAAACTAACAGAAAGTGCTCATATCGATAGGACTTAGATCTGTGCTGAGTTCTTCCGAAATTGCTCTAAGATTGAGAGCAAAGATATATTTCAATTATCGATATAGTAACGATAAGCAAGAACTTCCACACTCTGTTCAGTCTCATGTACGTACGCCCCATTGTATCAACTTTGGGACTCCGCACAATTATCACAAGTCGTAGCCACAGGGTGTCCACAAATTGGCAATTCGACTTGAGCTAGTTCGAGAGGGTATAGATCACTGTACAGGGCTATAGATACTACCACGCAATGTCGCCGCTGGAGACGGCTGATGTGCTAAAGTTAATGGGACGTGAATATAATATACATATGGCGAGAGGGTTTTGTCATCATCAAAGACTAATCAATATGGCAGTTGCACACTGCTGGCACTCACTGTAGCAATTGTACTGCGCGGGTCTCTCTTGGGTTTAACCCAATGAAACTGTGAGAATTACTCACTGCCTCAGATGCCGTAGGATTGGGTCACTTTTCTACCAGTTTTTCCCCCCTTCCTCTCTCTCTCTCTCTCTGCAGATGTCTATATCTTGTTTGTCTTTCGTGTGCGGCAAAAGTACAAAAGGTAACACAAAAGAATTCAAGTTACACTCAAATTTAGCGGCAGTTCAAGATAGACGCGAACAAACAAACTTTCTGTAACTCGCTCTCTTTCTAGCCCTTTTTCCTCTTGCCCTCTCCCTCTCTCTCTTCAGTCTTGTGTATGCAGTTAATTCTCGAGTCCCTGCTAATTATCTCACCGTTGTTGCATGCACTTTGTTTTAAGTGCAGCCGATCGATAGAGCTGGCTCATCCATCCGGAATTCAGCATGAAACTGTGTTGAAAGACAGAAAATCTATTCAGAAATTACCCCCATTTTATATTATATATATATGAAATATATAGAGTGTATCTTCAGTTCTATATGCCATATGGCAGTCAGTCCCTGCAAACTGGGGAGCAGAGGTTGAGGCTGGGACGTGCTGGGGATGTACGCTCTTTATCAAGATCGGGTATCGCTGTACCAAGAAAAAAGCTGACAAAATGGGAAAGTTTTTAGCAATCAAATCTGTGTCGATAAGAAATTTCTAGCACGATCACTTAAATATACAATATTATACAATATTCTATAGTGCCAGACGGGGTACTTTTTCGGTCTACCACTTGGAAGTCTATGTAGAACGTTGCTCGCCAGAGACAATTCAATTAGCTGCCCTGTCAAACTTTTCCTGCGCTTCTGTCCATCAGCGAGCAAAGTGACGGACGAGCTTAAACTCTCGACCTGCCCAATGGATTCGCTTCGCATCCCTCTTTGGCGCCTCCTGCTCTGCTGCCCCTCCAACCTCCCTGCCTCTGCCTGCACTTTTCAGCACGGGTAATGAAGCAATTAATTATCCCATGGCCTGTCGCGCTCGAGAAAGAAACATTTTAGCAAAAATTGTCAGGGGAGAATTGTAAGATTGTAAGATGTCGGATGTGGGATGTGGGTGAAGCTGCGTGGAGTGTTTCGCCTCAAGTGTCCAACTCTTTGACGTTTTGCGGTTGATATTTTAAGTGCCTTCGGCACGCGCTGCCACATTTAAAAATATTGAAACAAAATACAAAAAAATATTAGTACTAAAAATATATGATAAGAGTATTTCATCTGCCTGATTCGCGCTTATCGCTTTTGATAGTATTTTGAGAAATACATTTTTGGTTTTATTGCCTTCGTTTTATTTAATGTTGAGTTCTTTAATCAGTTTCATTTGATTTGTGAAACAGCACGGTTCGAAATACAAGACATGAAACTAATCTTAAGTATTTGTGCTCTTTTATTGACAATTTTGCCAGGCACCCTGTCCTTGAGCAAGGAAAACACAGTGAGTAGACAAAAAAAAAAAAAAACATTGAGAAGTGAAAGTGTTAATTTTCCAATTTTTAATTTTTAATTTAGCTCTCCAGTTCCCTTGAAAACTTAAAGCCAACGTTGGAATATTTTGCACAAATAAACGGAGATAAGAGAATTAAGCGTGAGAATACAGACAAGCCCGTTGAGAATAGTTTAGATTCTGAACTTGGGGGACAAAATAAAACTAATAGATTTGATGTATTTGAAGAGCAGATATCGACTCTTAGTCAAATCTATGAAAACACAATGAAAGAAAAGAGTTATATTAAAGAAACATTTGACGATCTAAGGGAAACAAATAGAAACATTTCGTTACAGAAAATTGAATTCAAAAAGACAGTCGAAAGCTTGAAAAGTGAGATATCTAAACAAAAATCAAAGTTAGATGAATACTCTGAGATCATTGCAACTTCCCTAGATAGCTGCCCTGCTGCGAGAAACTATTCAGGTCCTCTGACAGTAAAACTCAACAACTTAGCCCCATTTGTTGCATCCTGTGATTCAAAGTTGGCCGGATCGGGTTGGACTGTTATACAACGACGCTTTGATGGATCGGTTAGCTTCAATCGTAACTGGACAGAGTACAAAGAGGGATTCGGCAATATCGATGGGGAATTCTTTATTGGACTGGAGAAACTACACCAAATAACTAAGGGACAGAGACATGAACTTTATTTTCACCTTGTCGATAAAGATGATGAGGTTCGTTATGCCCGATATGATAAGTTTGTAGTCGAAGGTGAATCGAAACAATATAAGCTTAGTTCTGTTGGAAAATTTAAGGGAAAAGTGGGTAATTCGTTCAGTGGACAAAGGGGAAGGAAGTTTTCAACACCAGATAGAGATAACGATTCATCGCGATACAACTGTGCAAGCAAAGCAAAAGGAGGCTGGTGGTATTTTAACAGTTCAGATAGGTAAGTGAATATTCTAGAATTGTATTTTATTATTAAGATTTAAAATTTGTTGAGTTATTTCAGTAATTTGAACGCGTACAATTGGGGCTGTAACAAGAAGGGTAAATCTAAAAGTAATGGTTGCATTCACTGGCATACGTGGCACGGTCGAGGTTATTCCCTTAAGGCTGTTCAGATGATGATTCGTCCTTGGAGAGCTAAGTGATCGAACACCACAAGGCACTCATAATATTGATTTGTAAATTTGACCAAGTTTTCAATTAAAAATGTTATATTTAAAGCATATAATGTTGTTGTTCATTTTGCATGTGTTTTCTTGCCTACAGCTATCTTTAGCTGGAAATCTGCATAATCCGTCGATATGGTCACAAGAATTGGTTGATCTCAAGCATATGTGAGGATGTGTATCGGAAGGATCCTCGTATGACGTTGACACCTTCAAGCGAAAGGAAGCTGGATTTATGGAAGCCCTGAGAGTGTACCATACGCACTATTGAATTGAGGTTGTATCTATGTCTCCGATCAGTGATTTCTTTGGGCAAGTGTGCATCTTGATAGCGCCAGTCACCGGTGAAAGGTTCAGGGATTGAGAGTTTCTCATGGCACATGTGTAACCCAAATTGCGTTGTTAAAATGCCAAAGGCGTTGACAATGGGCTAACACACACACACCCTCACACACGCACACACAACCTCACACACACGCACATGTGGTCGCTAAGAGGCTCAATGCATGCGACCTTATCGTACAGCATCGTCTAGGAGCTGGAGATGGGACTTGGTTAGGACTCGATAAGCATCGATAGCAGTTGCAGGAAGAGGCAGCAGCAGCACTAACAGGAAGCAGCTGCTGCAACAGTTGTTGGGGCAACCAAATCGCAAAATCTTTTAGCCTTGCGATCTCAAGATCTCGAGGTGTGAACGAAGCTCAACTTACCCTGTAATTATGGACCGCAGGGCAGCGCAGCTTGCAACCCGCCGCTCGGCAGGTGTCAAAATAATTAGGCGCCTACTTAGCCCCGAAATACGGCCAGAGCTTTCGCTCCGTCTCCCTGAGTGGAAGCCAATTAATGGTAATTATAGTCAACACCTTGCTCGGGTAGTGTCAAGTTGTGCCCCGACATGATGCATCATGCAAAACGGGCAAATGATACTAAGGCTACACGGAGGAGTTGAGAAGTCGAGGGCGATCCGAGGCGACTCAAGGCGAGGCGAAGCAATGCTGTCTTAACACTAATTACGAGGGCTCTGTCGGGTTCAGTCAGTCAATCAGTCAGTCAATCAGTCAGTCAGTCAGTCAGTCAGTCAGTCAGTCAGTCAGTCAGTCAGTCAGTCAGTCAGTCAGTCAGTCAGTCAGTCTCAGTCGAGCCCCGAAATATATTTAGCAAGTGTGAAGTTGATAGCCGTACTCCTTCATTTATCATTCGCGCGTTAACAGGCCACTTGGCTGGCCTGACAGGCCCCAGATCCGAGTGAGAATCGCAAAACTGTTGCCTAATTTGTACTTATAATTTGAGGGGCACAGCTGCAGCGACGTTTGTGTAGGGTACGAGTTGAGAAACTATCGAATTATGGTTGTATATTAAGCAAAACTATCGATACTATCGATTGAAAAGGATTTGCCATGCAAAAACTAACGATACTATCGATTATAAGGGATATTCTTTTTAAAAACTATTGATACTATCGATTATAAAGGGTTTCTTGATTAAAACTATCGATACTATCGATTATAAGGGATTTCCTATTCAAAAACTATCCATTCTTTCGATTGAAAAGGATTTGCTTTTTAAAAACTATCGACTATAAAGAATTGCCTATTCAAATACTATAAATACCTTTAATTATAAATGATTTCCTATTCAAAAACTTCGGACACTATCGTTTATTAAGGATTGCCTATTCAAAACCTATCGATACTATCGATTAAATTGGATTTCCAACCCATATTATTGTTGCTAATCCCAAAAACAAGTGCAAAACTTCTCAAACAGAGTTTTCAAAATGAGAAACAATCGATACTATCGATTGTGGTACGATTATTAGATATCTATAATAATTATACAGTTTTAATGTGCGGTTCCACATGATATATCAGACTGTCTGCAGAGCTGCAGAACCCACTGCAGCCTGCTGCATCGCCCGTCGCAATCTGCAATTATTTCGATGCTGACTTTCTCTCCCATTCCCAGTTCGCTTCCCAGTTATCCAAGTGACCCAAAGAAACCCCAGAGTCTCTCTGATTAATGTGTATAGTCACACCTACTACGCGTGGCAAGGTGAGAGAGAGAGAGAGGGAGAGAGAGAGGTGCCAAAATATCAAAGAGGCAGCCAGAGCAACAACAATTTACACCTGCACGCACTGAAATTGCAAGTCAGTCTCGGATTCGGATTCGGGTTTGGATTCGGGTTTGGGTTTGGGTTCACAAAGCGAAAACAGGAAGCCATAAATAAGAATTAGAGAACTCTGGAGTGTTGTCGGCGAACATATCATTTGATATTATTTCTAACACAACACTCTGGCTATCTCTTTCGCTCTCGCTCTCTCTCTCTCTCTCTCTTTCGCTCTCACTCTCTGTGCGACTGCAGGTGCAGTCTGGCCTGATTGGGCCCCATTTAACGCTGCGTGAGTCGGCGCCCTTGGCCAACACTTTCTAGGCGTTAACTGTAATTCCGTTGGCCTGGCTAACGCAGCAGGAACTGCCACCTTGGTCCCGAATAACAGAAGCTGCAGTTTTCTCCCTCTCTCTCTCTTTCTCGCCCTCTGTCTGTTTCTGTCTCGCTCTGAAATTATAGGTTCGCTCCTTGGGTTAATTAAAACTGTTGAAGATACCGCAATATCCTTGGCAGCGGCATCTTCGTTTAAGTATCTTCGCGCTGTGATACGGCGCCGTCGGGCAATTAATGTACATGCTCCGAGATCATTATATCGTTACTCTGGGATATACTATAGTTAATAATGTTTACGATCCCGAAGCGGGGTAAGTGTGAAACGGACGGGCTGCCTCAGGGCACTTACTACAAAACATATAATATATCATATCATAGCAGCTGAGATGGGCGAGATCTAGGCAGATCAGTTTGTACTTTGATACAGCTTAGATAACTTTCAGTCTAGTATTCTTAACTCTTAACTAATCCATTATCATAGTTTCAGTATCAACAAGAGATATCACAACATTGTTGGAGAATAGAGAGAAACCAAAAGCAAACAAACACACACGCCTCAAATACTTCCAGTTAATCATTGTCTCATGTCTTTCGGGATCCTGCACTGGGCACGGGATTCCACGAATACCAAAACACACACATAGAGAGAGAAGGAGAGAGAGATGTGGAAAACTTACATAATAATTGATGACAGAGGACACACGTAGTAGTTGTACGACATGTCGCAATGTCTCTCTCTCTCTCTCCCTCTCTCTGAGAAAAAACAGAGAGACAAACAATGGGGAAGGCAGGCAGGCGGGCAGGGCAGGGCAGGGCAACTATCTAATGATCGATATCAGCTAGAACAAAGAGACTGAGAGACGTACGTGAGCCAGCCCCAGGGTTGACAAAGAGTCGTTGACAAAGGACAAAGGACAGCGGACAGGGGACAGGGAAGACGCATGCTGATGAGAATCTGAAAGAAAAGCAAACAATTTGTGGTTATCTGTCGAAACAGGTAGGTAGATAGAGGTAGGTAGACAGGGCAGGGCAGGGCAGGGCTGCAGTTGTGATTAAGATCGGAGACAGAGAGAGACGCTATGTCATCTTTTCTCTGCCTTCAGAACGTGGTTAGAATTGTGGAATGATTTCATCAATGCCAGAGCAGAGAAGCTATCAACTTACGCCTCGTACTGCGTCCAAGTGATCTGGTTCTCTTTCCCTGCCCTGCCGTATCACTGCAATCAGCAAAGTGTTTTGCCCTGGCGGAATCTCTTTCATCCGCAGATTTAGCCAGGTCGCAGCTGTCGCGATTGTTTTGTGAAACTTAAGATCAGCCAGCATAATTACCCTATATAGGCAGCTGTATCACGGCCATAGAATACTCCTCATTCCAGCTTGGGGCTTTTCCTTCGGTTTGAACTCTGGCCAATTAGACGAGCTGCTGCTGTCTCTGCTTATCAGTGCATATTATCAGCACCTTCGATAAGCTGCTAACTGTACTCAGACTCAGACTCTCTCTCTCTGGACTCTGACTGGAAATCGATACCATTAGTCGGGCAAAGGCGCGAAGAGGCTTTCGTGCAGCATGCAACACGTGCCCCACATGAATTATGGCTGACTCAACGGACTCAACGGTTTTTTCTTTAATATGCAGCAGCCTCAGTCTGAGGCATGTGAGTGACCATCAGGCAGCAACCCTGCTCCTGCTCCTCCTCTTGCTTCTACTCCTCCTCCTGCCTTCTGGCAAATAGCTGCACGCGCTGTGACTCAAAGTATCGCATAAGTAGCGCAAGCGAAGTACTTGGACAGCGCTCCGGATCTTACTCTGGCTCTGGCTCTGTCAGCTGCCTCTCGAGCTGTCCCGGTGTCGTCAATAATAAATAAATATGTGTCTATGCTGTGGCATGCCACATGCAGTACTTGAGCGAACCCTCTCAACCTCTCAACCGGTTGAGTCCGAGTCGAAGGTAAGGAGAGCAAGTTGCTCTATCTAATCCTCTCCGCAAGTAGAATGGAATACCGAGAATAGAATAGAATTTTTATTGCATAACCGAAACGTTTTGTTGTTGTGTCCTGCCTTGGAGGTCCCAGCTCCCCCCTCCCCCAGCAATCCCATCTTAACCCAAGGTCCTCAGCGTGGAATACCCTTGACTTGGCTAGCTGCGTACTAATGATGACACACACACATACGCACACACACACATCTCCTGCTCATATCTTGATCGGAGCTGGTACTGGTTGTGGGTTGTGGTCTCTCGGGTCTCTACTTTGTCCTGGCCAAGGACACGTTATGGCTCCTCCGGCTCACAGTGGTCGCTTGTCAAAATAAATTGAAGCACATGCTTAGGCGCGGTCACATTCACATTCACAAGCACACTCACATTCACATTCACATTCACATTCACATTCACATTCACATTCGCTGCAGATTACACACTAGTCCAACTCTGAGTCTCATATTGACGTTGTGGTGGGCGTGTTGACAGTCCTGCTATCTGGTTCCTTATGATCTCATATAATACGTATCTCTGCGTTCTACGACATTTCTATGTCTCCTCCCCCCGTGCGAGGACGAGGACTCACTCCTGTTCGGTAGCCCTTTCAGTGCAGGTGTCGCTACTCGCTACTGGCTACTGGCGTCCTTGAGAGCAATTCCCAGAGCTCGGTTCTGCACCTGCCCATCGCATAGTTGTCCTCTTAACGAACCCCGAGGCGGGGTCTCTCGCTTGTTTATAACTCGTTTTTCGGTTCATTAAAAATCGAATGGGTTCGGGTTTGGGTTTCCTCAGGGGGTTAATCAATAATTTAACGTTGAAGAAGTTTCGGGATATTAATTGTGGAACATAATCAGAAAATATTACAATGATTAAATGTATTATATTGATAAGATCTGCGAACAACTTCTATCGAAATTAAAAAGTTCTCAAAGTGAACGTTTTTTTTGCTACTCTAACGCAGTGCTAGTTGCATGTATTTATTATTTTCGGGGGCTTAAAAAGGGCGTATCCAATTTTAAAGTAAACTAGATTTGAGAGTCATTATAGGGTTATATTCTCACCAAATTTGATATCCCTAACCCCTGTAGTCCCAGAGATCTAGGTGTTCATACAGACATACGCACTTTTAGCACTGATTGAGTTGTATATGATTCGTAAAGCAGTGGATCTATCTCTATCTGGCTGTAACCCTTCCCATCCCTTAATCTCTCTCCTCCTCTCTCTCTCCCTCACTCTCTCTCTCCCTCACTCTCTCTCTCGCTCTGCTTTATATCAATTACCATTTTGTAATTACATTTTTCTCTTGTTATTGCGCTTGCCACAAAATGGCAATTGTTTGTGATTGTGCTGGGGTCAGAGGTCAATTGCATTTGTAATTTGTCGATTATATCGAAAGAGAGAAAGAGAGAGGGGGAAAAAAACATGAAACAGATTCTGTTCTCAGCTTGTTGGGGCGTCATGTCAGCGTAATTATTTCATCACAATGTTAAATGTAAAACTTTTGATTGATGACACGCACAAATTTGTCCCGAGAAAATGCAAAACAAGATGAGGAACAACTGCAACAAATTGAGCAGGCGGCGAGCGCGGATGCAGATACATTTACAGATACAGATACAGATACATTTCCAGCTGCGGATGCAACCCACAGCTTGATTTGATGAATGGGCAATGGAATGGGGGGAGGGGGAGAGAGATATACTAGATTCTAATGCATGCAACATGCAACAAAATTGAATTCAATTGAACAAGTGCAACAACAACAATCGTTGCGTGGGCGTTGATTGCCTTTAGCGGGCTGGATAGGGGGCGTGGCAAAGCCTAAACAATAAATCTTAATTTACAGATGAGTTGAAACATCAAAACAAGAATATTATCTGCGATGGGGGAGGGTGGAGGGTTCTATCTGGTCAAGAGGCCTGTGCTCTTTTCAAATGTCAAAAAAATTAACTTATGACAGATGGTCGAGAGATCCCTCTTTCTATCTCTCTTTCTCTCCGTCTCTCTCGCTCTCCCCCTCGCACTGTCAACTCATGCGCTGCTTTACAACGTTTTTGTTTTTTTGAAAGTTTTATTTTGTTTCATTTCGTATCGCGTTTTTTTTTTTTTTGGCTGGTTCTCAAGGGGGCGGGGTCCCCATGCGATGAGACGACATTATGATGGATTAGTTTTGGAAATGCCTGGCATTTTTCTGCTCAGTTGCGCCCATTTTGATGATAATCGCAGCATTTCTCGTTTCTCGTATACCCAATTGAGCTGTGAACTTGTTTCAGCCCATTCCCGTTCCCTTTCCCGCTCCCGCTCCCTTTCCCGCTCCCATTCCCGTTCCTCGTATATGGTAACGCTCTAAATGTAACTGACAACACAATTGGATCGCACAGTGGAGCCGTGGAATCGTTCAGTGCCAGAATTCACAGACACAGATAGATATGGAAATTTGGGAAAATTATGAATTTTAAGCGATCTAACGCAAACGCCACCTGTTGTTGGTTGGCTGAATTAATTAGGGATTTTCTAATAGGTAAACCCAAAAATGGAATCGAACAAGAAAATGCAGAAGATTCTAGTTGGCATCTCATCGGAATTTACCTCTGCGCTAGCATCGATAAAAAGTAATTTCTGCTCTGGTCTCGTCGGGCCTCTGTCTGCCTCAGCTTCTGCTGCTGCTGCTGCTGCCAACTAAATGTCGCATGCCGCATGTGCAACATTTTATCACTTCAGTCAGACCGTATAATTTAACGTAAAATCTCTGAGCGAGCCAAGCGAGACACAGACAGCAGAGGGGGAAGAAGGGGCAACTGCAGCAGAGACACATGTGGCTGCCACAAATGGTGACAACTATTTGCACAGTTGACTAACCGATGCCGGGGATGGGACTGGGACTGGGGCTGGGACTCGGGTTGGCTGTTGTTTTAGGCACGCTTCAGCTTCAGCGCAGATACAAATCGCAGATACATTCACGCAGATGCGCAGTTACGCAGATACATTAGCCATAATTAATATGGAAACACTTGCAACAACAATTAGCAGCGGGCCAGAAAAAAAACAAAGCTAATTAGCCGGCAAATAGACGTGGCTAAATTTAATCTGCCTTGCCCTTGCAAGGGGATAGACACACAGGCAAAAATATAATACAATATAATACATAATAAAATATAATAATAAAATATAATACATATAATATATATATGTATATTCGATAATTATTTCAGCTCATCAAAACGTATTGTGGCAATTTCGGCTTATGTTAATTTTTGTTTTTTTTTTTTGAACCCACTGTAGCTGTACTCAGCCCGATGTGTCGCCCACTGTGCCTTATCTAAGTTCGACTTCCGGGGGCCATGGGTTTCCGCCGAAACCGACCTTAAGCATGATTTATGTATTTACTTCAATTTGTAATATGTTTCTGGCTCTCTTTACTTTTTGTTCTTCGAACTTTTGGTTTTCTATAATTGCTCTGAAAGAGTTGTTTTTCTTCTGTTTCTTTTGTTTCTTCTTTGGTTTTCTTTTTGTTTCTCTCCATTCGCGGTTCGAGGTGTGTCTGCATTTTTATTTGGAGCACTTCAAAGCGTTCCGCTTTGCTCCGCTCCCAGCCTGAGTCCCGGTCTCCCTCTCTCTCCCTCTCCCTCTCTCTCACTCCAAATGATATTTTAGTTATTTTTCCATATTTATTTTCGTTATCATGGGCAGAGAACAAGAAGAAGAAGAAGAAGAATAAAACACATAATTAGTGTAATTAACGCTTTTTGGCTGAGTGCGTGCAGAAAATTGTGTGTGAAAGTGCGTGGCGCTCTCTGCGAGTGTGTTTTGTTTTTTGTTTTGTTTTCCCATTTGTTTTTTGTCTCTGTTTCGTAGTTCTCTCAGTCAGTTCAACTGATTTATGAGTTCCGATTGACTGAGAGCGATGCAGAGACAGAGAGAGAGAGAGAGAGAGAGAGAGAGAGAGAGAGGGCTGCCTCGAGAATCGTGTTAATTTGTGAATAATCTTTTTGTTTTTTTTTTGTGAACTGCTTGAAATGCAAACAGAAAGTTGCACGATCAGCGTGAATCTTATGAATGCAGTAGCCAAGCGATAACTCAGATTCTTCTAAACAATTTTAATTATCGATAAATCTCAAACAGTTGTGATTGGGAGCGTGTTAGAGGTAACTTCTTTCAAGCAATAGCATAAAAATACGTTACTTAATTTTATTAGTATATTTGGTATTTAATTCAATTAAAAAATACCAGCAATTTACCAGCTGTTATTTACACTACTTTATCGATAAATTCATAAAAGAGCTAAATAGATTGTATAATTCAGAAGTAATAAAATAAAAGCATATGCTGCCTATTTATTTAAATATATCAGATATTCCAAAATTTATTAAATACCTACTACATATTATCGACTACTTTTACAAGCTGATTAATTTGAATATTTATCGAAAAATAAGCAAGTTCCCTTGCAGAGCTACATATCTCTTAGTTAATGAAAAAGGCAGGGTATATACATGTATTTATACATACATTTTTTTTATATTAATATAATAATATCAAATTCACGCCACTTATGTATATATCGAAATTAGCCTATATCGCTGCGATAGATTTATCAGCAAGATGCTTTGGCAATTTTGTGATTCCGCCCCTGGCAGAGAAGACGCAGCCCTCGCTGGGGCGACTTGTTTACCACATCGAATCTAATAAAAATCAGCACGCACAATTTGTAGCCATCAATTGGGCGTCAATGACAGGCAGACATAGAGACAGAGACAGACAGAGACAGACAGAGACAGACAGAGAGAGAGAGAGAGAGAGAGAGAGAGTGAGAGAGAGAGATAGAGAGTGGGGAGAGGAATGACAAATCTGTTGGCATGCGAAGAGGGTGGGGGGGGGGGGCATAATATAATAACGGTAGCTGCGTAGCTTTGTAATGGCGCCTGCTTACCGTACATTCGCAGCGAATTCAACTGACAATTCGCACCCTCGCGGCGAATTCGCCCTGACGGGGGGGCAGCTGAGGCGAGTGATGAAATAAATCATTTCGAGTGTGGCAGCATGAGATATAGACACGTGATGATGAGATGGAGATGCGCTGCACAGATACAGATACAGATACAGATACAGTTGTTGTACCAAGTGCAAGTGTCAATTACAAAGCATGTCAAAAATGTCAAACTCTGTGTGAGTGACTGGCACCAAAAAAAAAAAAAAAAACAAAAAAGAATAAGAAGTATTTGCGTATGCTTACTGACTGCATAGATACCCTGTAGCCCTTGCTTGGGCTGCTACAGTGTGCAGTATACCCCGCACTGGCCATGGACAACAGCGAAGGGTCGTCGCACCCTCATCCATCCTTCATCCTCATCCTCATCCTCATTCTCCTGTTCCCAGTCTTGTTTCCATTCCCATTCCCAGTCCCCTTCCCCTTCCCGTTCCCGTTCCCATCGACAGCGACAAGTTTGTCCTGTCAGCGCGGCAGTCGCGTACAGTTTATTACATCAATTTGTGTGTGAGAGAGAGGGCTCTGTCACTCTCTCTCCCTCTCGCCCTCTCCCTGCCCTATGTATGAGAAATTTGATACAAATGAGTTTTCACACTTTGCGTTCGCATTCTATGCGAGTGTGTATCTGCATCCACACATCGTATCTACGGGCTGCGTGTATCTATAACGCGTTCTTGCCGCTGCCGGGTATCCTTTTCCATCAACGTGTAAATTGTGTGCTGTCAGACTTATGACACTCACTGTCCCCCTCTCGCATTTTTTTTCAAGATATAAAAAAGTAACCATATAGCAGCACACACTGTGTATGATCGCTTGTGTGTTGTACTCGTAATTTGTGCCCCCAATGTGCTGTAGCAAAGAATTCACTCTAAATTAGATTTCGTTTAGGGAACACCCCCTTACATGTGCCTCATTGCGGGGTCTGCCTCGCACCCATATGCAATTAATATTTGTCGTTCCTTGGCCATACTCTATACATCGGCATAGGGTTGCCCCCCCCCCCTACCCCTTACCACATGCTTTAATTACTTCTCACAGGGGGGTCACATCGGCCAGAGAGAGTGGAGCACGGTGGGGGAAGGTCCAAAACCAACAAGTGCACATCGGGCGAGAAAAATGCTAATAGATGGCGCTCTATGTATATAGTATGGGAAACATATCCAATCGGAATGGGATATTCTATTAGAAGAAAGCGAGAGAGATAGTGAGAGAGAGAGAGAGGGAGAGAGGGAGAGCGGGTATTAAAGACTATTTCAAAGAGAACTAAATGAAAATATTAGAAAAGAAATAAAAGAGAATTAATTAAATGGAAATAATAATTCTTTATAAGTAAATACACATTAACGTGGTATTTTCTTATCAAGCGAACTTAGCTACAACACACACATATACGTCACAATTATATATACATATTTTTCGGGCTGTAATCTATTCTAAATAGTTTTATATAGAGGTTATCATCCGTGATGGCATGGAACATCCGGTCCAGAAAGATTACGTGTTGGTAAGTTCCCAATATGCCCAAATTATGTGGAAATTGATAAAGCAGTCAATTCTATATTATGTAATTATAGACGAGCTAATGTGTCTCAAGTTTCGTTGCCAAAAATGAGATGAGCTCAGTCTTATTTAATCTGTGAGAAGTCGCGGTTCGAAGCATTCCCAAGCGACATGACAGTTCTCCTAAGAATCTGCGCAATTCTTCTGGCAATTTTGCCAGGGATTTTTTCCTTAAGCAGTAATAATTCAGTAAGTTATTCAACAAAATTACAATTTGTGTTTGCGATTTCTATCTAAGCGTTTATTATAGCAATGTTTCAAATACAATGAATTGAAAAAACTATGCGGAGAATATAGAAATCAATTTGGCGACCCGATGATGATCTCTTTCTCACAAACAAGCAAACAATTGAAAATTAAAGACATACAAATTCAGGAATTGGAAGAGAGAATTATAAAGAATAAAAATGACAGAAAAAAGGAAACACAAAGATTTGATAGAATGACGGAATCACTTATTTATCAAGTGAGCAAAGTGAAGACCTTGGACGATGAGATATCTAGTTGCAAGGGAAATCTTACGATTCAGGTCCAAGAAGTTGTCAGTTTAGGAGAAACAATTAGAAACATTTCGTTACAGAACAGTGTATTAAAAAAGACAGTCGAAACCTTGAAAAGTGAGATATCTAATCTAAAATCAAAGTTAGATGAATGCCCTGAGATCATTGCAACTCCTCTAGATAGCTGCCCTGCTGCGAGAAACTATTCAGGTCCTCTGACAGTAAAACTCAACAACTTAGCCCCATTTGTTGCATCCTGTGATTCAAAGTTGGCCGGATCGGGTTGGACTGTTATACAACGACGCTTTGATGGATCGGTTAGCTTCGATCGCAATTGGACAGAGTACAAAGAGGGATTCGGCAATGTCGATGGGGAATTCTTTATTGGACTTGAGAAACTACACCAAATAACTAAAGGACAGAGACATGAACTTTATTTTCACCTTGTCGATAAAGATGATGAGGTTCGTTATGCCCGATATGATAACTTTGTAATCGAAAGTGAATCGGAACTATACGAGCTGAGTTCAGTTGGTAAATTTATGGGAAATGCGGGTAATTCGTTCAGTGGACATAGGGGAAGTAAATTTTCAACACCAGATAGAGATAACGATACATGGCGAAACGACTGTGCAAAAAATGCAAAAGGAGGCTGGTGGTATTTTTACTGTACAGATTGGTAAGTGAATGTTTCAGAATTGTATTTTATTATTCAGATTTAAAATTTGTTGAGTTATTTCAGTGATTTGAACGCACACAATTGGGGCTGTAACAAGAAGGGTTCACAGTGGTATGATTGCATTCACTGGCATACTTGGCACGATCGAGGTTATTCCCTTAAGGCTGTTCAGATGATGATACGTCCTTGGAGAGCTAAGTGATCGAACACCACAAGGCACTCATAATATTGAGTTGTAAATTTGACCAAGTTTTCAATTAAAAATCTTTTATTTAAAGCATATAATGTTGTTGTTCATTTTGCATGTGTTTTCTTGCCTACAGCTTTTTATAGGTGGAAATCTGCATAGTCTGCCTTATGCCAGAGATACCTTTCTGTCCTTGATCTGCCTTTCAATGGGTTCTAGTTTTCTCTCTCAATTGACGATCAGTCATGGCAAATACCCAAGTACAGAGCCCTCTCTCTCCGTACCTTATATCGTAAATGCGACCGTTACGACCGAATGAGCAGCTGCCAGACCGTTGGTCGCTAAGCACAAATGACGCCGAGACATGGCAGCAATTGCAACTGGCAACTGGCAACTGGCAACTGGCAACTGGCAACTGGCAACTGGCAACTGGCAACTGGCAACTGGCAACTGGCAACTGGCAACTGGCAACTGGCAACTGGCAACTGGCAACTGGCAACTGGCAACGGGCAACTGGCAACATTGTGGGCCAATGCGCTATAGACATGTCACTGGCCACGCCCTCCTAACACAACACACACTTGCTAAAGATTTCACGCATCGCTGGCAAACATGGCCGAAAGGGGAAGCACGAAACTCGCGCAATTAGAACACCATTAAAAGGGGCAACAATGTTGTTGTTGTTGTTGCCGTTGTTGTTGCTCTTACCAATATTCGTACCTGCAGCCCAACTGGCAACGCCCCCATTATTCATGCCAACAGTTGTTCAAACTTGGAGACTGCAGCTGGCCAAGTGTTTTCTGGGAAGGGGGAGGAGAGGGGTGGTTCAAAGGGGAGCCTGCTGCTAAATGGAGATCGATGGCTGAGGCATGGTCTCATTAATCAAATGACAAGTTGGCGTTGCCCAACAACAGCAACAACAACAACAACAACAACATCGAGTGCTGCAAATGAGTGCATGAATGAGTGAATGTGAGACGCGCATGTGGCACCTTTAACTCCTCCCCCAACCCCTATACCCTTCCCCTCCCCTCCACCATCTCCCTCCCCGCAGTGTCTGCCTCTCAACCTGCAACTCAGAACTCGAAAGGCATCGCAAGTGGCAGCAGAGCGGAAATGTAATGGCTGCTGCAATGCTGCGATCAATAAGCTGACTTACACACACACACGCAGACACACACACACACACAGGCACACACACACACATACAACCGTGAGCTGCCATCACGATAAGTGAATTTCACCCATTTTGGGCTTTGACTTTGACTTTTTGCGCTGCTTTTGGGTTTGGTTTTGGCCTAATTAAAGTTGTCCTGCAGTCGTCTCTCTCTCTCTCTCTTTCTTTCTCCCTCTCTCGCCCTCTCTCCCTTTCCTTCTGCAGCTTTCTCTGTTGCCAACCTGTCCATTACTTGGGCGGACACGCAAAGAACACACCCTAGGCAAGAGGTGTGTATTGCATTCGATTTTTCTTCTGTTTTTTTTTTTTTGAGTGTCGCCTTCGCCTTTGACTGGCATAAACAGGTCCATTAATAAGCTCAAGTAGCACACTTTAAATTAACCCCCCCCCCCTTCCCCCTGTGCAGCCTCTGCTACGGATGAGGGCGTGGCACCACTGCTGCCACTGCAATTGGAACTGAATTGAGACATGAATTTTATTCTTTGAGAGAAGATTGTATCGAAATTGCGCGTAAAATATTTCGATTAAAAATTAAGTTAATTTTAATTCGAACCATACACGAAACATAGAACATTTCGTTGGATAAAAATCTTGTCTCTGAAACTCTGAAATACGACAGAAGACAAGTTTACCTATATATGTATTAAAAACTGTTCTGTTTCTCATCCGATCGCAGCTTTAATTTTAAATATCAAAGGGTTAAATATCAATCTAAATAGTTAAAGTTATATATACCTTATATAGTATATATATATATATATATATCCAAATTGTATTTAATTTATTTTTAGGGCGCGGCAGGGGGCGTAAACAAGCAGAAAAGAAGCAGAAAAAGGAAGAGACACCAAAGGCAGCAGGACGAACTTCAACTTAATCAACACTCACAGTGTTGGCTAATACCCAACAAGGGGGAAGTGCTGGAAAATGCTTTGGGCCGACACACACACACACAGCAGGCTCTGTTAGTGTGAGCTGTCATCAGGTTCTTCGAATTGTTTTATTTATGGCAACTTTCTCGCATTGAGGTGTCGCACAGAGTCGGTGGGAAAATGTCGCACAAGTGAGTAGAAACAGATATGTTATATCTATATCGCATATATATATATATATATATATCCACTCTGCAGCTCGATGTCGGATGGCACTTGGATTGGTTGGTTTGTCAATCTGCAGATGAACGACTTTCTGTGCCGAGTGCCACACGACTATGTGGGGGATCGATTCAATCTGACGGGCCTGGAGACGTTGGTGCCCAATTTCCATAGTACATTGGATACGATATTGGATCGTGAATTCGAAACGGAATACGGTTTCAATCAGATGGAAACAGATCCAGAGACCTCGGCCCAGCTTTACGGTCTGATCCATGCACGTTACATCATCAGTGCCCGCGGCATCGAGGACATGTGTGTGAAGTATCAGCGCGGTGACTTCGGCTTCTGTCCGCGCATCTATTGCGATGGCCAGCTGATGCTGCCGGTGGGGCTGACCGATCGCTTTGGCGAGTCCCATGTGAAGGTCTATTGTCCACGCTGTCGGGATGTCTATCAGCCGTACGATCGTTGTGCCCTGCTCGATGGCGCCATGTTCGGTTGCAGTTTTCCGCACATGTTCTTCATGCAGCTGCCGGAACTGTTGCCGGAGCCGCCCATAGAGAAGTACACACCACGGTGAGTCTAGTGGATGCACTTCCTCTCGCTCTCGCTCTCTTTTTACACCTCATCTGCCCTTAGCATCTACGGCTTCAAGCTGCATGAATCGGCGCTGCTGCCTGCACCGGATTCACCTGGCTCCGATTCGCCCTGTTTGTCCAATTCGTCACCCAAGAAGGAATCGTTTCCGTTCTACAATTAGCAAGCCACAAGACCGCAAGCAACTGTAATATTATGCACCACCCCCCACACCGCAGTCTATCGATTTTGCTATCGATAAACGATAAACACATATAACTTATTATAATAGAAATCGTATAACTGAACTGATTGTTAATTTGAGGTTCTCACAGTGCTCGCGTTAGAACTTTTGCATTTCTCTTTAGGCTGCGACCTAATTCCCAGCTTGGCAACGCTCTCTCTCTCTCTCTCCAACTCTCTCTCGCTCGCTCTCTCATTGATCTGTAATTGACTGCAGGGCATATCGCAGCACTAAATCATCGGCATCGTTGTCTCGATTAATGACAGCTCATGAACTGAGCCACAACTAAATTGCAGCACCTTCTGCTGCTGCAGTGCCAACTGGATCCTCTCGACAACATGCCTAGTTACCCACTAACACACACACACACACACACACACACACACACAGGGGCCAGCTGACAATTAAGATGCACATACATAGATAACCAAGCACTCCCATCGAACTGGCAACTGGCAACTGGCACCGACTCTGCCTGGCCACCTTTGTCCCAGCGCGCATACGCAATTTGGGCACACTGACAGCCGGCAAGCGGATGTGGCCAAGAAAGTAACGGCAAAAGGGGCCAAGCGAGCAGTGGTTGTGGCATCGGTGGTGCCAGTGGCAACCTGGCAACCTGGCGACATGCAACCCATGCAGCAGACGCAGCGAGTTCTCTTCTAACTGAGTTTCGTGTTGTTGCGCAGGCGCACCTTTCCCCAGCTAGAAGGTAGACTAGGACAACAGCAGCAGCAGCAGCAGCAACAAATGTAACTGCAACAACAGCAACATCTGCAGCAGCAACAACTGCCACAGTCTCTGCAACTGCGGTACAATTGTCGCCTCGGTGCCATCGCAGCGTGTAAATCGTGTAATGCGCGCTCTCTCTCTCTCTCTCTCTCGCTCTCTCTCTGTCTCACTCTCTGGAAAACCCGTGGAAAATGGCTAGAGAAAAGCTGCTTGCTTTGAACTCAATGCTGGGCCCAATGGTGGGCGTTGAGATATGTGTGTGTGCTTGAAGGGGAAATCTGTTAAGGATTGCTGTATTTCGCGTTTTTGGATTTTAATTGATTTGTTGTTGTTGCCGTTGCAGTTGCCGCATTACTCATACGCCGCGTGCAACGTGTGCGGAATTCGTGTGCAATTTTCCGCTTGCCACTTAAATGTTAACTCCTCCCCCCCCCGTCATGCAGCCAGCCAGCCCCCCTCTTAGCCAACTGCAAACACAACTGCTGCATTATTGCCAAATCATTAACTCGACCACTCGAGCATATGGCCAGCAAATAGTTTGCTTACCTCCCCCCCCACTCCCCATTTCCTTTGGATTTTTCTTTTCCGTTTTTTTTTTCTACTCTTTCGTTGATAATTTATTGGCGCAGAGCAACAACGACATCAATCACTTTTTCGCTTAACGCTTTCAAATGCAACTTCGGGCTGAATGAAAACAAATGTTCAATTGGCGCAAAGTATGTAAAGTTTGCCCTATAAACAATTGGCCAGAGCGGGTATATTGTTGCTGGCATGCAGTATGTGTGCTGAGAAGGAAGAAGCACAAAGCGTTTTATATATAGGTTGCTATGCTTTTAAATAGCAATATTATTATATTAATATTATATACAAATATTCCCAAGCTTTAACTAATTGTTTTGATATATTATAAATAGATATATTATAAAACTTAGTATTTAAAATATTAAGTAAATTTAAAGAAAACAACTGAAATGTATTTTAAATATTCTTAAAATGAAATATAATATAATATAAAAACCATATGCCACTTTCTGTACATCAAAAGAAAAACTCAAAAATGTTTGATAAAATGTTGTATAAAAATAAAATAATTTATATATTATATTAAATTCAAATACGTATAATTTTAAATATTATTGAATACTTATTTGTACTATAAATTAATTATATTTTATATTAAATTCAAAGATGTATATTATTAAATATTATTGAATAATTATTAATATTATTGAATAATTATATTTTATATTTAATTTAATATTATAATTAGGTTATAAAATATATGCAAGTTTAATAATGATAAAACTACAGGCATTTCCTTTATTTTCTTAAATTTTGTAGAAGAGAATAATTCTCTTATGGGTATATCTTCAAGTTGTATACCCTATATCATATTTCACGTGCAGATTTCGTTGTTATCTTCTCTTCTCTTATCCTATCTCTTCCATTTTCCGTGGTATCTATGCAGTTGTTTGTTTCCTTGGCTGTCATTGAGTTTTGTGCTAATGGTTTTTTGGGTTTTTTGATTTCGACATTGTTTGGAGACCGCGTTGCGGACCTGCTTTGTGAACCCACCTCCAGCTCCAGCTCCAGCTCCAGCTCCGGCTCTCTAGTTCACTCGGATTCGTTTCGTTTGGGTTCGTTTCGGTTCGGTTTATTGATGATTGTTTCTTCGCTGACAGCACAAAGGAAACTCTAGAGCGGCTGCTGCGACGTTGTGATTTGACTTACTGCTCGAGTTGAGCTGCACAATTTGCATACAGTTGAGGTTGAGGTCTTTGCTGCCCCAAAATGGCAGACGCCATGCAAATGAGTCCCTGTCCCAGGCCCCATCCCGATCCCTCTGCCGGCTTATCGAGTTATCCAACTATATCCTGCTGCTGCTGTTGGTAATAAAGTGATATGCGCGTGCATTGGAACAATGGGAATATAAAATTAGCATAATAAAAGCCAGGGGAAGAGAAAGAGAGGGATAGAGAGGGAGAGAGCGAGAGCGAGCAGTCCGAATTGAAATTCAACAATGAGAGCGATCTCTGTAAACTTATTTCCAGTGCGAATGTCAGCGTAGCAATTGTCCAGGCACAGCTATCAATGGGTGACCCTCTCGAGTGGGTGGGCGGAGGTAGGAGGGAGGAAGTGCTTGGGGCGGTCACTATAAGTGGCCCCAAAAGTGTGACACGCATTTCAGTCACGCGCTCTCTCCCTCTCGCTCTCTTTCTCTCTCTCTCTTGCCAGTTACGTGCTGAACATGGGTTCGGAATGACTCCGGCATTATCCCTCCCTCCCTCTATAGCCAGGGGTCAGCTCACTGGGCCGTCGCTCGGTGTCGGACATGGCACAGTTATGCGATTTATGTAACTGAGAATTATGTGTCAAAGCTGCGAAAGCGACAATGACGCAGTTTGTTGCCATTGCCGCTGCTGTTGACAAGAAAAACGTTGCAGGCCAAGAGTGCCAAGTGGCTGTGGCTACAACGAATTGGCAATACCCTACACCGACAGAGTTGCCAATATCGAGGGCAAATAAGTCTCAAGAACTTGTATCTCTAAGTCTCAAGCCAAACAGACTCTCTCTCTATCTCCCTCTCTTCGTAGCTCTCCTCTTCTCGTCTTCTCACTCTTTGCCCTGTCGCTTGCTTAGCCAACTTCCCCTTTGGCACACTCCGTAATTATGCGTAACAACGCGTCATTGCAACTCAACCGATTTTGCTGTTGACATTTTTGGACTTTTTCGGGCTGGGCGTGCACACAAGATCGGAACGGAGCGCTCCTTACTCCTCACTCCTCGCCCTATCAAACACCCTGTCTGTTGGCCAACTCGACAGCACTGGCCCACAATAAAGTCGGGCCAAAATATGGCCAAGTGGAACGACAATGAGCGAAGTCAGTTTTCGGTTTTCGGTTTTCTGTTTGGGGCCAGACGTGAAATGTCGTTCCATGCCTATCACAAGACTCTCCCAGGCCAGACAACACACTCAACTGATATGCAAATTGCTTGCCAAGCCTTCCAGTGACAGACAGAGACGGAGACAGTGAGAGAGAGAGAGAGAGAGAGGGAGAGAGAGCAAGAGAGCTTGCCCCTTGCTAGTCCAAGCATATAAAATGGGTCAACTTTGGGTGGCAAAATTATTTGCAGCTTGTGCCTAGTTTAATTACGATGAGATCTTGACTTGGCCTATATAAGGGTTGCTCGACTAAGCTGGATCATTGGAACAGAAGGAAATAAAATATAAAATAATGAAATGTAATGGAAAAGAATGAGGAAGAAATGAAACAAAATAATACAGAGAATGATAAGAATGAGAATATACTATCAGTTATATAGAATGTCTAAATATACCTACATTTTTCTCAATCTATCAATGGGTTAATAGAGAACAAGTCAGGCTCGCAACATGACGTCATTCTCCTGCCTCTCGCTCGCTTGCCAGCTCCCTCCCTCCCTCTCTCTCTCTCTCTCTCTCTCTATCCCTCTCTCGCCTTGGCAATCGCATGTGTCACTTGGGGCGCCTCGAGCTGTCCCCGAGGGGTCAGTTGCAGTGACGGCGCTACAGCTGCGCCAATTCCAGCCTTTTTCTGGCCATTTGTTGCGCCATCATTTTGGCTCTAATTAATAGTTGGCCATTTGCAGTTGCCTCGATTTTTATCGTCGCTTTCCAGCAATTTATGCGCTGTGCTCGAATTGAACTCCAGTTGGGAGTAGGGAAGGAGGAGTGAGGGGCAGCTACTGCGGGAAGGGGGCACTATCAGCAGCTACTGCGGGCTGATTTTGATAACGAATTCCAAGCATGAAGTTCGTATTCAATTCATGTGCATTTCAGATGAGATCCCGAAACCGGATCAAATGGCCAGACAATTTTGGCCTTCCCAAAAATTAAATTGAAAATACCCAGCAAGGGGTGGGGGAGTGTAGAGGAGGGGAGGGGAGGGGAGGATAGAAAAAGGTCATGAAAAAGCGTTTCAATTTGCGTAGCGGAAATATTGAATTGGTTTGTGGAATGTTTTCATTATGCGCTCGGAAAAGCGAAAGCTTTTGCCTATTACCACCCCCCCACACCCCAAATTGTAAATACCATTTTCCAGACTCACGTTCTCTTCTAACTACAATTCGGAATGGATTATTGCGAGGCCCATTTTCGATTACCTGAGGTCTCGTTGCTGCCACCGCTTCGACCCTTTTAACTGGCAATTAACGTGGTTAACATTGCGCGAGCTCATTCAGTTCAAAAAAATAGAGTACTACCCTATGTGAATTATGGTGCGGGCCTTAAGCCACACCCATTGTCCAATTCCAAATGCAATTTGCCACTCGCAGTGCCAGCAACAGTTGCTGCTGTGTTGCTGCTGCTGTTGCTGTTGCAACTACCTCGGTGGCAATTTGACAAATTTTATTGTTTAAGCACGGCAGCAAAAGCGTTATTAATACACCTAAATGCATTGTTCCAATGCTCACATATCGAGATAGACATAGAGAGAGAGAGAGAGAGAGGGAGAGGGAGAGGGACAGACAGCGAGACCACCGCTTATGGCTCATACGTGACAAATTAACCTTATCGCGAAATCGACTGTCGAAGACCGAAACTGAACTGACAAATGGTTTACTGAAAAACTAATTAGAGTCGCGTATTTTAGTATTTCGATTTGCTTATCTCTTCATATTTTGGTTTATGGATTTCAATTTTAGCTTATGTACCCCATACCATTTAGCGACTTATAGCTCACGATTGATTGAGATCTTTATCCATTTGGAAACCAAAGTGGAGCACGTTCGCTTGGCAAGCCCAGGCCATATGAATAGTACATTAATCTTAAGATATACTATAAATTTGAGACTGAATGACTTTCAGATACCCCTTTGCTGGCAGAGTTACAATCTTTTTATTCTTAGCAGTAATTTCGGTTTTTTTTTTGGCTTCAATCACACATAACTTTTCTTAAAATCATTTGTTTTAACTCGGGAAACTATCGATGGTTAGAACATTCAATAGTTCCAATGGTTTTTAATAGGTAGTCCTTGAAAGTGATCAGACTCTAGACTAGATTGTGTTACGAAAATATATCATACATCTGTTTGAAAATTGTATGTGAGCAATGGTCCCCCCTGTTCTTTTTTCGGAAATTTAATTTCTTAAAAATTTTAAATCGCCTGCTTTAACGTTTAATCGATTGAGGTTGTCAAAATTAGTATTAAATAAGTGTCTAAACTTGTTTTAGAGGATACTAAATTTTTGACCAAAAATCATGTCAAAGTCGACAAAAAATTTGACTTGAAAAACCCTTGACAGGCCCAGTATCCTACTTCCCTCACTTCATAACTCTCTTTTAAATCAAACGATTTACTTCGGGTAAAGCATTTTATTCGTGGTTTTAGTTCTAGAATAGAGTGGCTTAATAGTTTTTGCAATTAAGAAAATTCAAAAAAATTTTAATTTCTGTGATTTTAGTAAGGGTCCCCCCTGTTCTTTTTTCAGAAAATTTTTTTTTCAAAATTTCAAATCGCCAACTTTCACTTTTAATCGATTGCGGAAGTCAAAATTAGTATTAAACAAGTGTTTAAAATTGATTTAGAGGATACTTAATTTTTGGCCAAAAATCATGTCAAAGTCGACCAAAAATTTGACATATAAGACCCTTGACAGGACCAGAATCCTCACTTTCCTCACTTCACAACTTTCTTAAAAATCGAACGATTTTCTTCGGGTAAAGCATTTTATTCATGGTTTTAGTTCTAGAATAGAATAGCTAAATAGTTTTTGGAATTAAACAAAATTCTTAAATTTTTTAATTTTGTGATTTTTTTTTTGTCAGCTGGTCAGTCATGGGTTAAGTGGTTATTAGATCTATTCTCTCTTATTGCTGCCAGGCAGCAACACCTTGCGGGTTCCTCGACTCTAAGATTGGGTGTGGTTGAAGCCCCATGCCTCATGTGGGTGTGGGTGTGGGTGTTGCAGTGGGTGCGGGTGTGGGAGGGAGGCGGGGGTGTGACTCAGCGCTCGGTTGTGCCGCCTGCTGTGTTAAGTTTTTGTTTCATGGCATTTTACAACACCTACGCGAGGATCGCAAGGCCCGCAACGGATCTGTCTGTCTGTCCAGCAGGGTATTGGGTGTTAAACAGCGTGTCCGGTGTGTTCTATAAATATTGTTGATTGATTTTTATTGAAACGCGCGCAGCTTGATACCTGCTTGAATTCCTTATATGCCAAACATTTATATATGTAATATATATATATATGGATATAGCTGTTTATTCTGTCAGCGATTTATGAAGTGACAAAAGCTGCCTGCTCTGTGGCCGTTTGATATTTATCGGGCATGTGCAAAGGGTTCGCTTTGCAACCGGTTTGCCGGTTTGCCTCTGTTGGTAGAAAAGAAGCGAATTATTAATTTCATGCGCAATTTTTAATCTAGTACGTGATTTAATTCGCCCAACCCGCCGCTGGGTAGGCTGGGTAGGCTGGCTAGCTGGAAGCGGCTCTAAATACAATTTAGCTGCTCAGCGAGCCGGCCATGAGGCGCGTCTAGCCTCAAGTTAATTTGCAAATGGCTTTTTGTGCCACTTGGCCAAGACGTTCGCGCTGATTGGCCACGTTTACGAAATTAGTCCGCTGCCAGAGCAGCAGCTCCTGCTCGCTGGGTAGATGATGAAGTGTAGCCTCTCTCACTCCCTCGCTGTTAGCCAAGTCAATTAACGTGGCGTAGGTGGGTCTGGCTACCGGCTTGGAGCCACCTAACTGCAGCTGCTTTTGTGCGACAATTTCTGTAGCCAAATTGCCACTGTGCCCCGCACAGTGGGGCAAATGTGGCTCAAATGATTACAAATGCGTTTGTTTTGCACTTCATTTGCAGCGTGCATAAATTGTGTGGGAGAGCTTAAGATCACTTGATTGGCATGGATAAAAGTAGTACCAATTCCATTTAATACTATGCAGGATCTTGGAATTTCTATACACAAAACTTTCTTGAGGTTTTCTCTGCATACCATTTTAACCATAGTATAAAAAGTAAAATTCTTTTCCTAGTTACTTTTTTTGAAAACTTAAGCTTAGCTATCAATCAAATTAACTGACACTGACCCAGTTTAGAAGCAGTTTAATCGCTCTACTATTTTTCTCTTTGTCTCTCTTGTTTAAGCCCTTCTCATATTCCCTTTGCTTCCCCATTTCACGTAATCTCTCTACGCATAAACGACGCAATTGCCAGCGGCGAGAAAACCGCAATATTGGCGCGTCCTTCATTGCTTACCTTTCCTTGCCACCTGTGCCGCATATGCTCGCCCACCTCCTCCCCCCCCATTTTTCGTTTTCCATTTTCCATTTCCCTGTCAATCCCTAGAACAATTCTACGCTGCACGTGAGCTCAACTTTGCGGCCGCCATGCAAATGCATAAGGGATTTTTATTTGCCGCTGCATGTTTGTGCGTGCATCAGTTAGGGCAAACAAAGGGTATATCGAGTTTACTCTTCACTTTGTAACTAGGCGTGCGGAGTTAAGGATCTCTGACTGTAAATGGCATATAAATAATTTTAGTAGTGTACAGCTTCTTAGCTCGATTAAATCTTTAGCTATTTTAATATCATATATATTATATCTTTTTCTTGTTTTATATTATATAAAATAAATAAATTCTTTAGTCTTTTTAAGGTATACAGCTTAAATTTTGTAATATTTGGTATACATATTTTAATATTTCTTAAGTGAAACTCTGCAGTTTGTATTTTGATAACATAAATATTAAGTATACGCATATGCTATGCTCTTGACAGTTAATTCTTCTATTTAGCGTTGTTTTTGATCTATATGTACTATTGATACTGGCGTTAATAATGGATTGCTTAGAACATTTTTCGAAAGTAAAGCCTTAATTCTTCACAATATAATTATAATCTGAAAACGCAGAGTATCCAGGCTTCGTCACACACTCAGCTGAGTTTTTGCCATTCTTATTTCGGAATATTTGCAGTGTTTTGTTTGGCTGTTTGGCAATTTCAGTCTGAAGAGTCGCTCTAGAGCCAGTTCCGATGTAATCCCGTTATTGTGCCTACGAATGCGCAAAGCAACAACAACAACAATAACAAGGGGAATAGCAACGAAAAAGAGTATTTGGCGATTTTTGGCTTGTGGCCGTGCACCTATGGATTCCCTCTCTCTCTCACTCACACTATCTCCGTCTCTTTCTGTGTTTGTCCCTGGCGCATCGTCGTCATAAGCGCATCAACAGAACGGTAAATGGGAAGTACCCGGGCAGGAAATGCCTCTCAATATGCAGTAAAAACTGAGTAACCGAACAGGCCAATTAGAGTGGAAAGTGCCAACTGTACCCCCCGCATTCCCAGCTCTCCCTTCCCCCCCATCTAACGCTCCAGTTAGCCTTTCGCTGCCTCGCGGCCCTCGTATACTTCGCGCTAATCGAGTTGTTACATTTACGGGCCAACAACTGCTGCCGCTGCCGCTGCTGCTGCCGCCAAATGTCAGAAGGTCAAACGCCTTGAACTTGATGCGAAACGTGGCCAAGATGCGGACGCGCATAGGCAACAAGAACAAGGCAACAAGGGGACCGCGGCAGGAACGGGCGAACGTGATGGCAAATGGCAAGGCTTAAACTGCAGTTTTATGCCTGCGGCCTTAATACACTTTGGCCAAAAGCGGCATTTAGGCCTCGCTTAACAGATTGGCAGTAAGTGCCAGCCAGATGAGACGCATAAAGCGCTGCAAAGTAAGTATAGACTGCGTATTTATAGAAATTTCAAGGTGAATCTTAAATTCCTACAGGGTTTTATATTAGAAAATATGCTAAATGCTTACGAACTGTGTGAACTATCAAAAGATTTACATAATTACACAATTTCAAGATAATTATGAATTGAAGTTATAAATAAATAAATAATTGATAATAATATTTATATAATTTGTATAATATAACTATGCTTATGAACAGATGGAGAAATCTCAACAAATAAATTAAAATATTAAGTCAATATATATAGTCAATTATATATAACTTTTGTGTTTTGCTGCTTCTTCTCAAGTTCCTGAATTGAAAGATTTATTTATATTTTATATAGAGATCTGAGAAGCAGCACACATTTATTTTTTAGACCCCTTAACTTTCTGAAAAATTCATCAGCGCTGTAAATCAGTAATAGGTCGCTTTCCTCATCAGAAATAGGTCGATCTCTTCCCACGATCTATTTCATCAATTCCGAGAGCGCTCTGGATAGCGTATGCGCTATTCGTTGTGGTCTGACACGGTACAAGCCTTTGCTCTGACTCTGGCCCTGGCTTGGCATCTCAACCGCTTCGCCTGGCAAATCTCGCAATCTCGCAGCGTGCGC
Organism: Zaprionus kolodkinae; assembly: GCA_018901885.1. NCBI lineage: Eukaryota > Metazoa > Arthropoda > Insecta > Diptera > Drosophilidae > Zaprionus > Zaprionus kolodkinae. The sequence continues at coordinate 2,131,476 of JAEIFM010000288.1, read as the reverse complement.
ATGCGCGACGTTGGCCAAGACAGCTTCACCGTCTGCAACTGCGTCGGCGTCAGCGTCGCCGTCGTCGGCGGCGGCAGCTTCCAACGCTTCCGCCTGCAGGCAACGAGAGCGCACAGCTGGAAATCGCTGGCTGCAAAAAGTAAAAAAAAATTGGTAGAAAAAAATGAGAAATCATAGAGCGCAACTATTGCAGCTTATAAATGCTGAAAGGTGTTAACTGAGCGGCTATTTCGCGCAGTGTAGGCAGCCGCCTTGGCCATCAACGCCGCTGATTATGATGCATGACCAGTGCCAGGGAGGGACAGGGAGAGACAGGCTCGAGGCTCGAGGCTCTGGCTGGGACTGCGTGTGGAGCACATGTGGTGCGGCGGCGACAAGTGAAAGAGATGCCGCTGCCATGATGAACTCCAGATGCCTCCAGATGCCGGTCGGGGATTTCGTAGCGAGCATGTCTTCCAGCCAGATTGCCGCAGACATAATGAAAGCCCATTATAAGAGTCGTCCAGGCTGTCTCTCTGTCTGTCTGTCTGTCTGTCTGTCTCTCCTTCTGTCTGCCTGTCTATCCCGCTGTCTGCGCTGTGAGAGAAGGCCTCGCGGCTCGTCTCTTGTGCATTTGCGTGCAACACTCCGTGGACTTAGTCTAATTACATAATGCAATGCAAATTGCGGATGCCACGCCCCAATGGGGTCGTTGCAAGGGGGCCGCATTACCAGTCTGACAGCTTAACCCCACAGCGACCTCGGACCACCCCAAAACAGAATAAAAATGCAAAGCAAAAATACCAAAAAAAAAAACAATTGCAAGGAAAAACAAAGAGATGAAAAAACATGACAATACTCTAAAGCGAAACGTAGTGCTACAGAGGCCCAGAGCGACCGAAAACCATACCGAAACCTTGACGTTCTAAAATGCCAATTATAACTAGCGCAAATACAAAAGTTACCTCTGGTCTACCCCATCTCCCTCGCCCACTTCCAGCCACACAAACCCTGCAGGTTCCTTGTGCCCAAGCACAACAATCGTCACCATCGTTGTTTGATTTTGTTTTGTTTTCCATCCGCACTTTTGAGTGATATTTCCCATTGTGTGTGCCCAGCGAGCGTTAGTATTGAAATTTTCAACTTATGACAGCGATAACGATATTTTTCAGTATTTATTTTCAGTAATCTCTATCGTTTTATTTGGGACTAGAATTCCCCTACAAAATGAGTTTTGCTTAGACCCCGCACAAGTATTGCTCTGGCCGATAATTGGCAATTATAATTATTGGTTTAAGTAATGTTTTTGCCCAGTGTAGCTAATTGAACTTGCAATTATTTATGGCATGAAAATTGATTGGCAATTGCCGAAATGCCGCTAGTTAGCTCACTCGACTATGCTGCACCTGCAGACGATATATGGGAATTTAAAACTGCCTGCAGAAGTCCTTCGTAGTAATGTGAGTACTAACCAAAATTTTTGGGATACGAAGAGGGAAAAGTTTTCGGCTTGCCAGACAGGAAGTCACAAGCGGATGGAGATGGAGTGGGCCAGAGAGAGAACATTAAAAGGAGGACTCCAGCTAAGTGCATATGTAAACGATAGCATAGCTGCTTAAGAGAGAGAGAGATAGTAAGAGTGGGTCTCAAGCTAAGGATGCTTCTTGGCCACAAGAAAATATGTGCTCTGCAAAAGTTTTCACTTGTCTGGCCAAAAGTTTGTCGAGATTCTTATGTTAATTGTTGCCATAGGTGGAAGTAATAAAACATCTAGCAACATTATCAAGTAGCACAAGTTTCGCCTTGAGTTCAGGGGTTAAGGGCTAAGAACATGCTTGAAGTAACTGCCTTGGCTAATGAGGCCTATGTGCTCTCATAATGATGAATATAAATCTCAAATTTAATCAAATGCTCGCTGTAATAAATTCCCAAAATTTCCCCATTATCCCATAATATTTATATGATTTTATTTAATACATAATTTGAGCTCATTCCCATTCACAATCTGATCAAATAATGCCGGGAGAATTGCTGATTTGTAAGCTCTGGGAAATTATGAGAATATTTTATTATTCAGTTGGCCTTTTTAAATAACATTTATCGATAATCTCTATGCCGATCACGTTTTGCGTTTCGACTGTTTATCAAAAACTATTTTCGATTCTAATAAAATGTGCAAAAATTGTCTAATCAGAATTTCAATTGCCAGAGCAGCTGCAACAATTTGGGGGATTTGTTGGGTATTGCGGTGCCCCCAGGCAACCGACAAGCAAACGTGCTCTATAGAATATACCATATATATAATCATTATCTGTGCTGCTGTTGTTGTTTGTTGCTATTGTCAATGGTTATTAAAATGTTTAACAAATGTTTCTGTCCGCACAGCGATCAATTTTGGTAGACAAAAAAGTGAACACGGTTCGGGGTAATAACATAAAAATGCATGCCACATATGTATGTCATATGTTGCATGCAACCGCCAGCAGCAGTTGTGGTACGTTGCAACTGAAACGAATCGTTGTTGTTTTTTTTTTTTTGGTCAACGAAAATCACGCATACGCCGCGTTGGACCCACAGTGCACAGTGCACGCTCAAATATGCAGAGAGCTGAGAGCAGAGAGAGAGCTGAACGCACAGCACAGCAAAATGATTGCAAATCAAATTGGCAAATATAATTATCAGGTAGATTTGCCGGATTTACCAGTTCAACGATTCAAGCGTCCGACAATCTGACAGTCTGTTCGGTTTAGCGGGGATTTTAATTGAATTTTCTCGGCCTTTTATTAGCTGCATTTTCATTCACGATTGCCCCACAAAATTTTACAAAATTTCCCATTATGATTTTCACTGTGAAATGCGCAGTAGCTGGTGCTGCTGCTACAAACTACTATATCGATATCGATATCGATTGACGGACGTCTGATTGATCGACGATCATCGAGTAAGCCGCTGACAGCGAGCAGCACGATTTGCAAATCTAAAATAGTAGATATCGCAGACTATATACACTTAAATAATCAGTTTAAATATTTTACTAATTATGGAATTATCTATTTTAGTTTCTAAATTTATACCTAAATGTAATATACTTGTTAAATAATTTATACTTGTTAAAAAAAAGTCAATTCAAGTCATTCCCAACTTCTGAGTATTTTGTCTATTCAGCTTACCATCAGCTACACATCGGGATGTGGAAATCGAGATAACCCAGCGAGAGTGTAGTAGAATAATCGCAAGACTCAAATCACTGCACCGTGGGCATTTTGGCGATACAAATTTATTGGCAAGCGGCCAAAGTGAAAGGATTTACATGGCCAGGCCCGCAAATTGACTGCGATTGAGTCTCTTTTTTTATGCAGTTGTTTTTGCTGCTGCTTTCGTTACCCTTTAGCAGTTGCTTTGGGCCCGCTTTGAGTCCGCTTTGAGCCCGCTTTGAGGCTGGCTTGCATGTCAAATTAATTGATTGGCGAGACATTGCTTGGGCAGCGGCAGGTGTCGCCAGGTGTCGGCACCCTTATCAGATCTGGCAACCTCTTGGCTGCAAAAAAAAAAAAAAACACAACCAAAGTGAAAGTGAAGTGAAGTGTACACTCGATGCGAGCAGTTGGAAGATTTATGGCCAACTTATCGGAATGCTGGAATATAATACTAAATAGGCGTAATCAATAGCTAATCACAGTTCGACATATGCCAATCGAATTGTATGAACAACTGTCGAACCGGTTCAATGAACCAACGTACAAGACAATAAATTCTCATGTCTGTCAGTTTAATGAATGCACAAACCCCAAAGTGAGTTTAACTGTTTTGCAGTCTATTGGGAATTACATAAGAATTGGAATGGAAAATGCTTAATATTTTTTGTATAATTATTCTCAGAGGTGTCTCAGCAATTTCCAGCATATTTTGCAAGCAAACAACAAATATACATAATATCAAGTATTTTACTGATTATTATACATATATATTATCGATTCGCAGAATCGTCAGTTCTGAACTCAAACAGCGATAAGAGAACAAAGCTGAACTCAAGAGGGAAACTGCGAGAGAGAAAGAGAGCTACAAAAGAGAGTCCCACACAATGGGAAGAGCTTGGTTTTTTTTGGCATGATAAGACAATCTTGAGCTGCAGTATGTTACCTAAGGTTTCCAGATCAGTTTTATTCTGTGAATGATCCACATCGGAATAGAACCTTAAGCAATCAATATGAAACAATTTCTCCAACTTTGCACAGTTTTGTGTATGCTGCTGTCATTGGCTCTTGGCCTTGATAAGGATAACCTGGTAAGTTACTTAAGCAAAGTGATTACAATCCATTTGAATATAATTCGATTTTCAAATAGTTGTGCAACTTAGAAGACTCGGACAACCAATTGCAAAAAATAATCCAGCCAATTATGAACTACGTGGAGCTAACAAATGAACAAATTAGAACAAAAGATGAGAAAATTGCTCAGTTGGAGATTGAGTTGGCTAGAGATCATGCAAAAACATTAGATGAGCTGCTGAATAGAACAATGGATTCTTTGACTAGACAGATATCTAGCTTAGTGCCGCTTGTAGACACTGTTGGACAGTTAAAGAGTGAAGAAGAGGAATCTAATCAAGTAGTTAAAGTACTCAAGGAAACGATTCAGACAGATTTACAGAAGCACAGTGAATTTCAGAAAACTGTTGATAGACTGAGCAGTCAGATCTCTGAGCTCAAATTTCAATTAGGTATTTCAAAGGAAAACGTACAAAATCTACCTAAAAGTTGCGCTGATCTTAAGGATTATTCGGGTACTCTTCAAATAAGACCAAATGGTTCCAATCCTTTTATGGTTTCTTGCGACTCCAAATTGGCCGGATCAGGGTGGACTGTAATTCAGCGACGCATTGACGGATCGGTTAACTTCGATCGCAACTGGATCGATTATAAACAGGGATTTGGAGATGTTGAGAAGGAGTACTTCATCGGGCTAGAAAGATTGCATCAGATGACTAAAAGACAGAGATATGAGCTTTATATTCAACTTATCGATCAATCAAATGAGGTTCGTTATGCACGCTATAACAATTTTGTAGTCGAGAATGAGGATAAGAAATACGAGCTTAGTTCAGTTGGTAAATTTAATGGAACTGCGGGTGATTCATTAAGTTGCCACAGGGGATACAAATTTTCTACTCCTGATAGCGATAACGATACGTATGAAGGAAATTGTGCAGCCGATTATAAAGCTGCCTGGTGGTTTTTCAACTGTGGAGAAAGGTAACCCTTCATAATAAATAATCCAGAATTTAATAAATATTAACAATATTATTCTAATTCACAGTAATCTGAACGCTCAGAACTTTTCATGTTCCCTCGATAATTCGAATGAATTGGAAAACAACGGATGTATTTTCTGGCACCATTGGCATGGACGTAGTTATTCCCTTAAGCATGTGCAGATGATGATTCGTCCCTGGAGAGATCAATGAGATCCCCATTGAGAAAAACAATTTTGAAAAAAAAACTGAAATATTTCTAAGAATAATCAAGCATATTTTGCAAACGAGGAACTTATTCACTTTATTAATCAATAATATCACTAGTTACTCAATATATGTTGCTATTCTGTAAATTTCACTATAATTGAATAATAAATACTCAAGATATTTGCAATTGAGTTTGAGTATCACTTTTTAGATTTCCCATAGTATTACAATTTCTTTTTATTGCACAGAGAGATCTTTGCCGTTTAATATGGAAATAATTTACGAATATATGAAAACTGTTCGCTTAGCTGCTGACACGGCGAACTCATATGGTGCATAAATTTTGGCCAGCTTCAGTTTTGGCGGCCCCCTTCATATGCTGGGCGTGGCATCAGTGTGTGCACGCCTGGCACAGACATTTATTATGAAAACGATAAGGAGAGAGAGAGAGAAAAAAAACGACTCTGGCAAACTGTCGGCGACAATTGCAAATGAAATATAATTTTAATATTTTATAGACACACTCAGAATTTTTGGGGCGCACAGCGCATTCAACATGGACGTCACATATATAGTATATAGTATTTTTTTTTTTGGGTTTCGCTCGTCTAGCACCCTGTGGACATGTAACAACTCTTTTGATTCTATTTCATTTTACTTTATTTCATTTATTTTCGGTTATTTATGATGGAAATTAATATGCAGCGTTGGCAACCGAGCGAGCTCGGGCCTGTGGCAGCTGTGCTGGCTACGCCCGACGCCCGACACCCGAAAATGATTAGTCGATTTATGTGAATATTATGCGAACGACGCGAACAAATTAATACGGCAATAATACGCTCTGAAAATTTGTCAACAGGTTGAGTTCTTGCTGACACATCATGGCCCAGAGGTGACACGTCTCGGCATTCCATTTCGAAATGGAAATGTCATGGAATCGATTAATCGATAAGTTGCTTGCGTGCCTATCAGCGTTGGCTCAAAAGTTAATTGTATGTCATATATATCTATCTCACTGGAATTTTATATATAATATATATATATATATAATATTATATTCCTTTCTGTTTTCCTACATTTCTTTCAATTAATTCTGATATTTAAATAAATACCAAGTACCTGGAACTGTTAGAGCCCTTACCTCATTAAAAACACAACTCACACAATTTTTCACTTATCATAATTACCAAAAATGAAAAAAAAGAGAAAAAAAGTGCATGAATGAAAAAATACCAAATATAATTGTGACGCCAATCGATTTGCATAATATGCCAGAGAGAAACTCAGGGTATGATAATGGAACATAAATTCCAGAACCCATATCCATAATTATTTGACACCTGGAGAATAATCAAATTTTGTGCATCAACCCACGGTGCATAACAATGAGATAAGGTTTGCTTCGATAAGGTTTCTCTCTGAGATCTCTTAACACAAGTGTACAATATTCTGTAGATCAGGTTTCCGTCCAGAGAACCGACTAAATGTTACTTATGAAGTTGCGAATGTTGATTTTTTAAAAAATGATTGAGAATATTTCAAGGCATTTCATGAGAGTTTGATTTAGTGCGATCTGTAGGTAGCTGAGCCTGAGGTTAATTATCATAAAATGACAATAAAAATGCTGGATAAGGGACGACAACTGCAACTTGTCTGTCTGCAACAGTTGCTGCTGTGTTGTTGTTGTTGTTGTTGTTGTTGTTGTCCTTATGACAACTTTGTTCGAGTGTCACAAAAAGTGTGGACAGGCAAACATAAATCAGTCCCTGTTGTTGTTGCTGACGTACTCTTTGCTGAGCGATCTTTGGCTGGAACGATCTGCCAATAAATTATGGTATTGTATTTGACAGAAGACAGAAGCGATCACAGGCAGAGAGAGAGAGAGAGAGAGCAAGATCGTCTGTCTTAATTGATAAGTGAGCGTGTTCTTTTTTGTTTGAATTTACAGACGAATACGTATACGAATGTGAATGTTGAGCATGAGTCTTCTGGCTTATCAGTGCATTCGTTAGCCGTGACCACAACGTGTTGCCTGGTTACGCCATAAAATTGCCTTGTGGCCGGTAAAACCGACTGAGTCGATCAGTCGATCAGTTGTTGCACCGATCGTTTGCTCGGTTTATCGACTGTGTTAATCTGACGACATTATGTCAGACAAGAACTGTTTCCCCAGGCAGCGTGCTGTGATATGTTCACGATCCGCAACCGAGACATAACCCCAGCCCCAGCCCCAGGTTGCATCTTCAAAATGATCGATTGCGCGCAAACGCATTGACATATCGACATGCATCTTGCATTTTATTAAGCAACGTCTGGAATTTCAAATGAAGAGCGAGACGCAAGACTCGGCTACCATCCAGCAAAGAATGCTCCTGTCGCCCCATCATCATTATCATCATCATCATCTTGGTCATCATCATCATCATCATGTGAAGGTAGCTGCCAGTCGCCGTTTAGCTGCGATTGTTATCGTAATGATGCGACGCAAGACCAAATGGCCAAACGACTAAATGGTACTCACACTCGTTCTATGGAACATTCACACGAATCCCGGAAAGGGCAGCTCCATCTCGGCAATGCGACAAAATTAATAATTTCACATCCAACACCCAATTGGCAGAGCAACTGCCTCAACGCAATTGACAACCGAACCGATAATAAATTATATTTTATTTCTTTTCGATGCTAATGTTGATTATCAGAACCCAACCTGGCGTCGTCGGACTTGGTCTGCGATGTGTTGTTGTTTTTCTTTTTATCGAGTTGAGGTGGAACATAAGACACAATTATATTATATGACGAGCGGAAAGTCCTTTCTGTTTTATCTTTCATTTATAATTGTATATTTTATATGATTTCTTGGGCATGATGTGGGCAGGGAAACTGTACTTGAAACTGTACTAAAAATCATTTTTGTTATCAATTATTTATTTAACTGTTTCGCACATATATCTAAGGCAAAGTACTCTCCCTACCTGTTGTTGTGTATAATAATTACGAAACTACATAAATTATAATTGAATTGCAAATGGGAAAATTGCTCTGCATATGCAGACACGTATCTCGTAGAGTCCCATGTAATTGGTTACGCCATCAATTTCATAATGTTTATTTAGGGTTTTATACAATTTTCACCTATAACAGTTTCTAATAGTTCCTGCAGCTGCAGAATAATGAGCGTGGCTCAATATTTGATGCAGTAATTAAAATCTATCTGCATTTATATTCATATCTACTATATGGTATATTTGTATGTATGTACATATATATTCCTGAAACGTGTGTTTAATTTGTAATTATTGAGTGCGTGATTTTTGGTTGATATCGCAACGAGTTGCCATCTCGTTGGGGGAGATGCACCACCTTGTCTGCCATATGCAGTATTCATATCAATACGACAATGAAGGCAATCAATCAAACTGTTAATTAACTAACCAACTGTTTATTTATATTTAATTTTTAATTAGTTTGTCTGGCCCGCAATGGGGTTTTTTTTAAAGAATTCCAGAAAAAGCAATGATAAGTTCGGCAAGCCGGAGATTATATACCCTTACATAGATTTTTTTGAGGATGGACGAACAAAGTTATATGAATTCCCTGTCGATGCTGATTCAATATATTTACTTCTGGCCAATATAAATATACCCTCTGCAAGGGTATAAATATATAAAAATAAATTAATAAGCAAATTTGGGAAGAGAAGATAATAAGTATGTAGGAGAATAATATATAAATATTTTTGTATTTTTATAAAGAATGAAAGATGAGTGAAGCAAAGGAATATGAAACGGAAAGACAGATTAAATATATATTTTAAACTTCTTATCTCTTACTGCCAGTCTCTGTCTCTTCATATATAAACATAAATAATCTTGCTGATTAATATGAATCAATATACGTAATGTAATTCCCATGACAGACAGAGATGGAAACAAAATAATGATTAACTATAGAGCGCTTAGCCTATGGGAAAGCCTATGGGAAAGTACGTGAATCACTTAAAATATACCCTTATCTAGTATTCTAAACTGTGTCTGGTATTCTGAACATTTTAAGACATCTCGACAAGTCCTTGAACTTGAAAGATTAAGTCAATGACAAGCCCATTGTTAGCGTGTATGTTCTCAATGATTTAAGAGAAATAAGCTTGATAAGCTTCAATAAATTTTAATCTGAGCTCAGCTGGGTTTTTCTCAGAAATTTCGTCTCTTTCTATTAATACATAAATACTTTATGATGATTTATATATAAACGATTTTATGAAGAAATATAATACTGAAGATTAGCTTGCCACAGCTCTCCGTGAATTTTAGCTTAAATCTGAAGCACAGTTGCTTGTTACAAGTCGTTGGGTTTCGTGCGCTATAAAGAATGATCCTAACCTTCTAGATTTTGTGCTATTCTCTGTGTGATTTTGCCCATAGTTTCCACAGCTGATGAGGGAAATGGGGTGAGTAATTTTAGTGATTGGATTGTTAAGACCTTAGACTGATATCAAGTGTATTTAATAGAAGTGCAAATTGCGCAAGGATCGTAACAAGGAATGTGGAGAGCATTCGTATGAGATTATAGCACCAATGCTTGACTATTTCAAAGAGCTAAATATCGAGAAGAAATCAAGCGATAAGGAACTGCATGAGTTGCGAGATCAATTGAATGATTCTACGCAAAAACTGGATGAACTCACAAAGAAACATGAGGAGACACAGAATCAATTGAGTGAGCTTGTTACGGCAAGTGAAGCTCTCAAATTGAACTATGAGGAGTGTAGAACGAGAAAGCTTATAGGGGATATACAAAGCATCAATTCGCAGGTCATGCTCAATGGAATTCCCAGCACTTGTGGCGAAAGACAGAACTATACGGGAACTCTGCTAATGCAACTGCAGAATCAGAAACCTTTTCTGATCTCATGCGATGCGACTGTGGACGGTTCGAGTTGGACTGTGATACAGCGACGTAAAGGTGGATTGGTCGATTTCTATCTGAAGTGGGCACAGTATAAGGCTGGATTCGGTAATGTAGAAGCAGAGTTCTTTATTGGTCTCGACAGGTTGCACACACTGACGAAGGGGGAGAGACATGAGCTATATATACAGCTGATCGATCAATCGAATGAGATAGGCTATGCACGCTACGATAATTTCGTTATCGAGTCCGAGCAGGAGGACTACAAACTCAGTTCGGTGGGTCAATACACTGGTAATGCTGGAGATTCCCTAACTGCCCATGTGGGCAATAAGTTCTCGACCAAAGATCGCGATCATGACACGGACAGCAACAGAAAGTGTGCCGAGGATCTGAAGGGGGCCTGGTGGTACAACGATTGTGGTCAAAGGTGAGTTAACCATATGTACATATATATCATAATCATTACTTAAGATCCCATTTCCTATTTCTATCTGATCTTCACAGCAATCTCAATGGCAGAAGCTTCAAGTGTAGCATGACTGAACCATCAAAAGATCTCGAGAAATATGGCTGCATTTACTGGGAACATTGGCACGGTCGGACCTATTCTCTGCAGCTTGTTCAGATGATGATACGACCTTGGAGACTTGCGAAAGCATAAATCATTATTCTGACTGCTCGTTACGTCAATAAAGCTGCGATTAATCACATGGCACACAGATCGTTTCTTATCAGCAAATTTATTCAAATTTATGTGCACAGATGGGAATTTCTGGCCGTTAATCTCAGTCTGACTTTTATGAACCTATTTTTTTATGGTTATTCACAAGGCTGAATGAATACTTTTAATATGTGAAATCAGCTTGTCCATTTAAACTAGAGAGTCATTTGTCTACATATCAAAGTTCAAGCAGTATGTCAAAAATCAATTGAGATAGAGCAGATACTGAGAATTTAAGTAGCCCCTGCGATTTATGAGTTCCACAAGAGAAAAGCAACTTGGGGGGAGAATCCTTCGCAAACTAAGCAGATTTCTCTGACAACTTGTACTACGTCTACTTTGCAATTGTTTACCACCAACTCTCCATCTCTTGCCTGTGTTTTGACCTGCTGCGATTTATCAGAACAAACAGTGTGGCCCAACTGTCAGTGGAAGTTTTTAGAATTTTTTTTATTGTCAGCTCTGTCTCGATCTTGGTCCCACTGCATCGCTCTGGTCTCCTTCACCCGAACTAGAACTTTGAATTTAGTTTCATCTTGCCATCGAGTGCATTAAAAAAGTTATGACAGTTTTCTTTTGGTCACTTTTAGCATTTTTCTGGCTAGATCTCGCACTGAACCCTTTGCTGGAACTCTTAAGATGCTGTAGAAAATTCTTATGTGCATTGCAAACGCCCTCAAACGCTCATTAGGCCAAAAGGGGTCTCTCTCTCTCTCTTGCATGGCTAAAACCAGTTATGGCCAATGATGTGACATGATTGCAGACAGATTGCAATATACGAGCAGAGGCCACAGCCGCAACAAACTGCTGCAACTGGCACATAAAACACAGGCCATACAAGTTGTCAGCTAGTTGGCAGCTGCACGGAAACATTTGCTTCCTTAAACAGTCAACCCCAGTCACCAATACCATGGCCAGTACCACTGGCCAATACCACTGGCTACCTCCACTGCCACTGCCACTGCCAATGCCACTGCCAATGGCTTAAAATATGGTCAATGGAATTTTTATAGATTTTCCAAAGAGTCGCGCACAAAAAGTGCGCAACAAAATTAAATGCATTTCATAATTTTAGAAGCCGAGTAAAAGTCAGGGTGCCTGCTTTGGCCGGGTCGATGCACTGCAAGAAATTGAACAGTTTAATGAACTATTTATTTTAAAATGTCTAATCACCTTGTTTGTTATCAATTTACATTTTTTTGTGTTTATCTTTAATTGGATTTAATTCAGCTAGTTCAAACTTTGATAACAGAGCGTAATTCAAACTTTGATAACAAAGCGTAATTCAAAGTTTGAACTAGCTTATATTTATTCTATATTTAATACCATTTTTATGAGTATAGCTTATAAGCTGTAGCTGTAGAAATTTATTGAAAATATTTTAGGCAAAACATAGACAAAGTAAAAATTTTAATTTGATAATTGAAATTGATATTTAGAAAAGTTCTTAAGTTCCATACATTAGAAGTTTTAAAACAAGTTCAATAATATTCAATATTGATATTGCCTTATTAATCTCATTGTTGTTTCCAGGAACGAAGTACTCCTTTTCAAGGTACCCAAATCCCTGTTAATACTCGTAAATTAAATGAATCAGGAACCTTTTGCAGACAGTTCCTCTTGCAGACTGCCCGTTTCTCTCAGTGTATGCCTGCTGCCTGCTCGCCAGCTACGGTTAGCCCGGTTTATGGCTGTGGCAAGTGCAACATTGTCTGTCTGTTAACTTATTGACACCCATATTTGGATTGAATCATTAAAGCCAGTTCATGCTCGTCCCCTCTCGCCTCACCTTACCCCTTGGCCTGCTGCTCCTGATCATCGCTGGCAACTATGGCAACTGCGACCCGGTCTGGCAAGCGTTTAGCTTTGTTTATTTGGCCATTGTTTTTGGCCAAGCAAAGAGGAGGATAGTAAGCTAGACAAATTTTATTGATTTACGCACGCGCAGTGACGTTGACAATGCGACCTTGTCGAGCTGCAGTGCCTGTCATAAGTATTCCAACCACAGTGTGGGAATATGCTTGGGGGGTCGCCTGGGCCTAGGAGTCTAATGAGTGCCGCCACTCAAAATGCAGCTCGTCAATTGCACTCACATTTTCGATCACCTCACCATGAGTGGCAGTCACACCTGTCTAATAACTTTATTATCCAATCAATCAGCGGCACGAATTGCAATCATTATAATAACTCATCAAATCAAATCGACAGCGGCAGCAGCAGAGCAGCAGCAGCGTGAGTAATTTGCCAGCACGAACTCACACTCAAAAGTTCGCCCACAAATGCAGTGGGAAATGCACTCGCACTCACACTCACACTCACACTCACACGCACACGAGCGAAAGCACAGCGCGAAGCTTGCGAAAGCACTGCAAGAAGCTTCCGCCTCGGCCATTCGGCACTTCACACTCCTCTCTCACGCGACTCGGCTCGACTCGGCTGTACGCTCGGTCACTCGCACCGACGTGTGTGTGGGCAAAAAGCTTTTGTGAGTGTGAGTCTGGACATGGCGTCACACAACATACATGTTTAAGCTCATTTCCGCTTATGCTCCCACGCGCTCACAGCGAGAGAGAGTGAGAGAGAGAGAGAGTGAGAGAGTGAGGTGAGCACAGCAGAGAGTAGGATGTAGGAAATTGGGTTACAAATGCATTTCCCTTGGCCTAACAGAGTAACAACAGAGCACACAGCAGGTCAAGACAACAGTGAGAGAGTGAGGGAGAGAGAAGAGAGAGAAGACTCACTCACACATGCATGCGTGCATGTACATACGTAACGGTAAACACACATGTGAGAGCTTCGCATTGAGTGGGGCAAACCAACACGTGCGCGGGTTCTTGTCCAGGCTAAGGGCGCGCATTGCACACGCGGCGAGTGCAATTTTGAAAAACACATAATTAACACACAGAAAATACCGAAATTTTAAATACCAAAAAAATACAGTAAATATATAAATTAAAAACTAATCAATTTGCCTGCCAGAGAAACACTTGTTAGTTAGATAAATTGAATATTCCACACATAACTGAACTTGTTGCATACTTGAAGTTGAAAGTTATGAAACTAATCGAAATACTCGGTCTATTGCAAGCATACTTCGTGTAGTCTAAGTTCAAAGGTTGCTTGAACTATGGTTATGATTTCATCGCATTCAGAACTCTCTAATTTAAAATATAACATAATATAGCGACACCCCTATTTGCCTAACTGATCAGGCTTTGCAATTAAAAACTAAAGTGTTTACACTAGCCTACACACTGCTGGCTAACTGGGATCAAACGGAAACTTTTCAGATTTACTGTCCAAATAGAACTCTATATACTATATCTAGCAGAAGTAGAGAAGGAAGCGTAGCCTGGCTAGAATCGCCATATGAGATGAAGCGTCATGTTTGTCAAGCGCAAAGGGTTGCTTCACTTGCTCGGGGGCGTCTTTGCAGAGGGTGAGAGAAAGAGTGAACAGGGGACACAGAGAGGGGCAGGGAGAGCTGGGCATGCCCTTTAAGTAGTTTTGTGTAATTTAAATATAAATACTCATTTAATTAGCAGCGCTGCCGAGAGAGACAGAGAGAGAGAGAGAGAGACCTTTGATCTCTGGCGAATGTGTAAATATTTGACATTAATTACAAGTTGTATATGCAGCCATCTCTTTCTCTTACTCTTTCGCTCTCTCAGTGCGGCGGCAATAACTGGAAAATTTATTTAATATTCACTTATGAAGCCAGACTGAAATTTTCGCCTCTGCTTCATGTTGTTGTCAACCCTGGCAAATTACTTAAGCGCTTATTTGTCAACTACAGGGGGAAACACACACAGAGAGAGAGCAAAAGAGAGGGAGAAAGAGAGAGAGGGGGAGAGAGAGGCAAGTGTGCTCGTATATAATGTACATAGGCAGCAGAAACTCATTAATAGCAAGTGCGATGAGCAGCCTGTGCTATGCTGAGCTGGGGAGGGGAAGGAGTGTGTGTGGGGAGGGGCAAGCCAAGGCACTCTTAACCCATGACAGCCGGCATCAATTATTCAAACAGCACGCGACGCGACGCGATGCGATGTGCCGAAAAATGGCCGCGAGCAATATGGCGACGGCGCATTTCCGGGCGACCACTTGGGAAATTAAGAGCTGCAAATGTGTGTGTGTGTGTGTGTGTGTGTGTGTGTGTGTGTGTGTGAGCCCTATATATGCCTATAAGTTAGTGGGAGTGCGTGGCATGCCCGTACATTCATTAATATTCCTCCCTATTGCTAATTTAGGCTAAATAAAATAACAAGTAGCTAATATATATTTTAATAATTAAGAGTAAATCGAAAAGGTCGCTTAATATAAAAGCTAAATTACACTAATTCAATTCATGCAATTACCATACCATAATTGCATAATAAATATAAAAGCTCTATAAGACATTGTTTTATTAAACTATCAGTTAATTAAAGATTAAGCTCACTCGAATTTAGCTTGCTAACTAGCTTAAGTTATTTATAATTGCACTTTAAAGAGCTAATCGCTATTAAATTATTAACAATATCCATTGCCAAGTAAACCATTCTTTATGCTCTTCTGTGGCCTCTTAAGTGCTTTAATGCTGCACCGAACAAAACTCTTCTAGAACATTATTCATGCATTTATAGTACCCAGCATAAACTTTAATTTAAGTTCAATTATTTTGGGGTCAGAACTGCCTAAATTGCAGGTGAATTTCGGCTCAATTTCCAATCTCATTCCACCTTCCCCCCTCCCCTCCCTATTCCACAAGAATACAAAATTGAAACCTCATAGATTCCCATTTGTTATTAATGATGAGTAATGCGTCAGTAAATATTTGTTAATTACATTAGTTTTGCGGCTCAGTTGCTGCCAAGTGTGAATTGCGAATGAGAACATTACGTATTGCATGGAGAAATTTAAACTTCAAGAGAGATGTCTGCTGTGTATGACCAATGCTTTAAATGATCTAAATCTAATCTTTCACATCGGTTTTTTTTGCCTTCAATCACTCAGAACTTTTCCAAAAATCATTCGATTTTACTCGGAAATGACTTTTTGTTTATGGTATTGCACCTACAATAATTCTGCATCTCAATATTATCGATTTAGGAACTTCGATTTTTTTCGAAAATTTTCATGCAATCCCCTTTGTAAAAATTTCGAAAATTTTTAAAAAAATTGTATTTTGATTTTTTGCTTAAAATCGATTAGGATATTCAAAACTAGCATAAAAATCGAATCCGCAGCTAATTCGGACTCAAAATGTGTAAAATATGCATACTTTATTGATATTCCAGGGTTGTTTTTCCATTTTCACTCCACTATTTGCGAAAAATGAAGTTTTTTGATGGTTTTTCAACTATATCTTTGCCAAAAATGATTATATTTAGCTCGGAAATGACTTTTTGATCACGGTATTGAACCTTAATTGTGTCTGCATTTCAATATTATCGATTTAGGAACCTCGATTTTTTTCGAAAATTTCCATGCAACCCCCTTACAAAAATTTCAAAAATTTTTCAAAAAATTTTATTTTGATTTTTTACTTGAAATCGATTAGAATATTCAAAACTAGCATAAAAATCTAATCCGCAGCTGATTCGGACACAAAATGTGTAAAATATGCATATTTTATTGATATTCCAGGGTTGTATTTCCATTTTCACATCAATATTGCGAAAAATGAAGTTTTTTGATGGTTTTTCAACTATATCTTTGCCAAAAATGATTATATTTAGCTCGGAAATGACTTTTTGAGCAAAGTATTGAACCTTAATTTATTTTGCATTTTAATATTATCGATTTAGGAACCTCGATTTTTTTCGAAAATTTCCCCTTACATAAATTTCAAAAAATTTTAAAAAAATTGCATATTGATTTTTTGCTTAAAATCGATTAGGATATTCAAAACTAGCATAAAAATCGAATCCGCAGCTGAATCGGACACAAATTGTGTAAAATATGCATATTTTATTGATTTTCCAGGGTTGTAACATTAAAACTGACTGTAGATGTTCTAACGAGTTCTTAACGGCAACATGCACTTCATAGAACTGTAATGAGAGAGAGAGAGGGAGAGGGGGAAAGAAGGAGGGAGAGAGCGACAACTTTGGCCTGGCTTGGCCGTTTAATTGACGCGCAGAAGATGCTTATCGTTGCGCTCTGCATCTGGTAAACTGGCCGAGGTACTCCCCAAAACGGGAGAGCCTAGAGAGAGAGCTGCTCCTCCTGCACTGTGCCCATCGCATCGCATTGCATCGCATATCATTTCATTATTGCCAAAGGCGCTCCCTTTGTGTGTGTTGGCAAAACATTTTCAATTAATTAGCTGCAAAAGGCTTGGCTTGCCAGCAATTTTTGACAGCATCAGCCGAAAAGCAGCCAAAAAAAAAGGAGAGGGAAGAGAGAGAAGAGAGAGAGACAAGAAGTCAGTTAACATTTTGGCGGGGCATCGTTGTCGGGCTCTTTCTTTCACTCTTATCTGCGCTACACACGACAACAGCAGCAGCAGCAGCAGCAACAGCAGCAGCAGCAGCAGCAGCAGCAGCAGCAACAGCAGCAGCAGCAACAGCAGCAGCAGCAACAGCAACAGCAACGACTACGACAATTTATTGACAAGACAATGGCGCTCAACGTATGTAATTAATCTCGACATAATCTGAGTTGATAATTTTTCGCCGGCTTGTTGTTTGTTTTACGTTGTTTATTGTTGTTGTGGCAACTCTGGTTGCTGCGGTTGCTACTACACGTTGTTGCTGCCTCTCCGCTGTCGGTCTATTTGGGGCTGAGCTGCTGCTGCTGTGTGTGTGTGTGTTGCCTCACTTTGGTCATGTGCTTTTATAGCTGACACTGTCAGCTTTATGAACTGCCTGCCTGGCTGCCTCGCTGGCTGCCTGCCTGTAGTAGGGACTGTGCAGATCCTTTTAAGGCGCCCCCCTCGATGCCATTGCGAGCCTTTTTCAATTAAGCCAAATGCCAGAGATGCGCTCATAAAGTTGCGCTGCTTTTCCGCTTAGTTTTCTATTTTAGTTTTGCGCCCCTTTTTTTTTTGTTGCCCAGCTTGGGCTCTGGGCCTGGTTCTGTTTCTGAGCCCATGCCCGTGCCCGTGTCTGGCCTACATTTTAGCCGCAGCACTCGTCATTAATTTCACAGCAAACTGTGTGCTCTTTTTCATGTCCCTTTCGAGTGTGGGAAACTTGTACGTGTTGTTGTTGCTGTTGTTGTTGCCTCATGTTGCATGCTGCATATCAAAAATGCAACACGAATTGTTTTAATGCGCGCGCCTCTCCGCGTTCTCCCCTCTCCCAGCAGCAGCAGCAGCAACAATGAATTTGCATTAATGATGAGGCATGCTTCCTCTCTCTCTCTCTCGCACTCTCTCTCGCACTTTAACCTTGAGTACACTGTGCCACAGAAAACAAATGAAAAACCAAAAAAAAAGTTTTGCAAACTTTGTGCGGAATTTTTTATGAAAACTGAAAATGCCACAAAGTTGCCTCCTCTGCCTTCTCCCATCCCTGGCAATTTCGCCATATTTCACTCTATCTCGTTTTGTGGGCGAAAGTGAATTTACGATCGTAACTGGAATGGGCCAAGCCCCACAACCAACTCCATCTCCACCTTCCACCTCGTAATGTCAAGCGGCGTCGTTTTGACAGCTCATCAAATCGCTGATTGCCATTTAATCGCTCCGGCTAATGCCTGAAATCGATATTAAGCCATGTTCGATTGGCTCTTAAGACTAACGGGTAAATGTCAAGTCTGAGCTCCCCTCGAAAACAAGTTGACGTCTACAACGTCACATGCTAAATGCAACAAAGTGTGGCAAAAGGGGCAAGTCAAACGGTAATCGAGTCGTTTTTTTATTGCAGATCTCTGCTATTAATCGATAAAAAAATAGCGAAATTACGAGATTGATTTTAAATTGTTGCCAAAATGTTGGATATATATAAATGAGAGCTTTAAAGCAATTACTTTTCATAAGAAAATCAAAAATATGCTATATCATTTTGCATAATAAAAGTTTGCATTTATTTTACTTTCAATCATGTCTCTAGTTACCCCCATAGTAGCATCCATTCCAAAATTTTGCTATAAAAATTTAAAGTTTTTCATATCTGAAACTTGTGAAGTTCAACGGAACTGTGGATTTTTATTTAGTTTAAATTTCTGTTATTTCAAACAACAGTTTAAACAAAAAGTGAGTGTATTCGCTTCTCTATGTGCCATATATGATGTATAAATATTTGATTTGTGTTCGTAGTCGAGTTAAAATAACTTTGTGTAGCTGCACTTTAAATACATATTTTAGATGACTTTTTAGATAGATTGTTATTAAGAACAAATTTGTTTTATTATTAGTTATAAATTATAGCCTAAACTAATATCAAATGAAAGGCAGCACGATATATAGGAACTCTAGCTTCTTGAAAAATATATTTATATTTACAGAGTTTAATTTTTCTTTTTCTTCTCAGCTAATCTAAACAACCCTCAGGGCATATTAACGTGACTCACTGTGATTTCACTCATTAATAAAATGCAAATTGGGCTTACATAATTTTCGTATTATCACCGGAATACGCTGACCGACTGCAACAGAAGTCGTAGTACTTGACTGCCTGTCTAGTCTGGCCTATTGATTATGTTTTTTCTTTTTTTTTGCGTTTCTTTTGCGGCTACAGCAGACACTTTTGCTTAAAGACCGCATTTATTTATTACAAGTACATTAAACCGAAAATGTCACGACATTAATTCCGTAAATGCGATTAATAAACGTCAGCATAATGTCATTGTTTGCAAATGCCCCATAGAGGCAGTTGATGTTGTTGTTTCGGTTGTTGTTTTGGGGTTGTCGGGGTTGTGTCGGGGTAGCCATTATGTGCAAGCCATTGACCACAAGTCAAGTCGGAGGCAGACAAGTAGACAGCAGCAGCAACAGAAACACAAACATGATTTACACCCTTCCATTGTCTGTCGAGTCGAGAAGTCAAGCTATACAAGAAGAACGCAAGGTGCTGCTGCCAAATCTATTTCCAGTTGTCCCACATTTGTTCAAGGTCTACAAAAAAAAAACTAAATTAACCTATCAGTAAGTTAAGTTAATCTCTTTTGTCTCTAAATATAAGTAATATTTATTTTTTTATACGTATGCGTAATATAATCAAAGCTTCTATATACTAAGAGATACAGAGAGAAAGAGAGAGTGAGATTGAGCCGGAGCGATAAGGCAGCTGCTCTTAAAAATATTCAAAAGCAGAGAGAAATGATTTTTATACCATTCGTAGTACTCTATGTACATCTAGTACAATATTCTATGTGTACAATATGTGTTATCATTATTATTAACATTATTTATTTATTATACAAGTTTGAGAGATTATTATACATTAATATGATGAATGAATTGACTTATTCTATTTAGAAATATGATTTATGACGAAAGTAAACAATTAAACAATGATAATGATAAGCGGGAAAAAATCCCAGAAAAGAATAGATGCTGATACTTTATAAATATGGAAATACATATGTTTTGATTGACTTATCATTATATTAGGTATTTTCTATATAATGAACGCTTTAAGAAACTATAGAGAAGATACTGTCTCTGTTTATAGCTTGAGTGTTCTAACCATAGATATATTTAAGTCTTTTATACAGATATCAGATATCAGATATCACTAGATGTTTCCATTTTAATCTCTGGCTACATCTAACTGCAGTGTTGCCTGATCTCCTGCAGCTACGACCCTGAAGCGGACTCAGACTCAGGGTTTCCTTGGTTCGTTGGCCATCTGGAGCATGACACACTA
Organism: Zaprionus kolodkinae; assembly: GCA_018901885.1. Classification (NCBI taxonomy): domain Eukaryota; kingdom Metazoa; phylum Arthropoda; class Insecta; order Diptera; family Drosophilidae; genus Zaprionus; species Zaprionus kolodkinae. The sequence goes on along the minus strand of JAEIFM010000288.1, from coordinate 2,110,610 downwards.
ATGAGTGAGTGAGTGAGTGTGTGAGTGTGTGAGTGAGTGAGTGAGTGAGTGGAAATTAAAAGCTCACAGATTGCAAATTGCGAAACTGCTGCAAATCGGCGGTTGGGGTGAGAAAGAGGCAGAGGGAGGAGGCAGAGACAGCGGTTTTTGGGGCAGTATCGAGCATTGGGGCAGGGTGCAGTTGTAGTTGCAGTTGCAGTTGCAGTTGCGTGGCCCGAGGCACAGCCAAAGCGACCGCAAACAGAAAATGAAAACCTTGAAATGTCGCACACATAAACGAAACGCAGCGAAACAGTTTTCCATGCCGCAAATCGCTTTGGCAGCACTGGCCTACCTCCCCCTCCCCTCCCACTTACCCCTCCCCCTCTCGGCCATGCAAAAAGCCAATCTTGATTACAATCAGTCGACACTGGTTGCGGGGCCAGAGAGGAGGAACAGATGCAATGCCGCATGTTGCATGTTGCTAGGCGATAAAGATCAAATGAGGAATGAATGTCGCCGACGCAGCCTGTCTGCCTGCCTCCCTGCCTGCCTCCCTGCCTGCCTCCCTGCCACATGCTGCATGCCTCATGCTGCCTGTTGCCGGTGCCTAGTGGCATGTTGCGTAGATATTTGCATTTTGCGGGCGGTCTTGGAGCTCGACAAGATTTGTGGCCGCTGCAACGTTGCAATGCGGCTGCAATCAGTGTACATGTGTGTGTGTGTGCCCGTGTGTGTGTGTGTGTGTGTGGCACAAGTGTTATCTGCTGCAAGCTGCCTGCAACACACAAATTGATAAGCGAACCGAGCAGAGCAGCGATTTGTTATGATTTTAACCATGAGTTCGCCGTAATAAACATATTTCGTTATAATCGAGCGACTTTCAGAGATAATAAACACGTGCGATTGTAAATTGTATAACCAGTCTATAAGCCAGGGATAACGCCCCATGCAGATTGCAACTTAGAATAGCAAAGAAATCACAGATAAGTTTTTATTTTATTTTCCATTTCCTGTGCCTATATCGATGATATAAGGCAGACTCTTCCGATTTCCATCTAAAGATACACCTAGGAAATATATGCAAAAGAGATAACAGCTTGATATGCCTTAAACAGAACACTTTTAATTGAAAACTTGATAAATACACAATTCAATATCTTGACTTTACTTAACTTCATAGGGTCTAATCATCATTTGAACAGCCTTAAGGGAATAACATCGACCATACCAAGAATTCCAGTGAATGCAGGAAATTCCGTTGACCAAACCCTTCGTGGAGCAGCCCCAATCGTAGGCGTTCAAATTACTAAAATAACACAACAAATTAACAAATTAAATCTGAATAATAAAATATAATTCTGGAACATTCACTTACCTATCGGAACAGTAAAAAAACCACCAGCCTCCTCTTGCATATCCTGCACAGTTATATCGCCATTCATCGTTATCTCTTTCAGGAGTTGAAAATTTCCTTCCCTTATGTCCACTAAAGGAATCACCCGCATTTCCCATAAATTTACCAACTGAACTAAGCTCGTATAGTTCCGATTCACTTTCGATTACAAAGTTATCATATCGGGCAAAACGAACCTCATCGTCTTTATCGACAAGGTGAAAATAAAGTTCATGTCTTTGTCCCTTTGTCATTTGGTGTAGTTTCTCCAGTCCAATAAAGAATTCCCCATCGACATTGCCGAATCCCTCTTTGTACTCTGTCCAGTTGCGATTGAAGCTAACCGATCCATTGAATCGTCTTTGTATTACAGTCCAACCTGATCCGGCCAATTTTGAATCACAGGATGCAACAAATGGGGCTAAGTTGTTGAGTTTTACTGTCAGAAGACCTGAATAGTTTCCCGCAGCTGTGCAGCTATCTGGAGGAGTTGCAATGATCTCAGGGCATTCAACTAACTTTGATTTTTGATTAGATATCTCACTTTTCAAGCTTTCGACTGTCTTTCTCAATTCACTGTTCTGAAACGAAATGTTTCTATTTATTTCCCTTAGCTCGTCAAATGTTTCTTTAATATAACTCTTTTCCTGCATTGTGTTTTCAAGTATTTTACTAAGAGTCGTTATCTGCTCTTCAACTACATCAAATCTATTTGTTTTATTTTGTCCTCCAATTTCAGAATCTAAACTGTTCTCAACGGGCTTGTCAGTATTTTCACGCCTGGTTTTGAGTTCTTCTTGGGTAATGGGGAGCTATATTAAAATTGGCACTTTAAAAATAAATTTTACACTCTTTACAGTTTAGTTTTAGATCACTTACTGAGCTTTCCTTGCTGAAGGAAAAGGTGCTTGACAAAATTGCCAATTGAAGGGCAAACAGTCTGAAGTTTGCTCTCATGGTGTTAGTTAATACAACGATCTGTGCCTTTTCAGTGATGAGTTGTAACTGATTCCAGATTTGAGATGTACATACTACGACAACTTGACTTTTCTCTTTGATATTGAATTTTATTATATTTATTAATTAACGTTATCACGAGCGAGGGAACAAAGAACTTTCATCGATTAAGTAGCATACGAAAATGCAGGAAAATGATTCTTGGATGCACTTCGTAAACAGGAAGTCTTGCCTTAATCATATTTTTTAATGGCTTCATGGAATTAAATTGAATTCCCCATTCATTGCTCATGATAATAATATATAAAATTCAGCAATAAATAAAACAGTATTTCTTGCAGTTTGTCAATTGGTTTTTTTTATTTTTTTTTTTTTGGGCAAATTACAAGCCGCTGCATGCTGGAAAAGACGTGTCCGCTTGATGTAGCTACAACTAATTGACAGCTTCCACTGCTCCAGCCCCTTGGAGAGAGGTAGAGGTACTCAGCCAGGTGGGGGGGAGGGGATGGAGGAAGGTCTTAAGCTCGGGCCATGCTGTTAACAGAATTTCGTGATATGTCACGTGGCGGAGGTGCATTAAAAAATACGAAAACTACGAAAAGCTGCAGCCATAAAACCTGCCCACATTGCTAGAAGGCGACTGCAGGCAGAGATTGGTAAGAGAGGCGGGAAAGACTGGGGTAGACCAGGGAAGGGGGGACTGAGCTGCAGATTGGGCTTTGCGGAACCGGGCGAGACTGTAAATTATTTTGCTCGACTGTGCAAATTAATTTCAAACTAACTGACAGCCTGACTAACTGCCTGACTGCCGCTCTGACGGGGTCTGAGACGGGATCGGGGAAGGGAATGGAGACGGGATCTGAGACGGGATCGGAGACGGGGTCTGAGACGCTGTGGAACCACATTCGATTGCTGTATCAATTATGTATACGTATTTTATGAGTCTCAGCTGAAGTGCTCGAAGAACCCGTCACTTGGCTTGCAGCTCGCCTCATTCTCTTTGCCATTCTACGTTGCCAGTGACATTTTGGCCATGTTTGCTTTGACGCGTGCCTCGTCTAACGGCAATTAGCATTTTGGCCATTGGCCGCACTGTACGCTCTCCCTCTCTTCCTCTCTCTCTCTCTCTCTCTCTCTGTCTCTCTCTTGAACTATGACATGGCCATGGCAGAGGGGCATAAATCATAAGATGCGCCAGGCTGGCTCTCGAGGGGTTTGGCTTTCACGCCGGTCTGTGGCACACCTGAACTATGCCAACTGTGGCAACTCTGTCTGACTCTGCTGTGGCAACACATCAACACTGCTGCTAGTAAGTAAATCAACGGTCGAAAACAATGCAGCACACACACACACACACACACACTCAACTCGAAAATAAAGTTAATCGAATACTTTGACCTTTTCTCGCACAGCCACACAGAGTGCAAATGGGGGCATGGCCAGCCCTTCTCCCAAATGCATCGCATTCGATTTGCAATTTTAGATAAACAAAAGAATACAAGGCAGAGAATACGGGAATTGAGAGACTTATTGCCAATTGATGGCAGCCAAAATACCCTGTACAGAGAAAACAAACTCTATAAATACATTTTTTTTTTTTTTTTTTTTTTTTTTTTTTTTTTTTTTTTTTTTTTATTTATTTAAAAAAAAAATATTTTTTTTAAATTTTTAATTTTTGGGGGAAAAAATAAAAAATAAACCACACGATGATATTGAAATGCAGAATCAATGTCAAAAAGTCATTTCCGAGTTAAATAGAATCATTTTTGGAAATTAAAAACCATAAAAAAAAACTTAATTTTTTACAAATTGCGATCCAAAAGAGGAAAGACAACTTTGCAAAATCGATAATATATGCATATTATCCATATTTTTATTCAGAATCAGCTGCGGATTGGATTTTTGTGTTATTTTTGAATAGCCTAATCGATTTTAAGCAAAAAATCACAATACAATTTTTTGAAAAATTTTCGAAATTTTTGTAAGGGGGTTGCATGGAAAAAGTCGAAAAAAATCAAAGATCCCAAATCGATCAAATTGATATGCAGAATTGTTTTAGGCACAATGCAACGAACTAAAAGTCATTTCCTAGTTAAATCAAATTATTTTTGGAAAAGTTATGAGTGATTGAAGCGAAAAAAACCGCTGTGAAAGAGTAAAAACAAACCTCAAAATCGGGTTGCAAATTTCTGCCTAAATAAATGGGGTATATGCCAGAGTGTACGAGTTACAGAAATAAAATTATTAGACATATTAGTTAACATTATTTAACATTATGAAGTAGTTTAATAGCCCGTGAAAAACATCACTTTTATCAGGTATTTCTAGTATTCATTGCTTCGCTTAAATGATACCCTGCAGCCAGTGTTGTAGAACAGTCAAAAGCTCGTTCGAAATTAGCCTTAATTAAAATTGTCATATCTGGGGTTTGTGATCAAACAAATTCTGCATGTTTCTGTCTGTCTCCCTCTCTCTGTGTGTGTGTGTGTGTGTGTGTGTGTGGGAGGGCACTCGCTAATGTCATCGACGACATGGCAACAAAATGTGGCTAAAAGCGAAAAACGAAATCTATGTTAGAACAGCAAAGCGATTAAAATCATTTCAGCCAAGTCTAACACACCTAATTGCTGGACAAACATCTGATGGCTAATTGAAACGCCGCGCCGCCCGGTTTTATGTTTTTCTCGTTTTTCTAAAATGTGTTTTTTTTTCACTCCTTTTTCTATTGCATTCTCAAGGCCCGTCTTGACTAATTCTCCATTGCGTTTTTTTCTTGTATTTTTTCTACTTTTTTGCATTTATTTTTTACGTTTACGTTTTTCTAGACAATTATTTCAGTTTCTTTATTTATTTGCTAGCTGGGTGTGTCCACACGTTTTACTCGAGGGGAACGAGGGGAAACTGTGGCAACTCTGGTAACTGGCAACTGGCAACTGGCAACTGCATTTGCTGAGCTGGCGAGTCGTGGCCCATAAATATGGGCGGTCGCCCGTTTTTATGGCAATCAAATGCGTTGTTTAATTCGAATTGACTTCTTGAACTTGACGTAAACGTGTCGCCCGAATGAAGTCAGTGGCAACACTGGCAGGGAGTGGGGAGTGGGGCGTGTGGGAAGCACGTGCCCGATCTCTGGCGACAATGGGAAAATTGCGATTTTGATTGGCATTCGCGCCGGTTGCGCAATGGAGCCAAAAGCGACAGGGGATAGTCAGATATACCATATTGTGATTAATTATAGAATATTATAAAAAAGAATAAGTTAATAAAGTAATCTCAGAAAATGTATTAATCGGGTAACCCTAGAATCGAGAGCGATTACTTTTCAGCCAGCAAAAATATATTTAAGTGTAACGGATGTATTTATATTTAATATCTGCCTATATTATAATTATTTAATTAATATCTTTGCATGCCAACTTAAAATAATGCTCGCGTTGAACTCCCTCAACTTATTCCATGATTTATTTACAAATATTCATTGTAATCAGAGTTTGCTTCGCATTAAATCGAATGGAATTGAAGCGATAGCTGGAAAGTTTGCTGGCAATTGATAGGGCACTGCAGAAACTATTGAAAAGCAGCCGAAAAAACAGTAGAGATCTCCCTGGGCCCCCTCCCTCTCCCAGCTCTCCATCAAGCGTCCTCGGGAAGCTGAACTGAAATGCAATCAGAGGCGCTTCGGACATAAGGCAGAAAGCAAAACAAGTCGCTGGCTTAGGGGGGGGGGATGTGGAACTGCAGCGATTTGTTGAGTTGCAGTAGAGAGAGAGAGAGAGAGAGAGGGACGGGGTGCCAAAGTTTGTGGCATAAACTTTTAATGAGTTCTTTTTATTTGCGATTTGCATGCCACGCCCCCCATTTGTTACACAAATGAAATCTGCTAAAGCGAAATTGCATTAAAGTTGCCGGCGTTGTTGTTGCTTGTAAATTATTCACCCGCCGCGGCCCACTTGAATGACATTGCCTACTTGGGCGCAAAGTTTCGGTCAAAGAGTCTCCGGGTCTCAGCACCCACGCCCCCACTCTTCACACCCCTCCCCCCGCCCCCCTAGCCAACACTCAATGATGAGCGCAAAACAAAAATTGTGAAATAAAATAAATAAATATGCCTGGGCGCAAAAACTTTTAAATTGAAAATGCGCTTTGAATATTTTCAGCGTTTTGCGAATTCGCATTTCGCAATTTCTCCATTTCGCATTTTGCGAGCACTTCCTGTCCGCCATTGCCATCGTTGCCGCCATCTTGTGCGCCATTGCACTCGCTAACTGTACTTGTGCTGCGACAAGTGCCCGCCCGCCCCCTGCCTGCCTGCCTCTTCAGCTTGTGCTCATCTTCATGATCTGTCGCTGTCTCTGTCTCGCTCGCTCGGCGAAAATAATTTGAAATTTTAATTAAAAGTATTTCGACAAAAGTTGCGGCACTGCCAGCGGCTCTGCTCTCTCTTCTCTCAGCAGACAAATACGACAAAATCAAAAAAAAAATACAAGAAAAAAATGACAAAAAAAAAACAAAATTAAATAAAAATTCCACACAAAGATAGGGAAAACTATTTCCGGCCCTTTCATTTGCCACTCGCTCGATAGCATCTTCTAGCTTCAATTTTAATATTGCCGCCGAAAGGCAACCCTAGTGGCAGACAGGGGGGGGGAGGTTTGCAGGAGAAGCGGGACATGTTGCATGCTGCAGCCTGCAATTGTAGCCAAAGCGACAAGTGTCGCTGTGCAAAAACTGTTGCGTTCATGCGCAGTGCCGCATATCACGATCAAGCGAGGAAGGAATGCAGATAAAAGAAATACATAGAAAATGAGACTAAAATGCGCCCAATCTATAAAATAGATTATGATATAAAACTACAACATTTCTAAGATTTTTTCATAATTATAGTTTGTTTTAAATATTTAAAACTATTCAAGAAAGAGATGATATTGTGCTGATCTACATGATCTCAGGAAATAATAAATAAGTACACAATAATTTACGTATCGTTTTGAATTAATCTTAACTATAAAATTGCAATAATTTTTATTTATATGCAATTTAAAGATCTTCAAAATTTCCATACCATATGCAACTCTATTTATCGCGTATTGAGTGCACGTGTAAACTATTCAAGTGTCCCCAGGCGTCTCTTTGCGTATGCGTATGTGCTAAAAAGTATTACCACTACTTAGTTCAAGGCGTTGCGGCTCCCTCTCTTCCCTCTCTCTCCTCTCTCTCTCTCTCTAGTTGTAATTAAACCTTAGTAGCTGCCGAAGCAAAAAGGAAGCATGCCTGCAGGCAGTGCAAGAGAGAAGAGAGAGAAGAGAGAGAAGAGAGAGAGAGAGAGAAGAAGGCCGAGACAGATGCAGAGCCAGCTCGAGTTGGAGATGCTCGCGTCGCAAGAAAGAAAGAAACTTTATTAATAAAAGTTTTTCCTTTGGTATTTTACCCAAGTATTATTAAAAACTTTCATATACGCAACACTCGCCCATGTCGACGGCTGTTCATACATTTCGGGCGTTAAATTGCGAGGTCGCTTTTATGCATGTGACAATATTTGTAGCATTTGTTTTTGTCTTTTATTAATATCGTTGGCAAAGCACATGAGTTTTTGCGAGCCTCTGCTTGTTGTTAGCCCTGTTTTCTTGCAGCGTAAGTAAGACTGGTAAGACTTTGTCAGCTGCACATAGAGATGAAGGAGATATAGAAGGGTATTAAATGGCTTCATTGTTGAAATTTCATAAGTTACTTTAACTCTACAAACTGTTGGGTAAAACCAGATGCATTTTTGATCTCTGTTATGTTTAGGTTTTAATATTTAGGGGTTCTCAAAAAGGTTTAAAATGTAAGCAGATTTTTAAAGGAAATTTAAACAAGGAATTTTGATTTTGAGTAGTTGGCTTAGCTTTTTTTTTTAGAATTCTTACTGTAAGATCAATTTTAGTGACTTTAAATACATTTATACGCAGTTTCCTTAGTGTGATACATTTCCCTTAATGCTTAAACTATTTATAAAGAGTTTCTTGCAGACATACATTGAAATCTATTATATATATTTTAGTGAAAGCCTTCAAAACAATCCTTAGCTTACCTTTTCTCAACAGCTTGACTTGCTTTCTTGTATATAAAGTATGTATTCCCTTCTACATTCGCATTTGAAGTTTTGCTCAACCTGAAAGCATTTTGAAAACCTCAAGCGATAAAGAAACACCGCAAAAGTACCGCAAAGACGACGACGAGCTGCCTGACCAACCGACAGACCCAACAAGCAGCGACTACTGTCATTCCACGGGGCTGCCAACCTGTCCCACTCCGATCTGCAATGCCGTTAGGCAAACTACTGGGCTTTCAGTACCCCACAGCAGAGTGTATTCCCAGCCAAGGCATGGGTGGTGTAGGGGGGAAGGGGAGAATGGGAGGAGGGGTTCTCGTCTGTAGTTTGGCTCTCAAACTATTTGCACATTGAGTGCATGCATATTAGCATGGAAAAGAGAATGTCTAATGAGCTGCGTACCGTCCATTAGGAGGCAAACGCATTTTCTCAAAGTTTACTTCCATTAGGCAAGAGAGAAAAGGAGGCAGGCTTGTACACTATCTCCCTCCCCCTCTCTCTCTCTCTCTCTCTCTCTCTGTCTATCTCTTCCTCGTTCTTTTTGTTGTCACTCGACACTCACTTAGCTAGACAAACTGAAACAACTAATTAAAGTAAAGCAAGAGAAAACATTTACACACAAATTTCGTTGGTCAGTTGGGCGGAAGCAATTGCAGCAGATGCGTGTAACAGAGAGAGGGTTACACAGCTTGAGAGAGGGGGAGAGAGAGAGAGAGAGAGAGGGAGAATGAGATGCTGCCGATATGTTAACTGATCCGGCTGCTACTCCGGCAATCAGTGCGGCGACCATAGCTGCAGCCATGTCCACTGAGCTTGACACATGAATATGCAAATATGAGGTGGTTAGACCCCCTCCCCTTCCTCCCCCTTCCCACCCCTACCTCTGCTCCTCCCCTGGTTGTGCCATTTACTTGGATTGGCTGCGCTGTTCATTAATTTGACCAGGCCAGAAGAGGCCAGACCAGAGGACACTGGGGCCAGGAATGCTGTTGTGGCATTCGCAGCTATCACAGCTGCTGACATGGACATCGATATGCTCCATGGCCATGACAATGTTGCCTGTTAATTGATTGCAGCCATTTAGGCATCAATGTAGTCCCCCCTCCCCACCCAGTAAGTTCCCTGTCTATTGTAACCCACCCCATCCCCTTCACTGCACATCTGGTGTGATTATTTGCACCCCTCTTTGAATTAATTACTTACTGCCAGGTCGTCCAAAATTGAAATTAAAAACTTGACAACCAAGCTGGAGCGTTGCCAGATCAGCAGATTGGAGGGCTGCCACATCAAAAGATAAATAGATTCAAAGATAGTGCAGAATATTTCCCAGAATTTCGTTTTTTGGCAACATCTGCTTATGGGTTTTTTTTGTCGACGCAAAAACGTTCTATAAATAAATCTATGCATTTGTTTCTAATCTATTTGGATTTCGTATTCGCCGGAATCAGTAAACATATGTGGGCTAAATTATACGAATGATTTTGGGATTGTTTTGATTTCGATGAACTCAGCTGCTGACAGAGAAATTAAGAACATATATTATGGATTATTTGCCATATCATTCGCAGAAAAAATAAAGCATAATTGATGTGCCGATTTTTCTCTGAAGAAATAAAAACAATATTATATTTACTATTCTCAAAACATCTTTGAGATTAATCAAATAAATCCCAGAAAGCAGAACATTGTTTACTTTTGAAGATATATAGCCAAGATTTTACATATTCCTATATATATATTAAAATAAACATATGTGTGCTTTGTTGCTCACTCAGTAGTCTGTTCTGGATATGGGCCTGATCATGATCTGCACAAATTTGAGAGCCTCATCGAAGCCATGCCAATGATTCCATATGATGCCTTTACCTCTAGAGCTGAGGTTCAATTGACGTTGTTTATAGTACTTGCCATTGGGATTACTGTATGTGGGAGAGTGCAGTGAGATACGATCAGGTATAGGATATAGAGTGATAGCAACTTACCAGAAGGCAGCACAGCCTCCATACCACCAGGCACCGTGATAGCGCTGAGCACAGCTTCCATTCACCCAAGCATCGTTATCCCGGTCCAGAGTCGAGAACTTTTGCAATACATTCAGTCCCATCGCGTTCCCGGCATTACCCTCGTACTTGCCCAGAGAGACAAGCTCGTAGCCAGTCGCCTCACTGCCAACGCTGAAGTTATCATAGTGGACATAGCGCATCTCATCCTCAAAGTCCTCCAGATGCAGAAACAACTCGTGCGGTCTCATGGCCGTCAGACGATACAGCTTCTCTAGCCCCATGAAGAACTCACCCATTAGGGATCCGAAGCCAGCACGATAGTCACTCCAATTGCGATAGAAGTTCTCACTGCCATCCATGCGACGCTGGATGACCATCCAACCGCCGCCAGCGTAGCGAGCATCACAGGGTGCATAGAAGGATTCGAGATCGGGTAGCTTGATGCGATAGATGCCGGAGGTACTGCCAAAGGGTAGACAGCTGCTCGGATGGAACTGATCGAGCTGATCATCGTAGGCTTGCAGTTTGCTTCGAGCTGACTGCAGTTGCTCCGATTTTTGCCTGATCTCCTCCTGCAATTGCTCAATTTGTCGATCCTTCGCCTGAAGTTGTGCATTGAGCTCACTGATCTGCACAATTGATGCCCTCGTAGAGGCATCGCTACTTTCACTTTCTTTGACTCTGCAGCTGATCAGATTGTGGGTTAGATCTGCGATCTGATTATCGCGATCGTGATCTTTCTCAAGCTGCGATCGGCAGACGTTCAACTCTGCCTGTTTCTGTTCAATGTAAAGCTTGCATAGGGAAGGTTCATTTGTGGATTTGTTGATAAGGTCTGTAGATTCCGGTTCATTCTTCTCACTCTTCTCCGTTATCTGCAGTTCAATCACTCTCTCGGATTCGGCTGATTGTGCTGCTGTGAACCACAGTGCAATCACCAGGAGTACACACAGCAGGGAAGTGGATAACCCGAGCGACAGATAACTGCCCATTGTGATCTTTCAAATGAGACTGAAATGCGTGAGCGGCTCTCAAGCGAATCAACCTGTTACGGGCTATGTAAGAGAGAGAGCTGGGAAGAGTGGGAGAGACAAGAGACTGATTCTAAGCTCGTTATCAAACATACCTATGCTCTGTCTGTGCTCTTATCAGTAGCTAGTTAGTTGTATACTTCATACATAAAATTAAAATAATAATAAAATTTGTTTGAGTTTTGTTTTTTTATTTCGTCGTTAAAAAATAACAAAATCTATCTAATATATATATATACAATTTTTATGGGCAACTGCTGAAATATGTTTACATATTTATACACATAACTACGTACGTAAATTCATGGAATAATTCAAAAATATTATTATAATTTCCAAAATGTTATTGCTCTTTTCGGTACAATAAAAAAAGACAATCTGCTGATAAGTCTGGCGCATGGCAGAGAAGCGTCTTAACCCTAGACTGCACATGCTGCTTTTGAGGTCGATTCGATATAAATAATTCTCTACTAAGCTTGAGAGAGAATGGAATTATTCCACGGGCACGACTTCACTGTCAATGAAACTGGCTGGACGTATCATCATTTGTACCGATTTTAGAGAGTATCTATAGGTGTGAAATGTCTCATCGTCCCAATAAATGCCGTCGGTTCCTTCATACTCCAGATTGTTTCTGTATACGCCGTTCAAATTACTGAGAAAGAAGTGAACGGAAATAATACATAGTAAAATTAGTAAATTTAGATAACTCTTGCAAGAATCATGATCATAAGTGTAGTTAAATAAAAAATAAGAATAAATAAATAAAAATAAATGAATAAAAATAAATAAATAAATAGGTTACATTTCAACTATTCTGAACTATTCTGAGTTATTAAATTCCTCGCAAATAATAAGAATAAAAAAATATATAGGTTAAATTGCTAAACTTTTCCGAATTATTCTGAGTTTTTAAATTCCTCACAGAGTTTTGTATATTTTCACAAGATATAATAATAATAATTCACTTACATGACCCCACAGTCGTAATACCACCAACCGCCTTGTAATATTTTGGCACAGTTGTTTACTGGATCTTCGTCGTTATCGTTATCGTATGTGCTGAATGCTGCAAAGTCCAGTAAATCCATCACATCACCATTGAAATCACCCAGCTCGATGATGGCATACGATTGCGATTCATTGCCCACCACAAAGTGATCATATTCGGCATAGCGTGTGTGTCCCTCTAAATCCTCCAGATGTATGTAGAGCTTATGAGGTTCGATCGTTGTCATGTGATGCAGTTTCTCCAGTCCAATGAAATACTCGCTGCTCAGATTACCGAATCCCATCTTGTACTCCGTCCAGTTGCGATAAAAGTTGACTTCGCCATTGATGCGACTCTGGATCACAGTCCAGCCGGGTCCATGCAATTGGCCATCGCAACGCACATGGAACTGCTCCTCCATGCCCTTCACGGTGATCAGATGCACCTCGGTCGAATTGCCGAACTTATCGCAACTGTCCATTGTGCAGGCTGCCTCGTAGGAGGAGATCACAGTCTTTAGCTTCCCGATTCTCTCCTGATTCGCACTTAACTGATCTTTCAGTTCTCGAATTTCTCTGCTCATGCGATCGATGATTGCTGTGGATTCTGTTACATTCAGCTGCAGTATCTCGATCGTTTTGCTATTCTCCTCAAGTTTTCTAGAATCAATTAGGGATTTTTCCTGCAGTTGCTGATGGTTTGTACTTAGTTCTTTGATTGTATCATTTAAGTTTTTTATAAAAGTGTTTTTTATCTCGAGTTGCGCGTTGCTCGAACTCAAATTGCGTTGCAAGTTCTCAATGTGCAGCGTGGAATTCTTATAGAGTTCTTGAACCTCCAGCAATGTTCTATTCGTAGCCTCATACTTGGTAGTTATTGTTTCTAAACGTGCTTGTTTTTCGTCTGTAGCTAAATTCGATTTTTCAAGTTCTATTTCCTTAAATTTTATATCACACGCGAGTCTTGTCGCATTTTCTCTACACGCACCGAGGGCGTTTATAATTTGTTTTTGTTGATTTTTGTAGAGTACAGTCATATTTTGATATAACCCATGAATGGTTTTATAATCCTTCAATACATCTTTTAGTTTATTTTTATTTTCATCAACACTTAGGGCTGTCGCAACAGCACAAAACAGCACAAAAAACACAAATATCATTTTCGACACGTTCATTTTCATTTTCGTTTCCATTTCGATTCCGCGTGAGAACTTCACCCAGACGTTGTTCGAGCGCAACAGAGATCTCTATCATCTATCTATGGGCTCTACATATGCGAGGGCTATATAATCTTATTTTTTGTTTATTATTATACATATTTCTTATGGAACACATTGCTTCGCTCTCTTTTGTGTTCTCTTTTGCTGGTGCTGGTGCTCTTAAATCTTTGCTCGCTTCTATATTTTTAAACGTGCCGGCAACAATTAAATATATATATATATATAGATTCCATTATAGAGAGCTAAGGGATGGCGCAAGGCAAATGAAATTGCCATGGCAAATAGACGACGCCATTTTCGCTCATTTTGCGGTGCAACTGAGCGTATACGTAACGTGCAGCAGACGCAGCCGCTCATACTCTGCTTTCTTTTTCTTTTTCTTTGTTTTGTTGGAGTGTGCAGGGTGTGCAGGGTGTGTAAAGGCACGTCAGACAGGTGCGCTGTGGTCTCTGGCCGCGTTGCCATAACGCTGACGCAGCAGCAGCGGGAAGACGAGACGTCGCTACGCGTTGCCTGCAATCGAGCGTAGACGCTAAAGAGTCAGCCGAGTGTGGGCCCAGGGAGCATGTGAGCGGGTGAGCAGGTGAGCAGATGAGGGCGCTAGACAACGCTGTTATTTATTCCGGATTTGTCTACGTTCGTTTTTTATTTATGTTTGGCAGACGCCAATTTTCATGGCGGCTTGGCTTGCCTTGGCTTGGCTTGCGACTGCCTTTGCCTGGACTCGAGCAGGGAATAGCCAAGGCCCGCGTTTCGTCGGATTCCTCAAGTGCCCTGAGAGGGAAAGGGCTGACCACGTGATTCGTGTGCGCCAGCCAAGTGGAAAACAAAAAGAAAAAAAGAAAAGCCGATGGCAACAATCCTGGCACGTTGCAGGCATTGCTTACCTTTGATTGTCTTTGCTCGGACAGGGATAATGAAAGGGGGGAGCAGGCTGCGAATTAAAACATTTCCCGCTGGCGGTCATTTGGCTTTAAGCTTGTGCATCCCAGCTTGTTTTGATTGAAAAACTTTCCAGAGAGCAAAATTCAATAAGCAGCATAGAGCAAAAATCAATATGAAATCGCCAGCTGCCGCGAAAGGGCAATCGAAGTGCCGCAGACTAAGTAATCTAAGCCACAAAACAGAGCCGCAAAACGAGGGGAGGCTGCTAGAGGGGGGAGGGGGGTGTGAGCAGGGTGTGAGTGGCACATAAATTCAAGATGTGGCCATAAGATTTATGACGATTGCGAACGTGGAATTTCGACAGTGGCAGCATAGACAAAGTGGGCAAAGAAACATTTTGAGCGCCTGTGGCCTTTGAACTCGCTCGCTCGCTCGCTCGCCCCCTCTCTCTATCTCTCTCCCTCTCCCTCCCTCTACAAAGTCAGGGAGGAGGAGAGTGGAAGCCTGAGCTGGACAACAATTTACAGTAGGCATATAAAATGTGCATAAAAATGGCCAAGAAGTTGCTCTCGCTCTCTCTCTCTCTCTCTGTCTTGGTCTGCGGGGCGTATACTTTACGCATTTTAAGTTTCAATTTCACAGCCGAATTTATGGGCATAAAAATGGCGGCATGAGCATTTTATGGCCACTTCCGCTGACCGACAAAAGAACTCTAAGTGATTTCTGACATAAAACACATTAGAGAGAAAGAGAGCGAGAGAGAGACATACGTAACTCATATTCCTTAGGTCTGTGCTAATGATAAAGTTGCATGCGGTATGCGCGAACTTTCTCAGAGTGTAATCAAATTTGTGTTTTATTCGCTTCATAACAAATCGAGCCGCCAAAAATATTTTCCATGCCATTTGGCAGGGCACTGCCTGGCGACGAGACTGCTCCATAATCCGGCTTATTATGCAAAGTAAATGTTGGACCCTTGGGCGGGCAACACAGCATCGCCTTCGGTTGGTCGCCAGATAATCTCGGGTGATATTTCATTGTCGTCGTCGCCCTTGGCGCTCTTGTAAATGCGTTAACAGCCACGCCCCATTCCCCATACGCAGCAATTGCGAAATATTTCCGTTTCCGGTTATGCATATCCTTTGCTCCCTCACTCACTCACTCCCTCACTCTCTCTCGCTCATTTGTCGCCCAGTTAGCTGCGCAGATTTCGTTCATTTACGACATCCTTGCCATATCCCATATATGTGCTGCCTTTTTCATTATTATATTCATTTTTATGCCTTCTGTCCGATTGTCTTGCGCGTAATTTTTGCAATTTCCATAAACGGTTTCAATTTCTGTATTCTGTTTTCCTCTTTCCCGCTCATTTTCCATTTCCATCTTCGTTTATCATGTGTTGATGTCTTCCGCAAAAGGGTTTCGCAATCTTCTCCCTTTCACAGTTCATTAGCATATTAAATGGTTTCCTTGCATTGATGGAGTATCAAATTATACGGACCTGCAGAAATGTTTGCCATTACTTTGCCACATTATAGACACGTTTCATTCTATTTATATTACAATTTTTAGAGGGGGTCATACGATGTAGTTAGACGAGCATAATGTGTGTCTAATAATTTTGACTATTTCAATTTGCATAATTTATCTGCTAGCTGGAGCAGGCTTAATATGAAATGTGCTAAGTATTTAAATAAGTTATCAAGGGAGCAAGAGATTTTATTTATTTCTTATAAGTTATTGATATAAGGCAACACTGAGTTAGTAAATTGCAGCTACAGAGTGCTTATAGTTTATTATTTACTTGTTATATTTTTAGTGGGATAAACAATATATTCCAATTTAATGATTATTTCAGCCTTCATTGCATAAGCTTACCAATTTTACTTTTATTCTAGAGTCCACTAATTTAGGTAAACTTCTTAAATAAATAAAATATATAATTATATTTTATATTTTAATTAAAAATAATATAAAATAATTAAAATAAGTAAATAAAATAAACAAAAATAAATAAAAAGCATTGGAAACATATTATTATGATAGTATTATTACTGGCATGCTGCTTTCAGTGTTAGTTTCTCCAACCCCAATCAGTTTCCCTTGCATATGAAATAGAAATCACAATTTTTAAAATATTTTTTATGCATTTGCATATTTATTTTTTTGTTATGTTCCCCCCTTTTTTTTCTTTCATTTCTGAATTTTCTACAGTTTTGCTGTCGGAGAAGCAAATCTGATGACGCAGCCATGGCATGATCACCTGCTGTTCGTGTATTGCATATTAACTAGGGGGTCTCCTTCGGTAACTTGCTCCTTCTCCTCTTCCTACCACTTGGAAATGACTTCATTTTGTGCGCTCTGCCATGCAAATTCGCAACTGATTTCGTTGCCGAAATCACATTGTCAGTGGCGTCGTATGGAAAATGCAGAAACGATTTAAAAACTCTAAAATTAAGCTATCATCAGCTTTTACAGCTGGCTATCAACTCGCTATCTCTCCTCTCTCTCTCTCTCTCTCTGTCTCTTTCTCTCTGTCTCACTCTGGCGAAGGTGAAAAGACACTCGACTACAATATGTGTGTAAAAAGTCAAAAAGAAATAAGTGCAATGCGTTGTCATTAAAGTAGACAAGCAGACAACGAGTCTGGGCACGATGGAGAAGCTGGAGGAGGAGAAGGAGCAGGATGGGGCGGGAGGATGGGGCAGGAGTGGAGTCAGCCAGAGGTTGGCTATGAGCAACATAAAATCACAACACACACAGACACAGTCACCCGTTACCCAACCCTAGATTCCTGTCTCTGTGGTCGCTTATCGGACCTTGTCTGTCCAACACTGGCTACGCCTCAGTCCCTCTCTGTCTCTCTGTCTCTCTGTCTCTTTGTCCCTCCGTCTCTGTCTCCGTGTGCGTTACGTAAAGCTGTAATCTGTGCTTATAAAACGGCAAATGGCAAAACTGCAGAGGGTTTTTAATTGTCTGTGCCGGATGGCAGTCTTAAATGCCCCACGATGCTACAAGCACCCATAGCTACTACACTGCGAGAAATTTCAAGTTTTTCATATATATTAAAGAAACAACATTTAATTGGTTGTATCTGCCGTTTCTCGCCGTGCACACACGTCCAATATGAAACGACTTTGTTGAGCATGCCCGGACAAATGCTTTGGGTTTTTTAATTAAAATCCCTTCATAATATTATGTTAATGTTTGCTTACCACCTGAATAACTACCAGGCGACCCTCTCGCTCTCTCTCTCTCAATCCTTCTCCATTCTTCTCACTCCAGTTTCTCTCTAGTCTTCAGCTCAAAATCAGCGTCGGGCAAACTCATTTTTCGGCTGAGATTGAAGTGCCAGCTAGAAAGTTATAAAAAGTAATTGTTAGCACCCGTTTCTCTCGAGTCTTCCCTCTCCCCCTCTCTCTCTCTCTTCGTTTTCCTTTTGCGTGAATTTTCACATTTTCCCTCGCTCACGACCGAAAATGCAAATTGAGTGTATGCTATCAGGAACTGTCATCATGGCAACTCATCTGTCCACTTCGATAAGTCGTGGCTGGAGAGGGGGAAAAGTGGAAACGGAACACACTTGCACACTAAATATCGTTCCTTTCCGTTGCGTTCCGCTCACCTGGAACTGAAATTGTCTCTTCTGTCTCCTCTCCAGCTGTCACTCTCTCTTCTTTTTTTGCCACTAGATTCAGCAGACGCAGTATTTTTATAATACTGCCAATTGTCATATTTGCCCAGCGCAAAATGGTCACCCCTTTTGTGGGGGAGGGGATTGGTTGTGTGAGAGGGTCACCTTTATTGTTGTGCTGCAGTCACAGCAATTAGTTTTCCTGAATATTTGCAACTAGCAGAACGATAAAAAGAAATGAGCGACGCTTACAGTGTTGCTAACGTAGCGAAAAAAGTGTAAACAATGCTGGGAAGAAGGGTGTGGGGGAGAGAGAAATGAGACAGTTTTATTATATCACGTTAGTCAACATTGGCATTGCAGTTTTATTATGCCCGTGCTGAGGTTTACACGTGGTATAGATAACACGAAATATAGCTAGGTGTATACGCTCTAGTTTCACGTATTTTATTTTGGCGTTGCCACCTGTTATGCTTGTTCTGTTTCAAACAGGGCTACCAGCTTTTCACAGTACCAACTTGGGGTTCTAGGAGTACATTTTATTTTGAAATTCCCTTACAAATAATACCTTTATACTTTCTGCATGCTTTAATATATGCGGTTTTCTATATTTTCTGTCTGTACGAACGCAGTAATCTCAGCTATTATAGTCTATAGAGCTGCCAGATTGGGCATATAGCTTTATATATGCCTGACGCAGCTGAAGTGCCTTTAAGATATGCAGTATCTGCCTCTGCAATTATTTAATTCCCATTCAATGATGCTCCCTAATTTGCCATACGCGTGTTGGGGCTGCAAAACAAACATTACTATAAATATGAAATGATATTCTGATTCACAATTACGTGTATGCATAATTATGCTTTTTTATAGTCCCCTCTCTGTCTCTCTCTCTCTCTCTCTCCATTCTTATGCAAATAACTTTTGCCTGACTGTCGCATTCTATTGTGAATTTAATTCAAATTCAGTTGCCAGTTGTCATAACGCGACCATTGTGACCGATGAGTGGACGCTGGCGCCCATATTGGTGACACTTGGGCTGCTTAATATGCTGCCAGCAAGCAGGTTGAATCATCCGAAATCGAATGCGAACACGCGCTCCGATAAGGCACAAAGTCACGTCGATGCGTCGTGGTGATTTAAAAAAGAAATCATATATATTAAATCGTCGCAGTTCGCATTTAATTGCCGCCGATAAGGTGTGTACTTCCACAGAATCCCCCCTTGGGGCGCGTTCCTCTCCCTCTCCCTGTCCAGCTCTGCCGGACGGACTGCAATTAGTCAAACGAATTTGTTGCGTCCAGCTGAGGAATTAATCCGTGTGGAGTGGAGGGAGGAATGGGAGAGGGAAAATGGAGAAGAAGCGTTTAAAATGCAAAATGCGTGCACTAAATTACAACGAATTCTGTAGCACAAAAGCCTAGACATTTTTTAACGTGTAAGCAGGTACGGCCAACCCCCTGGATCCCCTTCTCCAGCCCATATCCATGCAGGGGCTGTCGGCAAAACGACTTTTGTGTCTGGGCAAACTCCAAGAAGCTCACAGCCATGGAGCAAGATGATGATGACTCGTTTTGGCTTTGTGTGCTCGTTGACGCGTTCACATTTGAATACTAATTGCATGTAGTCAGCCCAGTTGGAGCTGTCTCTCTCGCAGGGAAGGCGGGCAGGCAGGCAGGCAGGCAGGGAGTAGGAGCCTGCGGCGGCTTGCGGTAAATATGATAAACAACAAAGCGCGTCATTTTGACATTTGTCTGTTTAATGCGCCCACGTTGACGTTGTGCCACCACGTTGCCAATTCCGCGACTCCCACGACTGACAGCAGCCTGCTCGCCTCCCGACACCCCACTCCCTGCTCCCAACTCCCTTCTCCCGCCTGCCCCATGCCACAACCTGCACTGGCAAATAGGTAAGATATGCGGCACAGATAATGATCGGCCCGAACTGGCTGGAGTTCTGCATAGCTACAGCTGCAGCAACGACTCCAGCTCCAGCTCCAGCTCCTATTCCAACCGGCCGACACAGGCGGTTGTCGCGCTTTGAACTTAAATGGATTTTGCTGCTGCTGTTGTTGCTGTTGTTGCTGTTGCTGCTGCTGTTGTTGCAGTCATGCAGTCACTGGGCAAATTTGCCATAATGCTGGCAAAATGGCAAACTGCTTTGGCTGCCTTAGCGACTCCTAGTCAAGTGTCAGGTTGCCCGACATTACCTGGCTAGGACTTTTCTGTTGACACGTTAACAATGCGAGCTTGGATGCTGGAACTGGATGCTGCGATATCTGATGACAATATTGGTAGTTTGTATACTCACTCAGTTTCACATTATATCGTATAGTTAAAGCCATGGAAATATATCTATAATGATCCATGACTAACCTAGACTAGGACACAGTAATTACAAGTACTGCTCTAGGAAAAATTTTGCATTTTTTAGTCGCAATTTAAAAGCTAGCACATTTATTTGGCATGTGTATAATAAATGCCTTCAACTAAGTGATTCTTGAAAATTTAGTGACGATAGCGTAATTAACATAGAAGTTATTAAGCAAATAATTTCACTAGGCAACCGCAAGGCTTGAGGAGCTCTGAAAATTAGAAAAAATGCTGGCATATCTTTAGAAAATAGAATAAATTATGCTCAAGACGAAATTGTAGCAGAAACCGCAAGACAGGACAGGGATGGAAGACGCAGCGGCATAAAAAATCCTATAAAAGAAAATAGAAAATATTATAATATTATGATATATAATTATATATCTAGTAATTATCACTAGCTTGATTAAAACTGCGATGTCGAACGAACTGCAGAACTCTACAGATATTGGAAATGGGATGTCGGATCACGTTGTCTTTGGTGTCTTCTGGGCTCGGCTTGGCATGTCGAATTCTGACAGTTTTCGTACCGCCATGACATGACAAGCTGCCAGTGGCGAAGACGCTAAAAACATGCCTCCAGTTGCCAGGAATTGCTTGCAGCCTGCTGCCTGCTGCCTCCTGCCAACTGATTGACTGTCCAGACTGTGGCGATGGCAGATAGGAGACGCTAGACGGGAGACGGGAGACTCACTTGGAGCGCCATGTAGCCAAGTGCCGATGGCGACGGCGACGCTGATTCCAGATGCCTGACAAAGCGAAGACAGAGAGCGCGAGACAGAGGAGAGAGAGAGAGAGAAATACGTTGCATATGAATGAGATATGTCAAAAGTTGACAATGATATTAAACCTGGAGTGGACGCATCAACGGAGCTGCCGCTGTGAAGGTCACTTGGTCAACCTTCCCCACCCTTAGATTAATACACAGTTGCACTTCCAAATTAGTCTTTTTTATTGATAAAAGTTATTTTCCCTTCTCGTTTTTGGGGTACATAAGCCATGTAACCATATATATGAATGGGTAACTTATTAATCAATTTTGTTTTCTTCCAAAAGTTTCGCCATCCGCCAGAGTTTCCGGCAATGGTAATCCCCTAGTCTCGGGTAAAAATGTTGCGGCACATACCGCAATGAGGGAAACGATGCCAAATACCAACGGAGTCAGCCATGCCTTATAATGCGACAAATCCGTAACTCCCGGCGCCAATAGGCCACCCACACGACCCAGCATAGAGCAAATGCCCATGCCATTCGATCGCACCACCGTGGGAAATATTTCACCACCCCAGAGATAGGCATTCGGGAAGGTGATGGAGGCCCCGAAGAGTCCCAAGATGGCACAAATTACCCGAATATTTTTGTTTTCGCTCTCAATATAGAATACCAATGTTAGCAGAGAAACTGCACTCAGTAAATTGGTCAGTATCATGGTCACCCTTCTGCCCAAGAATATGGTCATTATCACACACATCAGGGTACCGGGTATACCCAGGGCAGCGGCAATTAGATTGTTCATGAATATGTCTCCTCCCAGCCTGGAAATGTACTGTGCGGTTCCATAGTATACCATGCAAACGACGACCCAGCAGATAACCATGCAAATGGTCTTCATACGCAAATAGGGAGTACGGAATAGATCAAAAAGTGTACCCTTCTTAACGGGTGTCTTATCGGCCAAAACTTTGGCGGCAGCCTCCATTTCCGGGCGTACCGTCTCAACCGGGGCCTTATTGAATTTCGCTATCTTTTCCAATATTTTTATCGATTCCTGCGTTCTGCCTGTGGTGAAGAGCCAACGTGGTGATTCTGGTATTAGGCAGATGTATATGATAAAGACAGCTGAAAATATGGTAACACTGAACTGATACCAACGCCAATTGCGTATGTAATAGGCAAATATGGCGAGTGAAGCATGTCCTATATTAAAAGGTATCTGGTATAAAATGGCAACAATTTCTCTTCTTTTGGGGCCGATTATCTCCATAATCAAAACGAAACTGCAAGAGAAGAGATGTTAGAATTTGTTAAAGAAAAGTTGGTGTCTTTATATATAATGATA
The DNA here is from genome assembly GCA_018901885.1 of Zaprionus kolodkinae. Classification (NCBI taxonomy): domain Eukaryota; kingdom Metazoa; phylum Arthropoda; class Insecta; order Diptera; family Drosophilidae; genus Zaprionus; species Zaprionus kolodkinae. Next base: position 2,087,993 of record JAEIFM010000288.1, on the reverse strand, counting down.
GTTAAGATCTGTGCGTTCACACAGACATCAAAGAGAAAACTAAGCAACGAGCTTGTATTGCAAAGGATAAAAAGGAGAATAATCTTACTGTTCTAATTGCAGGATTTTAAAATTAGAATTATGTATTACCTGGTGCACATTGTGCCGCCAGTGGCAAACCCAGTTAAAAATCGAAACAGAACGTAGAACCAATACCACTGTGAAATGCATACGATGAGACCACATATCAGCTGCATATAACAGCATCCTAAAAACGCGGGACGTCGTCCAAATCTATGGAAATATATGTAGTATAATTATAAGAAAAGTGCACTTGATCATAAGCTCGATCTTTGGGATATACCTGTCAGAAATCATGCCGAAAAACATACTTCCAAACATAACACCCATCATGACAAAAGACTGGGACAGGCTGGCCAAATAAAAATCATTGCAGACTAGATTCCATTCCGTTATAATAGTTGACTCAAAGAGGGACTTATCGAACTCAGCCTCATCGCATTCATCGGAGCATCCATCTGTTGCATTTCCCGATACGCAATTATAGTCCGTGGGGGCCGCCAGAAAGATGTGGGCCAATGTGTGCCAGCCAGTACCGAATTTACTTAGAAATACCAGCATGCAGAAGAAGAATTGATAACGGCGGAAATCTCCGATCTGGGATATGATCGGATCTCCAGTCTTTTCAACTGGAGTAGTCTTTGTAACTGGAGTAGTCATTAGGTTAATTTAACCTATCGCCCGTAGTTAATCGATATTTCAAACTTTGAATTTTGAACACTTTAAGATATATATATATACAAACAAATTTTTGATTACATTTAGTTGACATCAAAACATTTAAATACCTAAAACCTATAAAGTGTTTGGCAATGAGAACTTTATATCTGATATTTAATGAAGGTTGAATCAAGAGCTGCTTGGACTCGAACTGGACGTTTAGTTTACTCTGGTACACTCTGGACACGCACAACAAACAACTTACTACACAGAGAGTTGCGACAAACTGGCGTGATATCATCCATGGTCATGGCATAGATCGTCGCGACTTCAGGCTGAAAATCAACAGAGTCCCAGCTGAACCGGTTTCGGTTTTGGGTTTCAGCTACGTTATAGTGCAGATAGGAGGACAAAGTTGTCTGGCCTGAGCACCTGAAAACCAGCTCGTCTCGTTGATTTAAAAGAGAGTAACTAGAAACTGTAACACGGGCAGCGGGTAACACGAGCCTGGGATACACTGCTTTTTTTACTTCTCTATTCCTATTCCATTCTAAATATTAAAGATATTTGCAGAGTAAAGCCAGAGTAGGAACTTGTGAGGTAGACAGTGTTCTTTATACTCTCTACTCTCTTTGGAATACATTCCCCTATGAAGTTTAAAGAGCATCCCCATTCTCTTAACTCTCTACGCGCACATTCACCTGGGCACTGGGTATAGAAAAGGCCAAAAGCCTGATCCTTACTTTTACCTGACTACATTAAGTGGCGTCATTAATTGAAGGTGCGCCAGAGACCTCCATTTGCCATGGAGGATTCCAGATGCAACTAGATGAAACTATTGTTGGCAAGCAGATAAACGCCACGATGCCGTAGCTGACTTCAAGCCTCAAGATGGCTTAATTACGACAAGGCACAATCGAGTGAAAGTTGGCCAAGTGAGTGAGCCAAGCAGCCAGGGTACAGGCCAGGCAGACAGTCTGAGATTTGTCGCTGGCAATGGGCAAGTGACTGTGGACAACCTTGCAGCTTGTTCCCACGGCTCAGGCAACCTGTCTCCCAGTTCGACGACAACGAGTGTTTCTTTTTTTAAAGCTGCGAACTGTTTTCTTGCAAGCGCGAAATGTCACAACAATTGAAAATAAATTATATGCAAATTGGCTAACGAATCAATGAGCCAAACACACTCGGACAGAGCTGCCAAGATGCCCGATTCGAGCGTGAGCCAGGGTTACCACAGATTCCGATTGGTCACACCTGATACGGTTGCCTTTTTATGAGCTATGGATTCAATGGGTTAGCTAATTGGTCAAGGGAGAAGCAGAAATAATATTATTTTAAATTTATTAATAAGAATCATATCTTAAAAACTCACGACTTAAAATTACAAAAAAAAATTGTTGTTTAAAATCATAGGGGGAACCATACCTAAATTTCCATAATATTGTAAAATTTGAAAACATCCGTTTTGATATTTTTCAAATGTAGAATCATTAAAACATAAACAAAATGTCATTCCGATTGAAAATCGTTTGATTTTTAAAAAAGTTACGATCAGTGTAAAATGAGGTTACCAGACCTATTGAGGGCTTTACATGTCTAATTTTTTTTACAATTTCAACATGATTTTTGGGCCAAAATTAAGTATCGCTTAAAATCGATTTAAATAATTGTTTAGTACTAAATTTGACCTCCGCAATCGATTAAAATTAAAAACTCGCGATTTAAAATTTAAAAAAAAAAAATTTTTGTCGAAAATCATAGGGGGGACTCTTACCTAAATTTCCAAAATATCGAAAATTTTCAAAAGATCTATTTTGATATTTTTCAAATGTAGAATCACTCAGGTTGTTAAAACATAAACAAAATGTCATTCCGATTGAAAATCGTTTGATTTTTAAGAAGGTTACGATCGGTGTAAAATGAGGCTACCAGACCTGTTGAGGATGTTGCATGTCTAATTTTTTGACGATTTCGACATGATTTTTGGGTAAAAATTAGGTATCGTTTAAAATCGATTTTAATAATTGTTTAGTACTTAATTTGGTCTCCGCAATAGATTAAAATTAAAAGCTCGCGATTTAAAATTTTAGAGAAAAAAAATTTGTTGAAAAATCATAGGGGGGACCCTTACATAAATTTCCAAAATATCGAAAATTTTTAAAAGATCCATTTTGATATTTTTCAAATGTAGAATCATTCGGGTTGCCAAAACATAAACAAAATGTCATTCCGCGTGAAAATCGTTTGATTTTTAAGAAAGTTACGATCGGTGTAAAGTGAGGTTACCAGACCTGTTGAGGGTGTTACATGTCTTATTTTTTGTCCATTTTGACATGATTTTTGGGTCAAATTTAAGTATCGTTTAAAATCGATTTTAATAATTGTTTAGTACCTAATTTGACCTCCGCAATCGATTAGAATTAAAAAAAAAAATCGCTATTTAAAATTTAAAGAAAAAAAAAATTTGTTAAAAAATCATAGGGGGGACCCTTATCTAAATTTCCATGCCATCAACAAATTTCACAAAATTCAATTTTGCTATTTATACCCTTCAGCTATTAAAAGAGCTAGACACGCCAAATTTGGCATGAAGGTTCCTATATTTAATAGGTTTATTTCAAATATATGATGCCATGCCCATCGCCCCTGTAAAATCGGTAATTTGCTATTATATAAACCTCAATTTGTTATAAAAATTGTCAAACAATAAATTAAAAGAGACCAAGGATTATTCGACTTTATAAAGACGTTTTTCTTGTCTAAGTCTCATTCACAGTTAGTTGGTAAGCTTATTACACCATGTAATCGTGAGTTAAGGTTGATTAGCTCAAGGAATATATATGAGATTTTAGCCAAAAAAAATACCTTACCCTTTTGCAGCTGTAATTAATGTTGAATTTGTGGTTGAAGCCGCAAGTTGTGGCAGCTAGTCAAAATGATTTTCTAACTAGTTTTTGCAGCTTGGCCCTCTTCGGCATTTCATGCAGACCAACTAATTCCAGCAGCATTTGGTCGAAAACTGTTTCTAACTGTTTCTGTTCACCGCAAGGGCAACGGCAATTAAAAGGCATAAAGAACATTTACATTTTGAGGGGGGGCGCTTTAAGCCGATTTCGACTGTCCGTCCGTCCGTCCGCCTGGCTGACCGACCGGCAACTGTTTAGGCCATAAATACGTATACATAATACGTATACACATATCTATGCATGTACATATATGTATGTATATATATATAGTATAGTGCACATGGGTATTATGGCAAATATTTGGACAGTCGTGTAGTCGAGTCGAGTCGAGTCGTTTCGAGTAGTCGGCACTTGTTTGGGGGTATTTATGGCCTAGCAACGCTCCAATTAGCACACAAAAGGATTAAATTCAGCCTGGTCCTCACTTCTTCTGCGGTTACTCGCCCATAATTGTGCCAGGCCTGTATAGGGTAGGGGTAGCCTAGTCGAAATCCACTTCATGTCGATGGGGGAGGAGGGAGGCAACAACCGGGGACTAAAGTAGAGTGCAACAAGCATTTCATTTCATTACATTTCATCTCGTTTCATTTCATTTTCGCAGACAGCTCTCATATGAAACACAATCAAAATATTTTATAGTTTTGCCCATCGAGAAATTCATAAAACGAACAAGAAGTAGGGGAGGGGGCAACGTTAACTACGGCGTCGTTTTACCAATTCATACGAAAATTGCTAACTCAGCGCTCACATATATCATTTTTATGCGCTGCCACGCCCCTTTCGACTCGCAGTAAATTGACAAATGCAACGCAGCTCTGCAACTCTGCAGCGCGGCAATGTCTGAAATGTCTTTGCCACTATTTAAGGTCTTTTATGAGTTGCTGTGGGTAGCGGGTTGCGAGTTGTGGATTGTGGATTGCAAGTTGGAAGCTCGGCAGCCCGCAGCCATGAGCAGCATGCCGCGAGCGGGGAGCATACAGAGGGAGGGAGAGTGAGAGAGAGAGAGAGACGGAGAGAGAGAGGGAGAGCTGAAATGAAAAAGCGCAGCAGAAACTATGAACAACGTTCAGCGAAATAAAACTGCTTGTAATATGTAGTAAAAACCCAAGTAAAAAGCTACAGGCAATGTGCCAGATGTGCCAGCAGATACCCTGTAATTTGAGAAAATTATTTAAAAGTTGTGAGCATATAAGAGAAACTAATATATTCTTTTTATTCGTCTTAAAAGACAAGGAAATTAATTTATATATTTATTATTTATATTAATTTATGTATATATATTTTTTAAAACATTTTCCTAGTTTAAGAATATTTAATATAATAAATTGTGGAGGATTTTAAAGAGATTTGAAGAACTTAAAATACAAAAAATGAAAGTTTTCCCTTGCAGATCTAGCAAATGTATTAGTTTTATTTTTGCCTAACTAAATGCATAAATTGACTTTAATATAACACTAAGCCAAATAAATAAATAAATAAATTTAAATATAATTAATAAAATTATTAAATATATATATTAATATATAAATGCATAAACTGCTAACAAACTCAGCTACCCTACATACTATTTGCAGGGTATTCACTACATCATTTAAGTGGAAAAAAGTCAGCTAGAAACAAAGCGCCGCATCAACGCGTTCGCTTGCCTTGGCGCGGGCTGCGTCTGGTCCTGGGTCTGAGACTGGAACTGGAGCTGCGAAGGGGACAGGGAAAGGGACGGGGACAGGGACAGGGACAGGGACAGGCACTGCTCTGAAGCTTTGGCTCTATTCCTCTCTAAATCCTCTTTGATTAAGTGCTCAGTCTTTACTGTGGAGATTTTTTAATCGTTACCTCGTACCGCGCGGAGTTGGGGGGCAGCAGCTACTACGACATGGTGTAGGATGTGCATGTGACCATGCCCCATAGATTAATCGCTAATCTGTCCCTAGAGGGCGTACGGGCATTTTTAAAAAGTGCGCATAGCTCAGCACACAAGAAAAGCAGAGAGAGAGAGAGAGAGGGAGAGAGAGAGGGAGCGAAAGGGAGCGAGCCTCTGCTCCAGACTGTGACTGGCGGTGCAGAGTTCCATCTCGAGTTCTGGTTCTGCAGCTCGTTAGGATATACAAGAGGGGAGAGGGGGTTGTGGGTAGGGGGCGTGGCAACTGGTCAGCAGGTCTTTAAGCTTGCATTCGCACCTCTTTTTGTGCTTTTATTTCTTTTTTTTCGTTGATTTGCGCCCTTTTCTTTTGGTTTTATAAATAAATTAATAAATTTAAAGCCTGCATTAATTACGACCTGCACGCCTGAGCTGGCTCCAGATTAATGTTTTCATTTTGCCAGTCAGTCTTCTAGTTTGTCCCTGCTCTCCACCCTACTCTCCCCCTCTTGCTTCCTCTCCCACTCCTCCCCTGCGCTTTGCTTCATTAATTTATGCGCCATTTTTGAGTAATTTGTTTGGCTCGCGGCGCTAAAACTGCATTAAATTGGAATGCTGCACTACCCCCCAAGTCCCCCACCCCTTCCCTACTCTCTATACACCAGTCTGAAATTGTTAATTTTCAAATATAATAAAATGCGGCAATATGTTTTGTTTTCGTCGGGGGCCTTTCAATTTGCCCCCTCGTTGGCCGCAAACGAGCGCGCCCTAATGTGTGTCACATAAATCAGACTTGAGCTCTAGGTGTGTGTGTGTGTGGATGTGTGTGTGTAAGAGTGTGTGTGTTGTATGCTGTGTGTGTGTGCTGTGGGCGGAGATGGCAGAGTGGCGAAAGATAGAGAGAAATGGGTTGATTTTAGGCTTGTTAAAAGTAGTTTCTAAAAGTAAAGTGCCTTAAGTATCTATAAAGGATTTTATATAATTTTATGGTATAAATTTCTTGAAAATTTAACTAATAGTATACATAAAATAATAATTAAATTGATATATTATATTTATATAAATAATTTAAATGCAGTTATTTAATTTTTCATATTATTTTAATATTTTTTCAAGACTTATGCCAGTATTTGTTTTCAATTTAGCCACATTTGTGTTCTATTATTTCCTATAATTCATAAAAAAGCTATAAACCCAAAAATTATTAACTAAATCAAGAAATTTATAAATCTGTATATTTTTTTAAAACATTTCTAAAGATTCTACATATTACTATTATATTTAAATGACAACATACTTAAGTGAAATACTTGTTCTACCAGAAAGAGAGTAGCTGGAATTTCCTACATTTTAAATAGCCATATATTAAGCAAAGATAATATTGGAAATTAAAACATTAGATTAAAGACAGACGCCTGGAAACGTTTTGGGTCGAGCTAAATGACTCTCATAAGCCTGCAACGAAATGCCACTTGGCTGCTAAGTTGCTCACTTAAGTCTTTCGTTTTGTGCAGCCCCAGCCTCAGCCCATAATAATCAACATCATGATCGTTATGATCATCATGATCATCATCAACGGGTTGGCATGCTAATGCAGCAAGGGGTTGAGATGCAGACTCAATCAGTCTGGGGCCCTCTTTGTGTTGATAGGGCCATAATTGCTTGTTAAGCAATTTGACATGACTGCGAAGCGCGGTCTAAGGCAGCGATCAAGTCGACTGACTAAGCGACAAACTGAGAAAGCGATGAACTGAGGAAGCAGCGTACTAACTGATTGACTAACTGACTGACTAACTGACTGATTGCCTGACTGACTGAAGGATTGCGCAATGGAAGCACTGAGTGGGGCGCATTTCCTGGGCTGAATTTGGTTTAATAAGCCGTCGCTTACTTTGCGCCTGCTTGAAGGCTTCGCCATGCACTGCAGGCTCTAATCAATTTGTTGGCATTAGTCAGGCAGGGGCGGGGCAGGGCAGGAGGTGCCGAGGGGGGCCGAGGGGTGCGATTTATGCGTGACGAGCACGCGAATTGAGGCGCTTAATTTCCGCTGCCGACAGTCGCCGACCGCGGTGTGTCAGTCAAGGCACAGCTGTCATAATACAGCATAGAGCTGAGGGGCAGTGGGTGCTACGAGGGGGAGCAGAAGAGAAGGAGAAGGTATTGCAGGTAGTGCAGCAGCTCCCGTGCAATCTTTGCGTGTGCTTTAGACCAAAAGGTAAATAAACTCCGGCAACGCTTGCAGCTTTATGCATAATTAGCTTCAACAACAACAACAGCAGCAGCAACAGCAGCAGCAGCAACAGCAGCAGCAGCAACAGCAGCAGCAACATCAGCAACAGCAACAAAACTTGCCCCTTACAATTTTTGCAACACAAAAAAAAAACTTTTAATTTATGCCTCGTTCAGAGAGAGAAGTGAGAGAAGAAGAGAAAGAGAGAGTGAGATGAGGTTGCTGTATCCTGTGTCCTGCATCAGCTAGTTTACCGTTTAGTTGCCTCTACGTTAGCAAACATATTTTAATTTGAGGTTATGTTTACATGCCTTCTCTCTACGCTTCAAGACACACAACACCAGGAACAACAAAAGTCAGAGAGAGAGAGAGAAAGAGAGAGAGAGAGAGAGAGAGAAAGACAGGCAGTGCACAACTATAGGCAGTGCAGCACACACCTCACCGCATAATTTCAAACAGTTACAAGTTACACTAAGCTACAAAGCATAGATATCACTGTAAATAAAAAGAAATATGAACACAATCTAATAAGAGTTCCTTGTAAGACTTATTGGGCACAAAGGGGCGTGGCTAAGTTTTAAAAAAAGACTTGCACTATCTGCAGCATACTTAGAAGAATATTGTCACAAAATTTGCTGACTCTAGCTAGAATAATCTCTGAGATCTAGAAGTTCATACAGACGAATAATTCCAATAGACAGGCTGAGAGACAGCAAAAGAGACAGACAGGCAGACAGACTAAAAGGCAGGCAGACAAATAGACAGGTAGACCGACTGAGAGACAGATAAAGCTCTTTCAACTCATCTGATGATCCTTGAAGTATATCTTCTTTCAACTGCTGTTTTAAGAGACAATTGCATATCACATCATTGCAACCCAACTATGTATAGTTTCTTCTTTATATTCCACTCTTTTCACATACTTTTCGAATTGCAGCACTGTGTAATAGAACGAATTCAGTTTCGTTTCGTGTCGACTTCTCTCTGGGCCTGAGCCTGGCCCACAGCCTGACTGTGTATATTATCGGCTGTGCGATATCAGACACAAACATAAATGCAAACAATAATATTTGCTTAAAATTGGCTACGCCATGGACATTGTGGTATCCCCAGAGAGAAAGAGAGAGAGAGAGAGAGAGAGAGAGAGAGAAGGGGTGACTCTGGTAGAGAGGGATGGCAAAAGAAATAGAAGTCAACATGTGTTTTACATGGCGAGAGGCAAGCGACATGTTTGCTGTTCAATCAGTCGTTCAGTTTATGGCAATGGGGCAGAGAATGAGAGCAGAATCGAACGAGAGAGAGAGAGGGAAAGAGAGAAAGAGTAGAGAGCGCTGCTTCTCAATTTTACAGCCTTGTTTGTCCTTGTCTGTCCTTGTTGCTGCTGCTGCTGCTGCTCGTTGTCCGCATTGCGTATACGCCGCGTTTGCCACCTGACATTTTTCTGCTGCCTGCATTCTATGCAAATGAAGCCAAATATTGTTCCATGAGCAACATTCTGTGTGCCTGCCACGCCCACACACACACACACAAGGATAAAGTCACTGGGCCCTGATGTCATTTGTCGGTTTGGTTTGCTTTGGTTTAGTTGCATTATTTGTTCTATGTTGCATGTTATTTTCAGCTGAATTTACATTTGCCTATGATTCTTGAGGTTTTTTGGAATAGAAAGCTATACTAATAATGGGTTATATATGCTGGAGTACCAAGTAATGACTAATTGCCTAATAATTTACATTTAACGGGAATGTTAGCTGGAATATTCCAAATGTAAAATAAACTTCCGAAGCGCATAGTATATAGCAATCTTTCTGCCAAATTTGCTGTCTTTAGGTCTTCTAATAGCCGAGATCTGTGCTTTCATACAAACAGAAATAAGCTATGATGGTTTTTTACTGTGTTCTACTACACTTTCATTCGCATTAAACTGCTTTATCATTTGCTTATCTTAGCCACAGTTTTGATTGTGCCTAATTTCAATTAAAATTCCATAATAATTGTGGGTAGAATCGTATACAATAAAGCGTTTATGTTTATGGTTCTTATAACGCGGGCAGGCAACTTTTATTTGCTACGCGCTCTCCCTCTCTCTCCCTCTGAACTGCGGTGCGTGCGAATCGCATAGAGAGGCGCACGCAGCACGAAGCCAATAAAGATTTAATCTGTGACCCGTGCAGGACTTTTTAATTAACGTATTTGCAAGTGCACTTTAGGCCACTTTGCCGACCAGCCAGAGAAAATTTCGCCAACGTTGTGAGAGAGTGCCAGACCAGGGCTGGATCAGTAGGGGGCGCAAAAGGGGCGTGTTCTTTTCGGGCTCTCTGGCTTTTAAAATGCGCATCATAAATGCATTCATTTGTGACACTTGATGTAATTTGTTAGTGCGGTAATTACATAAAAGTGCAATGGCCAAACAATCACACACTTAAAAGCTTTTACTCCCACACACACACATGGACACACACACACACACACACGCACACACACACACACACACTCACACACACATACACACGCACACACACACTCGCACAGCAGACGAAGGCGATTGCGGTGCAGGCGCGTGTGGAAAATCGCATTAAAATTAATGTAATTTACAACACTGAACATTAACTTAAATTAGCGATGAAATGCAACGTGCAGAGACAGATGCGTGTAGAGTGGGGTAGAAGGGGGTAGAAGGAGAGAGAAAGAGGGAGAAGGGGGGAGTGGCAGGCAGAATGCAACAAATGTGCAAGCACACACACACGCAGCTATGCAGATCTGGCAGTGTCCACTTTCAGCATGTGTGTGTGTGTGTGTGGCTTGCAGTCACGTGCTGGACTCACCCCCCTTCCGACTACGCCTCTGTTCTCTGGCAACCCCTTGACCTCCTCCCCTCCCACAGTCGGACTGCAGTGCGTTGTCTGGTCAGCAGCTTTTGTTTTCAAGCGGGCGTCAAGGAAACAAATCATTTGCACACAGCACTCCCTCCCAGTTTCCTCCCTACCCCTACCCCTCCCTCAGACAACAAATTAACGGCCATAAAGCGCGGGCCGCCCTGTGGGATGAGCAGCGAAAATTTACGAGGCGTACAGCGCGTGGGCGTGGCAACGCCCAGCCACAACTTGTCTGCATCGCCCCGAAAATTATAGCGCACATAAATTGTTAAACGCGAAATCCTTTGATTTTAATTACGTCGAGAATTTTTATTGCCCCCCAACGACGACGACGACGGCGACGACGAATGCGGAAGCAGCGAAGGACTTTTGCACAGCTTTTCCCGACTTCCGGGATGCGTTTGCCGCATTTTCCTTTGTGTCTCCCTCTCTCTCTCTCTCTCTCTCTTTCTTTCTCTTCCTGTGTGTGTGTGTTGGTTTTTTCGGGATTCAGCTAGACAGGCAAATTAATTTTAATTGTGGTTTGGCTACCGTAATTAATTGCAATTCAAGATGGCCAGCGAGAGAGAGAAAGAAAGAATAAAGAGAGAGTGGTGAGAGAGAGTAGAGAGAGAGCGACTGCAGCTTGACTGCCTATCAAAACAAATCAAATGAAACGCATATTTCTGCTTCAATTAATCAAATTAATTGAAATTTAATGAACCTAATTGTGTTAAGAACGAAGCGAAACGCAGCCAAGCTCGAACGGCGCGTTCTTCAGGTAATAACAAGGCCAGAGAGGTGGGGGGAGGAGTAAGAAGAAGACGAACAAAGGCAATATGCAAAGCGGAAACAACACAACGACGCACACACACACACACACACAGCTCACAAAATGGCCGCAAATCAATGGCATTTCCTGTAGCTGGCGCTGAAAAGTTAATAAAGTCGAAACACAAAATGGCCAAAGCTCGCGCCTGTCAACGATTCCCACAGGACCGAAGGCAAAAGGAATGCGCGAGCTTTGCTTCTGGTATTTATTTTGTTACTCCCTCTTATCGTAACCCCTCCCCCCCTGCTACCCACTACCCCCTGTGCAATCTCTCTCAGAATTTTTTTCAATTTCTTGTGATTTTTAGTCGTCGGTCGCTTCAACAAATGACAGACTCAACATTTTAACAACGTATTATGGCTAAGCAGGATAATAACACTTGGGCTTCCTCTGCTGCGTCTGTGTGTGTGTGTGTGTGCGACTTTGTGTGTGTGTGCGAGAGAACAAACAAAGCTAAAATAAAGATACTTCCGGGCCGTGACCAGTGACAAGCACTTTAGTTGCGGCCAGCGAACAATGCGTCGAGCATCGCGTCGTGCTCAGTGCTGGCCATTTGGCGGGTTTATAGCTGACTTATTTGTAGTGTAGCAAAATGCTTTAGCTATGAAATTAAGTTTGAAAAATTATAATATATTTACCTGCTAATTTTATACATTAAATCTGATTTAAATATATTTTTTTAGACATTGCCTTAAAATCAGTTTCCATGAAGTTCCATAAAAATCGTTAAATGAAATTAGGTATTTATATATTTGAATATATTTTACTATCTACAAGAGTAGCAAGGTGTATTTAGAAAAAAAATTTAATACTTACGTGTTGTTTATTTCTTTAAATCAATATTTGATTTAAATGTATTTCTATTTTCATTAAATGCCATTTTCAAGTTGCCTTCTTCAATTACATTATAATATAACTGTAGGTGGTATAATTTACTACATATATAACCACAATATTATGAAATATTTATAAAAAATAAAATTAAACTTTTGCGGCAACTATTTAGCCACTTTTTGGCCAAATTTGTTGAATCACACAGATCTGCCGCCTGCTTTAGTTGACGTGCGTTTGTTTGTGTTTTTTATGAGCTGCCACGACAAGAAGAAGAAGAAGAAGTCCTGCGTGAGGCAGGGAGCAGCATAGGGATGCAGTAGGGACAGCGGCATGAGCTGGAGCAGGATGAGCAGCAGGAGAGCGTAGGGGTAGCTGGTCAAGACTACACAAATTGTTGGTCTGACCGTGTCCGTGTCCTTTGTGTGTTTGTTGCTCTGTCTCACTTTCTTATGTGTTGTTTGTCGTGCGTTGTTGCTGTTGTTGTTGTTGTTGCTGTTGCTGCTGTTGTTGTTATTTTTGTTGTTGTCTGCTGACTCGTTCATTGTGCTTGCACCATAAATCGCTTCCGTTTATGTTTTAGAGCCACACAATGGCGAAAGTGCGAGCCGAAGCAGCTGAAGATGAAGCAGGAGACAGAGACGCAAACGGAGAGGTGAAGGGGGTGGAGGAAGAGGAAGCAGCGACATCAATGGCGGCAGTCAACAAAATAGTCAACGTCGCAGTCGGCGTCGCTGCTGATCACAAGCGTAAACAATAAAGTTTAAAACAACTAAGCCAGATACAAAATGTTCTGCCAGGGAGGGGAGGGCGACATCAGCGCTGGAATTTCATTTCGCATTGTCTGTGAGTGTGTGTGTGTGTGTTTGTTGTGTATCTGTGTGTGTGTGTGTGTGTGTGTTTGTTGTGTGCTGTTTTATGGCAACGGCTCGCTTCACGCTCTTGACCATGTGACCAGCAAGCCGTGTCAGTCATTTTGAGCGCCGTTACGCTCTCGTGCCGCCCCTCAAAGTGGGTGAGAGAGTGAGAGAGAGAGGGGATTGAGCGGAAGAGGGCAGCGGCAAGAAAGAAATCTCATCTTTGTGTTTGCACTTAGCCTCCCCCTTCCACCCCTCCCCCTTGGCTGTGCCTGTCCAGCCTTGCCCTGGAATAAAATAAGTTAGTCCCAGGCGGAGGCAACTCTGCAGCCAACGTCCTGTCCATGTCCCTGGACGGGACACTGGCAACGCACACAGCTCATGTTGACTTTTCCTATTTGAAGTCCGTTTATTTCTTTTACACTTGCTCGAGCCATGCCCCCTAGCACGCCCCTCCCCCTCCCCAACCCGCTGCTCTTCTATTCGCACTCCTTCGCATCCGGTCGAGACTTGAACTGGCAGTGTTGTAAAATGAAAAGTTTTCCACTCGCCTGCCAAGTGGCAAGCAGTGCAATCCCCCTCCCTACCCACCCCTCTCCTACCCCTCCCCCTGTGACATTTCAGGAACATAAGAAGCAGCACAAACAGAGCCAGAAAATGCAGTTGCTTAGCCCAAAAAAGTTTTAATGATGCCAGAGATACTGGATTTCGGAACCAAATCCCATTGTTATATGTGGTAGAAAGGCGAAGGTTTAGATCTTGGCTCTGTTTTGAGAATATATATATAAATATAGTATAACTGTAACTATTTTAAAATTTCTGTAAAGTGGAGAAAGGTTTAGGGAGAAAGGGGCTCCTCCCTTGCGTTACACTCTATTTCCGGACTGTGCATTCCCGACCCCCCAACACTTCAGGTTTCCATAATAATCCTAGAAATTCAATTGATTTATTATTAATATTATTATAAATATTTTAGAAACCTTTCATAACGTTCCCTGGCCCGCTTGACATCTCCTTTAGCTCACTTATTTCTAAACATATTTCACCTTGTGACCTCTCAGCTTTATAATAGTATACTTCCAAACAATTTCCTTGATCTGAAGATCTGCCTTTCCCTTCTCGCCCTCCCCCCTTTAATTATTGTTTTAGCTGAGCTTAACTTTAATATGAAACCCAAACTGAACATTTTAGCCACGCTCTGTTGTACATTATTTGGCAATACCCTGCTCCCTCTCTCTCCTTTATTCCTGGCACTTTTACTCCCCCCCCCTCCTCTACCCTTCCCCCATGACACCCCCTAAGCAATCCCTTTTGCATGCCTTTTGACACACACCTGTGCGCATTCTCATGGCGACCCCTTGGCTTAATGTTGTAACAGACAACCGCAGAACAACAATGGGTCGTGGGGCAAAACACCTCAGCACACACACACACACCTGCACACACACACACCTGCACACACACACACCTGTACACACACACACACACATACAGCTCACATGAACAACTTCCACACCATTTACAGTTCATTGAATTTTCCTGATAAATACGCATAATTTGTATACATTTATACGAAATACATATACATTGTGAGCATACACAGGGGCACTCGGTAGCACAGGGGCACACAGTGGCACACAGGGGCACCCTATCCCAAGTTGGGTGCGTGATTTGCCGCATTCTGCTTCAATGAGTTGGCAACGCTTGGGCGGGGGGAGAGGGAGGCAGAGGCAGAGGCTGACACTGAGACGTGTCGTAGGTGCCTGGGAGCCGACATCGGGTCGCCCATAATTACTTTTAAATAAGCAAAATGTCTGCCTGATGATAAGCCGCACAGAGTTGCCACCCCCTACCACCTTCCATCCTCTCCCTCAGCTTCAGCGGCAGAAAACATCAAAAAGTTTTGTACATTAAATCAAGCATCCTTCGCATCCAACGTATCCATCGTATCCCACGTATCCTTGGCATCCCCAGCGTGGCCCTTTTTTTCGCCTGCTCCGTTGATTTTCCGTTAATTTCCGCAACGCGGCAATCGTTGACTTTTCAACGCGGCCAGAGGGGGCGGAGGGAGTGGGAGACAGAGAGAGAGGGAGAGTGAGAGAGGCAGACAGCGCGCCAGCTGACGTCAAACACACTGGAGAGCCATTAGCAGGCGCACAGGGGCTCTGTTCTGGGGGTTTTTTATACACCCCCTGCCACTACGCCCCTGGCCACCCACACATGCTAATACACACATTTCCTTCCCCACCCACACACACACACACACACACACACACTCACTCACAGAGGCGGCGCCATTGTTGTTCCCATGTCGAAGTCGTTGATTTTTCGCATTTCAGCCTTTTTCACGCTTCCTCCTCTTTCACGTTTTCACTTCTGCTTTGTTTCCGTGACCTTCCCCTCTTTCTCTCTCTCTCTCTCTCTCCCACTCTCTCTCTCGTTCTGCCTTTTAAATGCGCGCGAATGAGTAATTTCTGTTTACACACTTTCTAAATAAAGATTTATGTCGCACGGCGGCACGTGCCGCCTTTTCCACCTGCCGCCTTAATAAACCGTGTGCAGTTTATTTGCCCAAATTGATTAGTTCGATTAGGCTGATATCTGAGTTACCCCCCCCCCACGAATAACCGTAATACCCGCTTGAGTTGCGACAAGGTTTAGGGCTCAACACGCATTCGAGCAGCAAGTGTGAATGGAGGAAGGAGTGTGTGTGTGAATGTTGTAAGGCAGCAGAACGAATGCAGCCTGAGTAGAGGTATATACTCATACATATACCCTGTAAATATTTTCAGCAGAATATCCCTAAACATGCATAGAAATTATTTTAATCAAATTTTACATAATTTTCTTTGAATTCTGTTGATTTAAATGACTTGTAAGTTCTGCATTTATAAAATTTAAATACCATAAAGTATTGAATAATACCATAGTATAATATAAGATTATAATATTATATAGCATTGAATCTTTAGGTTTTAAAATTCAAGTTCAAATTCTAAACTTCTGTCTTTTCTTCATATTCTTCTAAATTAAATTACTGATATCTTAAAAGGCTCTTAAGTATTGAAAGAGCAATTGTATATATTTTTATATTCACCCCAAACCTGCTGCAGTCTTTGCCCTTTAGGTATACCACATATCGAAATAAGACCCAGCTAATTTTCTAATAATTATCTAATTAAATCAGTAATAAAACGAATAATCTCATAGGGGATCTTAAGTACACAGGCTATGGAAATAATTCCTGCCTTTGCCCTTTCAAAATAAATATGTACATATCAAAATGTCGCTAGTATCTGGGTGTATAGATCTGTATATATTTCTAAATATATTTCTGTATATATCTAGGTATATATCTATGTATACATATGTCTCCGACAATTAGTTCTCATAAATGTCAATAGAAACTTAGTTATATCTGCCCGATTTGGGCGTTTAGTGAACACAAAAGTAACTTGCTTGGCAATCTAATTAGACCAATTAATTCTGGGGGTTCCAGTTCAAAGTTCAGTGATTTGTTGCTGCCGGCCTTGACCCAGCACACCCCTCCCTTTCCTCCTACCCAAAAATATCATCGCCAGGTGGCGCTGGCATAAATGTTTGATAAAGCGAAACAGAAAACTTCTCCAGCTTGTGCTCGTGGGGTTATTAGTTAATAACTATTTGCTCTTGTTTATTTATAATGCCGACATAATTGCCGCTACGTGCCCACTGTGCGCGCCACCTGTCGCCCGAAAATAGACGAGCAGCCAATCGACTCCATTGGGCATTGTAATTTAATGGGGTCTGTCGCACAATTATTTTCCAATTCACAGACCCCAAAAACGGGTTGGGCAGGGGAAGAGGGAGAGGCGGAAATTTGCCAGGCGTGTTGTCAAGTTAATTCGCTGCACACACACACACCCAGCAGGTGCTGAAGTTTGGCTAATTAATAGGCACAGAGATTTTTTTTAACTGGCTGCGGGCAGCTGAGCCCAGGCAGCAGGCAGGCAGCGGGTCACGTCGCCAAACAATGCGGGCAGCAGCTCCGGCAGCGGCAGCGGCAGCGGCAGCGGCAGCGGCAGCTGCGTCGTGTCCTCAACCTGCGTGTCTGGCAACGTTTTGTACCTGCACCGAGAGAGTTGCCAGGTTGAGGTTCCTCCGCCGCTGCACGTTGCAAAGTTATTACTAATTTTAAATTTATGTGCATTTAATTGAAATTCGGCAGGGGCAGCCACAGTTGCCACATTCGCTGGAGCTGACCCACTTGGCCCGCTTGCCGCAGCGAATCGAACATGGCAAACAAGTTGCAAACAAGTCACCAAAATCGCATGCAACATAAATTCTCTCTCTCTCCCTCCCTCTCTCTCTCTCTCTCTCTCTCTCTCTATCTGTCTTGCAACCAATGCCA
The DNA here is from genome assembly GCA_018901885.1 of Zaprionus kolodkinae. Classification (NCBI taxonomy): domain Eukaryota; kingdom Metazoa; phylum Arthropoda; class Insecta; order Diptera; family Drosophilidae; genus Zaprionus; species Zaprionus kolodkinae. Next base: position 2,070,454 of record JAEIFM010000288.1, on the reverse strand, counting down.
ATGCCAGCTCCCGTTGCACGCAGCAGCGCAGCGCGTCTCTGCGCTTTTTTGTTGCCTCCGCTTGTCGCGAAATTTATTACGTTAATTAAAATAATTCGTAATTAATAAGAAAAAGATGCCGGCACAGTATGACAATTGCCGCAGATTGTGGCAGAGGCTTCCCCTGCCCGCCTGTGCCACATTTGCAGCTGCAGGCAGCCCTTTTTTTGTATGTTTGTTTGTACGCTGTGGCAACTCTGTTTTTGTGTCTAGTAATGCGGTGCGCATCAATTATGAATGCAGTGTGCCCCCGGCGCTGCCTCTGTCCCTGTTCCAGCCCCTGCACCAGCCTCTAGCTCCGTCTCTGCCCTTGCCCCTGCCTCTGCCTCCGTCTCCTCCTGCTACTGCCCCTACCCCCGCCTCTACAGTCTGTGCCAGCCGTATACGCCCACTCGGTGAGTTTCTCACGGTTTAAAACGAATTTAATATGCTCTTTGCACTATTTTAATCCAGCTCCTTAGCTCGCAGTGACCACAGTGCACAGTGGGGGTGGCCAATTGTCCATAAAGTGGGTTAACTTAGGGTGTGCGAGTGTATTTTTTGGATTTAAGTATGGTCTGTATATCACACAAGAGTTCGTTGTGCACTTGTGGACCTTAAGTGTTTCTAATTATATTAAATAAGTTGTTTAACTAGCTATATTCCCGCTAAATAAATTTCTTTCACTCAATCCCCCCTTTATAAATAGATAAATTGAAGAGTTTATTATATATACATATCGATAGTTTATCACAGTTTATCGTATCGGACCTCATCATATCTTCACATAATATGTGAATATGTGACACATATGCTTGAGGCCAGCTCTTGTGGGTATATCGATGTTATAAGGCGGATTATGAGAGAAAATCCAGTAAGAGAGAGAGGGAGAGCGGGAGCAATAGGGAAAAGGACAAGATACAGAGGGATTTTTCAATAAATTATAATTATAATAATAATATACGTATCAATTAATTAACATACTACATTATTCTTCGACCGTTTTTTCTCAGCAATTTTCTGCGCAATTCTTTGCCCATTTGTCCCACTGTCCCCAGGCAAGCTGCACTTGTGCCATCGCTGCCCATCGCTGCCACTCATTACATTATTTTCGTGTGTTTATTGTTTCTTTGCACTACGCCGCCGCCATCGTCGTCGTCATCGCTGCTGCCTGGCGCCCTATTGTTCCTCCACTTGCCGAGACTGCTCCGTTCCCTGCCCGCCACTCCTCCTCCTCCTTCTCCCCATCTGCCCCACTTCAATACGCACAGTGTGCTGCTGCTGCTCCTGCTGCAGTTTATTATGCAGCAGCGCACCCCCAATGCGGATCGGGTTGCGCAGGTTGCAGCCAGCGCGCCTGACAATGAGTTTTTAGTTTGTGCAACTGGCCGATACCGACGTCGCCGTCGACGCTGGCAATGTTTGCTGTCATTGCAAATTTTCGAGTTTGACAGCTAACAAGCACAGCCAGAACCAGAGCCAGAGCCAGAGACGAAGCCAGAAGCAGAGCCAGAGCCGGAGACGTGAACGGAGCCCGAGTTGGACGTGGCGACTGCCTGCTGCAGTCTCTCCCTCTCCCTCTCCCTCTGCCTGCCTTGACGCACAGCGTCTTTGCTTAAGTGGCGCTACGCAGTGGCAGCAATACAGCTTCTCCCTCTCCCGCTCCCTCCTTCCTCCTCCCTCCGCTCGTGCAACCCTTTTCCCCCGCATTACTTCTGTGTTCCCTTTGGCGGGTTATTAAGCCGCGCTGAGTAGTGGCTGCCCATACGTAGGATTCAGGCATGTTCCGTGCTGTGCTCTCCCTCTTCTGTATACCCAGTGTGGTGGTCTTAACGCTGTCAATCCGTACGGTACAATGGAAGTTTTGTCCAACGGTTTGCGGCATTAGAACTGATTAGCCATGTTCTTGGTCATCTCTTCTCCCTCTCTCTCTCTCTCTTCCACTCTCTCTGTCTCTCTTTTTGTGTGTCTTGCTCATTGTTGTACTCGCTCTCTGGTAATTTGGTGGCACAGTCCTTGTCCATCTGGCTGTAAAATAGCCGTAATTAATGTGGACTTGCCTGGCCAAGATTAGCTCTATGTACGCTGAAAGAGAGGATTGAGTCTTCCTCTATACTGAATTGGGATCTTACTGTATAAGGCTTGGATTTTCAGTATGTCTTTTGTAATCTTTCTCTCATATTATTTGCGTAGTGGAATTTATAACATAAACCTTAAATAAATACTCTAGCTTCAAAAAAGGACTTTCAATTTATTTTTAATCTATTTTTGGAGCGATAAAGAGGTGTGATCTATTTATAAATTAATCCAGCAGATACTGCACTGTAATATGAGTATTTGCACAAAATTTACTGGCTCTAACTTGTAGAAGCTCTGAGATATAGGTGTTCATACAGACATGCTTGTTTAAAATTAGAAAAAAATACAACTTACTTTAGTCAGACTTGCACAGTACAAACCCGAGACTTTTTGTTCCTCTGCCTAGCTAAATACTCTTTCCAACTAAGGTCGAGATCGTTGTACTCGAACCGAACTCAACCCACTTTGCGTGGCTGCACTCGGCATTCAATTTCACTTCAAGTTCATTCAGAATCCAAAGATTTCGATAGGTTGAACCCTTCGCCAATGGTGACAAGGCACTTTCTGCGTAGTTCTCTATGCGAGGACCACCAAAACGCACTTCTCTCTCTCTCTCTCTCTCTCTCCCTCCCTCTCCCTCTGTGATACATATGTTTATGCCAATTTTCCTATTACATAAGTGAGTCAGCCGAATGGAGGAGGAAAGCAGCGTAGCAAGTTGATGTGGATAAGTCAACTAGCGGAAGATTCGTGCCTGCGGAATCTGGACGAGTCATCATTACTTTGATTCGATTTGTTCGAGTAGCGAGTACAATTTATGCACTTATTTGCTACTGTCCATAATGCTGCGTCTGCCTGGGTTCCATAAATGGAAATGTGCAAATCCCTGGAGCGCTCTTTAACTGGTCCTTGACTTGCTGACCCAGTTGGCCAGTTGGTCGCCTCCATGGCCTTTTCTCTCTGTTGGCCTGGCCCCGGCCCGGCCTAGCCTGGCCTAGCCTAGCCTAGTCTGGCCTAACCTACTAGCTTAGACAGCGACAGCGAGAGAGAGACAGAGACAGAGATAGACCCCGATTCAAGCCCCGCCCGGTTCGCCAGACACTCCGCTGTACATAGATTCCTATAGATATCTTCGCTGTATAGTTTTGCGCCACAAACAATATTTATCCGCAACATATTCGTATTTATATGCCATGCTTTTCCACTTGAATTCCTTGGCGCTGCTATTTATTGCTCTTAAGTCAGCATAAAGATGTTTTCAGAGAGTTGCTCCAAAGGTCAACACTGCAGCTCGCGCCAGTCATCGTCATCGACAGCCCCATGCTCGACAGGCGAAGGCTACACGCAGAGAAAAGCACGAGTGGGTTCTGAAGGGAAGGGGAAATAAATATAGAAAATAATGAATAAATATAGATGTGATTAAGATATAGGGAAAAGGTGCTTGGAATATAGTAGATTGAAAAGATCGAAAAATAAATTTAAATATTAATATTAAGGTTGAAAAGAAATAGAGAATATAAGAAAAAACCCTGTAAAATGTGTAGATGATTAAAAAAAAAACCGAAGAAAAAATATTTATATAATTATTAAAGTAATTATAATATGGAGGAAAATACATCAGGCTTGTAAAGCGTTTAAATAATATAATATAAAATTGATAATTCCCATAAATTCCTAATAAAGCAAAGCGTTGCAAGGAACAGTTTGACTATGATCTCTATATCATATATCTGGAATCTAAGTGTACTAAGGGTACACTGATGATAATACTGATAACTTACAGTTTACATTTTATAAATTACTTTATCCATTATTTCTCTCAGTGTACCGCTCATCTGCTGCCTCTGCGCTGCCTCTCTTTGACTTTCACATTAGTTTTGCGTGGGTTTCTATCCCTCAGCCACCGTCGCCTCACCGCCTCCCCCCCCCACCCACACCGACCCAGTGCACTCAGCAGCGACGGCGTGCTCTATCGTTCATCGAGTACATTATCAGCTTCAGCATCAGCATCATCATCAGCCGAGGCAGAGGCTGAGGCAGAGGCAGAGGCAGCAATAACAACGTCATCAGTTTTTGGGTCTTGGCGCTGACTGAGCCGTTATCCGTTTGGCCAAATCAGTTGGCCAATTCCTTTTGATTACCGCACCCTTTTGCAGCTCCGGCTCCATCTCCGGCTGGGGCTTTGTTTTCTGGGCTTAGGTCATCCATAAATTGTTTGGCTCGAAAGTCAATTATTGATATAGGATTTGCACTCATGATTATCATGAAGGCAGCCCCCAACTGGGTCAGTGGAGTGTGCGATAGAGGGGCGATTGTCTATTGTCTCCACTCCACTCTCCTCTCCATTCCTCCCTCTCTCTCTCTTTCCCTTTGCGAGTTCAATGCCGCCTCTCGCATTGCTTGCAGCTTGTTGCACGTTACGCTACGCTACGCGATAAGCTGCGCATCCATTAGCGTATCTTGTGGTCCTCCATCTCCATCCCGGGCTAAGCAAATTGTAGCACTCATAATTTGTTTTTGATTGCCTGGCACTCTCTGCCTGGACCCTCAAGTACCTACGATGTCGTCGTCTCCGTCGTCGTCGTCCTAAGCAAACCGAAAAATATATTTATAAATCCCAACAAGTGCCCCAGCTGCCTCGCTAAGGGACACTTGAAGCGCCGGCGCAAACAAAAACAGGATTGCGACAGGTCTCGCCGAGAGGCAGAACCCGGTGCCGGTCCCAGTTCCAGTCCCAGTTGCAGTCGCAGTCCCTGTGCCAGACAGCGACAACTTGTCCCACTCCTGTCCCATTGTCGGCATCTTTTCTCATATCTTGCTGGCGCTTCCGTTGCAAGATGCAAATGCAGCCCATTCCCCCCACTCCTTCTCCAACTCAGCTCCGAGTCTTTTGACAATATTTGCGCGCCTTGACAATAAAACGCAAGATGAAGTTGCTCCTCCCGCTCTTCCCTGCTCTCCTTTCTCTCTCTCTCACTCGCTTTGGGTCATTGAAATTTCATGGTAAATCAAAAAATTGTTGTGGTTTTTTTCCTCTGCTTTTTCTTTTGTTTATTATTTGTTTTTTCGTTCTAGTTCATTTCGTTATGTTGTTGTGGCGCCCCCAACGCATGCCGCAGACCTTGTGGCACGATGGCACCACTTGTGGCGGCTTCCTTTGAGACACACACACTAAGAGAGGGAGAGGGGGAGAGGAACGCCGACAGGATGTCGATTGCATTTGTTTACTGCACTCGCCCAACAATAATTTCCAGCGGGCACATTTAATGAACAGGTGCTCCTCCAACTGGCCGCAGGTAAGCGGGGGCTTAATTTGCCAAGTGCACACACAGGCAGGAGGAGTAGGAGGAGCAGACAAAGGGTAGCTGGTATAGTGGTCAGAATTGAGTGCCGGCATCCACATCGCCACACAGACACACAAATGGCATTTAATCTCAAAGCGCATCGCCAGATTTACGCGCTAGACAAGATCAAAGCGTCAACTTAGCATTCAACAGGCCACCAATCAGTGCGGCCCAGAGATAGCGACAGGCCCGCAATCCCTGCAACCCTGCAATGGGACCAGCCTCAGCTTGGGTCTGGTTCTGGCTCTGAGTCTGGACCACAAGCCACAAGTTGCGGCTACTTGTGCAGCGGATTATGGAAGATGGAGTGGAAGTGCCAAGTTGACCAGGCCAAGGAGGCTACGAGGCATCTAATCAATAAATTAGATGCGCTCTGATTGCACTCCCAGTTGGGCAATGCAACTCTCGCTCGCAACCTCGATAGACACAATCGTATTTATGAATATCGGTTATCGATGCCACTTTGCATTGTTCGATTCGATTTTACTGCATGGGTTGGGCTAATGGAAGACTATATCTTTATGCCGAATTTGGTGTCCAAAGCGAGTTTATTGCAACCTCTATGAGATGGTACATTAAAGAGATGGAAGAAGTGATAGAGTGAAAGAAAGGCAGAGCAGAGAGAGAGAGACAGTGAGACAGTAGGAGTGAGCTAAAGAGATGTAAGTCGAGATAATTAGTGATGCTGATCAAGAACATATATGTATATATGCATACGTAATGCAGGCCTCAGGCTGTTCACAACAGTTTTTTTTTTTTGGCTTCAATCACTTATAACTTTTTCAAAAATCATTCGTTTTTACTCGAATATGACTTTTTGAACACGGTATTGTGCCTAAAATAATTCTACATTTAAATAGTCATAGATTTTGGAACTTCAATTTTTTCAAAAAATTGAAATACTTTTCCAATCTATGCAACCCAAATAAAAACCCACTTACTTTTTTTTTTTTTTTTTTTTTTTTTTTTTTTTTTTTTTTTTTTTTTATATTTTTTTTTTTTTTTTTTTTTTTTTTTTTTTCCTTTTTTTTTTTTTTTTTTTTTTTTTTTTTTTTTTTTTTTTTTTTTTTTTTTTTTTTTTTTTTTTTTTTTTTTTTTTTTCCCCCACCCCCTTTAAAAATTTCGAAAATTTTTCAAAAAATTTTATATTGATTTTTTGCTTAAAATCGATTAGAATATTCAAAATTAACTTAAAAATCCAATCCGCAGCAAATTCGAATATAAAATATGGAAAATATGCATATTTTATCGCTTTTTCATGGTTTTAGATACATACATAAATATCAATGGAAATCACATTGCAACTATATACATTTTAATCGAAACCATAACAATGCCATAATATAAATATTCAACTCAGATTCAAATAGTCGCGAACCACTGTGCACGGCCAAAGCGAGTCATAAATGTACACGCAACATTAGCAACAATAATTTTGCAATAATGTTGCTGTTGCTGTTGTTGTTGCTGCATGTATCTGTGTGTTGTTTGTGCACGAGACTGCGCCTGCAACATTTTGTAGCACACTTTGTCAACAATGTTGCCAGCGTGGCGTGGCGTACGGCTGAAGGCATCGCATGCGTGCGCGGATTAGCCGAGGGACCGCCAACAGACTGCGCGGACTGCAGGCTTAAGTGGCAACTGCGAGAGGGAGAGAGTGAGAGAGAGAGGCAGAGAGAGAGAGAGAGAGAGAGAGAGAGGGGGCAGCTCGACTGGTTCGAATCTGCGAGCGATAAATAAGCGATAACATTTTAATGGTCATTTCGCGACGCGGCTTAGCACATGTTAACGCATCGCTGCAGCTGCTTGGGGTTTGCCAGGATGGGGTAGGGACAGGAGGAGAGAGAGAGAGAGACCAGGAGTAGCAGGGGGAGTAGCAGACGCAGGGGCCACAGTGGGACGACATTACTCAATCAGCGCGCTGCTGGCTGATTAATGCAGCTCTCCCTCCCGCCGGACGTTGTTGTCGACAAGTGAGTGGAGTCACTGCATCCGGTCGTGGACGTCATACAGTCTGCTACAATCTGTGGCAAGTGCAACGTTACATGCCGCATGCCACATGCCGCATGCCGCCACGATGACAAGTGTCAAAACGCGAGCCAGGTAGACAGCAGATTTCACTCATTTAAATTGGCATGATTTACGTAAAGGGAGCTGTCTTTCCTCCTGCTCTTCCCCTTCCCCTTCCCCTGCCAAGACAGCACCCCTGGTGACTTCTGCAACTGTGGCAAATTCCAGCAGCATGCAACAAGCCGCAGCAACAGCAACCACAGCCCTGTTGCAAAAAGGAAATGACAAACAACAAGGCACAAAGAGCAAAGACAAGATGTGCTGACAGACGGGAGACGGGACTGGGGGGCTGGGGGGCGGAGCAGGGCGTGGTAGGCGCTTGGCTCCTAAGTCTAGAGTAGCTGAGGGTCGCCGCATGTCGCCTTGCCAGAGCTGTCGTCCTACTCCTGCTCCTACTCCTCCTGCTCCTCCTTCTTCTCCTCCTCTGCGTCGCTTGCTGTGCATGCAAAGTGTTGAATAATTTGTTGCGAAATATTTCTAGTTGCACACGTATCCGTTTCGCTAGGTGCACCACACAAAAATGTCAATGAGGAGAAGACAAATAAAATACTTTATGGTTTTTTTATGACACTTGCAAAAACAGGCTGTGGGTAAGTTTAGTAAATCAACATTAAATAGAAGAAAGATACAATAAATTGTATACTCTAAATTAGAAAAAATAAATAAAACCTATAGTATTTTCCAAAATATTTTAATTAAACTCATGCCATAGGGAAACTTTAGTGTAGTTTAAATTGTATTAGCATTGCATCCTTAACTTTGAAAATAATTAGTAAAGTCTATTTGATTTTTTTTGCCATAGAGTACTCTCAAAATCAAAAATCAAAATCATTTGAATATTTTTAAAATCATTAAAGACTAAAAGACTTAAAGTAATATAAATAATAAGCATTTAACAATTTTTAATATAGATTATATAATACTGAATATAATTAGAATATAAATTGATATAATAATGAAATAAATAATAATAATAAATAAGGCAATTACTTTTAAAATAAACCACCAGATTACTTTCAGAACTTATAGTGTCAGCTTTTCCCACTTATTTCATCCAATGAGCTTTCAAGCTCTTTGAAAAGCTTTCCCAACATGCTGCACTAGTTGCCCTTTGTCTGGTGGCAGGCTTGTTAGTGTAATGTGCAACATGTTGCAGACTCGACTAGGACGCGTCGTTGGCTGCGTTGCAGTCGCTGCGTAATTAAGTGGGCGACAGCCTGGTAAATGCAAATTTTTGTGTCTTGTCGCCGCGCTGCCGACGCCAGCAGCAGCAGCAGTGGCAGCGTTACGGCAGCAGATGCCGTCGACTGATATGCGCGATAAGCAAGACGCGCTGTTGTTGCTGTCGCAGTTGCTGTTGCTGCTGTTGCTGCTGCTGTTGTTGCTGCTGCTGTTGTTGCTGCCACCGATAAGCACTCGCCTATGATCTATGATCTTGACCTTGTCCTGCTGCAGCAGGGGCAGCGACAGCCGCCGCTGCAGCAGCTTTAATTAAAATGTCAAAACTGGTTTAATGGCGTTAATGAAGGAACACTTGGCCAACACAATTTGGCAGCTGGCAGCTGCTGCTTGCTGCTGGCTGCTAACGTGGCCAACTGAACCGAAGTGTCGCCTGCTTGTCGCCTGCTTGTCCCATGTCCGTCGTCCGATCCGAGGCTGACATTGCTGGAATACCTGCGCGACTCTGCGTGGTTGTTGTGCCGCAAATTGTGGCGACTTTGAAGTCGGCGACACGCTGATTTATTGTCCAGCCAACAAATGTGGCAACGGCGTTTTCTAATGCCGCCAACAAAATGGAAAGTTTGTCCACCCCCCAACCCCCTCCCCCTCCGCGTTCCACTGCGCTCTCCTTCGATCCGCTTTGACAGTTTGCGTACCGCCAATTGATTTATAGAAATCAAATCAAAGCGAACGTTTAACCCATTGCTACAGCCATTGTTTGCCATTGCTATCTCTATCTCGCTCTCTCTCTCGCCCACTCTTGCTCTCTCTTTCTGTCGTGGCTGAGCTTGCTGCGGCTCCTTTGGAACGCATAATTAATGATCGACATTCATCGTTTGGCCAATACCATCGAGAGAATCATATTGCAGTGAGTATATGCATGCTATATTCTCTGCTATAATGCTATAAATCGATCATATTCGATTACCATATATCTTTGCTATAAAATTAGTTGAGAAAGTAAAAGCTAAGCTTATTCGTATAGTCAATAAAGATTTTGAACTAAATATGTATGGACAGTAGAGTATTAGTATGTGCAATAAACATATGCAACACATACTATAAATCTTCAACCTATTAGTTATGGTAGATATGTTTATTCCTTTATAATTTATTGAAGCTTTAAAAAGATTTATATTAAAAGAAAATCTATATATAGACAGACTAGAAAATCTATATATTGACAGACTAGACAATTAGTATTATAATGTGCTATAAACATATGTTTCAAATACCCGATTTATTTTAAAACTAATAATTTTAGCTGCAGTATATATTATAAGCCATACAAATTACTATAGTAATCGAAGTATGTATAAATATATCACAAATCATCTGCAAGTCATTGAGCTTTAAAGAACATTCCTATAAAATGACATATTCATTTGCTATAAAGATAATCTCTCTCTGTGCTATAAAATCTAAAATACTCTGTGTATGCCCTGTGAAACCTTTAAACCCATTCCCTCTAGGACAGACTGGCTGTTCGTGTTTGATCATTGCAATTCGGTTATTAGTACACATTATATAATCATTTGGGGGCGATCGTTAAGCTGTCAGTTGCTATAAAATAATCAACTCATTGCAGTGTCTATTGTTGTCTTTTTCTGTCTCCCTCTCTCTCTCTCTCTCGGTAACAAATAAAATACTGACACTGCCCGCCTAAGCGCTAACTGTGTGTCATTTCCAGCCAGACGGAACCCTGCTAGTTTTTAAGCCGACTCCCACCCTGCCCGGCTACGCCCCTGCTCCGCAGCAGCAGTCCCCCCTCCCCACCTCTACGCAGTAGTTGCAGTTGCGTCGTCTGTTCCAGACTGCACTCGTTGCACACGAATGGGAGCAGGAGGGGGAGGAGGAGGAGGTGGATGGGACAAGGCACTGTGCAGCGACTTGGCGGGCCCCATGTCTGAAAAGTTGTGTGATTTATTTGGTCGGCTCACGTGTGTGTGTGTGAGTGTGTGTGTTGTTGTTTTTTATTCACCCGCGCTGCGCTTTTTATTATGGCAAAAAATATTTTTTATTATTTTATTGGTGCGCACTCGAGTCGAGTTGCGAGTGGCGTGGAGAGGCCTGGATGGAGAGAGAGAGAGGCCTGGGGAGCTGGGATGCTGTAAACACAACTGCCATGCATATCCATGAGCCAGCAGACGGATCGACAATTCAGATTCGTATATATACATATATATAGATATATATATTCATGCGTATATTGTACGTGCATTCATTATTTTACTCGGTTTGCTCGCGTTTCGTGCAACAATCTGTAGACACAATAAATTACCAATTATATTTTCATTTCATATTTCTGTCATTGATTTCACTACCAAAGGAAGGAGAGAGAGGGAGAGACGGTGCCAATCTACGCCGTCTCCCCCCTCTGGCCAACGACCGCAACTCATGGTCGACTGGTCGACTCTGGTCCTCAATCGGCATCAAATTAACCGACTTTCAATTGAATCCCCGGCGATTTCTCTTCCTACCCCGGCGGCCACGCCCACTGAATGCAAATCAATTCAGATCCCACTTGCATAATCGAAGCTATTATGCTAGTAAGTAATGCTTAATGAATATCTTAATTGATTTTATTCGCATATAATACTTTATAGGGGTGTATGTATGTTTGAGATCCGGGAAAGGTTTCTCAACAGCTTGAAAATAATAAAATACGACTAAGTTTCTATATTCATCTGCTACTTTTCTCTGATGAATTTTCTTTGAAAAATATTACTTTTGTTGGAATATACCAGTTTCAAGGCTCAGGATCAGAGAGTACATCCACCTATGTTGTATTTCATGTCCAATAAAGGTGTATATATATTTTATATATTTAAGTATTTGTTTATATTTATTTATATATTTATAAATTTTTTTTAGATCACGCAAGGCTTGCTGAACTGCTTAAAAATATAAAAAAAAATTTTCCATATTCCCATTCTAAACCTAATCCTTTCTTTTCGCTGATGAATATTCTTCTATAAATATTCCTATTGTTGCAATATACTTGCTTCAAGCCTCCGGGTCCTACTTTGCTTTAACTCTTCGCCCATAATTCTCAATCAAATTTGTCTAGTCAAGCCAAGCTGTGCCGGCTTTGAGTTTTGCATGCACACTTGCCTCGCTCGCGACTCTAATGAAAGTTAGCAGCCGGAAAACTGCAATCTTAACGCCGCAGAGCTGAAAAGCCAACAGTGCCTCCTACTCATCCTCACCCACCCATCCTCCCCAACCAGAAGTAACAGTAAAAGCAACAGAGCTGGGGATACAAAAAAAGAATGCTCCTTGAGCAAAGAGAAAACGCGAAAATCCTTTTATTTGCCTGTTTTTATTTTCGTCTGGCCTTCTGTTTTAGCACTACGAGAGTAGTAGACGCTGTCTATATGGCCGCCTGCTGTTTATTTCTCTTTGCTTACCATAAAATAGGAAGAAATCCAGGGAGTAGCTAGCCCAAACAACCCTAAGCCCCCAGTCAGACGGCGGGAGAGAGAAAGAGAGAGAGAGAGAAAGATTTCCCTGCGACCCCATTAAACTGCAGAGTGGAAATCAAAAGTCGCAGTTAAAGTGTCTAGAAAATTGCGCTTGCATTAAATAAATGAAACACTTCGCAGACAAAGTGACCCTGGTCAGCGGCACAAATAGGGGTTGGCTCTAGAGTTCCCCCATCCCCCCCATTGGGTCCTGGTCGGGAGTAGAAGAGAGCAGAAGATGAAGTTGGGCTATGAAAATTGTTTAAAAAAATTTGAAGAATTTGAACAAAGCGAAAAAGGAGTCCAAAGAGTGAGGCGAAACGAACGGGAGAAAAGGAGAAAATCAAATGAATGGACAACTAAAGAGATAGTAGAAAACTTTAAAGAATATTTGCATGAGAAACTCTATTAAATTCGTCTTATATGACAATTTTCTGTCTGTATGAACGTCTATATCTCAGAAATCGAAAGAGTTAGAGCCAGCAAATTTTGTAGAAATATTTATAGATACTTTAGTAACTTTAAGTTTATTTTTTAATTTTGCCTTGCTTTCGAAAATTGATGAAAATGAGATTACAAATAAATTTTTCACTATAAATACATTGCAGATTATTTTCTATGCATTTATTTTCAAAGCATAGTACATCTTTTAATGAATTACTTCCCCATATTTCCCGAGTAAATTGTGCATGCATTAAGCAAATGAAAACGCAGCCACGACTCCCTCGATAGGGTCAGTTTTTTGGGGGCTGGCGAAGGATGCGCAGGGAAAAAAAACGTGCTGCTTTTTTTCAACAAATTTTTTTTTTTTATATATTTTGAGGGCTTTGGAGAGCAGGCTTTTTGATTTATGAAGTGTAAATAAATGTTAATGAAAAATATTAGTCTAGGCGGGGGAAGGTCTCGAGCCACGACTTACCCCACTAGACAAGCCCACGTTCGGTCTCAGTCAGTTGGAATGCTGAATTCATTTTAATTGCCTTAGCCAATTATGAAGTTTTGTGGAAAATAGGGGAAACACACACACACACACACACACACATACACACTGAGAGAAACAAGCCGAAAACTAAAGGAAAACTACGAAAAAGCCAAAGGCAGCTTGGGTAAGCTCGGCACGTAATTCAATCCAGGCAATTCAATGTGTCTCTCTCTCTCGCACTCTCTCCCTCTCTCTCTCTCTCTCTCGCACTCCCTTTGCGGAGTTTTCTCAACTTGCCCCTTTGGTTCTTGTTCTTGTTGTTTGTGAGAGACAGTGGGCTAGGGGGGGCGGAGCAGCCGAAACTGCGTCAGGTGGTCTGTCTAATTATTCAGTAGAATTTTCATGCTTCATAGCAATTTTTAGCATATTTTTCCATAATTTGCTGCGCTTGTTTGTCTGCCATTTGTCCTGCACATACAAATTGCGAATCGAAAACTTGGAAAACTAACGGCAATTAAAGTATTTTCTTGTGCAACAACCCTACCCCTACCCTACCCTGCACACCCTGCACCGCAACCCGAATGGAACTTGAGTAGTCGATGGCGAACTGGAACTGGAACTGGAACATTTTGGCTGACTGTGCGTGTAATTATAATTTTCTTTAAGTTGGTTTGCGCAAACTTTTCTTTATGTGAAAGTTTTCCACTCGCTATTCAGCCCGCCCCCTCCTTTTCCCTTTCTCTCTCTCTCCCTCTCTCTCTCTCTCTCTCTCTCTGTCGTGCTGTCTTTAGTTGTTGTCGTTGCTTGCGTATAACCACAAATAATTTTGTCGAAAACTTTGTCTCCCATTTTTCTTCTTCGTCCTCAGCGCATTTTCCTATGTGCTGCTGCTCCTCCTCCTTGGTTTCTCTTTTCTTTCTTTTCTCTCTTTTTTTTGCTGGATACCCTCTTCGGTTTTTACCATGTTGTTGGTAATTATGCGCTTTGTGAAATTCAAAGAACGAAGAAACTTTTGGGCTACAACATCATCGTCTGAGTGTATTAGTTGTAATGCGCCCAGGAGGAGAGGAGGGGAGGGGGGTTACAACAGGCTAACAAGTTGCCAAACTTGCGACAACAACAGGTTGACTTAACCCCCCAAACTCTCCCTTCCCCCCTCTCCCCTCGCCAGTCTGAAAAAAGAGCTGAGCCCAGGTAACAGGACGCTGAGGTCTTTATCGTTTGCTTCTACGATATCCCGCCAGCTTGCTAGACAATATGTCTTATTAGTTGGCCAAAAGTTTCGAGTGATTTTCATTCATTAGACCCCACCCCCATTCTCGGCCAGCCTCAGCAAAAAAGGCCACAAATTTTGAGCTAATGATGAGGCCAGCAGAGAGCGAATGAAGTGCAGGTTTATTAACGCTTTATTTCGGACCAAAACTTGACCAGTTTGAGTTGAGCTGTATTAAAGCGAAATTGAAGTGAGAAATATGAATTAGTTTTAGCCTCTTTTTTTAGCGGGAAATGCAGACGGGCAAGGTGTGCGAAAAGTTTTTTCAATTTATGGCTTATAATGAAGGCTATTTATTACGTTGGCCAACAAATGAAAACGAATTCAACTCGTTTGTAGTTAACACCAGCTCACGACTTGGCCATTTTGCCTAATGGCCCAGACATGTGGCTGGAACGGAGCGGGCCAGCGCGGCTCGCTGCATGTTTTCCTTTTGTGTAATATGACATTTAATTGTATTACTTCATCAGGCACACACACAGGCATAAAGAGATAGACACAGAGAGAGGGAGAGGAAGAGAGAGGGAGGGGGCCTGATAATGAGCAGGTAAGCCAAGCAGCCAAAGGGGTCGCAAGTGGAGGCTTCGCCAAGCTGTTTAGCTGGCAGGAAAGCGCAAGGCAAAGCATAGCAGAAAAGATAGAAGCAACAGAGACAGTGATAAAGGAAGAAAACTATGCAAGAAGCGCAGAAGAAAACTTATGTCAGCAATGGGAAACAGGAAGGAAAGAAAAAATGAAAATAGGCGGAAAATGCTTTTGTGCAGCAGAAAGCTCTAGGGAAATTTGAAAACTTAAGCGGAAATTCACGAAAAGCTGGCGAAAAACTTAAGAAACAATGAAAAACACTTGGCAAATACCATAATAAGAATTCAAAGAATAAGTAAAAATTTCTACAGTTAAATTTGGACTGTAATAAGCCAGGGATTTTTAATGTATAAATAACTTACATATTTATTAACTCATTTATTATACAAACGTTACAAACTTTGGAAATTACAGAAATTCTAGTTTGGGAATGAAATAAGTTATGTTATTTTATTTAATTATCATAGGCGTTGGTAGGCGTGGCAACAAACTAAAGCAAATCCTACGACACTTAAATATTAACGAGTGTTGTCACAAAATTTGATGGCGCTGGCTCTCATAATATCTGAGATCTACAGGGTTATGCAGAGAAGAAAAGCGTTCAATTGTATTAGCCAGCTAACAATCCATTTAGACAGATTCGGTAAATCAACGCGCAAAGCTGACAAAAGAGCTCAGCGAGATCGGGCTGGGTTGGACAGCGCGATTACTAATGATGCCGATCATATCATTCCCTGCCCCGCCCTTCCCTTCCCTTTCCCCACTTGACGACGCATAACAAGCTGAAGCAGGAGGCTGGCAAGGCTGGATAGGGGGAAGGGGGGCAGGGTATGCAAAGTAGCCAACGTGGCCGAATGCAAAATGTGTTTTCACTTTTGTACGTTTATCAAACGATTGTGTAGCGGGCAGGGACGTATGAGGAGGGGATTAGGCGACTGTTAAGCGCCACAAGGAGACATGGGCAACTGCAATATGACCAAAGGCAACAAATAGCTGACAATAACAGCGACAACAACAACAACGACACGAGGGGCAACAACAACGTGCCGCAAGCGAATGCACGACGCGCATATTGAAACCGAAAACTGCAGCCGGAGTCGAGTTGGGACTCTGGCAGGAACAGGGCTGCCACAGAGTGGGGGGGAGAGGAGCTGGGCAAAGGCTTTGGAGCAACACGTGACGGGTTTTTCGGTGCATGTGAAGCTGGCGCTGGAGCAGCTGAAGCTGAAGCCGGAGTTGGATGTGGATGTGGATGTGGAGCCAGCATTGAAGTGAAGTGAAGTGAAAATGAAAACAAAGTTTAACAAACCGTGGCTAACGAGCTACATTATTAAAACTTCAGAAATGCATAAATTTCGCAGAAGAGGAGAATGCTGCGGGAGGGGGGAGAAGCAAAAGGGGAAGGCGGTTCAATACATGCGGCGACTATGATAATATAAGCCAGATACTTGGATGGGGCATTTGAAAGTTATTGACACCTACTACATGGCTGGCAACAAGGCTACATGTGGGAGGGAGGCAGGTAGAGAGGGAGGAGGAAGAGAAAGGAAGGGAGAATGTTTGAGAGGGGTAAAAAGAAATAATGTGGGGAAGTTTCCAGCTAGAAGATGCTCTGTAATTAAGCTAATTTGTTGATAAGTTAAAGAATAGGGAAAGGAATTGAAGGGGTAGAGAGATAGGGATATACCTATTAATGAGAGAGGTAGAGAGAGAGAGAGAGAGAGAGAGAAAGAAATACCTATGCACAAAGGAAACAACATAAGAATAGCAGGGACACTGAGACTGAGAGAGACACAGAAAGATACAAGAGATACATAGAGATATATACAGATACATAGTGATATAAAGAGATACATAGAGAGATATGAGAGACAAGGATTAGTCACTCTGTGTCCTAACCCACATACCCCCTAGGCAGCTAGCACAGGGTATCCCAACAGGAGAGAGAGACTGAGAAGAGTGCGAAAGAGACGCTTTCAGCTCTTGTAGATCGTGCACCGAGCAACTGCAGGCAGCTGTGCTCCTGCGCCTGCTCCAGCTGCTTTCCTGCATTCTCCTGCCCAGCAACAAGCTCAGGTGAGCCATAACTCTCACACAAGGTGTTGCAATATGCCTGTCCTGCTGTCTGTCTGTCCCTCTGTCCGTCTGTCTGTCTGTCCCTCTGTCTGTCTGTCTGTCTGCGTGGGGCACGATCTGTTGGCAGTTCGCAACTCGCCTGCAAGTCATTTTGTGCATATTAGTTGGCCATTAGGCGCACAGCGTTTGCGTTCACTCCTTCAATCATTCACTCCTTCAGTCAGTCAAGCAGTCAACCAGTCTGTCAGTCACTCAGTACATCAGTCTGACAGACGGTATGTCGGTCTGTCTGTCTCTCTGCGTGTCTGTCTGTATCTCTGTCTGTCTCTCTGTCGGTTTGTCTCTCTTTCTCTCTCTCTTTCTGTCTGTCTCTCTCTATCCATCTGTTTGTCTCACTCTCTCTGTAAAGCGCATTAAAATTCAGCTAGTGTTAAATATTACAAGCGTCGCCATTGTCCTCCCCTCCCCTCCCCCTGCCCACCATCTTGTGGGGCTAAAGGTTTCGCTCAGATTCGCCGCTGCCAGTCAACTTGTTCGTCTGTCAGCTGAGCAAGCGAGCGAGTGGCAGAGGCGTTGCAGCAGGAGGGGTTGCCACAGGGCGGAGGGGGGGAGAAGTTCAAGCTAAGCTGCAGTTTATTTGTTGTGCAGCTTGTGAAATGTTATGGCAACGTCTACGTGATATGTTAATCATGGCGGCCGCAGCGAACGTGTCTGCTGCTGCGTCTAGGATGCGGATGTGGCCAGAGTCGAAGCCAAAGCACTTGCCCCTCGGCAGGAGGGGGGAGGGAAGGGGAGACACGTAACGCAGTGGCAAGACATAAATGTCAAACAGTTACCACTTGTCCAATACAGTCAAAAAAGCAGACAGACAGACACACACACATACACACTCTCTTGGGCACATGTAGCTGCGCAAAGGTCAAGGAAAATCGCACTAAATTTTCTGAAGTGGAAATCTTAAGTTGGGAAACTGTATTAAAGTGGGAATACATATAGAGTAGAATAGGCTATAGATAGAGAGAATTTGGGTAGTTATTAAAGAGGGAAATGTGAAAGAGAGAAAGATCAGGATTATACAAATAAAAGGCATTAGAAAGATCGAGGGATACAGTTTTATATCTATATACTTCTTAAGTAATCGATAGTTAGGATTAGAAATATCTCAACAGCAAGGAATGCTAGATTAACTGGAAACTCCTTAATGTTCTCCTTCTCCAAATGATCCTGCACCTCCTTCTACATGCAGCATGTCTATGCTATATAGTATACACTTCACTTGGCCGCAATAGATATAACTCAACTCTGGCTAATCGCTGGCTTAGGCCGGGCTTTCAATCATAAACCAACTACGCTGTTCATTTTGGCCACATTTAGCTGGCCCAGACCTCATGGCAGGCAGTTCCCAGAGCATAAACAGCAATTATAGCGGTTCCGAGAGTGAACTAGGGCCATGAAATACCAACACCCGACAGCTGTAAACAACAATTTGCCAGGGAGGAGGTGGGTAGCATAAAGAAGAAGAGTAGAAAGAGAGAGGAAGAGAAACGTGCAGGTCGAATGAAGAAAATGCCAATAACTCGCCAAGATCCGTCGCTCTTATAAAAAAGTTATTTAAAACGCCAACCACATTGGCAAATGATGATGATGATGAGCTCGTTGCGAAAAGAAAAACCCGCTTTAAACGTTAATAAAAAACAGTTTAGAGCGAGGCCGAAACCGAGGCCGAGAATGAAACAAAACACAAACAGAACAAACAGCAAGCAATCCAAATGCAGAGGAGAAGAGAATAGAAGAGAAGAAATGAGGAGAGAAGAGATTGGAGTACAGAAACCGAAACCGAAGTTCAACCTGAACGTAATGAGCAAATTTATGGTCAATTGATAATTTAGTGGCATTCGGTATCATCAATTATGGCCGCTGCGATTCAACCAGCGACTGGAACTGGAACTGGAACTGCTTTGGCTGTGCCTGCTGCTCCTGCCCAGCTCCTGCTCCTGCTCCTGCTCCTAAGCGAAGATGAAGTATTGTTATTGTACCCAATGAGGCACAAATTGTGCAAAATGTTTGGGCATTTCGGCTCGCACGCATGACTTATGCGCATGTGGGCCATCATTAGTTGGCCTTATTTTTAGCCTTTTTTTTTGTTTGGCTACTTTTTGAGCCGAGCTAAGGATGTGCTCGTAATTCATATAATTTGCGCGCACGTTTCTTATTTTTATTGTCAACCCAGAACTGGGTCAGCCAGGGGTAGCTAGCGATGGGTGCGTGCCACAGAGGGGAATATTATCACTACAATCTATGCCATATTTATGGCAAGTTTATGGCTCAAATTATAGAAGAATTAAGCAGCAACTGCTTGCATTTTAGTATATCGATAAATTGCTGCACTACACGTGCAGCTCGTGTCACGACACGAAGCCGGGTCTAGGCAGCTGCTGGCTCACAATTTAAGTCGCTAATTGAACGCTTTGTTTGACACAATGCATAAATCACATAAGCAGGCAGTCCCCTTACCCCTCTCTCTCTCTCGCAGAGACAGAGGGAGGGGAAGAGGGGGCAACTGTAGTGTGCACCTTGCATACCTGCACTGGGGACCCTCAAGTTGCCTCAACGTGCACGTCGCCATGTTTATGCCAATAATATGCCATAAACTATAGGAAAGCAGCGCAAAGGAGCCAAGTCTGGCCTGGACCAGGCCGGGCCAGACAGTCGCCCATTGAGGCCAAAAATGGGCAAGAAACGCGTCGGCATCGCCAGCGCATCGCATCGCGGCTTCCTCTGATAAAGTTTATGAACGCCATCGTCGTCGCCGTCGTCGTCGTCGTCGTCTGGTCAATGGGAACTGCCAAGCTGGCACTGTGTAGGCAGCCCAGGCCACTTTGTCAGCAGAGTTGGCAGTCTCCACAGCTGAGGCACCCCTCCCTCTCCCATCCTGCCCCCCTCCTGGATGTCCTTGCAGGCGGTGCTAAAGTTTTAGCATCGTCGCAACTTTACGCACAACTTGCTCACATAATTTACCCCCTACGCTTGCGACGCCCCTGTGTAATTATTGGCCAGCTCAGTGAGCTGCTCCTGTTGTCGTTCTCATTGTTGTTGTTGTTGTTGTTGTAGTGCTGTGTAGCCTTGTTGCAGTGTTGTGTTGCGCAGTGTCGAGCATCGCGCAAGGGTTATATGTGAGTGCATTAGAGGCGACCACAAATTGTTCGGTTTGGTTTTTGCGCGCAAATTGTTGCCATAATTTCTGCCACACTGTGCAGTGGCTGCGCTGAAGGTGGGAGGGGGGGGGGTGAGGTCCAGGCATCTATTAGCGCGGGGGTCAACTCTTAAATGGAACTGATAGGTAATATTCTTGTAAATACTTAATAAAACGACAAGGTTGCTTGAATAGGATAAAAATAGAAAAACAACTCGAAAGAAATTTGGATCAATTATAAAATATATTTATAAAGATAAATCTAAGAAGTATTGGATATTTTCTCCTTATATTATTTGCTTTATTTTGTCAAATTGAGTTTTTAACAACTTACTTTGAAATATTTTTAAAAATAAATTATTTTAATGATCTAGCTTGAAAAAAAAGGAATTCTCGATATATTTTATTTAAGCTCATAAGATATTTTATTTATATCATATTTATTTCTGATCTAAGAGATATATGTATTATACTATTTATTTTCTTAAGTCTGCTTTATTATGCTCACAGTCTTTGCCAACCTTTTTCAAGCTCTTCGCATTGTGGTCTTTCCCATCATTCGATATTCCATTTTCCATTTTCTTGCTTATTTCCTGGAAAATTAAATTGCGAAAACTTTGTGTAACTTATGAAATATGCAAATGTTTGCTTAATTGCAGCGCGTTGCAATAATAACAACAATCGAGACCAACAGCAACAACAACAATTGCAATTCAAGGAATTGTTTAGTCCGACTGCAATTGGAATTTCCCCCTGACAATAGTCTTGCCTGACTGCGAGTACCATTCCATGGTAGGGGAGGGGAGGAGGGCGCCCACTCGAGTTGCCAAGTGCCGCAAATCCCATATCAATCAAATGGTGCGTTGTCTGCACAATAGGCTCATGTTGGGCTTCACGTTGGGTCGATGGGTCGATGAGACCGCCAGTTGACCCGCTCTCGAAGTGCCGCAATTGAACCGTAGCAAAATTAAACCAAGATTAAATAACCGCTAAGGACAACATGGCAAAGCTCGAATTATTACGCCCATCGATCTGTGGGGCCACTCAATCGGTCGACACACACGGCTTGTTGCATGGCCTCGCACTAACGGTAAACTGTGCCAGAGTTGCCACAGTTTGGCACAGTGGGTAAGAAAGTACTTCAAGGTGGGTTTTATAGTAAAATAATGGGATATTATTAAAGATATTAAAGAAAATGCATTATTTGTATATGATTTAAAATTTAAGTATTTAATTTAATAAGGCACTTTTTATTGAATTTAATATGTATTATTTAAGAGAAATGCTAACTTAGCAGATTTTTAAAGCTTTTAATATTTATATTAACATAGTTTTAGAATATTATTTATATTCTATTTACTTAATATAATAATAAGTAATATTGTTTCTTCTAGCTCATAAAAATAGACTTGCTTGAGGAATTTGATTTTGAAGCGCATTTCAAGCACCTTCGAACCACTGTGCAACTGACTTTGCATGCAAATTATGATATTACGCCACGCCTTGCGCCTCTACAACACACACACCTGTACACACACCACTCTCTCTCTCTCTCTCTCCCTTGCACACACACATACATAGTTTCTTACATGCACACACTGCCGGCTGAGCTGGGCGCGGGCAAACTTTAAGTTCGCTCAGGATGTGTCCTTCGTTTCGTCTCCTTTCGCTGCATTGATTTCGTATTTCCAGGGAAGTCGCGCGGAAGCTTGTTAGAGCGTCCGGCCCGCTCCCTCCCCCTCCCTCTCTCTCCCGCTGCATATAAATTGCTTTGCATGCAGTTCTCTTGCCATAGCTGCCCTCGCACTTCGCACGCTCTTCTCGCAACAGCTGCCCGCCCCCTCGTCAGCTATAGGGCGCGCCCACATAGAGACAGAGCCTCGGCTGGGGCTATTACGCTGGCAAATTGCAATGTAATTAGTTTTTACATTTCTATATAGTCGGGAACGTATAATTGTGGAAAATGGCATTTCTAGTTAATTAATGGCTTGCATAGGACCTGCTAAAGAGAATCACAGACAGAGAGTGAGAGAGAGTGAGAGCGAGAGAGAGAATGGCAACGAAAACTTTCTGCACAAAAAGTGCAGTCACCTACACATAGCACCTGCTCTGCTCTGGCCACTCCCGCCCCCTTTGGCACGCCCCTTGTTCCGCCCTGCTGTCAACTGTGGCAACTTTGCTGGAATTGCTTGAAAATTTAATTAAAATGTTGGCATTTTTGAGCACGAATTGATTTTTACGAGTGCCAGCAAAATTTCGGAATATTTACGAAAAAACAAGAAAGCAAGGCTACAGTCGGGCGCCCGACAGTAAGATACCCTTCTCCCAATTTTTAAAATCCGTTACAAACGTGTAACCACTTTCATAGTTTCAAACAGAGAATTCTGCATAAATACTTATACTACATATAGCTTACTCGCTCGCACTCACACAGCGACGCGCGTAAAGAGTAAAGCGACACGACGCAACGTCGACGTCGGCGTCAACTGCTCAAAGCAGCGCGTCGGCTGCTGCCCGTACCGAACATTTGTACTGAAAATGTTGACTTGAATAACTTCTGTGTTATTAGTCCGATCGGATTGTAATTTGGAGGATATGTTCATATTGCATTTAGCTTTATACATACCAAAGTAGAACGTTATGGATTTAATACTTTGCTTAATAATCGCAAATAACCGATTTGCGGGGGCGGTGGGCGTGGCATCAAAAATTTGAGATAAACTTTATCTGCCTATGATTTACAGGAACCTTCATGCCAAATTTGGTATCTCTAGCTTTTTTAATAGCTGAGATCTGTTGTCTCATACAGACGGACAGACGGACAGACGGACAGACGGACAGACGGACAGACAGACGGACATGTCTCAATCGACTCGGCTAGTGATCCTGAGCAAGAATAAATATACTTTATGGGGTCTGCCACGCCTCCTTATGCCTGTTACATACATTTTGCACAAAGTTAGTATACCCTTTTTTGACCATTTTCAATGGTCGAAGGGTATAATAACAATAACATGTAACGAGTGTCTGTGTGTGTGTGTGTGTAGGGGACACTGTGCATGTGCCCGCTGCAGCTCAGTGAGTGTTGAATCAATTGTGAATATGTTTGATTGAAATTGCATTTTCTGTTGTCTCCTGTTTTCCTTTTTGTCGACTTTATTTCCGTTATCTCTCTCGCTTGCCCTTTGCATGCACAGTTTTAATTGTTGAAATTGAATTAAAAATCGAGTAACACACACATTCTCTCTCTCGCTCTCTCTCTCTTGCTTCAACTCAAGTTTTACCTAATTTAATTGCGCTCAGTCAGACACAGACGCAGGCAGCAGCAGAGAGACACACACATACACGCTTATTAGCAAGCTGTCACACGCATTCTATCACATTAGCAAGTGCATGTGCTCTCTCAGCACAAAGAGAGCGCATTGGCTGCGATCAGCAAAGTGCAAGGAGTGACGCATTAGTAGGCAAGTGTGATAGAGCGAGCAAGTATGTTAGATGGATTCCATATTTAAATGAGAGCACACATTGTGTGAGTGCAAACCGAGAGAGCGCGCATTTGCTAGGATCTGCAGTGCAAGGAGTGACGCGTAATTAGACAAGTGTGATAGAGCGAGCAGGTAGATGGATTTATGGCGGCCATAATTAAATGAGAGCGCACACAGAGAGAGTGCAAACCGAGAGAGCGCGCATTGGCTGGGATCTGCGGTGCAAGGAGTGACGCGTAAGTAGGCAAGTGTGTTAGAGCGAGCAAGTATGTTAGATGGATTCCATATTTAAATGAGAGCACACACTGTGAGAGTGCAAACCGAGAGAGCGCGCATTTGCTAGGATCTGCAGTGCAAGGAGTGACGCGTAATTAGACAAGTGTGATAGAGCGAGCAGGTAGATGGATTTATGGCGGCCATAATTAAATGAGAGCGCACACAGAGAGAGTGCAAACCGAGAGAGCGCGCATTGGCTGGGATCTGCGGTGCAAGGAGTGACGCGTAAGTAGGCAAGTGTGTTAGAGCGAGCAAGTATGTTAGATGGATTCCATATTTAAATGAGAGCACACACTGTGAGAGTGCAAACCGAGAGAGCGCGCATTTGCTAGGATCTGCAGTGCAAGGAGTGACGCGTAATTAGGCAAGTGTGATAGAGCGAGCAAGTAGATGGATTTATGGCGGCCATAATTAAAGAGAGCACAAACTGTGAGAGTGCAAGCCGAGAGAGCGCGCATTGGCTGGGATCTGCGTAGTGCAAGGAGTGAGGCGTTAGTAGGCAAGTGTGTTAGAGCGAGCAAGTATGTTAGATAGATTCCATTAGTTGTGGCCTGGCGGCCATATTTAAATGAGAGTGCAAAACGTTTACGTGTGTATTTTGTTTTTGTGCTTGCAAGTCAGCTCAATCAATTCACAGTCAGACAACAACAACAAGCGAGAGATCAGCATTTGCATAAAACAACAACAACAAAGACTAAAGGGAGAGAGGGAAGTAACTGACCACGCCTAACACGGCAGCAGGGGGAGAGAGGAGAAGAACATGAAAAGTGAAATTCGAATGGGAAAATATATCGCTACCGTATTGCCGTCTTGCTGCACGTGTATTCGCAATCCCGTTGTGTCTTTGTCTGCGTTCGTGTCTGTGTGTTTGTATTTATTTTGGGGCGCCTAATTTAAATAAACATTTATTTGTACAAAGGCTTAAATAGGTTCAGTAAATGACTTCCTGCATTGTGTGCTGTGTGTGCAGACAAAGCGAAACAGCAGCAGCAGCAGCAACAACAACAACAACAACAACAACTAAAAAGCAAACGGGCCAAATTGCATAATCAGTGAGACAAATGCAGCGGGATTATGAAATCCTTCGCTCACAGCGCGCGCCGCTGCTGGAAGCCGCCGCCGCAGACAGACAGAAGCGCGCGCGGATAGACAGATAGAAGGAGCGACAGAGAGAGAGAGAGAGACAGAAGTCTGCCTGGCAACGCCAACCACAACAACGACAACAACAATGTTGAATGTTGACTGTGCCCTGAGTCGCAAACTGGCAGCAACCTGTCGCATATTTAAAGCGATTAACGGCACGATTTCGGTTGGCAACGCTGCCGCAGCATAGAAATTGAAATTGAAATGCTTTTGGCAGCGCCAACACTTTGCTTACTTGTGTGTAGAGAAATTGCAGGGTATATTGACTGTGCCAAGGAGTAGGTAACATAACCTAGCATATGAGTAGATGCGAGTGTGAAATATAACCTAACAAATGAGTAGAATGAGTGTAGAATATTTATGTGTATTGAATTATTAATGTTTGGATGAAATAAAAATAAATAATAATTATAATATTAAGTAATAAATATTAATTATTAATGTATTGCTTTCCTTTAATATATATATATTTGAAATAATTTAACTTTATTATAATATTTCAAATTTATTTATTACTTATTTATTTGTATTATTCATTTGTAGAGCATCCACAATACGCTGTGTTGCAATCCGCATTGCCCGCCCTGCCTTGTTGCTTCTGCCATTGTTGTTGCTGTTGTTGCTTTTATTGCAATTCGTGTCTCTGGCATTGCAGACAAAATTGAAAACGTTTGTAAATACTTTGAAAGCATTTGCAGCAATTGAACAAATACAAAATAGTTTTTTGCCGCTGCCGTTTTTGGAAATATTGTGAAAAAAATAAGAAAACAGAAAATAAAGAGCAGATAAACATATAATATACAACAATATAGTATGGTATAGGTATACGTTATATGTATGTATGAATGCTATATAAGAGTTGCATACTTACTTGCACAGTTGCCAGTTGCCGCTTTTCAGTTTTCCTTTTGGCAGTTTTCCTCCTCTTCGGCGTCGTCGTCGTCGTGGTCGTCGTTGGTAATCGACCTATAAATAAAGTTGGCAGCCAAACAACTCTTGGTATAAGCGAAAATTGTGCAATAAATGCGCATAGTCCGCAAATAATAATCGCTACAACAACAACTACAACGAGCTCTCGATTTCCTACCCAATTGGGCATTTCTTCGATTGACCAAGCAACCGATTGACCTTTTGAACTTTATGCGATTTTTTGGGGCGGCAAAAATTGCCAAGGAAATTGCAAACTCAGCATAGAGATTATGAAGTTATTTATTTTTAATAGATTTCCCCGATTAGATTGTGCAAATTTTCGGTAGTTTTTAAGGTGTGAGATCGTAATTAGTGAGAGCGCACAGCAATCTTATTATAATTTATAGTAATATTTACATAATTGATTAGATTGTATATCAATTTTAATTTGTAATGTTTTAATTTATATTTTCTTATATATATTTTATATTTCAAGCTGAAGTTCTTTGCTTAAGTGCTTAAAAAAGATTAAAATAATGAAGTATAAATATTAAGAAGTAATTCTAGTAAGTTTAAGCTTAATAACTATTTAAAAGGGTTAAAATGAAGCTGGAAAGACGCTTCTATTATTTTTTCCAGTACTGCAATTATATTTTGTTAATTTATTTGAATTTTAAACATGTCAACAGGCAAATATTGAAATTATTTTGAGGTAAGCAGATACCTAAATTAGACAATTCTTTAAATTTCAGCTCTTTATAAAGTAAACTAAGATATAACTAAGATGTAAGTGCGGAGAGCTTGTCATGTATATTATTGATGTTTCTGCACTCAACTGGTTCAACAAGTGCAGGGTGAACGCAACTTAACCTCAAACTTGCTTTCAATTCAAAATAGAGAGAGAGACAGAGTGAGTCAAGGAGAGTGAGAAAGGGATAGAGCTAGTTGCCTGCAGCGTAGTGCTTACATATATCATAAAACAAAGAATTTCGGTTATTTCTGCTGAGCTTTGCTCTCTGGCAGAGCAGGGAAGCGCAGCACAGCTCAGACTGCCCCTCGAGGCATACCCTATTCAGGCAGTTTCAGTTCGCTTCGTGTGGGTTGGATGAGGCGTACTTAATGGCAGAAGCTTTTATCAGCTCCGATTACACGATTTAAGGCAACAAAACTGTCACTTTAAATGCAATACAAAATGTAAGTTGTATGGGGAGGAGATGGAGGCGGGTAGAAGGCGGAGTCCTGAGGGCAGCAATAAAGAAACGGGAGCACCTGGAGCAACCTGAAGCCCATGGAAAAGTCCTGTGGTTGCCGCACCGCAACATTGTTGCCGAAAACCAACGTAACCAAAGCCAAGACAGACGCACAGCTGCCTGGCCTGGCCTGGCTCTGGCCCCCGATCCCCCCGTCTACGCCTCTGCCCGCACTGCGCTGTGCTGTGTTTGGAGCGTGTGTTGGGTAACTCGGCTTAAATAAATTTAATTTAATTACCAGTAAAAACCGCATGAGTGACTCCTTGCCTAGATGAGTGAGCCGTGCCAGGACGAGGCTATCTCTGGCTCTGCCTCGCTCTCTCCCTGTCTCTCTCTTTCGTTCTCTCTCTCTGTGCCACACTAGAGTGTTACCTGCCACTCGAGCACTACTGAGTGAGTAAGCCAGAGAGAGGAAGCGAGTGTGTGTGTGTGTGTGTGTTTATTTAGGAAATAACATTTTTGTGGCAACACATTTTTGGATTTTATTACAGTGTGGCACGTTGAGTGCTTTTCTCACTTGCCACTTGCCACTTGCCGCTCTCTCTCTCTTCTCCCTCTCTCTCTCTCTCTCTGTTGAGGTCAACATGCATTTTATCATTTACGAAAGCAGCAGCAGCAGCAGCCCCACTCGACAATAAATAACCTTAATGTAGTGGCCGCTGCTGTAGTCGCTCTCGCTCTCGCTCTCTCTTCGCCTCGCCTCACTTCGCCTCTTCGCCGCACATGTTTAATTACTGACGTTGCTCGGCTCAAATTTCAAAGCATACTTTTAGGCGGCGCTGAAAAAAGTGCTCGAGAAAGTGTAGTCGAAAAACGGGGGCCGTTCCCCGCCTCACCAGCCCAGCTTCACTGCCCGCTGGCACAAGGTCAAGTGACTGCTCTCTCCCGCTCTCTCTCTCTCTCTCTCTTTCTCGCTGCACTCACTCACGATTATTATGCAAATTGGCCTCGCAGTGTTTGCACACACACACACACACACACACACACGTGAGCAAATACTTGAGTAGCGGCTTAGTGGCCTGAGCGAGCGAGAGAGTGGATGAAGCAAACCACTCGAGACATAAACTATACAATAGCCAAGAGTGGGCGGAGTGGGTGGAGTGGGTGGAGTGGGTGTGCTGTTGCAGTTTAAGAGCGCAAGGCGAAAGCGAGAGCAAACTTCGAGTCGCAGCTGCAGCTTGTGCGAGGTGTGTTCCGTAATTCGCAAACTGCCGGAAAGCAACAACGGTTGGGGAAATTGAAGGGACTTGAAATTAATAAAATATGATTAGATTGAGTAAATGTTTTAAATAAAAAGAAAATTAATATATACAAATTAAAAATAGAAAGTAAATAGAAATTAAAATATTTATATTTATATTAAAATATTTTATTGCATATATATTCTATTATATTATGGGCTTATATTATATCTTTCCTATAGATCGTACAGAAATTAAATTCCTACATATGATCCTTCGTGGAATACACTAGTTATTTCATGATATAAGTTTCATTTTAAGTTAATAAAATTAACTCAGTTCCAAATCTTCTCACTTTTCTTCTACATAATCCCCCTAGCTACTCGTACAATAATCCTTTTCAATCCATTAGAACGTAAGCTATATCTCGAAACTCTTTCCATTTGCCCATACGCCCCTGAAAACGGGATCAATCTGTTTGAAACTTTCGACGACCTCGAAACACTTTTTACCTTTTTGGCAGCTATCAAAAGTTGCGATCTCAACCTTAAACTATAATGACATCTGTCTCGGACAGACTTTACTATAACAATATTTCCTCAAACTAACTTTTTTTGTGGGCAAACATTTTGCAATTTTTAGTTGGAAATGGGGAAAAGTTGAGAGAATTTTGTAAATTATGTTTTCCATTAAATTGCACAGGGTTGCCCTGTCCCTGTCTCTCTATAAACCTGTCTCTCTCTCTCTCTCTCTCTCTCTCTATATCTGGAGTGAAAAGAGTCGAAATTGATTTAGTTTCAGAATTTTCAGCAGCGGATCGAGGTATGGACGGATCAATCAATGAAGTGCGCGCATTACCAGATTGAAATCTGTGCTGCAAAAACGATTCTCGCATCAATTTCTCAATCAATGTCAGCGACAGAGCGAGACTGGGAGAGAGAGGAAGAGAGAGAGGAAGAGAGAGAGGAAGAGAGTGAGCAGAGGGAGGAGAGTTCAAGCCACTCTGCGCGATTCCTGGAAATGCGCTTAAGCTGGAAATCGTGGGCCACTCTGCTGCTGCTGCCCAAAATGTAAAAGGTTCAAATTGTGTCCGAAATGTCAAAAGCGACTCTCAATATGATCGCAGAGTCCCTATCCCTATCCCAGTGCCTGGCCCTGTCTGCCCCCTCTCCCTGCCTCACTGCGACAACAACACAGAAGCCCTGGAAATTTGATCGCATGCAGATAAACCCAGTGAGGGCTCTGCCCGACTGGGGGAACTGCCAACCTACCTGACTGTCTGCCCATCTGTCTGTCTGCCTGCCTGTCTGTCTGCCTCTCCTTCTCTCTCTCTCTCTCTCTCTCTCTGTCTCTGTCTCTGTCTGTGCAGGGCATGCAACTGTTTTGTCTTTTTGGCATGCGATAACCCAAGTCAATGACTGGAGCTGGAGCTGTAGCTGGAGCTGAAGCTGCTGCAGCTGTGGAGCTGCCTCCATGAAAAGTGAACTTGAGCGCGTCGCATTGTTCCCTCTACGGCATCGCATGGTGTAGTTGCTGCCTGCTCTGGCTGCAGCCTCTGATCCTCATCAGCATCATCATCGCTGCATACAATCGTCGATAATCTCACGCTTGGCATCGCCAATATCGCCACAGACCGACAGCAGCAGCAGCAGCCATGGCATCCACAACAGCAGCAACGGCAGCAACATCCCAGCAGCAACAGCAGCAACGGCAGCAACAGTTGCAGTTGCATCTTTAGTTTAGTTTAGTTTAGTTTGTGGCCAGTTCGTTAAATTACATGAATGTATAACCATTTTAATTCTCTGCCGGCTGCCGTTCTCCAGCTCTGCAGTTTCTCTCCTGCTCCTCCTCCTGCTGCTCCTCCTGCTGCTCCTCCTGCCGCTCCTCCTGCTGCTGCTGCTCCTGGTCGATGCCTTTTGAATGATGACCTTACAAATCACGTTTCGCAATGTATACGCTCTGGGGCCGATCATCAAGATGCCCGCGCGTTGATAGCCTCGCCAGCAGCAGCAGCTCCATGACGAGCTGCCTCAGACGACGCCTGACGACGCGAGACGAGCTTGACGCTTCTCCTCGAAGCTGCTGCAGGAGCTGCCTGTGAGAAAATTCAAGAAAAATACAGTCCGACAAGCGGAGAGGTGGCAAATGATTCAGGGAATACTATCAGGGATTTATCTTGGTGAGATTTGGCTGCAAAACGATGAGCAAAGTCGGCTTCGTATATCAAAATAAAATGGGATATAATGAGTAGAAGAATTATGCTGCTGTGATCTTAAAGTAAGCTTTTGATATAAGATATATATAAATATTAATATATATTTTATACTTCCGATCTTGAATTTATAAAAGATTCTTTTTAGATATTAATAAAAGCCCAGTGGCTTATTTTATTCTTATTGTATAGTCAAGTATGCTTTTTTTTTATACTATTTATATTATTAATTAAACTCTAGATCATTATAGAGAGTTTCACAGTCTCCCAGATTCTATAACAACATAACAATATAATCACAGTGATTTATCCTTTTCCATTCATTACCTTTTTTACGCCTCTTCGCATCGCATTAGTCGCACTCGCACATTGCAGTCGCTGCCTGTGACAAATATTTGCTAATGCAGCAACTGTGGCAGCCTTTGTTTCCCATGCCACCCGGTTGCATAACCCCCTCCCCCTCTCCCGACTGGTAGCTCTCACGCCTCCTTTGGCGGTATATATATACATATATATAGAAGACTGCAAATCACGTTGATTACCCCGCAAACTGCGCACAGAGGCAGAGGTAGAGTCAGAGTCGTCAGTTTTGAACACGTTACGCCCCGAAAAGGATAACTCGTGTGACAAAAAACAATTAAATGGCCATGCGACACGAGCACGCTGCAAGAGAGAGAGAGTGAGATAGGGAGAGAATGAGAGAAAGAGAGAGAGGGAGGCAGATTTGGGGGAGTTGCAGCCCAGAGCCGACCTAATGTAATTCACACATATTCCTAAAATTCGAGAGAAAGCATAAAATAGAAATGAAAAATCACGCTGCAAATAAAAAGAGAGGGGAAGTGGCACAGCGCAGGAGGAGGGAGTGAGAGGGAGAGTGGGAGAGCGGGAGAGGCAGGGCGACGTGCAAGCGGCGAGGCATGCACAATTGGGCGTTGTAATTGAATTAGTCACGCCCACAGATTGCACACATGAATGACTTGTCGAAGACAAAAAGAGAGCAGCAGCTGTATGAGAGAGAGAGAGAGAGACGGAAAAAAGTAGCGAATTATTTATTAAACTAGGTTACCAGGCAACCTCATGAGGCAGGAGAGGATGGAGGAGGTGGGTAGCAGTATAGCCTGATGGTGGGTTGAGATGTAACTGCGATTGTGCCTGCCACTTGGTCGATTCTGCATGCTATGAGGCAGCTCAATTGTTGGATAGATATTTGGTATAATAATACTATACTTATAGAGGCTATCCCTCTATTCATGAGCTTTAAAATAGTATAGGGTATAATTACTATAAGGTATAGTTTATCTCTTTAAATAAAATTAATTTATTATTTGAAAATAAATTTATTGTAATACTATATGCATATAGACTATAGATAAAATAAAATAATAATAATATAATAAAAATAATTATTTTTTATTTGGGAATTATTCTTAAATAAATAATACATAAAATAAAATACAATTTCTCAAGATACTCTATTTCAATTAGTTTTTTAATTTACTCTATAAATAAATTAAGAAGAGAAATCTTTACACGTGCCATTTAATATCTAACAGATTTCTTAAAACGCAGCGTTTTAAAATTATTAAGATACCAAATTAAAGTTACACAATAGTTTCTTTTATATGCTCCACATACTCCCAAATGTGTTTATAACTACCTTAATTAATTATTATAAACTTTAGACTCATTTCTATGCTAACTTCGTGCTTTTCCAATTATATTTCCATTTGAACTACTTCCAACTGACTTTTAACAGCTCTTCCGTTTAGCTTATCGTATCGCATAGAATCCTAAGCAGGCCCAAGACATAACTCAACGAACTTAGACGAAGTTGTTGAAAACGAGACGATGAGATACATATCAAATGTGGAATGAAAATATTTTGTTATGCTCATTAGGAGCGCGAAAAGTGCAAGAGGGAGAGAGAGAGGGAGACACGATAGAACCCCTTGGGTTCAACAATCAACACAGTAGAGTAAATAATTTATAATGTCTTAATTATTTCCTTAACTTCGAAATGTGGTCAACAAATTGTTTATGAGCTCAACGACGAACATGAAAACACTTCCTCTTCAGGGGCGTGGGCTGAAAATGATATGCAGCAGATTAGCAGATGTGATAATTTTCAGAGTGTGCGAGAGAGAGAGAGAGAGAGAGAGATGGCATTAGATAAAGATAGAGCTAGTCTCGAGCGCCCATTACCGTTGCGCTCTGTTGCGCTTAATAAGCAGAGCAACCCAAAAAATAAAAGAATCATCTATGTATAAGTAGAAGCAACAGCACTCTGTCTGTCTGTTTGCCTGTCTGTCCCACTGTGCCAGTCCCACTGTCCATTCCAACTACTAAATTGAAAATTAACATATTTCGGCAGTAGATGCTATCGCTGCCAGACAACAACATTGTTTTTCCAGAGCCAGAGAGGCAGCAGCTACAGCTCCCAAAGGTTAATTTAATTTTCCATTTTCCGGACGCCGCCAAAGCGAAAAGGAAATTTTTCATTTTTTAAATTGATGGCCACCGGATTCGGTAGTCGGAGTCGGAGTCGGGAGAGTCCAAGTAGAAGACGGAGACTTGGCTTCCTGTTGGCAATTGTCTTGGCACAAATCTCATACCCACCGCAAATTGAAACTACAACATGGCATTGTCCTTAGCGATTGAATAAGAATTATGCCAAAGGATGCCACACACACACAGAGCGAAAGAGAGAGAGAGAGAGAGAGAGAGAGAGGCAGACACATTCCGGTAGCCTCGTAGACACCCAAGGAGCGGTTCCATGTAACTCGCCTGTCAAGCTCTTTTGGAGCATTGTGATTAATGTGCTGCCGGCTTGCAGCTCTTCTTTGCCTCCTTTTGCCCTTAGTCTCTGCTTCCTTTGCAGCCTCCTCCCCCCTCCTTAGCCCTCCTGCTGCTCTTTAGCTGCCTTTGTTGCCATTGTCTATGGCTCTAACCATTTTGGCATGTTTGTCATTTGGGAAATTGTGCGGTAGCTGTTACAGCTAAAGACAAACAGGCGGCAGGTAACCAACACACTCACACACACACACTCACACACATACACTCACACACACAGTCAGTCTCGGTTACAGACTCTGCTTGGGTTCTCTCCAGCTGTCTCTGAAGTCTATTTGGGTATTCACGTGCTGGGCAGGAGTCATGCAGTACACCTTGAACATGATTCACTTTCAGTCTGCTCTGCCAGATTATCAAATTATTTAACTGCAGTTGAATATAGCATATAAAGATAGTTATAGGCGTTCGTACATACACACTAGTTTTTGATATATCTTCCTGCTTCTTTAAGATAGCGCAATTAGATTTTGCGTAGCTGATTTAGATAAGCCACGATATAAATTCATTAAATTTGATGTAAATCAAAGGAATGGAAGGTTGAAATTTGAAGTAAATTTTCAACTCTTGCTTTATATTTTAAGCAAATATCATATATTTTAGTAAATAACTTACTTGCATTAGTATATACCATATAAACAAAGTTATAGACGTTCAAACATACATTTTCACAGTTATTTGGGGTAATTCTTATTTCTGGTTGCAAATATTACCTTAAAATTCAACGTAACTGATTAAAATAAATTATTTAATAGTATATTCCAATATAATACGAGTAGAAATGGAGCAATATCAAATTAGGATGATTAGGGGAACTTCCATAAATTGCTTAGAATTATTCGGAAAATTTAATAAATTGATAAGTTAGCTATTGTTTCGTCCAATTTCTTTAGTATGAATTCAATATATTTTCAAAAATTTAAGAAAACTTTAATATATTGCTAAACATATATAGAGTTTATTATATACGTTAAGGAAATAGTTTTAAATTGATTGAAAGACTCCCTTAGCTTATAACAGCTTTCAATCCATTCTCATTCGTACACACACTTATATTCTATATATATGTCTCATTTCCTGGAAAATCATCATTATCATCATCATCTTCAGGCACATCATCGACTGCAAATCAAAGAGAGTCTCGAGTCACTCAGTCAGCTCAACTCGAGTGCGAATAAATGCACTCACAGTGTCATTGAGTGCACAATTTGTGGCACTCTCGAGCGCGTCTCTCTGGATCCGAGTCTGGATCTGGCCAGACCCATCATTAACTCGAGCAGTCAGTCAGTGAGTCGGGCTGTCCGACTGTCTGTCATATCTCTCTCTCGCTCTCTCTCTCTCTCTCTCTCGCTCTCGCTCTGTTACTGCCTTGACTGATGGCCCTGGCGGAGCCAAGAGCCGCCGCGCATGCGCGTCAAGATCAGCGACCATTCAACGCGTTTAGCAGCAGACCCAGAGCGAGTTCCAGTTAAGGTGCAAGAGAGCCAAGGTACGAGTTGCAGCAGCTCCTTTGGTGCAAAATGTTTGCGGCAAAACCTGCAATTACCATCGCCAGCTTTGATAGCTGCCCCTGCCCCAGCACCCTGTGCCATCTCTACCCGCTGTGTCTGCGACGACGACGACGACGGCGGCGGCTTAAGCCCTGTTTAGGTTTTTAGGCATTTAGTCTTTGTTTCGACAGCAGGCAAGGTCTGGCCAGGCACAGGGCAGACCAGGCAGCAGGCTGACCAGGTACCGGGACCGGGACTGGGACCGGGTACCGGCTCTGGCAGTCTGGTAGCGCAGCAGTTGATATGTTGTTGAGTACTTTTAATTTGCATGCTGTTAATGGTGTTGCTTCATATTAGGCAAGACTGGAGGAGTCCAGTCTCGCAGCCGGACCACAGCAGGCAATCATTGTTGTTGTTCCAGTTGTTGTTGTGGTTGTTGTTGTTGTGGTTGCAGGATGCCATTGAACTGTGGCAAGTCTTGGGGGCACAAGTGGCATATTAATGGCAGGATTGAAATCAAACGCTGCCCCGGAATGTTGCACAGCCTCCAAAATAGACGTAATGGAGCAAAATTGTTTTGCGATTGCCAAGTACAGAGACTGCGAGAATGGCGAGTAGAGATCGATGTAGAACCGAAGCAGAAAACTTCTTATAGAGAAAACTTCTTGTAGAGTTTTATAGTATAGTATAGTTATAACTTAAATTCTTGCATTGCATTGAAAGAACTTTGATTTTTAAAAAATATATATATTTGTATAAGGCTTAGAATGAGTTATATATAATAGTTGTTATATTGATAGTCAAGATAGATTTTTTTTAAGCCTCTTAAACAAGATATTGGGGATATCAGGATGGTAGAAAAACCTCCTCACGTAGTATGGAAAATAAAATAAGAACTATCGAGTCTCTTTCGATTCACGATTGCATTGCAGTTGCCATTCACAGTTATGTGAGTTCCCCCGCCCGGGGCGACTGTCGACCAATCGAATGCGAGAGAGACACCCTGTAAACACAAGCTGCCGATCTAATGCACATGCATGTGTCAGTTGGGGAACATCAGATGCGCCAATGATAAACCAATGAGGCAACTGCAACAACAGCAACAATAACAACAACTGCAACAACAACAACAACAACAACGACAACAACAACAACGGCAATTGAAGTTAATTTCAGCAAATTGCATGCCAAAATGTGTTAAAGGGAAGACATTCCCGATACAAAGTTGGCAATGCGAAAAAAGAGAGGAAAAGGTAGAAAGAAATGGCGATCGCGCTGCGCTAACTAACTGAGTGCAGAGTGCGGGAAAAAGAGGAGGAAGAAAAAGAAGCAGAAGGTGAAGAAGCAGAAGAAGCAGCAGCAGCAACAGTGGAAAAAAAAATGAAATTACAGACTTAGGCGCACATTGCAGCTTGACTGAGCTGCGCAGCGAGCCGCAAGCTACACTCCCCATCCCCATCCCCCTCCCTGAACAGAAATGAATGACGGCCTGAGTGAGTGAGTGAGGGAGAGAGAGAGAGAGAGAGAGAGAGAGAGAACGATTGAGTGAGTGGCATGCCCCAGCGTCGACCGGGCATCACTTAAGTATCTGCGCTTGCGGTGCGCGCTCACAAAAAGAGAAGAAAAGAAGAAACAAAACGCTCCGCCCACCAAAGCCAACGCGATGCAACTGCAGTCGTTCGGGCTGTCAAATGCGTGGCAGAGGCGTTCTTGCAGAGGGGTGCAGCTGCAGTTGCAAGCAGGGAGAGAGAGCCGGGAAGAGAGAGAGGAGCAGGGAAGACAGAGGGAACTTCGCCTCGGCGCGAGATTACTCACGCGAATGTAATTTGGCAATTGCTTATTAGCGCTAACGCGCCGCTGACTTTGGCCGCCGACTTGAAGCTCGTTGCCCGCTGCAAGCGCAAGAGCACAGTGGGGCAAAACCACAAAAGCAGTAAATATAAATATATCTGAAATTATTCAATTACTACGTATAAATTGGGAATTATAAATGCTCTTACAAATAATACTGTATATATCAAGAGTATTATATTAAGTTACTAATAAGATATCATGGCAAATTGTAAATTTTATACAAACAAAATATATCTAATATATTGCTTGATACTTCTACAATTAGCTAAGCTTTGTTGAATTTATTTTAATATATTGCATTCTTTGTCATAATCAACTAAATTTTATACAAAATTTACTTTGCGTGGTATATTGAAATTCAGTCTTTCAAAATCCCTGAGCTGTAATTTCTTGATGCTAATTATGTATATCCCAAATTCTTCATTATTTTATCAATTTTACTATTCTAACAAATTTCTCACTTTGCTCTCGACTGCATTGTCTACCCCTTTTTCGCATGCACTTGCACCACTGTGCGATGGCGGCGGCAGCAACAATCGAACCACTTATTTCACCTTCTAGTTAGAACGAGCAGCGCCATTTGCCATTCGGCTCTCTCTCTTTCTCTCTTTCCCTCTTCCTCTTTCTACCCCTTTCCCGGCTTTATGTAGCAGCTCGTTCGATCGTTGGCGCGTTGCATTTTCATAACGAAAGGGTGGATGGGGAGAGAGAAGAAGAGAGAGCCTCAAGCAAAAGATGGTACTGTCCGATCCGAGTGTCTGAATGTGAACCGAAGTGCAATAATTTTCTTTTTTATTATTATTACGAGGAGATTCTCCTCGATCCTCGATCCGCCAGCCTCGGCCTGTCGAAGAGTGTTGAAACATTTTCGCGTCATTTGCAGATTCTTTTAATATTATTATTTTTTGGTGGCCCAAACGACATGACAGTTCTGGCCGCTTAAGGCATCGCTTAAACGTGGCAAAAGTATTTGGGGAACAGCAAGAAGCAAAGCTAACTTCGGCACACAGAAGATTAAATACCCTTGCAGAGATTTCTCATGTAATGTTACACTTAAGTATTTTATACCTATACCACAATTTTGAAAAATGCAGGAATGTACAACACCGAAAAGTCGAAAAATATGCATATCTTATACATTATGTGTCCGAATTAGCTGCTGATTCGATTTTTATGTTAGTTTTGAATATCCTAATCGATTTTATGCAAAAAATCAAAACGATTTTTTTTGAAAAATTTTCGAAATTTTTACAAGGGGGTTGCATGGAAAAATGTCGAAAAAATCGAAGTTCCTAAATCAATCAAATTGAAATGCAGAATCAACTAAGATCCAATAACGTGATCAAAAAGTCATTTACGAGTAAAATCAAATGAGTTTTGAAAAAGTTATGAATGAAAAACCATCAAAAAACTTCATTTTTCACAAAAAGTGATGTGAAAGTGGAAAGACAACCCTGGAAAATTGATAAAATGTGCAGATTTTACATAATTTGGGTCCGAATTAGCTGCGGATTAGATTTTTATGCTAGGTTTTGAATATCCTAATTGATTTTAATCAAAAAATCAAAATCAAAATTTTTGAAAAATTTCTGAAATTTTTACCAGGGGGTTGCATGAAAAAATGTCGAAAAAAATCGAAATTCCTAAATCGATGATATTGAAATGCAGTATCAACTAAGGGCCAATACCATGATCAAAAAGTCATTTCCGAGTAAAATCAAATTAGTTTTGAAAAAGTTATGAGGAAAATAAAAAATTTTAAAATACGATGAAAAGAAAAACAAAATATAAAATCATATTTTACACAATTGATCGAATCAGCTGCGGATTAGATATTTATGCAGTTTGAAATCCTAATCGATTTCAATCAAAAATCAGTGTTTTTTTTAATTTTTACAAAAAAAAAGTCAAATATGTAAATTGATGATTTGATATCAGATAAAAGAACAATACCGTGATCAAAAATCTTTTCCCGAGCAGAAAAAAGATTGGAAAAGTTATGAGTAATTGAAGCCCAAAAAAAACCGATGTTTAGGAGTAGACCCTGAAAATCCAAAGTCTCTTCTTGTTCGATTATTCCTATGACAGTTATATGTTATAGTGGTTCGGTTCAAATAAAAATCGAACTCCCCTTTCTATGCTGAACCAGAATAATTACAGTTTATGGGGTCGGAGATGTCTCCTAAGGAGCGTTGCAAGCTGTTGGCCAAAATGAATATACCCTCTGCAAGGCTATAAAGAAGAGTATGGTTAGAATGGTATGTACGTATTTCCTTATAGCAGAAGCGGAATGTCGCAATTAAAGCCAACGAGGAGAAATGAAATGTGTAAGAAAAGGTTGTTGGAATTTCGCAGTTCTTTAATATTGGGAGGCAGAAGAAGCAGAAGAAGCTGCGATAAATCAAGAGAATAACTCAAAATTTATAACCATAAAGAGGCAGCCATTTTAAACGTCTCTGCTGTTCGTTCCAATCACAATGAACTTACGCATTGAACTCGAGATCTCCAGCTGAACCAGTCAGAAAGAGGCAGGCCGGGATAGGCTCAGCCTACTCGCTGGCAGATTTCATCCCAACAATTATAAAACAAATGGAATTGAAATAGAGAAATTTGATGGGAAAGGGAAGGGCAGAAAGTGCTGTAATTCAATCTGCATATGCGACATGGCGTACGAAATCAAAGCGCTGCGTAACTCTGCCAAACTGGGCCCAGTGGGCAAACCCCGAGCACAAAGGAATGAAAGAAAGAGAATGAGAGGGAGGGGGAGGTGAAGAGGAGTTTTCGACCTCGAATCGAACGCAAATGCCATGAAATTTTGTCAAACGAAATACGGGCATAGATTTCTATTAAAAATCCTGAGTGGGAATCTTTTGTCTTTTGTAATAGTATGCGGCAATTTTCGGTTCTGCTTCTTTGCCTCTGCTACTTCTTCTCCTCCTCCTGCTCCCATACTTCTCCTCCTCGCTGCCTCTGAAATTAGAAAATGGCGTCGGAGCCTACAAAGAAAAAGTATTGAATAACATTTCGATATGCTTAGAAATCATCGCAAATGTCAAAGGCAGCTGCGAATGTTCCCCCGAAAAAAATACTCTCAACTCAAGTGCAATTGAATAGAAATGAGTGCCACGCCCACTGCCCACTTAACTGCCAGCACCAATTAACAAAAGCGAGAGCAGTAGAAGGAGGAAAACCCCGAAAAGCGAATAAGAAAATTGAACACGATTCGCTGACCACGAAAAAGAAAAACACATTAAAATTCAAATGCTTTTGATATACCAATTAATTCGATAGCCTGAGAATGGGAAACTTGGCAATCGTTATCGTTATAGTTAGGGATGGGGAGGGGCCACTCGCGCTGCTTCAATTAAATGCAACCGAATGCGATAACAAGATTATCCGCCGCAGACATCTTGAGACAATATCTATAAGCCATAAAAAGTCAAGACGACGAGCAGAAAAAATTCCTGTTATCTGTGGTATCTCTCTCTCCCTCGCTCTCTCTCGCTCTCTTTCGCTCTCTTTCTGTGCTCTGCCAAATTGGCGTTTTGGCAATGAAACGCAAATGTTGCCGGCAAAGTTGAACTTCCTTCTTGAGTCTCTCAATTCCTTAGCTTGTCGTCTCAACTCCTTGTCCTGCTCCTCTTCCTCTTCCCCTTCCTTTCCCTTCCCTGCTGCGGTTTCTGGCGCGTTGTCGTCGTCTTGTCATTGATTTGAATTTTATGTGCACGCAGCAGCAGCAAAAAAAGTGAATTTCCACCGCCTTATTTGTCAGGCCAGACAGTCCCTACCCCCCTCCCTGCTTGCACTTCATTCTTCTGCTACACTTTTGGCAAGTGCCTGCTGCCCCCTTCTGCCTGCCTGCTCAGGTTGTTGGTCTTGGCCAACTTTGAGATGCGGTTGCCTTAAGCCAAGATAACCCCAAACAGCATACGAGTCTCTGCAAGCTCATCAGCCTCATCTCCTTTTCTCCTCCTCCAGTTTCTTCCTGTTCATCTGCTTGTCCGAAAATACTTGTGCAGTCGATTGTCAAAGACATAAAAACGATGCAGTAACAACTTTGCTTCTTTCTCAATTAATTTGCCAATGCGTATAAGAAAAAGAGAAGAGACTGGGCGGCTTGTTAAGAGACCTATCAAGATCATGCTAGTCATAAGAAAGCTGTCACAAAATCTTATGGCCCTAACTTCTAAAGCCTTTGAGATATAGCTCAAAATTAAGTTTGCAATTTGATTTTTATCGATTTATAAAGGCTTAGCAAAATTATAAAATAAACCATAATATATGCGGATTAGTCATATGAATATTTCTACAAAATTTAAGAGCTCTAACTCTTCTAGTCTCTGAGATATAGGCGTACATATAGACAAAATTAATATTGAAGCTCTAATTTATTGCATAATCACATAAACTAACAAAAAACATAATTTCTCAGTTACTGAGCATAAGAATCTTTGCCTAATGTGTTAATTGAGTACCTGATACATCTCCAAATACCCATTACAATCGCATAAAATTATCTGCAATTCGTTTGAGGTTTCACGTGCTTTTAGTTAGAAACGAAAATTGAAATTACCGCACAATAAATTGACTTAAATAGCCTTGAAAAGGAACCAGAAAAAAACGAGCTTGTATTAACCAACTAAGCCGAAAACAGCAGAGCAGACAAGACAAGAAGAAATACCTATATGAAACTAGTTTTTTTTTCTTCTTTTTTTTCTGCACTTACCCAACTCAAACGGGCAGACACGTTGTGTTCCCCCTCTGCACGTTGCAGTTGCAGTTCCAGTTGATGTGCCCGACGAGGCCGATCCTCAGTCCTCGGCAGATCACACAAGTGAGGTTGTGTGTGTGCGTGTGTGTGTGTGTCTCTGTGTGAGTATGTGTGAGTGTGTGAGTGTTCGTTGAGGCTTGTTAAAGTTCATTTTCGATGCAACGAGCTGCAATAATGCATAATTGTGCTCATTAGTCTTTTCGGGGCCAACGATCGTGTATGAATTTAAATTTTAGCGCGGCCAAGCAGAGAGACGACAGCCAGGTGGGAGGAGAAGGGAGGAGGAAGGGGGATGGGAATGGGAATGGGCAAGCGAGACGGCAGCTAAATAAATACAATTGGACAGCAATGGGCCGCGACTCGAGGATGGATGCAGACGTCGTCGTCGTAGTCGGCGCGAACTTGAAACATTTGCGCGCAGGATTTACGCGTCCAGTTAAATTTACGACTGCGCACCTTTGCATGAAATTGACGTGGCTTTTATTTTGGCCAGCACTGTGCACCCCTTAGCCCGTAACCGTACCTCACCCCCCTCCCATACCATCACTGGCAGCTCACCTGACTGCGCTGCCTGTCGCGGACTAAGACGTAGGTCAACTGGTTGCTTGCCCGGAACGTGGGCTGTCTGCAGTCTGTGTGTGTGTGTGTGTATCTGTGTGTATATAATAGGTGTGTGTGTGTGTTAATATCTGCGAAATACTCGTACGCGTACAAGGCTTGTTAAGTGATTAATCAGCGCCAGATATAATTTGTGTCTGCGTTAATTTTTTCACTCGAATAAGCCGGTTGCAGCATGTTGCATCTCTCTCTCTTTCTCACACTCACACATACTATAGCTCCCTATCTCTATCTCACTCTAAGCTCATACGTCTCGTTCGCACAGGGTGGAGTCGTGTAAATTAGGACGTTGCACAGCTTAGCGGACAGACTCAATTCGCAACAAGCCCAACATGAGTGCGCAGAAAAGAAGAAAAGAAAAGAAAAACGAACTTCAAAGATATTTTATGGATCCGCACAGCCCAAGTCGAAGTCATCGAAGGTTCCAGCAGTGTGTCGAGTGCTAAGAAAGCCAAGTATTATCATTCACATAATTGCAGGAAGGCATCGGTTAGCTATAGACCGAAAAAAACTTTGGATAAATTTGCTAAATTTGAGGAAACCATAAATAAATTCAAGAAATTTGATTTAAAAAACAATATAAAGAACAAGTGGGTAAGGCTACAGTCGGGCGCCCGACAGTAAGATACCCTTCTCCCAATTTTCTAAATCCGTTACAAACATGTAACACTTTCATAGTTTCAAACAGAGAATTCTGCACAAATACTTCAGTACATATACTTACTCGCTCGACTCACACAGGACGCGGTAAAGGTAAGGCGACACGACCAACGTCGACGTCGGCGTCAACTGCTCAAAGCACGCGTCGGCTGCTGCGTACCGAACATTTTTACTGAAAACGTTGACTGAATAACTTCTGTGTTATTGGTCCGATCGGATTGAAATTTGGAGAATATGTCCATATTGCATTCCGCTTTATACATACAAAGCAGAACTTTATATGTTCAATACTTTGCTTAATAATCGTAAATAACCGATTTGCGGGGGCGGTGGGCGTGGCATCAAACATTTGACATAAACTTCACCTGCCCCGAATATATAGGAACCTTCATACCAAATTTGGTGTCTCTAGCTTTTTAATAGCTGAGATCTGTTGTCTCAAACAAACAGACGGACAGACGGACAGACAGACGGACATGTCTCAATCGACTCGGCTAGTGATCCTGAGCAAGAATATATATAGTTTATGGGTTTGCCACGCCTCCTTATGCCTGTTACATACATTTTGCACAAAGTTAGTATACCCTTTTTTGACCATTTTCAATGGTCGAAGGGTATAAAAATATTAAGCCAGTATGAATTTAATAGATATCAGATGATATTGTATAATTTTTAGGTATTATAAATTAAATATAAAGAAATAGAACATCAAGAAATTGAGCAATTTAAAACAAAAAGGTAAAAATTCTCATGGACTTCTTTTTTTAAGAA
This sequence comes from Zaprionus kolodkinae, assembly GCA_018901885.1. NCBI lineage: Eukaryota > Metazoa > Arthropoda > Insecta > Diptera > Drosophilidae > Zaprionus > Zaprionus kolodkinae. Next base: position 2,026,742 of record JAEIFM010000288.1, on the reverse strand, counting down.
TTTTACTTCTCCTAAAGAGTATTAGTTATTAAAACAATCCCAGACAGAGTAGAGTGAGGATGAAATAAATATACGTATAGCTTCAAAATTTCCCAGACTCCTTTCGCAATGTTGAACAATAACTTGAAATCATTTTCATGTAATAATCATAAATATTTCCAGGCTTGTGTATACCTTTTGTGCCAATTTCAATCTATTACCCATATATGATTTCGTACCCGAACTCAAGTGCATTTGAGGCCGCTCTAAGTGGATGCTTTATCCCTATAAGGGGTAACCGATGCTCATTCGCTGCTTGTTACTCTGTTTCTCTGTCTCTCTCTCTCTCCCCATCTCCCTCTCTGCCTCAACCTGAGACTCAATTGCCTGGGAATTTGCGGTTAATAAAAGTGTGCAATGGCATTCGATAATAAAGGGAAATAAAAAGCAATATGGGCATTCCAGGGACATAAATTAACCGTATATGAGTGAGCGCAGCGATGCATTCAGGCGTTAGATGAAATCAGGGTAGGGCAGGTAGATGGGCAGGGTAGGGTTGCCTAGGTAAACCCTCAAGGGGGTTGGGCAAGTAGGAAACTAGGAGCGCCGCCGCCGACAGCAAATCGTCCATAACACGCACTCGACAAACAAACAGACAGAGAGAGGAGACAGGCAGGCAGACGGAGAGAGAGACAGACCAACAGACAGAGAGACAAACAAACCGAAAATGCTGGGTAAATCTTGTTATCGAGAAGGGGCTCAGCTGGGTAGGGTTATATAAACTACTTCAGGTAATCTAAGGCTTAGAAATGCTAATCGCCTTTATTTGGGTACAACAATGCGACACAAAGAGGGGACAAGAGGAGGTCCTGGTGGGACTAGGGGTACACAACGTCATCTACTACCTTTTTGCTTTGTCACCGTTTGTCCTCGCTCGACTCGCTCTCTCTCTCTTCCTCTCTCTCTCTCTCTCTCGCTCTCTCTCTACGCTGCTTCTCTTTGATAATTGAAACCGTAAAATTGTTCAGCTTTGCTGCACAGGATGTAAGCGGCCAAAAAGGATTCCATGGATGAAGTTTTCCCCTATTTCCCTTTGCCGCGAAACCCTCTCTCTCTTTCTTTCTGCTTTTTTGTTGTTTGTCGATTTACTCGTGCGAATTATTTGTACACGATTGTAGTGCGTCACATATGCTTTGCATATACCCCTAGGACTCTATCGACACAGAGTTCGCCCCTAAAACAAGGCGACAAGGCGACAGCTTGCTTTTTTCTTGATATTGCCTCGAATTTCATAGAGCAAAGGACGCACCCTTTTTGCGGGTACTCCTCCTGGTACCCCTTCGGGTAGGGTAGCGGCATCCTTGGCCTCGCTTCCTGTCGCTTAATTGCAGGTTGCAGCGTCTTTGATTCCTTGCCGACCGACATCGTCTTTGTCAACGCGGTTTTTCTTTTCTTTTTTCTTTTTGTATTTATTTTTCGGTTTGTCAACGCGTCTCTGTTTCAGATTCATATTTCATTCCTCTTCCACTGCGTCCCCTCTTTGATGCGTTTTTATTTGTTTGCTATCGTTGTCCTTGCTCTTGTTGTTGTTGTTGTGTGCCATCCTTAACAACCTCAAGAACCTTGGCCAGGAGCGTGTCTCATCGCCTCATCCATCGTCTCATCTTTTCATCGTTTCGCTTGACAATTTTCTGCTCGATTTTAATCGTCGACGTTTGCCATAAACTACATAGTCGTACAGTGATGCTTTGCACAGTCTCGGGTTACTCAGGAGGGAATTGTCGAATAACGGTTTAATGGCGTCTTAATAATGTTTGCCATAGCTTCAGCTGCAGCTGTGCAAAGTTTCAGCATTATATCAGTTTTATTTTCGAGTTATTTGAATAGATATAGCCTATGATAAATGCCTTGTCGAGTTATTTGTATAGTTATACCCTACAATAATTGAATAAAGAGGAAGGGGATTAACTAACTATGGGAAAATGCATAAAACAAGCAGAAGAAGACGCCCACAAGCCTTTTCTGTCTGTACGAACACGCAGATCTCAGTTATTATAAAAGCTAGAGATACCAAATTTGGCTTAAAGCTGCTTACATATGATATATAGCTAGAGTATATTTCAAATCTTAGGTAGCCTGTCTTCAAGCTTAAAAAAAACGCCATTGTCAGGTTATATATTCAAGTAGAGTACATTAAACTGCTTTCTTGCCTCTATTACTTGCTCTACTACTTCTTCCTGCGACCTATTCAAAACAATATTACTTTCATTTGGAAATATATCTTTAATATATAATAGCATATAGAGTGCTTTATCCCCCTCCACAACGCGTTGGAAAACCAACTTAATCTGATTTGTTTAGCTTGCGAGTTCTCTCATTTAAAATGCCGCACAAGTTGTCTAGACTCGAGACCAGTCTGCGTAGCTGCGTACCTGGCTGACTAAGCTGCCCCCCCCTTCTCCCGCCTCCCCAGTTCCCACTTTCATCTGTTACTCCTACTCCTGTTTTCCTTTTTGCGACTTTACTTTGATTTCGTTTGTTTGTTTATTCGTCTCGATCTGGAAAAATTCCCGTTGTATTGTGTTTGTTGCCAGTGTTGTTGCTGCCTCATTAAAATTGTATTTTTCAATCAAAGTTCGCTGCCTGGTTGCCCCCGTCCAAAAAGGGGTAGCAGTACGCAACCCTAGAGCTGGCTCCCCCCCTTTTCGCTACCAGGAAATTAAAACAAACAAAGAGCATTTCTTAAGGTCTTCAATAAAGCTGATACGATACTTTTTGTTGTAAGCGAAGTTGTCTTTAATTTTATTCTTTCGATAGTTCGTGTCACGCCACGCTGCCATCTCTAGCTTGGCAATTAACTGCACGACCAACGTTGCGCTCTATCTCTTCCCATTCCCCTCCCTCACACCGCCTTGCAAAAGTTATGCGACGTAATCGGAGCTATCAAAACTAGTCAGACACACACACACACACACACACACACACACACACACACACACACACACACACACACACCACACACACACACAGAGGGAACTTTGGTAATTATGCAGCCCGACGAAAAACTGTAACTGAGACAACGAGCGAGCCAAGCTGAAGCAAAGCGAAGTGAATGTCACACGTGCCCAGACTCCACGACAACCCTACGGGCAACTCCGGCGACAACCCTACGCCTCCCCCCCCCGCGACAAGTTTAGGTTTTTCCCAGCGCGGCGTCGGCGACTTAGAAATTTGCCATGCGCTCGCAGCGAGGCGCGCTTAAGTAGTTTATAATTAAGACATAACTGAATTAGCGTTGATAATGTCTATTATACAACACACACACACACAGTCGCACACACGCACACACACACACGCACACCCACTGAATGTACCGTAAGTTGAGGCTGCGCACTTTTCCCATGTGTCTCTCCCTCTCTCTCATCCGTTTTTTCTGCACTCTTTTCTCGCTTTTGTTTTGCCTTAATGAATGTCATTTACTTTATAAGCACAATTTCACAATTTAGCCCTTTCAATGTTGCCTAATTATAATAAATACGAGTACGAGAGGGTACCCCCTTTCCGACTCATCCCAGCTCAGCTCAGGTTGCCCTGGTCAGGTTGTCATTGTCGTTCTTATCGCATTAATTTGAATTTATTGCTGCTCGTGTGTGCAACAATAGGAAGAGTACAGCTGGGATGGGGGGAGGTAGAGTATTCAATCTTTCAGGGAAGTGAGTGTAAGATAATGCTTATGTAACGGTGTATGCAATAGCTATGAAGCTGGAGAGCAGAAACTGTAGGAAGCATTTGTTTTAATTGTAAATTCTTATTTTCAAAAGCATAAATGATTGATATGATTTAATAATATATAGGAAATATAGAAAAGATTTAATTAGTTTTCAACTTTTCTTTAAAAATCTCTTAAGTTTCTACAGAATTTTTATACGTTATATATTTTACATTTTATTATATATATGTTCTAAATCATAATAATTGCAAGTATCTTAAGTTTCCAGAGAACTTATTACAATTTACTTCAATTTTGAAGTCATTCCTTGAAGAAGGTTAGCATATTCTGTATTTTATTGCTTAATTTTCCCCTTCCTAGCATTCCTCTCTTCTCTCAACTCTCTCTCTCTCTATTGATTCCTTTCCCTCATTTCTCCTACTGCGAAAAATTAAAACTATGTCGCAAAAAGCTGCAGAACCGTCAGCGAAAATCACTTTGGGGCATTGAAAATTAATTGAATATTTTATTTTAGAACTTCATCAAGTCTCCCACTCGAATCTACTCTACCTCCCCCTCTCCCCCACTCCACTTCCAAGCACACATAGTAGAGCGCAATAAAAAATCGTCTCTAGTTTGTTTGCAGAACGCGCATACGCCGCGTTAGCCGTAAGTAAAACGCAACGCAATGGAAAAATTAAATTGGTTAAAAATTGAAACTTGGTCACGTGCCGTTGATTAATGAAAACTGAAGCCAGCGGCCAATGAGTGCGGGGAGGGAAAACATGATGAAAAATGAAAGGCAAATAAGTGAAAGCAAATACGGGAAATATAGAGAGAGAGAGAGAGAGAGGGGAGGCAAACACTTTGGCAAATCAAAGCACAACTCGGCGGGGCAAACACTTTAAGAAACGCTTATAACACGCATACGCCGTGTGCGCCGCGCGAATTGAAAGAAACTTGCGCGCATACAAATTGACAAATATTTAGAAAGGATTGCAGAATAGACGAGTAGAGTGGAGAGTGGAGTGTGGAGAGTAGGGTGTTTGTCGCCCGGGCAGCGACAATGACATTAAATGAGTGGAGCATGGTGTGTGCGAAGCAAAAGTCAAACAAGAGATAAAAGCAAGGATTAGTACGTTAAAACGCAGACGACGCCAGCAGAAGATGATGCTGCAGTTGAAGTTGAGAAGGGGAGAAAAAGAGAGAGAGAGAGAAAGGGAGAAAAAGAGAGAGAGGGAGACAGCGAGCTGGGGCAACGTTAAGTAGACAGATGAACGTAAAACACGCGCGTGGCTGCGGTAATGTCTACGCCGCTGTAGACGAGCTCTAGCTTCCTCCCTTAGTCTTAGCTGGCTTCTGGCTCTACCCCGCTACCCCTCTGCCCCTCTGCATGACTGCCACTCCTACTCCAGCTGTACCTTCCCCCTCTCTACACTTGCAACGTGTGCGTGCGTCATATCGTTAAGGCACAAAATACAAGGAAAAAGGAAAAACTCCTTGAGAGGAAAAAGCATGTTGAAAGTAAATTGAAGCCGGAATTTTTGCAAGTGCGCAAAAAGCAACAGCAACAGCCGCGCGGTCTAAAAAGTTGCCAAGAAAACTTTGCCAGCTGCTGCCGCTGCCATATGCGGTGGCATAGCAGGGAGCTTTAAGTCAGCAACAGCAGCGGCAGCAGCCGCAAGAGAATACCCAAAATTCGGCAAGTTTTCATGGATTTAAATAGCTGAAAATGAGGCATATGCAAGAGAAAATACTATAGAGTGTACATGCTTTAATTCTTTACTATACAAGTTCTATCTACATGTTTATATCTTCCAATTACTTCAAGATATTGATCTATATTTCGAGGGGCATCTCTGGCTGCCATTGACTCTAGGTGCTGTTGTCTTTCTTCAAGAGTTTTACCAATATAAGAATATAAAAGAATATACTAGAAATTATAGCTTCCTTAACTTAGTACCATGCAAGTTTATCTACAAGGTTATATACTCTAATTCACACAAGATATTGAAATAGTTCCAGGGGTATCGCTAGCTGTCATAGACTTGAGGTGCTCTTGTCTTTCCTTAAGGGTTTAACTATTTGAAATACAAGCTTTTTGAAGAGAATATACTAGAAATCATAGCTACCTTAACTCTGTACCATGATAGTTCTTCTACAAGGTTATATCCCTCAATTAACACAAGATATTGATTCAATTCCGCAGTCAGCTCTAGCTGTCATTGACCTTCTCTCTATCTCTTTCTATTCAACGGATTTAACTAGCTGAAACCGAGGCATATGGGTAAAGGATTATACCCACCTTAACTCTTTCCTATCCCAGCATATCTTAGCTGTTATATCTTCAAATTAATTCAAGTTATTGATGTATTTCCGCTGTCATCTCTAGCTGTCATTGACGTGCTCCCTTGACTTCCCTTTACGACGCCACGACGAGACACGGCACTTATTCATTTGACTTACCAAATTTGTCTAAGGCAATTTGATGGCTTAATGAATGTCCGCCCACCGTGGGCACGCCTTCCTTCTTATCCACCCCTTTGCACAGTGGGAAATAAAAAAGAAAGTGCCTGGCAAAAAGCTAAGGCAACAACGACTTGAAGGCTTCATAATCAAAGCACATTTCTCTCTCTTCACGCCACACTTGCCTCTGTCTACCTCTAACCTTCCCTCCCCCCTCCGGCTTGAGTGTCTGCTCATCCGCTTGGCTGCTGATAAATTAACTTCATAATCTGCACAGTTATCAGCGCTGATGTTTGGCATTATTCTTCCATATTTTGGCGTCCCCCCTACCCCTCCCCCTGCTCGAGTTCGCGTTAGCCTCATTACAACAAAGCGCCGAGGGTCAACAACAACGTCGAAACGTCGAGCAAACACGCACCTTATTGTACGCTCAGCAATACCGTTATAACGGTATAACTTTTCACCTTTTTGGGGGTTGACTACCCCCAACAGCCAACGCCAGCCTGTAGGGCTTTGCGTCTGCCATTCAGCAGGTGTGCGGGGCGGGGTTCGGGGTTGGGGTTGGGTTCTGTCGGAGTGAATCGGGTGGGTTGGTAATACCATTTTGCCTTTTGTCTTTGCCGACGAAAAATTGCACACGATTTAATTGAATGTGTTTAATTTTGCTTTTCATTTTTCCTGGCAATGGGGGGAGAGAGGTGGACGGAAAACGCTTTTCCGCTCTTTCGACTGCTGCACATAATGAGGCGTTGGAGCGTCGCTTTGTCCGAATTTGTAAGGAAATTAAATGAGGGACAATTATGTTTGTGAGCAGCTGAGGGGGGGGGAAACCTGTAATAAGAATATAATAATGATATAATGTTTTATAATAATGAAGAGATAAAAATAATAAATATAAATATTAAAGCCAATAATATATTAATAGTAATATGAAGAAAGATAAGTATATTTTTATAAAAATATTACTTATATTAATAGTAATACGAAGCAAATTATATATTTATAAAAGAGTAGAGTAAGGGTGTGGAAAAAAAAAAACAAATAATTTGTTTGAACACTTATAACTTGAGAAAGACTTTTTGGACTTCAATGATTTAAGACTGCTTACATAGCCCAAGTCTGAAATAGAATACAAGCTAAAGATTTATATTCTAAAAGACTTAATAAGTGCATATACACATCTCTTGAGCAACAGAAAGTTAAAATAATGCTCCTACTCAAGTCCAAGCAATATTGTTTCCTCAACTTCTTCACAACTCTTACCTCTTTAACCTTTAAGGTGGTAATAAGTTACATCATAATCATACTCAAGCAAATTAAGCATTCCTAGCGACCCTTCCCCCGACAAGTTATTCGCTTCATTCACATTTTCAAAAAGCAGATGGCAAAAATTCCAAATAAATCAAAATGAAATGAGAGAATCGAAAATACCAAAGGGCAACCAGAAACCGAAATTGTAAATGAGGTATTAATTAGGAGCCAACTAACCGAACTACTGATGGTTGTAGTTCATAGGGTGGGCGAAGCGAGGCGGGGCGGGGCAGGGCAACTTCATAAGTTCAAAGAAAAGTGGTAGAAATACGAAAAAAAAAGAAATATAAGAAACAAATGCACAAAACAGACTCTCATATACAACAAGAAGAAATGATTAATTACGGCAAATACAGAGAAAGAGAGAGAGAGAATGGGATGGGGTGGAGAAAGGGGGAGGCCGCTTGAGAGAGAACTGAGTATGATTTATTGTAATTTAATTGTGGCACATTATGCGGTCGATTTGGGTTTTTGAGAGTTTCGCCTTCTCTCTCTTTTCTGCATTTGAATGTCATTTTCGAGCTGGGAAATTGCTAAACAAGATAAGAAACAGGCCAAAATATCTCAGAGAGACTGAGTCTATCTGTGTGTGTGTATGAGTGTGTGGGTCTAGGTTGTCTGTGGATCCAATGTGCCGCGGGGTCTGAGCAAGCGAAGAGCTGAGAAGGAACAGCAAGACTTGTGGCACAGTTACGTAACGAAATCGATGCAGTACCTCCTCAGCTTGCCACATGCCACACAGGCAGACAGACAGACAGACAAGCAGACAGACAGACAGACAGACAGACAGGCGGACAGGCAGACAGCAGGCAAAAGTTTTGCTGGCAAGCAAACAAAAGCAAAAGCAAATTATCATATCATTCGAAGGACCCGAAGGAGGAGCCGCCCACAGGAGCAGCTCGAACTGGAACTGGAGCAGGCAGGTGAGGAGCAGAGTGAGGGCAAATGTAACCAGGTGAAAGAAATTATATATTCCCTTGATTATAATTTCATCAGCGGCAACACTAAAGAATCATCGCTGGCATGTCGAAGACAAGGCAATGGGAAAGGAATCGAGGAAGCTGCAGCGCAGGCAAAGGAGCTGCTCCTGCGGTTGCTTGCGGAGCAGGAAGGGAGCCGGAAACAGCCTGCTGCTGCCTCCTCCTTGCTCCACATTCATCGACTGTCAGTCAGTCCGTCAGTCAGAGTCGGCTCTGACTGCCGCCTGTCAGTGGCTCCAACTTGGCCAGACAGAAATCAATTGTTCCCATTATTATAATGAGATTACTTACCTACTGAACGACAAAACGTAGCAGGCAAGGACTACTCGGCATATATACTATCTATCTATCTATATATATCTATAGGTATGTGCCTTTATCTAGCTATCCATCCAAGCTATCTGAAGTTATTTACCTGCTTTGTATGCTCTGCTTTCCTCCTCTCCGGGCTTGCAAATCTAATGACGTTCCTCGTCAGCGGAAAATGTTGGAAAATTGCTTGGCAAATGCTGCAAATGTTCAATGCTTCAAGTTGAAGGTTTCCCCGTGTCCCAGACCCTGCTCCAATCCTCTCCCGCTGCTCTTCATCATCTTACTTCCCCCCAAGGTAAAATTTCACTTCACTGTTGTTTTTCCCTTTCTTTCTCTCTATTTCTCTCTCTCTCTCTCTCGTTCACCCTCTTGGTTTATCAGATTTGCATTGCATTTGAGCTGAGATTAGCGCAAGGATTCGTTGCGGGAGTAGAGAGTGGAATATATAGAGAGCTCGGTTTGCTTATACGGCATTAGCTACGAATGGGGTTTTGATTCTCTGCGAATACTCCGAGTCAAAGGATTCCCGATTGCAAATTAATAAGCTTACAGGGAGTCAACAGGTGGTTTGGCATGGTATTAAATAGGTTGGGGGAGGAGATGTACTATGGGGAAGATATTTATGCAAAGAGATGAATATGGTAGGACATAGATTACCCTACAAGCTGTGGTAATCAATCTATTCAAATGTGAATAATTCAAGTCTCATTACTGGCAAGAACTTAATACTTAACTGAGCTACAAAAAACTACATATATATATTAATAAGACCTATTTGAAAGCCTCGATAAAACTAATACATTCTAGATATAATCTTACTCTAGATATGTGGGCAATATCAAGAGCTTTTTAAACTTAAACAGTGCCAGACAGAGTCTGTTGGAAAATACCCAAATATCACATGATTTCTTGCTCGTTGCTCGACCTCCAATTCTGCCGAACTGTCTAGCTAATTTATGATCGTGTTAACCTTCAGTTCTTGCGACAATCTATCAAAGGTCGCGGTTGCCTCAAAAGCTTTTGCTATCTACAGAATACAGTTACAGAATCTAAACTCAATATGATTACCCCAGCTCCAGTTTCCAGTTAAATTAATAGATCCATCAACAGAGAACAGAAACAGCAGCAGCAAACCATTTATGGACACTTGGAACAATTCTCATCTCGTTGGATCCCACGCTGCAGAATGCTTCAGGGTATAGAAGAGACTCGAGTCTCGAGTCCAAAATGTGTGTCAATGTGACTCTTTAGCTCGGACAATAGAAAGTAAAGTGAGATCCATTAGAAGAGAGTTATAGATACTCTTGGAGTGTTTGCTTATTGAACTTAACCCAAAAATATTGTTAGAAATTACGAGCACGCAAATGATGTACAGTCTGGCCCCCACTTCCCCCTTCCCATTTTTGTGTGGAAGGTGTGAAACAACTTTCGTTTTTTCACAGCTAAATAAATAACAATAAACATAAATAAAAGAAAAATAAAATAACAAAAGATTTCACTGTGCGGAAAAGAGGGAAAAGAGGCTGAAAACTGAGCAGCTGCTGCTGCTGACGAGCTCTGGACATGGACACGGCTCAATTTCAACAGCGGACAGAGCAAGAGGGCGTGCAAGAGAGAGGGAGATAAAAGAGAGAGAGAGAGAGAGGGAGAGATGAAATGAAAGAGTTGCTAGTAGGAAAAAGATATATCGATAAACGAGCCTCGTAGGCAGCTCAAGTCACGGCTGTCTATATGGCTCCAGCTTAAGTGCCCCAGAGCACTGGACTCGAGTGTGTGTGCGAGTGTGTATATACGTATGTGTGTGTATGTGTGTATGTGTGTGTGAGGCAGTGTGAATATCACATGTCAGTGAGCTATAATTAATGCGGGTCAGACGCCGATTACAATGCGCCAACTGACAGCTTGAAGTGCATGTGTGTGTCCCGCGTCGAGGCGACTCCGTCTCCGTCTCCGACGCCGACTCCAGTTGAGTCCAATCGAATCGAATCGTATCGTAGCAAGTCTCAGCCAGAGTTGAGAAGGCCCCCACGGGCAATGACAAGTCAAGAAAAGAAAGAAACCGGCCAAATCGATGGCCAAGTCAATTGCCAAGGCACACCACCAGGCAGACAGTTAGAAAGAAAGAAAGAAAAGCAATGATAAGCAAATTTCAGTGTCTTAACTCAAATTAAATACACGCAGAGAAAAACCATATAACTATATGAACTATTTATATAATATTTAATTCCCTTATTATATTTACTTTTCCAAGTTAACATAGTTTTAATTTGCGAATTCGTTAATTAATTCGAAGAAAAACAACTAAATTTCAAGCGCTGTTGCCAAATTTCTTTCTGCATGCGCGCGTTAGTGAAAATTGCAACGTTGCAGTGCACTTTTTCAGGAAATATAGCCAAGAATGTATTTATTGCCTAATGTTTCAATATTTATTTGAATATATGCATTAAATTAAGTTTTATATAATGTTATGTTAAGTCAGGTATTGTATCAATTTTAAAGATTGAAAATAAAGCAACTGCTGCATGTTTTCTCTCAGTGCATGCGCACATACATAAGTGAAAATTGTAACGTTCATCGAGTTCACTTTCTATAGGGAACTATTGAACCAAGTTGGCACTTGAATGAATTTATTACATCGCCAGCCGCAAAAATTTGTCTAGCAATTCTTCGCATTTATTTTTGCTCGTTTCTGCTCCCTCTCCCTCCCTCTCTCTGTCTCTCTCTCTCTTCCCTGTGCTCTTCTTGTGCGACAAAATTAATGAATTTTCTATGCAAATGCAAAACGCGAAATAAAATTTAATGCTTGGAAAAAATGCGCAGGCGACGTGCAAACGACAAACAATGCGCGTGGGCGGAGCTGAGAGAAGGAGAAGGAGCCGGAGCAGGAGCAGGAGCCGGAGCAGGAAAAGAGGAGAGGAGAGGCAAGGGAGCGCTTGCAAATTGTAGCACAAGAAAAATTAAACGCATTAGGCCAGGACATGGCCAAGAAGTGCGCACATCCTGCCCCTCCTTCCCTCCCCTCTTGGGGGCGACTCTTTAAACCTGCTCCATAGCTACCATAGTTCTTGTTGCGCTCTTCCTTATTTTTATCGATTTATGTAAAACTGACAGGGCCGGGGGGGACAGCACAGAATACCGCACTGGCCTGCTTTTTCTTGCCATGCCTGTCATTATTATGTGCGTTTAGGCATTGTTGCTTTAGTTGTTGCTGCTGCCTCTGGGATGGGGATTGGGATTGGGATTGGGCTTGGCTCTGACAGGCGCATCGATTCGATTTGACTGCCTGCAACTGGGTCAGGCAACTGTCCTTGTCCCACTCCCGTTGACGTGCAACTGTCGTTGCCCATGTTTGATAAATTGGCATAAATTGAGTGTGCGTGAGTAGAGCAGCTCAGTAAGTGATTTTTAGATAAAGTAAAATGCGCAACACTCCGAGCTCGCAGCTCTCTCAGCAGCCTATGCTAGAGTTTGAAAGATTAAGAAAATGCCATCTCCCATGATAATCTGATCAGTTTTAACAAAGTTGTGAATTTTGGAAGGTCCTATAAGGTGCTTTAGGGATCTTAAGGTATGAAAAGAGGTAGCATAATAGGTCCAAATTTTTGAATGTTCTGGATTCATAATATTTTGATGAGGAATCTGTCTAGGGGTTAAAACATGAAAAAAAAGTCATCAACCTAGAGAATCTGATTATTTTTAGGAAAGTTATGAGTTTTTGAAGGTCCTATAGGATGCTTTAGGGATCGTAAAGTCTGAAAAGAGAAAGCATGGAAGGTCCGAATTTTCGAATGTTTAGAATTTATAATATTTTAATGCAGAATCAATCTAGCGGTCGAAAGATGAAGATAAAGCCATCTACCGAGAGAATCTGATCATTAAGGTAAGGAAGTTATGAGTTTTTGAAGGTCCTATAGATCATATAGGGTACTTAAGGCATCTAAAATGGGAAAGCATGATAGGTCGAAAATTTGAATGTTTAAAATTCATAATATTTTGATGCAGAATTTATCTAGAGGTTAAAAAATAAAGAAAAAGCCGTCAACCGTGAGTATCTGATGGTTTTTAAAGATGTTGTGGGATTTTGAAGGTCCTATAGGGTACTTGAGGGATTTTAAAAAGTCTGAAAAGAGATAGCATGGAAGGTCGATTTTTTTAATATATTAGATTCCTTATATTTTCATGCAGTATCCATCAAGAGGTTGAAGATGAAGATAAAGCCATCTACCAAGAGAATCTGCTTAATTTTAAGGAAGTTATGGTTTTGGAAGGGTTCTATAGGGTTCTTAAGACATCTAGTAGTCTGAAGAGGGAAAGCATGAAAAGTCAACATTTTCAGATTCATTACATTTTGAAGTAGAATCAATCTAGAAGTCAAAACATAAATATGCACACTTGCACAGTGGGGCATAATCCGTTTTATTATGCAAATAATGTGCAAACTAACCTCTGTAGTATTTCACATTCAACTTCCCTCATACATATATTACGTAGAATGGAATTGCAAACAAAACTATTGCATACTGTCGGGCGTCGTTGAACTTTTTAGCTTCTTCTTCTTCACTTTTTTTAGCCAACCGCAAGTCAAATGAACGTTGCACATGACAATGTCGGGGTCGGATGGATGGATCGGGGTAGGTAGGGTATATACTGCACAAGGTTAAGGACGGTAGAGGTAGCTGGAGAAGGTGGGGTTAATATGCTTAGAGCAACACTTTGCTGCCACTCACACAGCAACAGCAACAACACCATAAATTAGCTAATTAGGCACAATTAAATATCCCTTTTGATTGCGGTTGCCACACACACACACTCGCACACACACACACACTCCCCTACACCCCTGAGAGGTTTTTCTGTACGTACATTGCCCGCCAACTTTTTGCGCTTCCTGCAATTTTGGATCCTGGACGAGCGACGCGTGTTGCCAGCCCCGCCTACTAGCTGCAATGTCCTACGCCCACAGAGATAGCAACACTTACCTACACCCACACACACACACACACACACATACACACACACACACACACACACACACACCACACACTCGCACACACACACAACCCACACATGCGCGAGTTTTTGCCACAACGTGGAAAAAGTTTTGCCACCACAGCCAAATGTTATTTTCAACTCTGTTTTGTCTTCACTTCAGCGCCACTTGCAGTGGGCAGAGAGAGACATATAGAGAGAGAGAGGCAGAGAGAGGGAGACGGGGCATACATATTTCCCAACCGCAAACTTTTCCATGTAGCAAACGGAAAGTGCTGTGCGTTCAAATAATTGAGTTGGCATTGGTCTCTAAAAACAACATAATTACCATAATTAATTGTAATTACAGTCAAATAAATTATGCGCACCAGCACCGGCTGCAAATATCGCCTTTTTTCCACAGTGTACCCCTGTCTACCTACGCCTCTGTCTCCGTCTCTGTATCCCACTCTACTCCAACTAGAGACATGGAAAAGTGTAACAACGCTAACAACTTGAACAACTTCGAGTGTACTAACCCGTCCCCGACATCATTGACACTTACAACACTGGCGAGTGCGCTGTTACCTTTCTAACGGTGCCTGACATCACGCACACCAACAACAACAACAGCAACAGTAACAGCAACAACAACAACAACCTCAACAACACGATCGACCTCAAGTAAGCAACTTAACAGTCAACCAAAAAAACTGAAAGAAAAAGAGGAAAAGAAACAGCGCCTAAAATTTGTACCTACAACTATTTCAGCTAATTTCCAAGCACATTCCCTAACCGCCAACACTCTGCACTCAGCCCAGAGTCCATGCAACAGTTCACCAAACAGATCCACACGCCACATGCCGCTCTCCTGCCCGCCTGCTTGCCTGCCCCCCCTGCTCTAACTCTGTGTCCACTCGTATCTTCAACTGAAGGTGCTGAAAATTTCTGCTTAAGCTGTGGAGAACAAAATTCAAATTGTTCGCTTGCACAGTGGGCAATACGAGATAAATGAAAGCTGTATATTGAAAAAAAAACGATGGGTATCTTTAAATTCATAATTATATACGTATATAATGATGAAAATAGTATATGTTTAATTAAGAGCAAAATAAGAAATAAATACGAAAATTATAATATTTATTCTTTAAGCATATTTTTGATTTATTTTTATGCTATTTATTTATTTACTTTCACTTTTATTCGTTTTTTTTATTCTCAACTTTATTTTCATCACTGATCTGTTTTTCTTATCCTTTACAACAAATGTTGGATTTTTGTGTATTTTTTTAGATTTATTATAGTTTATTACAATGATTATTTATTAATTATATCTAAATACCTTTCCATAAAATAAATGATTAAATAAAATATATGCAACATTTTAATCTAAAAACTTTTCTCTATTTATTTTTCTCTATTTTTTAAAAACTCATAATAACAGTTGCTATTCACACTCAGTTCCACTGTGCACTGTGATTGTCGCTCTCTTTTCCTCGCTCTCTCCCTCTCTGTCTCTCGCTTTGTGTTGCGCTGCCGACGCATGCGCAAAATGCCAACAATTTTCGGCGCAGCTGCGTCCGACTCTGACTCCAACTCCGACTGCGGCTGGGGCTGGAGCTGAACTTATCTTGGGGATCTGGATCTGTGCTAACTATGCTGACAACGCCAAGGCGAGAAGTGCCGAAAACAACAACAGCAACAACAACGCGAACAACAACGCCAACAACAACAACAACAATGAGAACAACAATTTGGTGCAGTTGTTTGGCTGTCGCTCATTTGGCGAGTTGTTCATTCGGATTTGGGTTTCGCGCCTTGCTTCGTTTCCTTCTGCTTGTTAGCAGGAAGGGAGCAGGAGGGACTGCAATAAGTGGTATAATTTGCTCTGTTATATTATGTCACTCACACACACACACACAGAGAGAGAAAGAGAGACAGAGCGCGACTCTGCAGCCGCAATTAAACGTGTGCTGCACGCGCTCTTCCCCTCTCCAGCCCTCTCTCTCTCTCTCTCTCTCTCTCTCTCTTTGCGCCGGCAGCCACATGAGTGGGTTACTCAGTAGGTTACCCGGTGGGTTACCACTTGGTGGGTTACCCGGTGGGTTGCCTGGCCACTTGGCTTAGTTAGTCTGGCCTGTCTGGGCCTCTGATTGGGTATTTCGTGGCATAACTAACTCGAAATGTGTCTAAGTGGCAAGCATTTGCATTGCAATTGCCCGTTTTAGGCTTGCAACATGTTGCATGCTGATGAGGAATGCGTGATAAAGCAACAGCAGCAGCAGAAGATACCAGAGATGTGCGAGATTAGAGACGAGCAAGAAGTTCCCTGGAGCATAAAGAGCTAGCTAGGGAAGGTAATATTCTTAAGATATAGTGTAATACATATTAAAGAAGTTTTCTGGAAAATTTAAGTATAGAATACTATATAAAATTAATATATATACCATATAATATAAACTAAACATACCACAGCAGTAGCTAGAAATATTCCCAAATTAAATAAATCATAAAATAAATTATACTTAGTTTCAGCTGTCACAGATTAGGAAGAAACCACGAAAATTTAAGTTAAAGCTGAAGATTTATGTAGAATCCATATAAAACATGCTGCCTTATTAAAAATACGATTAGTATGCGATTATTATCAAGTATGAAAGCATATTTTAATTTTTCCCAAGTTTCGGCAAGATCATCTTTAGGAAAAGCCAGAAACTACGCATTTCTACGAGTTCTGGTAAATAGCTTTATCCCTCGCAATTTGTCATGTTTAATTCCCGGCTCACATGGGATTCTTCCACTTCTTGTGGGGGCAGTCCAATCAACTAAGCTAAGGCCAAGCGACGCACGATTAGTATCAATGGGAAATTTATAGTATCGTGTAATACGAGACGACACACACGGAAGTAACAAGGGTAACAAGAGGTACGACTATTTGACTCTCCCACTGCCACGCCCACAGCTTGTGGCTGGGATCAATGCAACAAAGGTTTCTCTAATGAAACACAAGATTATCTCGAATCTAGCAGAAGTTAGCCATGCAGCGCGAATCACAGTCCATCCAATTTTGGGCATATACGACGGGGAATGCGTAATAAATAACGCTCGAAATGTAGATTTCTCCCCCTTCTCAGGTCGTTTGTCCACGCCTATTTTGGGCTAAAGATGCTGCTGTGCGGTGGCCTAATGGGAATGTTGCACGCGAGCGGATCACACACACGTGTGTGTGTCTCTCTCTCTCTCTCTCTCTCTCACTCCTGTCTCTCTCTCACTCCCCTCTCTTGCTTATCTGTAAAGCTGCAGAATGACCTTGCAGCTGCCGCAGACTGATATGATAATGAGGGTTCGGTTTATCCAGTTCTCAGATTCGGTTTCGGAACATAACTCATGCTCGCTCGCTCTCTCTCTCTCTCTCTCTCTCTCTCAGCTGCACTATGTTAATTGGCCGCAGCGAGAAGACCAATTTCGAACGCACCGAAAATTTCTGCCAATTTAAACAATTTTCGCCCAAAAAACAGAAAAAAAACACAAAGGTAGTGCAGGGAGGGAGGGAGGGAGGTAGGTAGGTAGGTAGGGAAGTATGGAGTCGGTCGGCACTTGAAGTGCCTCCGACAAACACTCGAATACGCAAATTTAAATAAAATCATCAAGAATCGGAAATTTGAATTTCCGAAAAGAGCCACTCAGCCAGAGCCAAAGGTAGCCTAACCGCCAACTGCTCTTCGCAGGTACCCTACCTCCCCCCCTACACCCTCTCCCTCTTCCAGCACACTTGAAGTTGAAAATCGCTGCTTGGCATTGCCAACTTTTTCGCTCTGTCGTCGTTGTGGCTGCCTCTTTTTGTATACCCTACAAACATTGAAAGTGCTTAGAGTTAGGGTCTGCTAAGCTATATGCACAGATCTCAGCTATTAGAAGAGCTAGATACAGGAAATTTGGCATGCAGTTTTCTATATAACATACGCTCACGGTGCATATTTAATATTATGTCTAGGACACACTACGCCTACTAAAATCAGTAATTTGCGTTTATTAAGTGAAGTATTAAGAATTTGATTGTAAAATTTCACATGCACATAAATGTATATTATATGTACTTGTCATGCAAATTTCAAAACAAACGCACTATAAACACAGCAGTTATGCCGGTTAATATTTTCCACACTTACGAGCAGCGCTGCTTGCGTTGCTTGGTGCCTCTGCTGCGTGTGTGCAAGCAAGTAATAGGCAGCAATAATATTTATTTAATTATATAGTAGGGTATTTTATTGCCATGATAGTTCTACTGTTGCTTTCTTACTTGTTTTTTTGGTACCCGCTTTGGACCTGGCCTGAATGTCAGTCAGCACCTCATTCAAATGGCCGCGTCGACGACCTGTGTGCAACAACTGTGGCATAGGAATGCCTGACCCCTGTCCCCCCCTCGGCCTCTACTAAACCCTCTCCTTTTCGCCCCCGCTGCTGCTGCTGCTGAGTGCGGCACTTGCCTCTCTGGACGGTGCTTTGACTGCCGCTCGACGTCTTCTTGAAATGCTCGTTTCGCTTCCTTTTCCCTCTCTCTCCCCCTCTCTCTTCCTCTCTCTGGTTTTTTGTTGCCTCGCCTTCAAGTGCATACAATTGAAATAATTTCCGTGCGCCCTCTTAGAGCAGAACGGGGGCAGTTTAGGAGGCGGAGCAGACCCCATGAGAGGAAGCGTGCAACGGGAGTCGGCAACGCCGAGTGCAGCGCACTTTTAGCATAATTAAATTTAGTTTTCTTTTTTTTTTGTTTTCGTATTCCACCTCGGGTTGCATGCAACGCGTCGGACAGTGCGGCCCAGCAACATAAAGTAGCTGTAATATTTTAATTAAAACTACTTTTCTTTTCCCGACCCAGCCTAGTCGACTGCCCAGATGCGCTACTTCGATAGCGCAAACGTAGCGCGAAAAGACACGCGAAATTGTAAGCTACAAAAAAAAAATTGAAATGAAAATTGTTTAGTCTCTATAAAGTGGGCAGAAAGTAGAGCTAATGGTTCAAATGAAAAAAAAACTAGATCGATTATATTTTCTTTCAAATACTACACCATGTATTCAACTCTCTAACATGCCAAACATACAAAGAACATTAATACACTCTATAGAGTACTTTTAAAACAGTTACACGATTTTCAGGATTTTTCACGATGCTTTTATATTATATTATTGAATATATATGTATATATAAATGATAGTCTCTGCTCTTAGTCTCAGTCTTGAATCATTCTGTATTTCAAACATGAAACAAGAAATAAGGCAACAGGATTTCCTAATATTATTTGCTGTAGGTTAATAAGCCGATATATAGTCTCTCTTTAGCGAGAAAAAATCTCTAGGCTCAGTTTGAATTACATTAAAAAATATTTAAATTATAAACCATTTTTATATTTTTGATAAACAAAAAAAAGCTTAAATAAAATAAACCTTTAAACTCTTACAATACTCTCTTTTCCTTTCCCTGCCATAACTAACTATAACCATCATATATCATACAAATTTAACATACTTTAGAGAGCATAAGTCTTCCTTTGAATTAATGCTATTCTCTGACCCTTGACCCACATTTTCCACTCAGATTTCCGTGCTTAATTCGCACTTTCACATTAGTTGCACAAACCGCAGAAAAAACATAAGAAGTGAAATTTCCGCTATAATTATCTGCATTTAATGGCGGATTTTTGGCAATTGCAGAGTTCCAGAAACACGCCCCTCCCCTTCCCCCCCTTCTCTAGTAATTCCCTTTTTCTGAAAAAGGGATAATAATAGCGCATTGCTCCTGTGCATTGTCTGTAAGCAATTTTGCTCGAAAAAGTAGGCTAACAAAATTTATGTCAACTGACTGCGCACAACTTTTGTTAGCCCGGCCCACAGACTTGGCTCTACTGGATGTAGGAGAGGGGGAGCCATGAAGGAGGAGGAGGAGGAGGAGGAGGAGGAGGAGGCGCTGCAAGAAGCTGCTGCAGTAAACTGTAGCACATTGAAAAAGGTGATAGCGGAATGTAGGAGGAGGAGGGAGGGGCATAAAAATAAAACTGTCCGGCTAGAAATTTTAATATAACCCGCACTCGGGAAACGGAAAACTGTGTCACAGGGGGGTGGGTTAAAAGGGGGAGTGGCATGTAAAGCTGGCATCTCTCTCCTACTCTCTCTCTCTCTCTCTCTGACTTTGAAGATAACTTTTCGGCCCGTAAACGAAGCAAATCCAATAGCTGAAGCAAGAGAACTCTCCTGGTGTCGTAGCATTTTGTCTTTGGGATAGAATATAATACACGGTAGTTTGTCTAACCCGAAAAGCCGAAAAGAAAAACCCAAGCTAAGAAGCAAAGTTTCGGCAGCTTACCTGCTCCCTGCGAGTACCCTGCGAGTACCTTACAAATGTGCAAAGACGGCGACGTGTCGCCACTCGCAGTTGCCCTTTGCCATTTGCCCTTTGCCCTTTGGTAGCTGCAAGTCTTGTGTTCTACATGACAGCAGGTTTACTGGGGAATGAGATATAGATACCTTCGAAATGGAACTGGAACTGCAGCATATGAACCTACTTTTTCCATGATGTACAGCTGTACCGACTTTCTGCCGGCTTTGTGGGTCAACTGCATTATAGATCGATGTGTCTGGGAAGGGAAGATCTTAAGGTTAAATAAACTTAGGATAAATGTTGCTGAAAACTAAGGTTGGAATTCTGTCAGTTCTGTATAAAATTTGATATGTACTTTTAAAAGGAAGTATGATATGTATAATAGCAAAATATTTTATAAATGATATATTATATATTATATATTCTTGCTCAGTACCTATAGCCTAGTCAATCATTTATTTGGCTTGTTCTGGTAATAGATACCTTATCCAATTTTCTTCAACTTTTCCTTTTCTCTTTTTTACATTTGTCAGATTTAAGAGCTCTATAGCTTTCCAGCAATTCCATCTTAATTTAATCTCTCTCTCTCTCACTCACTCGCTCGTTGCTCTAACAAGTCACTCTCAAGTGTCCGCACAGGTTCGTTTACCGTTGCTGCCTTCAATTGCAGTTTCCGGTAACTGCAGCACCCTGTACTCTGTACCCGCCCCTCTCCAATCTCTCGTCCCTCGTTCCTTGTCCTGCCCCTTCTTGGCCATTTCCCACTGACGGCATTTCGCAAGAGCCTTAAATTGGCTTTCAAATTAGGTCGCACTCCTTGTCGGCGTCGTTGTTGCTGCTGTTGCTGTTGTTGCTGTTGTTGCTGCTGTTGTTGCTGCTGTTGTTGTTGCTGTCCATGTTGTTGCCATTGTTGTCACATTTGCTTGCGAGTGCGTCGTTGCAGCGATAAGAGCAGCGGCAACACAGTCCGTGCTCATGTCCAGTTCGCCTTTTAATTGAAAGCGGCATATGCAGAGCAACAGCAACAGCAACGGCAACAGCAACGGCAACAACAGCAGCAACAGCAACAGCAACAGCAACAACAACAGCAACTGCAACTGCAACATGGCAAGACAGACGCAGTTAAAAATTGTAATTTCCATTGCTGCCAGAAGCCGGCCACGCCTCCGCCCTCGCTCGAATTCGGTTTTTTTTTCCTTTTTTTTTGTGCTGCAAGTTGCAGGCGGCTTTAACTGCGTGTTGCAAGTTCTTGGCTCGCCAGCGTCGGTCGCACAAATTAAATTGGCTTTAAATTGACACCTCCGGTGGCAGGATATAGCCGGGCTCTCTCTCTCCCTCTCTCTCTCTCTCTCTCTCCCCCCTTGGCCTCAACACACACTCGCGTTAACTTTATTAAGGATTTCGTGCAGCTGCTGCCTAGATTGTTGCCTTCGGTGTTGCCGCCGCCACAGTTGCCACGCCCACAGCCCCCAGCCGACAGCAGCAGCAACGACAGCAGCAGCAGCAGTTAATAAAGAACCAAATTATTGTGTTGTTCACACTTTGACACATTGAAACGGAAATTTAATTAAGGATTTTTTCAATAAAATTGCGCTTTTTATAGCAGGATACGGCCTTAAAGCGCGCGCAGCTGCAACTCAGAGGCAGCACAATTGATTGAGGGCGCAAAATGAACATATACGAATATCCCATATCTCTATATATATATCTTTCTCTGTATATATACGGATAGTCTGCGAAAAGGATCAGCAGGCGTAAGGAATTTCACTGGAAATTCAGAAATTCACACTATCATTACGATCTCTGTTCAGAATTTTATTAACTCAATATAGAATGGTATTTTAAGGCTATACTATATGCCTGAGGGATTTACTGTGTGCGAGAAATATTTAGGAAATTTTATTTCAAGAATTTTCATATAAATAGAACAAGTTTCAAGGCGATAACTCTGCAGACTCAGTAATAAATAAAATTCTTAGCTTTTATTTCTTTCAAAATATTGCTAAAGTTAGAAAAAATTCTACTCGAAATATTAGTATAATAAATTAAATATCTAGTATTGCAAACTATACCTAAAAGTCTCTACAGGTATGTTAGAAATTTCTTAGAATATTTAATACGCGCAAATCTCAAGTCTCTTGTCGATCTCTGGTTCAATTAACCCAATTTCGCTTGCATATATTAACTATGCGACGATCTTTGATTACAGAAAGTTTTTCGAGGATTTTTCTAGAAAACTTTTGAATGGAACTATACTATAAGGAATAAGGAACTATAAGGAAAAGTGCTGTAAAAATTAGTTTGCATGCTCCGTTCGTGTAATGGATACGATGAACAAATGAGCGCACCAGCTCGAGGAAAACTTCTTCTTCCTCCCAAGGATGTTTTAGGCAGCGACAGGCAGGCAAAGACAGAGAGGGGAGGGGATCTCTGGTTTGGTAGACGGCACTCGAATGCGCAACAACAAAAGAACTAATTAAAAAATTAATCTAGCTTAAAGTTCCATTAGAGCGCCAGCGAAGTTTGCTCAGCGCAGCGCTGCCTAGAGAGGGGTCTGTAGATAGGAAGGGGGGTAGGGGGGTCTCTTGCAAGGAAATGGAAAAACTTTTGCAGTGCAGTTCTGTGTGCATTTCGTTAACGCCGCCGGCAGCAACAGCCTGCTGCCAAAGACAAGGAAAACAATGAGACCAGGCGGAAGCGGAAGTGCAGGCTGCAAGAGAGGGAGAGAGAGGCAGGAAGTGCGAGAGGGAGAGAGAGGGAGGGAGACTAGTAAAATAGCAGCTGAATAATTAAATTGTCCTTGAACAACTGAATAAAATGTGTGTCTGAGCGAGAGTTGACGAAAAATTCAAATGGCCAAAACAGCTTGTATGCCTTATGCGTTCTCCCTCTCTCTTTATTCCTCTCTCTCTTTCACTCCTCTGCCCGCATACAACATTGTGCATTTTGTGGTGCAACAAGGCCCCCAGGAAAATGCATTGTCAAAGAGGTAAGAGCGAAAGGGACCCGCTGCAATTACGATTAGAGTGAATGAGTGAGTGGGTCAGTCAAATCGTTAGGGTGGCCCTTTGAGGCACACTTGAGAGATTAACAGGCTTACGCAGGGGTTAGTCAAGTGATTGCGGGAACTCTCAGTGTATGAGAAACCAAAGCCGATTAATACCTTCCAAAGCAAAGGAAAATAGGTTAATTATGATTTACACTTTATGCAATGAGATCTCAGTTATAATTGCAGTAAGCCTCAGCAAATTTGGCATAAAGCTAGCTGTATGCCACAAGCTTCTAAGGTTTATTTCAAATTTAGGCTGCCAAGCCCAATGCACATGATAATCATATATTTACGTTTATAAGACAAAGTATAGGTATTACAACTTGCTGCGTTGGCATGCTCATAAATATTTGCTATATGCAAATGTCCTTTAAATTTCAGACTTATTGCTCTATTAAGACAGAGGAAACTATGCAGAATTAGTTATGGGAAAAGATCTTGTTGATATTTGCTTTTAAAAACTCTCTTTAAACTCTTTTGGTGTAGTTTTCCCTCAAGTTATCTTATTTTCCTCCAACTAATTTCGAGCATCAGATCACACATGGCTGACACTTTAAAAGGGTTCACCGAGAGCACTTCAAGTTGCCGCAGAGCAAACCGAAATTGTTCGGGCCACACTTCAGTGAAAGTGTAAGCTGAGGCTGTAATTATAAACAGACGACGCTGTCTGGCACGTCCGATGGAACTGGCAAACTCAACTCTGGCCAAAAACTGCAAGTGTCGCTCAAATGTCGCTGCCATTTGTCTGTCTGTCTGGCAGTTTGTCTGTCTGTCTGGCAGTCATAAAATATATAAAACTTTAGCCCAAAAATATATATACGTATCTCTGCCGCTCTGCTAGAATATAGAGTCAGGTCTGTTGCTGCTCGTTGTGGGTTTTTTGCCAGCCTGCTGTGAAAAGTTTTGCAGTTTTTGTTGCCAGACTTTTGTTGTTGGCAACAGTCGCTGCTTTTGGCCGTTAGTTGTCTGGGCGGGTGTGTGTCTTTGTGTGTGTGTGTGTGTGTAACTCGCAGCGCCATTGGCCCAATTACACTAAACGAGTGTTTCGCAGATGACAGAGAAGAGAGAACGCACCCCCCACTGATAGAGCCTGAGGGGCAGGCCTGCTCTGCTCTGCCTGCTCTGTTAGATAAACGACAAGGATTCGGCCAGGATCCCGCCTGGATTCGACAAGGGATTCACATGCTGTAATTTCGGGGCGTTATAATAGAGCTTAATGCAGAAAACTCGTTATCAGTTCAGCCGGCGCTGAAAACTTTCAAAGCAAACAAATGAAACTCGAACGCGTTTGATTAAATGCATGTCATTTGCCTCGGGGTGTATCCCTCTAACTGTGCCCTCCACATAGAGACTCCTCTGCCCAGACTACCCCTACTACTGTCTACCCCGCTGCCATCAATCGTCATTGTCTATTGTCAAATTGCGCGGAATGAAGCGCCAACGAGTCGCAGCATAACAACAAAACACTCGAGAGAGCGGGAGAGAAACGCACAATGTCGTTGAAGCATATCATAAACAACTGGCAAGTGAGCTGTAACTCTGGAGCATGCACAACCTGCAAATACCCTGCATGGCTGTAAGAAACGCATATCTAATAGATAAGCTTGATACACGCAGAAATCAATAGAACTCGCAACTTATTTCTTTTCTGCATACCATGAAAAGATTTTGACAGCTAACTCTTTAGCGAAGATACCCTACCCTAAATTAGACAGCCAATAGACCGAAAGGTAAACAAACTTTGGTAGAAGACAGAGAAGGCATGAGTGAGAGAGCGAGAGAGAACTCAACCCGTCTGCGGCATAAAGCCTTGCTTTGTTGCTTATTAATCTCTTCAACTATTTTAGCAGCAACTTGTGAATTCCTTTCGCTTGGGTTCTTAAGTTCCTGCCCTCTGCCCCTCCCCCTTTTTTAACAATTTATGACGCCCACAACTCGGCTCAGGTCGTCTCAGTGGAAAAAAGAAAAATGCAATTTGATTGCTTGTAAAACATGTTAAATTCTCAAGAACAACAAACACATCTTTTATGTTTCTGGATTTGGAAGAATTTATATGACATGATGAGGCGTGGTCGCTCATGGTTCCTATACATACTACATACATATATAGTATAACCAGTTCCCCACAGGCAACCGTGCATACTTTTATGATTTCTTGTGTTTGATCTTCTTCACAAGATGTGAAAACTCTTGCCATAAAAGTGTCTGTCTCCAGTCTCCAGTCTCCTGCCTCACGTAATGTTGTTCTGTTATTATTATAGTATTCCAGTTCGTTCGCTTAGAATATCTTGGCATCCCCCAAAGCGGAATATTATGTATTATACTTATTTTTGTGTGAAATTGTCAATTCGCCCCGTTTTTATGATACGTTGACATCGTTGGCATCACACACGCCTCCCAAGTCGAGGGAGGTCTCAAAATGAGGTGTGGCCACGTTGATGAAGAAGTCTTCCGGCAAAGGTTTAATCCAAAATCACAATTTACGAGCTGTTGATTTGAAGAGAAACGGTGGAAAAACTAAAGCTGAACGGGCTAGCTATAAAACTATAGATGATACATAAATTTAAAAACATTAGGTTATTGTACTTATCTTTAAAGTTAATAATTATTGTTTAAAACTATTTGAAAATCTTAAGTTAAATTTTTCTTATGCTCAATATCATATTTAGGGTTTTAAAATACTAAAAGTTTCTCCATTTAATTGTTTAAAAATACATAAAGCTATATAAATATGCTTAAAACAATACACAGTCGAGTTCTGCCTGTTTGTCTGTATGAACTTCCAAATCTCAGAGACCATTAGAGCTAGAGTCAACAAATTTTGGGTCAATATTCTGTCAATATTGCAAAATCTTATAGTTTTATTAAAAACTTAGTCATGTCCCACAAATCAATAATAATGGAGTTGCTAGCGTAGTTTTAAAGCTAGCACGTTTATTTCTAAGGTTCAATTGGTTATTAAACATGTCATTAAGTAACTTACCCATTCTTATTTGTTTCACATACTTTATAGTTTAAGATTATATCAAATTTAGCAATCCATGCTATTTGAAAGTTACTCAAGCTCTCTTTCTCTTGCCTTATTGCCTTCTGAATATTCTATTAACTGATTACACCTTATGCAGACTGCAGCAGCATAATGTGAACTCATTCTCGATTCAGCTTTGATTGTCAGCGAGTCGAGGCGAGACCCCACAGAACCCCACCCCATACCCTGTATAGAGACCATGTGCGATATATACCAATCAACGCAACACTAACAAGTAATTTCAATGCGGCATACGAGATGCGAGATCATCGCGAGGCGTATGATTATTGAGTGCAAGGCGACGATGACGATGCCAAAAGAGAGGGAGATAGAAGGAGAGAGAGAGAGCGAAAGAGAGAGAGAAATAGGGAGGCAGATGAAAGCGCAATACCGCCTGACGTTGAGTGAGTTGATATGAATAAGCAGAGCAATGATGGGGAAAACAAGGATGGGGGCGGCACTGGGATGGAGGAAGGGGCGTGGGGTGCAGGCAAAAGGGCAACAGAAAAGCAAACAAAACGAGTGGCACTTGAGAGAATGAGAGAGAGAGTGGGAGGGAGAGAGGAAAGGAGGCCAGAATAGGGCTAAATAAGTGCCCGGATAAAGAGTGCCATAAATATGTGTGCGAAAATTATGCAGATGTGCTGGCATAGGATGCGACAGATAGACAACTTCACAGATACGCAGCGAGCAGATACACAGATACACAGATACTTATGCATGCATTGCCAACACCTCTGTCTCCCCTCTCTCTCCCTCTCCTCTCTGTGTTCTTCTCACTCTTCTGCCGTGTGCGTTTTGCAATTTGCGTTGCTAATTTGACAGCCGTCAATGGATTCGTCTTGCCTGCCACAGCCCCTCCCTGCTGCCCCTGCTGCCACTCTGCCACCTGCCAAGGTGTTCCAGTTACAGTCAGCGCTAGCAGTTGCTGCCCAGGGTTGGATTGGGTCACGTGCCTTTTGGCTTTGATGTTCCCTCTCTCTCTCTCTCTCATTTTTTGTCGCTACGCAGCAGCAGCAGCAGCGTAATTAGCCAGCGTGGCATGCCACAGCAATCCCTCAACACTCGCTGCCAGCTGGCCTTCTGTGTGCGTCTCTTTCTCTCTCACACTCACTTCCTCTCTTTCTCCCTCGCTGTCTCTCTCGCTGTGTGCGTAGCCCCGAAATAAAATTTAATTACGCAGATTTTTACGCCTTTCGCTCATTGCTCAAATAACACATTGAAATATATGTTAGAACTCTCAGGGAAACGAGAATCGGGAAACTGGAACTGGAACTGGAACTGGGAGTGGGATTGGGGTCCGTCCTCGCCTCGACTATTTTCTTTTGACATTAAAATGCGTTTTTAACAAGCATTTCAACAAATCTGTCCACACGGCGCACAATTAAAATGCTAAAAAGCTTCAAAAAATAAAAAGAAAACCAATATACAAGCTAAACGAATTGCAGATACTCTTTAAAATGTGAAAAAATATTCTATAGTAAGAAAGAAAAATGTTTTTGAGCAGCTCCGCTTTATAATTAGTAAAGAACTTATAATATCATAGTTACAACTGCTTTAAACTTTTAAATATTTAATTTATTTACCTATTTTTAATTTTATCCGCATTTTAGAACATAAGTTTCACACTTAAAATTAAATTAAAATATGAAAATGCAATATTACTTTATATAATCCAATTAACAAAATATAAACTTTTGAATCTCTGTCTTCTTTTTTAATTTCTTTGATTCACCTTTAAAAATAAATTAATAAATATCTTAACTATTCAGAAATTTGAATATTTTGAATTTTAGATAATACCCATGTCTCAGGGCCACACTGCCTTACAAAATGTAATTACCAATTTGAGATACTCTTTCGACAGATGCTTAACATGAGTAACGCGACGACTGACTGACTGCCTGAGGAGCACTGTAGGAGTATGAGTGTGTGTTGTGTGTGTGTGAGTCTTGAGGGGGTCAACGTCAGCCCCCTTTTTTGGGGCAATGAAGCGCATCCGTGGCAGATCAAAAACAGCTGCGCGCACATGACAACGCCGTCGTCGTCGTCGTCATCAGAGAGTTCCTCTCTCTACAAAGGAAGACGCTTAACACTTGCAAATGCTGCCTTTGTCTGTCTGTCTGCTCGTCTGTCTGTCTGTCTGTCTGTTTGTATGCCTGCCTGCTCTGTATGTTGTTGTTGTTCTTTTGACATTTCAACTGTCATAAATGGCAAATGCAGTGCGTCGCCCCTCAGTTGGCCTCTGCGGCTGTGTTCCAGCTGAGCGCCTTTAATGCTCATGTGGAAAAGATTCACATGTTCTCGGTGTCTGAGAGTGTGAGTATGAGTGTGAGTGTTGTGTGTGGTATGTGGCGTCTCTGCAGTGTATGTGTGTGTTGCCCCCTGATTGACATACAACGAATGCCGCCGTATGACAAAATGCCGGCGCACCTCCACATTTGCAAAGACTCCTGCTCCCGCTCGCTGTCTCTCTCTGCCTCCCTCTCTCTCTCTTTTATTGCCTTACCCAGCGAATGTCAACAATTGGCGTGAAGTAGTTGAAGCTTATTGTTGTCTCTGTCCTCCCTGCCTCTCTCTCTCTCTCTCTCTGCTTGTTAGCTAGCAAGCCAGGCATGTCTTATATGCTGGCTAATTAATTTCAATTAAAATGCCTAGACTCTTACTCAGGGTCGTCACACATAGACAGACAGACAGACAGACAGAGAGACCGAGAGACAGACAGACAGACAGACAGACAGACAGACAGACAGACAGAGAGACACAGTAGGACAGACTGCAAGAAATTCGCATAGCATATTTAATTGATTTACGTCTTTCAAGTAATTACAGTGACTACCACGAGCTATGCTAATTTCAGCAATGAAAACATTTACCCATTAAGTCATCATTGGAATTGCCATCTACACTTCCTAAAAGTATTGGGCTTCTAAAGACTGCTATCATTTATTGTATAATTGAAGTTCTTTTAGGAAGATCTTGATAATGAAATAAGCCTCGGGTTGCCTCTTAATAATGATAAAGTGAAAAAGCCATCTACGATCTCAAGAGTATGTATATATTTTAATTCAAGCTCAAAAACCTTTTCGAGGAAGACCTGGGAGTCTGTCTTTCAGTCTGACAATCGGTCTGTCTGTCTGACTATCTGTCTGTCTGTCTGTGTCTTCGTCTGTCTGTCTGCAAATCATGCTGTCTGTCAATATAAATGACCAGATCTCAAGACATATAAGAGCTAGATCCGCAGCGCCTTAAAGTTTGTTTAAAAATTTTGCCACGCCCCTTAAATCGACAAAAAATCAAATTTCAGGCTTCATTTTAAAGCGAGAAAATTATTTGTTGGTATGTAAAATAACTATGACTACTCAAAGGATTCCTAAAAGGATGGTTGTGATCGGAATATAAACCTAGGAGATATGGCCTTCTGAAGTAAGAAGATGGGCGACCAAAAAAACAGAAACGAATCATAGCCTTTGCTTGAGGTAAATACGAACTAATTTGAGGTTTTCTAAACTCATCAATAGGTTTGCTCTATGTGTCTGAGAAAGTCAGAAAACTACTGTAACTGCAGCTATAAAGGAGATATGCCATACGAGCAGATAACCAGATAAGCAGGAACTCACTTTGCTGCATCAATTGCTGCCTGCCTGGTTGCCTGGCTGCTGTCCACACTTTCCCATCATCATTTCCTACAGACGCCCTAGGCTTAAAGTCTGTGAGAAAGAGAGAGGGAGGAAGAGGGTCCCTGGGAGAGTTGGTACCGCTGCTCGGGCAATTGGTTCGCTTTAACAACTGCCAACTTTGCATGTGGCTGGCATTTATAAAAATCAATATTTTGCTAGGCAATTGTTGGATGCGTAGACAGAGAGGGAGGGAGGAGTAAGTAGAAGAGAGAGAGATGGCAGATGGTAGGGTAGCCCGTTGCATGCTCCATTCAGGCAGACAGCGTCATATAACTCAGCATAAAAAATGTCAACTGTCTGCGACACACAAAACTTATTTGTCATGCAATTTTCCTCGCAACGCCTTAAGAGGCACGGATGAGGCCCAGGCCAGAGCCAGAGCCGGAGCTGAGCCAGAGCCAGGCTGAGCATGAGGAATGAAGCCAGGCGGGCACACACACATGGCACTCGGCACACTAGGCAAGGCAACCGTCATGGCAATCTATACATGTCCATGAATGGGAACCCGTTTGGCCAGACATAATAACTTATGGCGATTGGGTGGCAGCGGCAAATTGTGGGTCTGCGAATCAATAACGTCAATTGGATGCGGAGCAGGTGACAGTCGTCGGCAGCCAAGGTTTACGGTTAGTTACAGTTGGATAAGCCAACTCAACAGGGTAACCAGTTGCAACTAGTTCCTCCTTCGGCTAATTGCTCCTCTTACTAAAAACTGCTAAAATATGATAGCAAAACTATGAGCTGGCCACAAATGGCTTCATCTCAGCTGGCCAGGCAAATAGCCAGATACTGTGCGGGTAAGAGCCAAATCCTTGAGACAGGCTCTTAACGTGGCACATTAACACTTTAACGTGCCATAATTACCTGTGCGGACAAGCGGGCAAATATAATCATGTACACGCGTAAAAATGTCAGCCGATGCCTTTTTAAAAGTCAGCGAGCAAGTTAATTGTCTCTCGAAGACCGAAGGGTACTGCGAAGGGTCTCTGGGAGTGTGAGGGTTATAAAGAACGTAGTAAAGAGCGACAGCTAACCAAGGCATACCTATAGTGTCCAGTGGCCAGAAATCATCATCATCATCATCATCGGATTCATTATCATCTTTGGCGTCCGGACTTGCAGTCCCTGACAAAGTTGTAAGTTGTTGATGTTCCGTCTGGTTGTTAATGTGGCTCTGACTTGCTGTTCTGTCCCTGGGCCCATTTTAATGCCTTCTGACACTGTGTGCACAGTGGGGCAACTTGTCTGCTCGAGTTCTTAACGAGTTGACAGTCTTGAAAATGAGCTGATTTTCAGTTGAAAGTCATGTGGTGATCTGAAATCGTCAAAGTTATTGAAGTCCTGCTGTTTAGTATATAAAACTGTTGATTTTTGTTGATCTTAGAGTCTTATGATTAAAATAAAGCCAGTTTTCAATATTTTCTAGAACAAAAGATCTATATTTCTTATATGTATCTTTCTTTAAACTGTTCTTCTTAATATTCTGAAGATCAATTCAATTAGGTTAAGAGAAAAAGAATAAACTGAATTTAATATGATAAAATTAAATCTTTAGTAGCCTTCGATCATTTGTCTACCTATATTTTTTATAGAGCAAGATAGTTTGCTTACTTAGAAATCTCCTAAAAATCAGAAACGACAACTTCTTTTCAATTATCTCAGGTATAAGTTTTATTTCTACCCATAGTTCCAGAAATAATAACAATTCCACACCTTAACGACGATGGCGGCAACTCACAGTGTCTCCAGATCGACGCTCTCTCATTCTCTCGAATGTCAGATCGTTAAGCGAATTCATATAAAAATTCCTTAAATGTCGCATTATGACAAAACGATCGTTTAAAGGCGATTCGCAAGGAGACAAACAGACGAACCCAAACGACATGAAATTTCTTTCTCTTTTTTTTTCGTTTTTATGAAGAACTTGCTGGAAAAAAAAAACAGAGTAGAAGAGCAGCCTGTTTTGGATGAGCAGCTCTCCGGTGTGGAGGGGAAGGGGAGCTGCTTGCGTGATAAAAATGCTTAGCACACGGCGCATTTTGTAAACATGGCCAACATGACTGAAGATTGCAACAAAACACAGAAAACTAAAAAAAACAAAAGGGGAAACAGAGGGGGAAAAAAAAGGAACTCTCGCTGCTTCCTATGCCAAAACTGCTGGACTTCAACTCCGTCACAATTTTTTGGTGTACTTTTTCGAAAAAAAAAAACGAAAGAAAAAATATTCCGCATTATTTTCGTTTCGTTCGCAGCTTCGGCAAAAGCCGCAACCGAATCACGAACAGTTTGTGTCGTCGCCTCTGCCAGAAAAAAAATAAAAATCGTTTTGTTTTCTGTTCCTTTTTTGCTTGGGTCGGGTTAGTTAGTAAGTTTTATGAAATTTTGTAAGGGTAGTGGAGTATCAAGGCATGAGCAGAAATGTTGCAGAAACTATAAAACATAAAATTAATAGCCTAAAGAAATTTTCTACATTTATCTACATGTTACATTCTATTTATATGTTAATAATAATAAGCATTTCTTTTATATACATTTTTTTTTAGCATATGTTAGCTCACTTACCTGATGTGTACATATGTAGGGTATTCAGTGTGCGTTTAGTCTCTGCCTTGTCTGCCCCCACTCTTGTTGCTTTTATTTTTGGCATTTCTGTGGCTTTTGGTCATGAATCATGATTTATTTGAGATTTTTTTTTGTACTTCTCTTCCCAACAGCGCAGGACATGTTCACTCTCTTGTTTTTGTTGTTGTTATCCCGACTGTTGTTGGGTGCTGCTGCTTCTGCTGCCTCTGTCTCTGCTGCTGCTGCTGCTGTATAAGCCAAGTTTGGTATTTAGGCGGGCGGCGACAAAAATGGCTTAGTTTGTTGCACACGTTTTGTTTAGCTTCCATCGCTCGGTGGGAACTGCCGCTGCTGCTGCTGCAGTTGCTCCTCTCTGTCTCTCTGTCTGTCTGTCTGTCTGCTGTCCCTGTCTAGCAGTTGTTGTTGCTGTTGTCACTGCTGCTGCTGCTGCTGTTGCTGTTGCTGCTGCTGGTGTGCCGGCAACCGGCATAAATATAACCGCACTCGCAGTATGTTTGCATGTAGCATTTGGTTAGTCGTGATTTGCAGTTGATTTTGCCCCACAGTTGTAAGCGGGCAAAGGCAGAGGCAGAGGCAACTCGACTCACCCAATGCGACGACGCACGATGCCAAATTTAAATATTTAAGAATAGTCCAACAATGTTGTTAAGTACACTCGGGAATAACTCGAGACTCCTCAGGTGAAACGAGGCGAACGGGGCAAGCGACATCAGCTAACAAGCTGAGTTCTCTGCGAGATCGTAGCTAAATTTAGCTGAAAGTAAGAGGAAACTTTAGTTGTCTTACCTTCTCTATAAGCCAGGGAGTTGAGAACTCTGAAACTGAACGTAAGTCTAAGAATCGAAGAGATTTCAGTCAGCAATATGAAAGAAATAGAAGCAGCAAATAGTCTTGAAGATATTAAATACATGTCAATATATTAAGGTTTACTTTTCATATATCCAAAGCCTTGTCAAGATTGGAACCTACAAAATGTTTCTTGAACTAGGGAGCTAAGGAATTTTAATCATGCTCTGAAATTCCATAACATTTCATAATTCTTAACTATTTTCTGTTTCATTTGCATCATATTCCAATGGCATCAAGACTTTCATCGCAATTAAAGTAATCTCTTTGAGGTTCTTTTTAATTGCGAGTATAAAGTGCGGCCAATTTCATTTCACATTTATTAATTGATTGAAATTCAATTCGAACATTTGTTCAAGTATTGCCTCTCCCTCCCTCTCTCCCTCTCTCACACTTCGTGTTAATATTTTATCTTTCTTTTCGTTTAATAGCTTCAAGTAGATTTTCCATTCATTTCGCTTTCTGTTTCAGTTTTTTTCACACTGTTTTATACATTTATTTTTATTTTTTGCTCAGGTTCGTATTAATCCGGATATTATTGCCAGCCTTCAGTTAATTTCCCACACTCCCCCCTCATATAGAGCTGGCAGATCGACTTTTAATTAGGTGATAAAAAATTGTATTATTTGCCGGAAATTAAAATTATCGACTGCAGGTTCTCCCTCTCCCTCACAATCGATGCTGAAACGATTTCCCATTGAATATCAATTTGTTATCTAACTGCGATTGCATTACAGTGTATTTGCAGTTCGTTCATTGCCGAAGTCAATTAAATGCTGACAGTTTTCCCCGCTCGCCGTCTCTGCGGGTTTTCTTCTTGTTTTTCCCGCGTGGGTAAAGCAATTTCGTTGTGAATTTGCATAGGCAGAGAAAAGCGTTACTGGATGAATAAGACAGATGCGACGTGTGGCATATTAATTCAAATCAATGGAAAATTAATTTGCAAACGGAAAATTGAATGGCAGCCTGGCCAATGGAATCTTCTAGCTTTTTTCTCCATATTTGTTCATCGATCCAATTAAAGAGTCACACAATCCACTTAAAGAATCCCATTAGACACAGACCGGGTTAGTTTTTTCCCCCGTGGGCTACGCTTGGCTACGCTGCGCACTGTGGTGGTTCTACGTGCGTGGACTGCATAGTAGTTTCTGCTGCTGCTGCTGCTCTGCAATTATGTGTTATGCATTTCACGTGCAACAAGTTGAAATCATAACAAGCCCGGGAAACTCCTACGCTGCACATGAAAATGCAAAGAAAATATTGAAAGAGTCGTTGTAGAAATTGAAAAGCAAACACACAATGATGATGTAACCAGAGTTGCCACACATGCGGCAGCAGTACAGGGTTGTTTTCAACTGTCTCGCTCTCTCTCTCTCTGTGTTTCATTAATCACACAATGTTGAGAAAACTTTTCGGATTTATTTTGTAGTATTTTTCCCAGCTTTTTCTTCTACCCGATTCCCGTCCAGCCATGGCCAACAACGACAAGCTACAGATCTTTCCATCCCGCGCCAATGCGGTCCTGATGAAGCAACGCATTCTGGCGGCCAAGCGTGGAGCTGGTCTGCTAAAGCGGAAACGTGATGCCATCGAGCTGAAGTTGCGGGAGTTGAAACAGGAAATGGGCGACAAGGATGATGAGATGGTCGGTCTGATGCGCACAGCGATCTTCTCGGTGGCCAAGGCGAATCTGGTGGGCACAGACTTCAAGCCGGTGATGGTGGCCGATAGTCGTGTGGCTACAACAAATCTGCGCAAGCGGGCCATTAAGATTGTTGGCGTAACAATGAACTACTTCGAACTGGAGTCCCAAGAGGGTGGCAACTTCCCAACAACGGGTCTCAGTTGCGGAGGGCAGCAGGTGAAACGTGTGCGTCAGCTATTCCTGGCTGCGCTGCGTGAGATCATTGAGGTTGCCTCTTTCATATACATGCAGCGCTTGCTGAAGGAGGCAGTGCATCAGACCAGCATGCGGGTGAATGCACTGGATCATGTGGTCATACCCAAACTGGTAAATACACATCAATATATTTGCGGTGAACTGGAGGAGCTGGAGCGTGAGGATTTCTATCGTCTGAAGCGATCGCAAGCCAAGCAGTTGCAGGCAAAGATCGCATTCACGGAGCTCATTAAGACGCGCAACATGACGCCGGAACAGGTGGCTGAGTATGTGAAACGTGGCAAGCCGGCTCATCCTGTGGCGGACACGGCCTTCGATGTCACCGCCTTCGAGAATCAATCGCTGGAGGCCCGACTACGTTCTGCCTTCCTGCAACGCAAGCGGAAGGAAGATCAATTGAAGAACCTGGGATCGGAGAAGAGGAAGAGCAAAGTGATGAGCTTCCTCAGCACCGTCGCAGTTGTGCGTGAGCCGAGAACCAGCGTGGCCAGTTTCATTTCCCTTGCGAATTTCCCAAAGACAAGGCATCCATTGTCCTCGTCGTCGGACGACGATAGCGACGAAGATAAAGAAAAGAAATGATCTATAGTATA
Organism: Zaprionus kolodkinae; assembly: GCA_018901885.1. Taxonomy (NCBI): domain Eukaryota; kingdom Metazoa; phylum Arthropoda; class Insecta; order Diptera; family Drosophilidae; genus Zaprionus; species Zaprionus kolodkinae. The sequence goes on along the minus strand of JAEIFM010000288.1, from coordinate 1,990,965 downwards.
GTATTTCTATAATCTAATCTAAAACTTATAAATTCTAAATAAATAAATAAATATATTAAAATTATAATTTTGTATATACCAAAATCACAAAAATTAAAATACTATTTAAGCCGCAATCGATTAAAAGTAAAAGCTGGCGATTTAAAATTAGAAAAAACAATTTTCTGATAAATGAACAGGGGGGACCCTTACTAAAATCACAAAAATTAAAATTTTTTTGAATATTTTAAATTGCAAAACTATTAATCCATTCTATTCTAGAACTAAAACCATGAATAAAATGCTTTACCCGAAGAAAATCGTTCGATTTTTAAGAAAGTTATGAAGTGAGGAAACTGAGGATCCTGGTCCTGTCAAGGGTCTCACATGTCAAATTTTTGGTCGACTTTGACATGATTTTTGGCCAAAAATTAAGTATCCTCTAAAACAATTTTAAACACTTGTTTTATACTAATTTTGACCTCCGCAATCGATAAAAACTAAAAGCAGACAATTTAAAATTTTGAAAAAAAAAATTTTCTGAAAAAAGAACAGGGGGGACCCTTACTAAAATCGCAAAAATTAAAATTTTTGTTGAATATTTTAAATTGCAAAAACTATTAAGCCATTCTATTCTAGAACTAAAACCATGAATAAAATGCTTACCCGAAGAAAATCGTTTGATTTTTAAGAAAGTTATGAAGTGAGGAAACTGAGGATTCCGGTCCTGTCAAGGGTCTTACATGTCAAATTTTTGGTCGACTTTGACATGATTTTTGGCCAAAAATTAAGTATCCTCTAAAACAATTTTAAACACTTGTTTTATACTAATTTTGACCTCCGCAATCGATTAAAAGTAAAAGCAGGCAATTTTAAATTTTGAAAAAAAAAATTTTCTGAAAAAAGAACAGGGGGGACCCTTACTAAAATCACAAAAACTAAAATTTTTTTTGAATATTTTAAATTGCAAAAACTATAAAGCCATTCTATTCTAGAACTAAAACCATGAATAAAATGCTTTACCCGAAGAAAATCGTTTGATTTTTAAGAAAGTTATGAAGTGAGGATTCTGGTCCTGTCAAGGATCTTACATGTCAAATTTTTGGTCGACTTTGACAAGATTTTTGGCCAAAAATTAAGTATCCTCTAAATCAATTTTAAACACTTGTTTAATACTAATTTTGACCTCCGCAATCGATTAAAAGTAAAAGCTGGCGATTTTAAATTTTGAAAAAAAAATTATTCTGAAAAATAAGGGGGCCCTTACTAAAAAAAAATAAAATTTTTCGAATTTCAAATTGCAAAAACAAAACCCTTCTACTAAAACTCAAACCATAAAAAACTTAAAAAATCGTTTATTTTTAAAATTTTCTAAATTGACAAAAAATTAACTTTTTAAAAAAAAAAACCAAAAAAAAATTTAATATTAAAAAAAAAAATATTATGCCATTCTAATTCTAGAACTAAAACCATGAATAAAATGCTTTACCCAAGAAAATCGTTTGATTTTTAAGAAAGTTATGAAGTGAGGAAACTAGATTCTGGTCCTGTCAAGGATCTTACATGTCAAATTTTTGGTCGACTTTGACAAGATTTTTGGCCAAAAATTAAGTATCCTCTAAATCAATTTTAAACACTTGTTTAATACTTATTTTGACCTCCGCAATGGATTAAGAGTAAAAGCTGGCGATTTTAAATTTTGAAAAAAAAAATTTTCTGAAAAATGAACAGGGGGGACTGTTACTAAAATCACAAAAATTTAAATTTTTTTTAATTTTCTAAATTGCAAAAACTATAAAGCCATTCAATTCTAGAACTAAAACCACGAATAAAATGCAGATGAGAGTCCATTGAGCCGCCTATTTAGTCTTTCGTTATAAGCTCTAGAACTCTGCTCTTATATCAACTTGAGATACTAAGGTAGCCTCTTTTATTCTTTTAAATTGTTTACATTTTGGATGCCACGCCCACTGCTTTGAAAGACAATAATATGTGACTGAAAACAGCTACTGCTTTGGTTTAAATGAGGACTAAAAGGGAGTCTATTTGCGGATATTTTGGAACATATAAACCGTAAGTTGGGACAAGGTGGTAGCTGGGCCAGGGGAGTTACGGTTTTGGGTTCTTCAGCCTTTTAAGTGGCTCGTTAGGCAACATTTCACCTGCAATTGAAGTTTACCAAAGGCAAATGCGGCTGTGACGTGGCGAGAGAAAAAACACTACATGGCAGAAAGAGTGAGAAGGAGAAAGACAGAGACAGAGAGATAGACATGCAGATAGAGAGAGACAGAGTGCGTCTTTTGTGTTGACAAATGCATATTACAAAATGCAACTGGCCATAATAAAGGATGTCTATTACGGCACATGATAGAGACATGTGCGAAAGGGCGATGGGCAGGGGAGAGCAGAAAGAGAGAGGTAGACAGAGAAAGGGCAAGCTGAAAAAATAACCCACACACACACACACATACATACACACACAGAGAAAGACACACGCTCATAACACAAATATTGTAAACAGGCAGCAGTTTTTGCTCTTGTTGCTGCTGCTGCTGCTGTAAAGCCTGCAACACAAAGGCTAACAGCAGCAACAGCAGCAACAACAACAGCAACAACAGCAACGTCGACAACAACTTGCAACGTGCGCTGCGGTGAGCTCACGTGTTAGGGAAAACAAAACAAAACAAAACTGAACAACAATGCAGGCAGGCGCAATGCAGAAAACAGCACAAAAAAAATGTATATAAAATGCTGCAACAATTGACAACAGCAGCAGCAGCAGGGGCAGGGGCAGGCGCAATGGAGGCAGCAACAACAGCAGCGATAGCTTGCAGCATCGCTGTGCTGTGGCACTGTGGCACTGTGCAGCAACGGTAGCTCCAAATAATAAAAGGATGATAGTCAAAGTTTAATGACAGTTCAAATGATGTTGCCGCCGCAGTCGACGCCAGCATCGCAGCTGCTGCCGCTGCAGTTGCTGCATTGCTGCACTTTGCAATGTGCCGGCAAACAAATGCCCCAGCTTGCAGTCAGCGCGAGCGGCACTTGCAACTATTGCATGCAACTTGTGGCACAAGAAAGCTGCAAATTGATTTTAAATATCTTTAACTTAAGTTACATAATAATTTCCTATATTTATTGTATACAGAAATAAATTTAAATACGTTTTACAATACTCAAATGAATAAGAATTTGATGCTTATTAGAGATGATGCTTAAAAGCAGCATAGAGATGGGAGAAGGACGATAAATTGAATTTAAATTATCAGTTATTGGTATTGATTTTAGGCATGGAAAAAGTACTATGAAATATATAAAAATTTCCCAGGAATAAGTATAAATATTCTTACGTAAAAAATATTTTTAAAACTAATAAAATATTCTTAATTGAATTGAAAGCAAATATACAAATTTCTAGCTGATTTTCTCAGCCTTTTTTTTGATTTTGCATGAATCACACAAAGTTTCCTTCAAAAATTCAATTCAAAATTTATATCTGGATTAAAAACCCATATATTATTAAGTTACAATTCATGAAATTTCACTTTCAAATAGTTGCATTCACTTTACTCACTTTTGTTTCTGCTGCTGATTCTGTTATGCAAATAGAGTAAATCGACTTCGTTGGGAATCAGTTTTTATTTTACGTGTTTGATTTCGTTTTTTCTGTTTTTTTCCCCTCCCCTCCCCACCCCGTTACCATTGATATTATTATGATGGTTGCAGGCGGAGCAGGCAGAGAGCAGAGTAAAGAGTGAAAAGGCAAAGGGCTTCCAGGAGCCGGGCAGGGGGGCACTGGCAACATGATGTTGCAACATGCGCTTGAACATAATAAATTTTTATGCATGATTTCTCACATTGCATGTGATGGCTGCTGGCACTTGATGTGGCTGCTGCTGCCGTCGCTGTCGCCGTCGCCGTCGCCGTCGCTGTTGATGCGCCGCTGCTGCTGCCACATGGGGCGTATGCGCATTCAGCGCGAGCCAACCGAATGAGAAATGTGTGTGCATTTTAAATATTTAAGTAATTTATGCCAAACATCATATGCACTACACTCGCACACACACACACACACACACACATACACACACACACACACTCAGCTGTGTATCTGAATTAAGTACAAATCGTTAAATATTTAACAACAGGCCAAAAAGTAAACGTTACGATCCAATTTTAGTCCGATTCCGGCAGCGGAATCCATTTTTCACATTTCGCAATAGAGAAGTCATTAAAGTTTCTCGCAGCACACTAAAAATGACACGACAGCATGGAGTGTGGATTACGGAATGGAGGAAAGCGAGGAGACAGTGGGTATTCAGGGGACAGAGTATGCCTTGAGTTGGCTGAGCACGCCGAGATCAAAAGGCCAGACAGAGACATCAAAATGTGGCTGGGAAGTGGGAAAGGGAATGGGATTGGGAAAGGGAAATGGGAATTGCAGACGCGGTGTTAAAAAAATCAGCCTGACCTGCACAGTGGGCGGAATTGAAGAAAAATTAATGGATTTAAACTTATAAATAATGAGAGAAATATCTCTCACTGTCTAATAAGAATTAATATACTTTATATAATTTAATTAAACATGTATTTATTAAATTAAACAATTCATTAAACTATTAATTTTGTATTGTTATGTTTATTTTAAATTTTTCTGATAATAAATAAATTAATCAAGCAACTTTGGATTGTTATCGATAGGCACAAGTTTCATTAACTAAAGCTTTTCTTATAAGTCTGAAATAAAATAATTAAAGTTAAATAAGAAAATTGCAAAATTGAAAATTAAATACACAATATTTTAAGTCAAATTCATTTTAATTCAATTCGATTAATAATCGATAACATATTCATTTATATTTCATGCGTTATTTGAGCGCAATCGACCATGGTGCAGGCACGCGAAGGCGCAACTAATCTCCGACAGCTCGTTATGCCAAATGCTAAAACCAAAGCGCCTCCTTCTACTTCCCTCCTCCCCATCCTCGATAACTTCATCATCATTTGTCGGCGACTCGTTTAGGGAACTGGGTTGGCGTTGCCACAGTCCCAGGGGGGAGGGGGGGCAGAGCAGAGAGACGTATCAAAACACTCGTTGACTCATGTACAGATGGAAAAATGATTTAGGATCTCATGTTGGCACTGCCGATCATAATGCGGATGTGTGCTGTGCGCAGTGCTGATCGTGTGGACTATGTCTCGGGTCGGACGGGTTGCTCGAGTGGGGGCACTATAAATCGCCTGGCACTTGTGCATTATGCCGTTCAATCATTGCCTGCCAACCCCCGCTTCCCTTCTTCACCTAGTGCCACTCCATTCCAATCCCCTCCTGCTTCTGCTCCTCCGCTCAGCTGTGTTTGTGTCTCTGGTTGGGCGCATTCATTGTGCAGCATTTTAATTGCAAAATCACATTAGCATAAATTTGTTAGGAACATTTTCAAGTGAAGTTATGGCCAGACCAGAGTGCCACAGAGGGAGAACAGACACCCTGCAGAGTGCCAGGAGGAGGGGCTAGAAGGGGAGACTGGGCACAGTGACATTAATAAGCAATTACAAAACAGAAAATAGCAACTGCAAATTACTTCAAAAGGCTAAAAGGGACGAGAAATAGAGGCAAATAGACTTGCTCTAGCTGGTCTGTCTCCTACTCCCTCTCTCTTTATCTCCCTCTCTCTCTCCCTGCTACTAATACATCATCATTTACAGTGTCTCGACGCACTGCCTGTCATATATCTTCATAGCACTCTGACTGCAAAATGACCTCCAGTTACGTCTTCTCTGTTTCTCTTTCTGTCTCTGGTACTGTGCACTGTTATAGCTTCAAGTGGCTTGTCTCTCCCTCTCTCTCTCCCTCTCTACCCCTCTCTCTCTCTCTATCTCCCTCTGTGCATCTGCTGCTGCTGCTGCTGCCAATGATGGAAAAACTAAAACTGACGCCGCGCCACGTCAGACTCGACAATGAGCTGACTGTTTAATGTTCCAACTACAGAGCTACAGATAGATAGAGACTGCTCCAGTACTCCCACTCCCTCTCTCTCTCTCTCGGCCCGGCTTATTGCCTCAGCCTTTGGAAAAACAAGAGCAACCTTTATTAGCAAAAACTTTTGTCGGTCTAAGCCAAGAAAAAGCGCCGCTGGCTCTCTCTGCTCCTCCTCGACTAGACGCAAAAAGGGTTTCTATTTATTAGCCAACTCAGTCGTCGTCGTCGTCGTGGCGGGTTATGAAGCAGATTAGACCTGGCAGCAGGCACTGTCCTGCTATTCCTCCTTCTCCCTCCCACTCTCTGGGAAGTCTTTCGGGATTGTCGGCTTAGCCGGACATTAGTGTAGAGAACTCAAATAGAAGTTGGCTGTATTTGCTGTTGGGTAGAGCTGCAAGGCTTAGGCTGACCAATCACAGGCTAACTGAATTACACTGACTGCAAAATGTAATCACACACACACGCACACACACACAGTTTGTTTTGGTCACAAAGGGGCAAGTGTTTTGTAGCCTTCAGGGAGTTTTAAAGATACATTTATATAATATTTTATTAAAAAATACTTTATTCATTTATTATATATTTAAATTTTTATAAAAGATTCTACCCTACTCTATGCCACTTTTAAGATTTCATATTATTCTCTATTCCTGCCCAGCCTATGCCTGCTAGTTTTGCCACGCCCCAGAGCTCTGGGGGGGCGGGCCGCAACAATCTGCCGTTATGTTGCATGCATTACGCAGCATTTGGCACTCGGCCCCCCCCCTGCGACCTTGCCCGTTGCCACAACAAAACGCTGATTATAGCTGATAATGATAGTAATGGCAGTCGACATATAGAGACACCAGCCACACCCTGCCACTTGCCAACTTGCCACAACGAGTGGCAGGCACCGCAGCCATGCAACTTCCAACTGGAAATGGCCAACTCCAACTCACACTCTGCACTAACCAATTCGGGGCACAGATATGAGCGACAATTAAGTGTTTGCCGCATAATGATGTTGCCGTTTTTACAACCGGCAGCACCATGCAGCATTTTGTGGCACTTGCAGCGGCAGCAAGTTTTTATCGACATTAATACACGTCGCAGCAAATATGCAGAATGCTTTTCGGGGCAGCGCGCACACTGCGGATGCGGCGCCACTGCGGATGTGCATCTTCTCCAGGACCAGCATCAGCGTCATGCCTCTTGCCTCCTTTTTGTGGCAACCCAAAGCAGCTGCATGGACTAATGACATAAGTTCCAGTCTGACAGTCTGTTTGAACTGACTTCGCAATGATGATGTGCTGCTGCTTAACTATGCCAAAAATATCACAAGGAAAACGGAGAGAGAGGAGAGAATATTCCTTGCTGCTTCAAGAAACGACCTATTGTTTCTAAATATTTGCTAGATATATATATAAATGTGTTAAATATATATAAATACTGTATGGAATTTCGAATATATAATTTTTACCAAAAGGGAATCAAAGAAACCTTCCAATCTGCAGATTATAAGGCCAAATTTAATTTGGCCACGCCCCTTTATACTTCTAAATCGAATTTGCCAGCGCAATTTTAAAGTTAGCACCTTCATTTGTGCTATGTATACTAGTTATCTATAGCTTAATGATTTCTGGTACTGTTTAGCAATCAAATAAAAAAATCTATGATGCCATTAAAGAAATTTTTTAAATGGGCGTAGCGGTCGGTTCTTTCTAATGGAAATAACTTACAGATTATATTTAGTAACTATATAAATATTAGTCTTATATAAGAATATTATCTTTTTACTATAGCTAAGTTTATTATTTTAAATCCCTAAAAGTTTTCAAATGAATGCCAAACTAACGCTCGATATATCGCCCTCTTTTGCTCCCACTTCCCATTTGATTCTACAGTTTCAACGATGCATTAGTAAAATCTCCGTTCGTGCCATCATAAGTGTTGAAGGACCCGCCTCATATTTCAGCTATCATCATTTTTGATTGGCTCGAGTGCATTTTCGTGTCTTTGCGGTTTGTTTTTGCCCTCATGGGGAAGGGGCGTGGCATTTTTTGGTCATCTCTTCGGGCGCCTTGAGAAATATGAAGCCATTCGGAGACACTGTCAGGGGTCCCATTAAAAGTTGGATAATATTTTGTTAACTAAAATTAAAAAAGCCCAATACAAAGAGGGCGCAAGTGGGCGTGGACGCTGGGGCGAGTGTGTGTGTGTGTGTGAGCTGGCTGTGCCCCCCAGGCCGAGCATTTTGATTGAAAATCCAATCTGTCGCATCCTCAATCGACTGCGACTACGATTCCAGGTCCGTATCCGAGTCTGGCTGAGTGGCTCATATGTGCAGTTCCCACAGCAATTAAATTTGAACACAGGACGCGGGATAACACACAGGACACAGGGCAGAGTACAACAAAAAAAGAACTGTAGAAATAAACGAGGAGAAGTTGACATGCTCGGCAAACAAACAAACAAGGCACAAGGCACAACAACTACGCAAAAAAGGAGGCTGCCAAAGACAACCGCAGACATGCTGGGCAGGGCTGAGGAGGGCAGGGACATATGTGCCCGCCTACCAGGATAACTATGGGACAACAGGACTCTGCCGGACTAGGGGACATCGAGACAACACTCAGCTGCTTTTCGGGCATGAAGAAGGCATCGCAACAACCACAAAAGCGACGCCAGTTTTTCCTCTTTTTCCTCTCCTTCTCCTTCTCCTTCTTAGTTTCTCTTATTTTTTGTGTGTGTAGATAGCCGGCTGTAGTCCTAGAAACAACAACTGCAAACTAAAAAGGACAACGGGCATACAAATAACATTAAGCCGGCGAAATCAGCTAAGGCAAAAGGACTCAACTCGACTCGACTCGACTCGACTCGCCTGTCGATGCGGGACCCCGAGGCCAGTACCACAGTCTCTATCGCACCGAGGCATCGCCTTCATAGACAGGCAAAAGGACATCCGAGCTGGAGCAGGAGCAGCCGGTAGCCAGCAGCAGGCCATAGAAGGTGAAAGCGCTCCATAGAGCCATGACAATGACAATGCGAAGCTCCTGGTCCTGGTCCTGGTCCCCTCCCATCGATGTGGCGACGGTGTGTGTGACACAAAACTGGCATTAGGCAAGGATTTGCCTTGATTATGGACAGCAATGGGCTTTAGCTTTACCCATTTTCAAATGAAATGAAAAGACAATGAAAGGTTTATCCACATTTTCCCTTTCGCTGTTTACACCATCACAGCCACCCCCAATCCCAGCCCCATCCCCATTCGCATCGATAAGACAATAAGGCTATAAAGAGCCCAATTTCAGGTGGAGTACAGTTGCTGTCACTTTTCCGATAAAAGTAGATAAAAGTAGAAAGTTATCGAAGGTGAAAGTGTTGTTAAATACCAAAAAGAATGCAGCACTAGAAATGGAAAGAAAATTAAACAAAAATTGAATTAAGGATCAATAAATAAAGTATTTTCGCTGGAAAATTTAAATAGAAACAGTTTAAAGATATAATAATTAAAGAAAATTGTAAGATTGAATTTCATAGGTTTTCTATTATTAAAGGCATATCTTTTTCTAAATTTATTATTATACCCAAACTTGCCATACATATTGTTACACAATTTATTGTATTATCTTTTTTGAAATATATTTTTGGAAATTTATGTATTACATGGAACATTTCGAACAGCTGTAGTTGGCGCCACTTGCGTGAAGCTCTACCAAAGTTCTTGACATAATGTAAGATTATTGTTGCTGGGCCTGTCATTAGGAATTGTAACAGGCATCATTTAAGAAGCCATTTACAGGCTGCAGAGCACATAAAAAATATTTTTTATTATTAATTCATTAGGCATTTTTTAATGGGCAGCATATTTTCATCATCGTTCTTGTTGTTGTTCTCCATGTTGCTGTTGCTGGCGGTTTAATTGTTAATTAGTTTAATGTGCGATACAGGCCACATGGCAGTCTCAGAGTCAGAGTCAAAGCAGATCCCCCACAGCACTTCCAATTTCCCCTCTCTCCTACTCCCCCTCCATCTATCCCTAGCCAAGTGTCGCACAAGTGTCGCCCCTGTCAGACTATTTATTGGACGTTCTAATTGAGAGTGCGTCGAGTTGGAAACCACAGAAATAGGTCTGTCTGTCTGTCTGTCTGAGTGTCTCCCGGTCTGTCTCCCCGGTCTGCCTGAAAGTTATCGTGTCCACGTACTGTGGACCCCGCCCACTGTGGCAGGCCATAAAAAAGCCCGGCTAATAATTAAGAGCCGACGTTGCCTTCTACCCCTCCCCTCCAGCCCACGCCTCTGCCCCTGCCCCCGCCCCCGCCCTAAGCAACTGAAGCAAATGAACATAAATGGGCGCAAATTGTGTCGCCCTCCAATCACCCACTCCTCCCCCTCCCCCTCCCTCGGGGGCTTCGGTTAGGGCGTGCTAATCATAAAAAGAAATACAACGAAAATTATGAATTTGTTTGGCGTAATTTTACGCGCCCCCAAAGAAAGTGAAGGAAAAACAAAGAGCGAGAGAAAAACCGAAGGGAAAGAAGAAGAAGAACAAAAAAGAAAAACCGAAATTTGTATTGGAAAACCCAGCGAACGGTGCTGCCAATAATGACCCAATTTTGTGCATCAAATTTATGTTTATTTGGTTGCTTTGCTATCTTCGCTGTCTCTCTGTCTCTTTCTTTCCCTCCTCCTTCCCGCGTCTCTATCCCCTTCCCATTCGCCTCTTTTCTTTGGCCTGGGCGCATTTTCCAATATTAATATGTATAAAAATTAACGGTGGAACTGAAATCGTTTGCGTAGCATAACAAGAAAATTACTTTTTAATCTTATGAGTCATTAGAAGACATTTTTACCATAATGCTCGAACCCAAAAAAACCGATTCCGGGGAGGGAAAATGCGGCAGTGTGTGTGTGTGTGTGAGTGTGATAAGCTGCCTCCTGCCCTGCCCTGCCCTTCCCTGCCCTAGACCTCAGTTAAGCTCACACTTTACCCAAGTCTTTTGTCTCGTCTCGCTTCGATTTGATACTGGAATTGGTTGGGGGAAAAGGCCTGGCTAATTTTGTTATGTGTGAACTTTTGTTAACGCTTAGTTAACTCTTCGATAACCTGGCTTAATATGGAAATGAAGCTGTCAGTGCCAGTTGGAAAAAGGTGTGACCAGCTCTTAGTTAAACACTTGTCGCACATCGTAAACAAAGCGAGTTTCTGTTGCCTAACTAACTCAGTTAATTGCTAGATTTATTAACTGATAATACAGCTTGAAGAACTGTCTGTGAAAAGCTGAAAATAAAATAAATATAATATATATTTTAATAGAAGACAAACATATAATATTATCTAAAATAGAAAGAAAAGAAAAATCAGTTAACTTCAAGAATTTCCACGCGTTTGATCTTTTCTTCTAAATGCGCAACTAATATCTTTAAAAATGTGTGCTTCCGGGGTACAAAGCAATTTCTCGCATTTCCTTATATCTTCAACTCGGATAATCAGTTACCTTTTATGGTATGGTATGGTATATCCCTATTGGCTCAAACCTCAAGATTGCTGTGCATTCAATTTGCTTCACATGCGGGGCAGCAATTCTGTTCCTGCCTCACACTGCGGCAATGTTTCCTGTGCGACCTTTGACATGCAGCTGTGCATGTAACTGGATTTGTGTGCGTGCGTGTGTGTGTGTGTGTATGCCACATATGCCACATGTCATGTGCCCCGCACAAAACATGTCACTGCCCATTTCATCCTTGCTTCCTGCCACCTTTTGCCTCCGAACCGTTCCGAGTTCAGAGTCTTTTGGCCACACAATGACACAAAAACCCAAAGCACATAAAAGAAATTAATCAGATTTTTATTTAAACGCCCATCCATGTGGGGCGTCACTTCCCCCATATCCCTTCCCTTGTACTCTGACCATTGTCCCTCCTAACAAAATCTCCGAAATCTCTCCGCATTTTGTGTGCAATTTTTGTCAACATGTTTCCCGCACAACGTTTTGTGCTTTGTTTAGCCTCAGCCTCTCTCTCTCTCTCTCTCTCTCTCTCTCTCGCACTGTCGCACTTATATGGTATATACACAGACCATATATATTTTACTATATAGCACTGGGCACTCTATCTCATCTGCCATACAACACTATCGCGTCTGCCCCCTGCCCCCTTGCTGTCAGTTTTGTCAGTTTTCTGTGGAATTTTTCGCAACCCCATGAATGATTTTAGCAGTGTCTCCTGCTCGTCTCCTTCCCTTTTTTTCTGTATTTTCACTCAACTATTGTATAGAAAACCCGTTGCGTCCAGCATCGAAGCGACCATCCATCTCTGAGCATCTATTCCGATCTCTGCACACACAAACCTCGCTTATCCATGCGTCTCTATCTCTGCGGCCTTCGTTCGGTTCGTTCGTGTGGTTAGTTTGGTTTTGTCATTACAATTGTTTGCGTTTTCCACCATTCAATGAAGGTCCTTTTGTTGTTAAGGACTTGCCACAAAGGAAGTTGCAGCAGCAGCAGCAGGAGGAGAAGTAGAACCGGTTTCCAACAAATATGTTTCTGTTTCCAAAATGCTGCATAACAAACATTTCAATGTACCTGCCTGCAATTGAGTTAAGCACGCAGTTTTTCATAGATGATCCAATTGCTTTGATTGGAGTATCATCTGGAGTATCCATAGAGTTTACTGCTTTTGATACCTTAATTTATATTGAGGTGGGTTTGTTTTGCACTATCTATAATCATTATCAATTATTTTCCTTTTTTTATTTTCTATTTCATTTATATTATTTTTATCATTATCAATTATTTTCTTGATTTTTTTATTTGCTATTTTATATATTTTAATTTCATAAATTAAATTTTATTTTGTTTTATTTTAAATCATGTCCTAATTTTTTGCATTTTCTTATGCAAGCTTGTGGTACAGTTTACATACAACACTTCGCTCTGAACACCCTGTGCTTGTCGCAGCCAACTTAAATTGGTTTAAACAATTAAAATTCTAAATTGTAACAATCTGTTATATGCTCACATTTTTGAATTTTTCCTAAGTTTATATTTAAATAGTTTTCTTTGAAATTTTCATAAATTCTACATTTAACTACCTTCTGTCTGCAGATTTTATTCTTATTTATTATACAAATGCTTAAAGCTGCTTAAGTTTGGGTTCTATCTTCCATCGTATTTCTCATATTTAACTGCCTTAGCGTCTTCCCCTTTTCCCTTCTTCAAGATTTCTTCTTCATTAAGTAGCATTTTATGGGTAGCTGCTACCCACAGTATCCGCTGATAATTATCTCTTCTGACTGCACTGTCTGTTTTTATGCGTCAGTTCTCCCTTTCCCCAAAAAGTGTACAGTCTTAGCTGCAACTATTATTTGCCTTCCCTAGATTGTCACTGCATTTATTTTGCCTCCCCTTCTCTCCGTCTTTCTTTCTCTCTCTCCCACTTAACCGCAGCACGTTGGCAAATGTGTTTTTAAACCGAAACTTGCCAAATAGCCGTAGATTCTCACTTATTTTACAGCATATTAGTTATGTGCCATAAACAAGACGGCCAAGATGGCCAAGTCGGCGCCAGCCAAGCACAAAATTAGGGTTGCCACCCGTTGGAGGTAGATGGGTTGCAACCTGCGACACAAGTTTTGCAAAACACAAACCGAATTGTTCAATGGCGCCGCAAAAATGACCAAAATGCGATGCCAGCAAATGGAGCGACGGACCAAATGCGGACGGTAAAGGCGCCGCCGCCATTTTATTTGCACCAGCACTGGCACTTCCGGCCGCCATTTGTGCGCCGCCGCTGCCACCCGCCATTTCTTACATTTTTGTCATCTCTGCAGCGAGCCAAAAGCTGCAAATTGATGGCGACTGGCGCACATTCAAAACGCTTTCATTATTGTCATAAGCTGCGGCGACGGCGGCGGCTGCGTCGTCTACGTCTTGGTGAGATAGCACTGAAAAATTTTCCAGCGGTACTTTTCGATTTCCGCTACGTAATATTCAAGTGATTACCAAAGTCCCGCGCCCCGTCCTTCTCCTCCTTCTCCTGCACGGCAGGAAGCAACAAAATGCGCTGGCAACTTTTCTGCTGACGTGCGCTGATTTCATCCTTGGACCGCATTACAATACCCTGTAGCTGGATAGAGAGGGTAGCTAAGCTCATAGAGAAAGAGAGAGAGAGATTTACTATGCTTTCTTACTCGTTTCTAACTCTATTGCCAAGTTATCCTTATGAAATTTGTTTGAGCCATAGAAAATGAACTTATCCAACGATCCTGCAAGTTTCACAATAATCGCATATGAATTGTTAATGTTCTGAGATGATGAAGGAGCGTAACCCCTAGTCTGTTATGCCTCTGCTGCTGCGACACTTCCCGCAACACTTATTTGTGTTGCTAAGTACTATTTCGGACCTCGACGGGGTTCAATGACAAAGTTTACAACCACTAGGTATTTATAACTATTATTTATGTGGGGACGACACTGGACTCTGGACCCTGCACTCGGGTGGGTACCCTGGCAAAGCGGAAGCAGCTCCTACACCATTTTAAATGTTCACTGATGCGCAACGAATTTCTTAATGGTGCAATTTGGCGTTTTATGTCTGAAGTTTAGGCGAAAGGCGATTTGGGCAGTCTGCGATGATACGGAGAGACTGGGGAGACGGAGGAGACTGGGGGAGAGGTTATAGAGGAACTGCAGCATTTTTGATGTACGCTATCGCTACGTGCATAAACTTTTTGCAAACAATTATGGCCAGGCCCAGTCAGGGCCGTGTGGACAAGCAACCAGGCAGAAACCCCGCGTACTCCCCCTCCCTCTCTCTCCTTGCCTGCCCCTTCAATATTTGCCGTTTTTCATTAAATTCATGGTGTGATTTCCGCGGCGCTTTTCGGCTTCCGGCGAAAAACGCAAACAGTAATCACAATTTTTATACCATCGATGCCATCGAGAGACTTTTGTGTCACTGCGAAAATATGCTTTACGAGCCGGGGAGCGTATTATGTGAGATAGCGGGCGGTCCTCGGAAGAAGCTAATGGAATCGAGAGAGAAATATATTTTCAAATATTGAAAGAAATTTAAGATTGAAAGAGCTGAAGGTTCTCTAAAGAGCTGAAATCAAAAATGAAAGATATTTGGAAATATTCAAAGAAATTTTAGCTAAAATGAGCTGAATTTCTTACCTAAATTTCTATAATCCATTAATTTTATTCCCCTGCTATTTGCAACACTTTTAAGCTATTAAAATTGGAATTCACTTTAATCTATTTAATATGCACAGTGGGCTGCGGCTCTATTCACGTGTGTTTTAACCCTCTGCGAGGCGGAACAATGAAATGAAACTGAAATTCAATTGATAAAAATGATAAAATCAATAAATTTAAGAGGAAGAGAGGAAAGAATGAACTGGGAGTGAGTTAATGGATAAAATGCACAATGGATGCATTGTGACACCTTAAATCATAACGCCATAATGGAAAGCATATAACATATAGATATCTCTCTCTATGTGTGTGTGTGTGTGTGTGTGTGTGTGTGTTCGCTGAGTGAAATTAATTGAAAATGCATTTTGCTGTCGATTTTCTTCAATTAGTTTTCCCTGCATCAGCTAGAGCAGGCGAGGAGTGAGATGAGGCATATTTTAAGAGGGAATTAGTGTATCTATTATAATTATTTAATGGCAAATTTCAACCTCATCAATGGCCTAGAAGAAGGTTACTCAAAATGAAATTGTTTAGGCCAAACTTTGAGAGTGATTAAAGTGTGCGATGATGAGTTCAATTCAGGCCAGGCTAAGATTCTTCTCTCTTGCTGCAGTTATGTTGCCAGTTAAGCTCCTAATTGGCTCTCATAACTAGCTGGGACACTACTCCGCTCTCTCTCTCTCTCTTTCTCTCTCTCTCTCTCTCT
The DNA here is from genome assembly GCA_018901885.1 of Zaprionus kolodkinae. Taxonomy (NCBI): domain Eukaryota; kingdom Metazoa; phylum Arthropoda; class Insecta; order Diptera; family Drosophilidae; genus Zaprionus; species Zaprionus kolodkinae. The sequence continues at coordinate 1,975,124 of JAEIFM010000288.1, read as the reverse complement.
CTGCAACTGTCTCTGGCCTGCTCCAATTACTGTTGCCATAGCTGGGCATAATGTATTCAAAATCTTTAATGTAATTAGTGCTGTTTGTTTAATGAAACTAGTTGGGGGCCAAAAGAGGATTGCGCAGGGAATGCAGCCCAGTCTTGTTGCCAGTCATGTAGCGGCAACATGCAACATGCAACATGCAGCAGCAGCAACACAGGCAACAACAGCAGCAGCAACAGAACACACACAATCTGCTTTGCCCCCTCACGCACTGTCTGGGGCTACTCCGGCCTCGGCTCTCCGGCTTTGGCTACGTTTCTAATCATCGACAACTGTCCGTGCCATAGATTTGGTACACACTGCTGCCTACTCCTGTTGACCCCTGTTGCCCCCTTCCTGCCCCGTCCTGCCCTGCCCCATCCCTGCCCTGGCCTGGCTTCTAATGCGCTAAAGTGCTTTTTCGTAAAAACAAGTTACACTTTGCAATTTGCACTAAATCCCACTTGGCTGTGGCCGGGGATCGCTTCGCTGGCTCTGGACGGGCTGCACGGGCTGGACTGGCAGGCAGGCTCGTCCTGTGCCTGCCTTCAACTGGGGTCGTCCGCTGTCTACCCGCCCGGACGCTTCTAGCCCTCCTCCTTGCCTTCCTGCCTCTTGCAGTGTTTCTATGTTTGTGTGCAAATCCTTTGGCCGTTGCGTGGCAATTAAAAGGGATTTTCATGGCTAAAACGTATTTATTTTACACACACACACACGCACACACATATCACACACTCACACACACACACACACGAGCACTTCCAGCCTGCCTCACGCCCGCCCATTTAGCTCGCTTAATATTTGATTTTTGATTTGTGGTCTGTTGTTGTGCCACATGAGCAGGAACAGGCAGGGGCAGGGAGAGAGACCCAGTCAAGTTATGGAAAGGTTTGGTAAAAAGCCTGTTGGCCAGGTGAGGATTGTGGGCAGGTGGCTGGTGGCTTGTGCCAGCTGGCCGTGTGTATTCAAGTACTCATATTAATTACTATTGATTTTAGTGCGCTCACTGCGCGTTAATGAAATTGAATTGCACGCTACTATAAATTGCCACGCCCACGCCCAGCAACAACAACAAAAGAGAAATCCAACAGAAAATCAATAAAATGGTCGCAATGGCACAATTTTTTACCGCTTTTTAACGGTGCATTGAACTTGTCCCTTTTCGAGGAGTTGCGCTAATTGGGAAAGGTTTTGCGAAATGGTGAAGAAGAATGTGGAATAAATGGGGGTATTTAAAGGGCTTTAAAGGTGGAAAAAGTAAGCTAAGGAATTATGAAGGTATTTAAGGTAGAGAGACCAAAAGAGATTGGGATAGAGGAAGAAAAATAAAATAGCATAAGGTAGCATATTGACTCATCACTTGCTTTTATAATATCAATCAATATTAAAGCTTCTCCTCAAGTAGACTCTGTCTCTCTTTATTTCCTCTCTTTCCCTTCCTCTCTCTCTTTTCATGTCTCCCTACCTCTTGAAGACAGTGTACCCATTAAATGCTTTACCCAATCCCATCCAACTTGCTACCGCATCGCAACACACTCTCGAAATGACACACTACAAATGTTTTCTTTCTTTTTTCGGCAATTTTTATGGCTCATCAATAAAGTTTTGGCCATGAAATCGTCTGAATTGGCTATACTATAATTACAAATTGAAAGCCATCGATGACGTCAGCCACGCTGAGCTGAGCTGAGCATCCCTTAAAGCAATAAGTTCCCCGCCCTGTCCCTGCACAGAGCTTTAACGAGCGCACCTTGCGCCAACCACAAGAATCTGCCAAGTCTTTAATCGAACTGCCACTGCGGCTCAAGGTCTGCACTGGGAGGGCTGAGGGTTGGCCTCCAGGGAAGGGGTAACTGGGCAGCACAACCCCAAATGGAGACACCTTGCAACCACCCAGAAGGGAACAGGGAGCTGGGAGCTGGCAACAGGGAGCTGGGAGCAGGGAGCAGGCCACATAAATTTAATTTCATGCCAATTTAATCAATTCAGGGTTAGTCTATGCTAGCGAGAGATAGAGGGGGAGGCAGAGAGGGGTAGGTGGGGATAGAAATCAAAATAAATGTGCCCCCCTCCTCTGCGGGAAAAGTGTTTGTCACATGCGACTGAAATTAATTCGTTTTTGATTAGGCGCAAAAAATCAATTTCTCGACCAAACTGAGTTTTATTTGTTTATTGCCAGCATCAGTTTTGTCAGCTCCCCCTCTCTCTCTCTGTCTCTCTCTCTTTCTCTCTCTCTCTTGGCCAACTGTAGTCTGTTTGGCAGCTGTTACGTCACATAATTTGTTGCTGTCTCGCCCCTTGCCCGATTAGACGTTTATTTGTTTTTGCTGTAGGTAAATGCAAATTCAAGTGGATGGAGCTGGTATCCCCTCCTACTCTGGGCACCCACTCTGCATCCCTGCTCCCCTTCTCTGGGCATCCTCTCTGCCTGCCAGGCTTCTCTGCTTCTTCTTCTGCTTCTGGCTACGGGTTGATAAATCAACGCGAGCAGCTTGTGCTGTCAGATTCTCCACCAGCCGATGCCGCCGCCATGTTGACAGTTTTTTCTCTGCCTACGTCAACGACCCCTTGACCAGGGCGCAGGCAGTGGTAATTAACACATGCAGATTTCCAAAAGGGGGGAGGGAGAGGGCCAGGGAGAGATAGATAGATAGAGAGGCAGAAACTAAGGGGAGTCGAACTGGCCAATTTGGCACAACTGTTGCCAGGCGGCCAATTGTCCATTTGCCCATTGGGGCGATTTAATTTCCAATTCAATATTGGCAGCAGCAGCCAGAACAGAAAGAGGGAGAGGGAGAGAGAGAGAGAGAGAGTGGGAGACGGACAGACAAATTGACAGCTAGAAAAGCAGAAGGACAGACAGACAGAGTGAGCAGGCTAGCAGAAGGAGAGAGAGAGAGAGAGTGAGAGAGTTGGCCATTTGTTGTCATATGTTGGACGATTCTCATTTTATTTGCACAACAATTTTACATAATTAATGGGGTAGGGTGTAGCACATAGAGGAGAAGCGGAAAGGCAGAGGGAGTTACCGAATGTGAAAATGATGCGAAACAGTCGCTGATTTGTTTGCCAAAGCTAATAAAAGTGAAATACCCTGCAGAAAATTAAATAATTGAAAGTGGAGCGCACAAAAGTATGCTATGATTTTAAAATATGACAACGATAGTCGTTGAGCGGCAATTATCGATAATATCGATAACACACATAACAAAAGCAATAGCTGGGTTATACCCTGTGCTGCTGTAATTGCTTTTACAGTTCAAATTGCAATAACATTTTGAATTTGCAATAATTACCAAAATATAAATAAATTACCACAAAGCGTGAGTAAATCATATAACTTATCAATCGACTACAAATAAATATCGAGTTTAAATCAACATTTAAAACGAATTTTAATTAACTCGAAGCGCAGACTGACTTGAACTAGCTAATTGAATGTAATTCCAATTGACTAATTTAATATTCCACATACGAGCGAGGTAAATCTTAATAAATATTTAAAGCATTTTTAAATATTACTTATTAAACATTTAAAGAGGATTTCTCTGCTGGACAAATCGAACTGCAGATTGTTTTGGCAAATACGTAATGCAGTCTCAAATAAGTATTTCAGCAAAAACTCAATTGAAATAAGTCGATTTATTTATTCATTTGGTTCGATTTGATAATTTTTGAGGCAGTGTCAATTTATAGAGTAGAAATTCACAAACAACACACACACACTTGGGCTTATGTAATGCATTTTTGATGTAAGTAGGTCGCAAATTACGCATACGCCACGTGCTGCAGCCCGAAAATATGACAGAAGCTGTCATAAAGCAAACCAAACTTTAAATAAATGATATACGAATATAACGAAATATGAAATATGTATGTGAGTGTCTCTCTCTCTCTCTCTCTCTTTCTCTCTGAATATGGCCATAAAAAGCTGTCATAAAACCCTTTCCGCAAAACGGAAATCCCGCTTCAAAACAAACGCCATTAAAAACGAGGTCATGCACAGCAGCAGCAGCAGCAGGAGGAGCAGCAGCAGGAGAGGAGCAGGAGAGGAGCAGTTAGGGAGTTGGAACCGGCTCCTGGTATGCTGCTGCGAGTGGTGGGAGTTGTGTCTGCCAAAAGTCAGCAAAATTTAGAGCCTCCACTGCTCCAAAGTTGTGCACAACAAACGAAATAAAAGAGGAGCAGAGAAAAAAAAGAATGTGAAAACTCAAAGAAAAATACGAAAAACAAAAAATAATATAATATTTTAAAAGTGCGCATAGGGAGTCGCATAAAATATGGCCGCACAAAGTTCAAGTTTAAGCAGAGACACACACATAGATACACCCTCTACGTCAGAGGCGTCTGCTGTCTCTGTGTGTGTGTGTCTGAGTGTGCGTGTGTGTGTGTGGCAAGGTATTTATTTTCATAACGCAACACAACATAAGGAAGCAATAAATTTAAGCTGACTGACGACAGTTCCTAGTTGGGAGTGTAGGGGCACGCAGGGAGGGAGGCTGGCAGGGAGGCAGTATGCTGCTGCTGCCAGCTTGTGTCTAGCCTTAGTTGCTTTGGCTTACGCCATGTGTTGCCTCTATAGCCAAGGTAGACTGCCAACCTGCCTGCCTGCCTGCCAGCCTGCACATATTGCATAGTTATTGTTTTAAAGCTTAAGCTCAGGCCTCATCCCCCCCTCCCCAGCCACACCCTCGCTCCTTTATCATTTAAATAAATTTTATGCAATTTAGTTAAGCTGTTCTCTGCCACCGCCCTGCCCCTCCCCCTATATACTCACCCCACCAGTGTGAGTGAGTGAGTAAATGTCATTTAAATATTTCTCTACTCATGTCGTCGTACTCCTTTCTTCTTTTCTGCTTTCTCCTCTCACCTCTCTCTCGTCTCTCGTCAACGTCTCTGTGGCATTCCAATTTCTTTGCCCCTCGCAGCTTGCAATAAAATATTTAGCAGGTTGAAGTAGGTGGGACTGTTCAGGTAGGGGCTATACCTAGTCGAGGGTTTGCTGGATTGTTAGCTCGTTCTTCAGTTTTTCGTTTGTGTTTTTGCAGCTTTCTCTCTCTTTTGCTCTCTTTCTCTTGACTCTTGTCGTATGTCACCGGTGACTTGACTGAGTTGTTAGTTTTTACTCTTGTGTTGCCAGTACCCACCCCCTGCCTCCCTGCCTCTCTGCCTCTCTTACAGCACATCATAAAACTCGCATATGTGTGTGTATGTGTGTGCGCATTCTCGTTTCGGTTATTTATGTTTGTCATGTTGCGTTTGTCAAGTTTTTGCATTTGAAACGACGCACACTTGAAAGCATTATGGCTTAATTCCTTTATGAGCCCTGGCAATAAGACTGCTCTACACGCTGCTTTACATACCAAGAGAGAGAGTGAGAGAGAGAGAGAGAGAGAAAGAGAGAGAGATCCCTCTCTGTGTGGGCGTAAGCTTGAGCAGGTGTGACAGGCACCCTGCAGTTACGCATTGTTAAGCAAAATGTGCAGATAACTGTACACACATTATCATTATATATATATATGGTCTGAGATCAGGCTAGACGAGCACTTAAATATTTCGCTTACTTGAAGTTGAAGTAAAAATAAATATATTTAAAGTTTTTTATATAAAAATGTCTGTCTGAACAGCTATACCTCTGAGACTCTACAGCCCAGCGCTATGAAATTTACAGAGCATATGAATTATTGATGTCCAAAAAACATTTTAAATCTAAGATATATAAATTCAAATTTTAATTTAAAATATGTCTGTTTGAACACCTTTATCTCTGCAACTCTTAAGGCTAGTGCAAGAAAGTTCAGTGACAATATGTCTTTATATTGCCCAAAAATTTTGAGAGTCTTAAAATGCAGCCACAGCCCGATTATACGCACTTAAATTGCAGAAAATCGACTTGTTAGTTTATTTTTTCGATTTTTTGTTATCAATTTGTTGCATTTTTAAGAGTTTTCTGCATAAGCCTTAAAATATTCCGCTTTTGCACCTTCTCAGCTTGAGCTGCTTATAAATATGCATACCGTATATAGTACTTATTTTAAATCCCTTACGAGTACGCATTTCTTTTCTCATCCGATTGCAGGTGCAGAGCTTTTTCTAAGACAACAAAATGCATCGATTTGCAGTTGCTTTTCGAATTGTTTGTTGAAATTTTAATTGAAATTTTCTTGGAAAATGCAGCTGACAGAGAGGGGAGGGGGGAGGAGAGAGGGAGGGAGTGTTGGTTCGAGTTTGCTGCATAGGTAAATACGGCAGATACAGCACGGGCTTAATTGAATCAATCTTAATTAAAAATGTTTTCTCATCTGCTGCTGGGCTCGACTTGCGTTCGGTATTGCATAAATTTGTCTACACTTTCACTGGGTAGGGCAGGAGGGTACTGGAGAAGGAGAAGGTACTGCGGGGGAGAGGGCAAGGTGACCTCTCCGAGGGCAGAGAGTGCTGAGGGCATATGCCAACAGCTGTTGCAACTATTTATTTGCACAAAAAATATAGCAAAATGTCAAATGTGTGTTTACATAGACCAAATACACACACGAGTACACACACACACACACACACACACACACATGTGTGTGTATTGAGCGCACAACAAAGAAAATTGCTTTAGTAAATCCAAAGGAAAATAAACACAAAAACACAACTTGAGTAGCAAAGCAAACAAACTCGCACAGTGCGCGGTCTCTCTCTCTCTCTGTCACTCGCTATCCCTCTCTCTTTCTAAGGGGCTAAGGTGTGCCCAGGTGGGTGGGTGGTTGGTTGGTGGTGCTGTTGCTGCTGCTTTCTTAGCTCGGCTTGTTTGCTTAGGAGGGACTGCTCGTTGTCGCTTTGGCAGAAGTCAAAAAGGGTTAAGCCAAAGACGAGTGCTCCAAGTGTTTATTATGCCTGCATGTGTGTGGGGGTGTGTGGGGGTGTGTGTGTTTGTGTGTGGGTGTGTCACATCCACTAGTGGCCCATTGCCGCACTGTCGCAGTGCCACACCCCACGTAGGGGGGCGGGAGGCGGCACTCACGTGTGTGCGCTCATCTAGCGCGCCTTATGTATGACACTTAAACATGCAAAGCTGCTTGCCAAGATGATTTATATTAGCCATGATTTCTAGCAATTTTTAGCACTTTAGCTTCGCCGTTACCGTTACCGTTACCATTGCCATTGCCGTTACCATTCCCGTTGTCGCTTCACCTTCAACCTCAGACCTGGCTCGTTTACCCTTCTTCTGCGAGGCGTCAAGGTGTTGATTGTTGTTGAAATTCTGCGCACCAGATGACGGACCGGAACGTGATACATGAAACACAAGTGGGTAATTCCCTCACACACACACCCCAAAACATACACACCGTACTCTCCTGACATATATGCAGTCATGATAATAACAACTTATTTCTGCTACACACTTTTTCGACACAGTTTGCCTGGTTTTATGACAGCGAAGTTTATTAGACGTGAAGGGGTCTTGAAATGGGATAGCCAAAAGTGACAGAAATATGGAAATATATAAAAATAAATAATATAAATATATATAAAAATAACTTGATATTTAAGCTAGTCTCTTGTTGTATTTGGATTTTATTTTTAATTACTTACAAGTTTCTTATACCTTAGTTCACTTTAAGCATAACTATTGTAATAACATATAGAGTTGTATATCAATAAATAATAATAATATCATGGTGTTATATGGAAATTACAAAAGTCACTTAAGTCAACTGGGTCTGCCCACAAAATATCATACGATAAATTAACCAAACTGTAAGGCAACACGAACCGAATGCAAATACTCTTGCTATCAGCTCATTTTTTGTGTGCAGTAATTCATAATATACGAATGGGGTGCTAAGGGGGGGCAAAAGTGTGGGAGTATTACAGCAGCTACAGGTCGTGTAAACAGAGCGCGTGCACAAGGCACTCAAACAATTACAGGCCACAAAGCAAAGCGAAAAAGTCTTGGGCCACGCTACGTATACGTAATATCTGCAGGAAGCCACAGCAGACGTTCGGGCAGAGAGAGAGAGAGAGAGACAGAGAGAGAGGAAAGATGGCACACACTTGGGCCATCAAATTAAGTAATTGCATAATTGTTTCACTACCATTTTACTATGCCCCACGGGTGGCCTTCCCTGCCTACCCATACCCTGCTTCCCGTCCCCCTTCTCCCTGTCGAGCGTTTTTGGACTTTGGCTTTGACTTTTTATGTGTGCGGAGTTTTCTTTTATTTGCCTTTTGCCTCTCGGTCTAATCCCCCTGGCCCCTGGCGGCTGCTACGTGCCTCTGCCTTGGAGTTTTTGTAGGCACTCGCTAAGCCACCCACCCTCCCAAACCACCCTCCCTCCCACTCATAAATCAGCGTCAAATCGTCGAGCGCTTTTGCCTTCCACGTCGTCGGCGTTTCTAATTGTTTTGTTATAGACACATATATCCGTGAGATTTCGTGCCGTATGCAAAATGCAAATGTCCGTAAGGCAGCCCGCAAATGCCACAAATGTTGTAACTCCTCCCCGCCCCACGCACTCCTCCTCCCTGACCACACCAGCACACACGGTCACTTGCACCTGGCGGCCAGGATTGCGGCTGCCAACAACATTGTTGCCTCACAGGCTCGACCCGTAGCTGGCCAGGCCTGTGCGGGTCGTGATAACGCTCAAATATGGCGCTAACATTATTAGTTCGTGCTGTGGCAAAAAACGAGGGTGGACAACAGGGCGAATACTGAATTCGACTGGACGGGACGCGACTAGACGGGAATGGATGGGACTGAACGGGACTGCACTCAGGCGATGGTCGACGGTCGCAACGGTCGATGGCATGTGCTTTGGGCTCTGTGGCATTCCGCCTGCCTGATTGTTTGAAATAAAGTGTAATTTCAAATTGTGCATATATATTGTAGTATTTTCATAGAAGCACATAAACCTAAGTGTTCTGGGGCCAGTAAATATCATTGGCAAAAGTAATGTGGGAAAAATTCGAAAATTTCAGGTTCTTAATATTTTGAAGGTCCTCTAGGGTGCCGGAGGGAACTAGAAGTCTAAAATGAGATAGCATGGAAGGTCCAAATTTTTAAACATTCTAGATTCATCATATTTTGATGCAGAATTAATTTAGAAATTGAAAAATGAAGAAATGCCATCTCACATGATAATCTGATAATTTTTAAAGAAGTTATGAATTTTGGATGGTTCCATTGGGTGCTTTAGGGATCTTAAGGGCTGAAAAGAGGAAGCATGGCAGGTCAAAATTTTCGAATGTTTTAGATACATAATATTTCAATGCAGAATCAATTCAGAGGTTGAAAAATTAAGAAAATGCTTTCTACCATGAGAAACTGATGATTTTTAAGGAAGTTATGGGATGAAAGTCCTATTGAGATCTTAAAATCATGTAAGGGCCCAATGGACGAGAGTAGTGGGTATAATTTGTTGTTTATTTTACTGATTGCTCATGGGAATCTTGATGGGAAAATGTATTGGGGCAGCCAAACAGCTGAGAGATCAAAAGCTTCATGATATTTCAAAATTTTCCCAATAAATATAACTCATAATCGCATAAGATCTGTCATTAGCTAATTGAGTCGGACACCTTGTCTTCCCTTAACGCATTGTTAAATCAAATTTCGTACGGTTTCTCCCCAATTTCGTAGCCCCAGAAAGCCTAATTGCCTTTTCACCTTATCCAACGCATAATATATATGAATCTGATTCTATTTTTTAACCAGTTGCCCCATTGCGTGTTCCCCCTTTCTCTTATTTATAACTCTTTCGCACTATAGAATGCCTCAGCTGTTGTCTTCCCCCACCATATACCCCTTTCCTTTCCTATATTCTACATATATCATGCCTAATTACTGGCACTAAGCTGTTGTCTGTTCTCTGCTTCTGCCTCTGCCCTGATTGATCTACGCCTGCACATGGACGTGCTTCTGTTTTTCCCGATTTATGGCATCGCTGGGGCATCTGGCAATGCAACTGGTTGGGAAAAAAAAAATGAGACGAGAAAATCTCATTTGTTGCGCTTCGTTGCTAATTTTAATATTATTTTTGGAAATCTTATAACTTGCCCTTCACCCTATCGGGAATTGTGTCCGGATGGCAAAGTGAGTTTTGCCTCTTTGATGCCTCCGAACTGTTGATGTCTTTATTGCAGTTGTTATGTTCCATTGCCAGTCCCATTCCCATTTCCCTTTTCCCCGTTTTCCCTTTCCCTTTGCCTTTTCATTCAGTATATTTTCATTTCGTTTTCATTCAGCTTTCCGTGTCTGCGGATCTTTACCCAGGCATCTTCACGCGGCTTTGACTGTCTATAATTGACTGTCTGACTGTTCCTCTTTCCCTGTCTCTGTCTCTTTCTCTCTGTCTCTCTATCCCTTCCTATCCTAGCAGTTTTAAGATCTGTGCGTACTTTTAATCAAGATTAAGCGTGATAAATTGAAGGGAATCGTAGAGAGAGAGAGTGGAAGAGTTTGACAAGATCTTAGGGTAGGTTACGCTTCAGTTGGTAATACGATAAATCAGATATGATTGGAAAAGGGTTTCCCCAAATTTATTTTATGTAGTATATCTGGGTAGAAACATATCATCGTAGGCCACGGTCTCCATGAACTTGGCAATAATTCTGTATATACTTCGGCCATAGACTGGCAATACCGTCGGTTCGATCTCATTCCAAAATTCCAGCCAATTCTCATTGACCACCTGATTGAGTATGACAGTTAGATCTGTGTTCTCCTTGTACAGATTATCAGCCCACAATATCCAGCTAAGGGAATAGGAAATCTATACTAAACCATTCACTTGTTATAGATAACTTTACCAACTTTACCGATCTATTTTGATTTGCGGCACCACATCGTAGATCTTAAAATATCGCTTATTCTTTCGAAACAGAAAGTATCCCTTAACCGAAGCCGTTAAGTGCACATTGAGCAGTTCCGAGTTTGTTTTTCCCGTCGTATTTGAATAGACAATCAGACCACGGCTTTGGAACTCGTATTCCCCCTCCATGATCAGCCTGGGCACAATGCCTTCTATGATCATTTTCGTATTCTCTGGATGATATTCAAATCCCGCCATATTTGTCATTGTGAAATTTTCAAAGCCTCGAAGCATTTGATTTTTCAGCTTATACGATATCCAAATGGGTCCCGGTGAATTGATCAGACTTATATCATCTATCTTGACCAGGTTGAGTGGATCCAATGCAATGGCGGGATTTCCTTTGGCATATTTACGTATAAACTGATTTGCGCTCTTTTTCATGCAGTTATAATCACCAAAGGCACATTTCTTTATCTCTCCAGCTGTAAATATTATAGTTTAAAGATCTTTAGTTTTTATTTGCTTTCTGTATTAAATTTGTCCGACCTACGTAGATCAACAGACGATGCGATGCAGATCCAAGCACTACACGCGATTATAAATATATTTCGTAACATTTTAGAAGCACTTAAGAGTTCACAGCACCTGCTCGAAGCAAAGCTAGAAATGTATTAACATCGTGCTTGATCGAACTGCTTCTATATGCGATTTCCTAAACCAGTTCCGATACGGAAAAGCTCTAAGTTTGTTGCATTGAGATTTCATGTTTCATTTGTTATAAATCTAGTAGAAAGAGTCTAGGAATCTAACTGGTTTTCTTTACATAATACTTGAGCGTACAGCTTACTGGCGGATTATATAGATTGAATCTGGAAAGTATAAGCACCTTAAGATATCTATTGGTCTTGGAATTAATATTTCGACTAACCTGCAAACTATGGGAACTATGGGAACACATCGAATATCGATATATTATTACTTCTTTATGGAGACAGCTTGAATTGATTTGATTTATTTCCTTGAATAATCAAAGTTTCTCTCGTGCTGCTTTATCACGTAATTCTTCCGATTTTAATATATACCACAAGTACAATCCGTTTTATACAACGTTCTCTGTTTACTGACCGATTCGAGAGGTAGAAAGCGAATGATAAATCTCGTATGAATGCGAATGCTGTGTAGGGGCAGCTTGTCAACATGTGCTCAGAGCAGGTTAACCAGTCTCGTTGTGGCTATTGACCTTCTAGAATTATTTACTATATACTATATATAACTTTATTTGAATTTTCATTGCAACACAACGATGCACTGCGAATTAAATGCTTCCCCCTTCCTTACTAAATCGATGAACCGCAACCATCTCTTTTGTGACTTTACAAGTCAATTTCCTTTTGTTATATGCCACCCCCTTTATAGCGCATTGCATGCGATTCGCAATCAAACTGCCCAAGAGGCAATAATCATCGTCAGCTTGGCCAGCACATTGAACTGATATAGTACTATAACGTACATATATCTCTCTCTGTGTACACATAATTGGGTGTATACGTGCAGCGGTATGCGGCAAATCAAAAAAAAATAACAAGACGAGAGACGACTTGAAGTCTGACTGCAAAGATACCCTAGGAATGCCTTGATAGCACGGCTAAGTCAACGATAGTAAGAGCGATATTCTGCGATGAAAATGTGGATTTTTTAATTGAAAATTTAATGAGTCGAGTGGAGGAATCTGAGCGATAGTATTTATTTATATTTGATAGCCTTATAATCTTCAATTTATCAAGTACAACATTGTGACCGATAGTAAGCTATAATATTAAATAGTATGCGATAGTATGTCGAAGTATAAGATATTAATTAAAAGTATACGATAGTGTGTGAAAGTATGCGGTAGTAAACGATAATATGCGATAGTATGCGATAGTAAGTGATAGAATCCAATAGTATGCGATATTATGTGGTAGTATGCGATAGTAGTTTGTAGTATACGATAGTACGTGATAGTAAATGATACTGTGCGACAATTTTTGATAGTGTGAGATAGTAATCGATACCAAGCGATAGTAAGCTATAGTAAGCGATAGTAAGCGATAGTTTGCATAGCTCTTTACCTGTAACTTATACTCTAAGCTTAATATATCATATGCATAATATACAATCCTACAGGGTATACATTTTGCTGGTGCAACATAAACAAATATCAAAACGTGTCCGACTCAAAGAGGCCCGACAATCGGGCCCCTGCAACGGGCCTGTCAGTCATACCCAACTCGCTGCATACCGAAGCGTTCTACGTATATCAAGAAATTCTGAGAAACTTTTGCGAAATGTGCGTTGTGCTTTTTTGCATATCAATTGAAGAGTTTGCAGTTCTCCGCAGACACAATGCAAGACAAAGCCCAAAAACGAGCAAATCAAAAGGCAGAATGGAAGAAGGCAAAAGAAAGCCAAAGAGGAGAATGGTAAACATGAAATAGGGACAAAGGGAGAGCTGGCAGAGACCGAAAGGCAAATTGCTGTCAACCAGAGCCATTTGACAGGGGCTAATAGCTAAGGTCAACAATTAAACTCATTTTCAGTGCACTAAAACTGTCTGCTCTGTGCCAGTTTCCCCTTCCTCCCTCCTACCTATTCCCTGGGGACAACTGCAGCGTCCTCTATTTGCAATGCATTTATTTTAGATTGCCTCGTTGTAGGGCACGCTTCACCCCCCCTCCCCCTCACAGAGTCCCTACATCACCTATCAACCCATGATGTTACTTGACTCGGGAGGCTGCAAACAGAAATCTCAAAACACAGGAAAAATCAATCGCCCGCACTGTCAATGTGCCCGCATTTTCCCCCCTCCCCCCTCCCCCTCACCACACTCCCTTACCAAAGTCGTGTTTTTCTTCTGTTTTCGGGGATTGTTGTTGTTGTTGTTCTTGTTGTTGTTGTTGTTGTGGGTATACCGAATTTTACCTACATAGCGCATCGCGCGTACTGTGTAAATATTTTTCATAGACCGCCTGACAATATTTGTGCAGACTTTGATTCTGTTTTTCTGTGATCCAGCGCGAGGTCTGACAGCTATGGCATGGATTCTGTGGTGACAAGCGGTGATCGCATGTGAGCATAATGGAAAAGTCTTGAAGGGAACGCGAAATAATGGAAATATTAAGTTTATTCTAAGGGATAAGCCTATACAAAACGAGATCTTTTAAAAAAGTAAAAAGAAAACTTGATAGTTGGAAAGAAAAGAAGATAACTAGCATCATATTTGAAATTATTCTGGTACAGTATTAACTAACCTTTTAAATTTTTAAATTATATATATTTTTTTTAATTCTTTTTATTAAATTATATATAATTTTTAAATTCTTTATTTTGCACATCTCAAGCGTATACGAATTTCGGCCATAGCTGCTCAAGTTCACATTTTACCTAAAAAAAAAAAAAACGGAAATATATAGAAATATACACAGTGCAGTCGCTTGTTTAAATTTCCCTGCATTTTCTAGCCTATATACCATATTTATATATACACAAACATACACACTATATACACATTTGCTTGTGTGTGTGTGTGTGTGTGCGTGTGTCACACTGCATTTCCGCTTTACAGTGCATCACAAAAGTATTTGGAATTACGAGTAGTAAATCAGGCGGCGCTACACGAGCAGGCCCAAACAAACAGAGAGGGAGCGAGGAATAGAGGGAGATAGAGAGGGAGGGAGAGAGAGAGAGAGGAAAATTGTTGGGTAAACAAATATCGAATTGATGCGTGCCACAGTCGCTGCAGCATGCATTGTGCACTTGGTTGCAACAACTTCTGCTCTATGATAAATATGAATTTGTCTCTCTTCCTCTCTCTCTCTCTCTTCCTTTCTCTCCTTCTCCCTCTCTCTGTGTGCACTCCATGTGGCATGAATAAAGCATTCCCCCATGAGCAACCGCGGCATGTCAGCAACGCACTTCGCAGTCGCAACTATGACAGACGTCACTCAAAGAACGACAAGTTGCATAACTCCCCCACCCCCCTACCCATCCATCCCCCTGGCAGTACCAACAGGTGTAGACAGTCTAAACCCATACCCTATATATACAACATATAGAGCAAACCATCCCTAGCATGCATCTCAACTACTTTCGACTCCATTTTCAAACTCTCCAAATCGAGTTATGAAATTTCTGTGAATTCCAAATTTTTTTGTTAGATTATATTGAATTGTGATCTAAAACGCGATGAAGAAGTTTATACAGCAAATGTTGGCATTCCCCATCAGGCATGGGGAACCCTCGAAACCGGATTGCGAATGCTGGCGACCGGATCGAAAGAGTTGCAAGCATCGCGAGGATCGCATGAGTCCGGAGGAGGTGCTGGAGAATGATCTGGATGATATTGTGGGCAGTGTGACGCAGGTGATGAGGATTTGTCGCCTCCGGCCGTGGGAGGTGCGACGTCTGCATGAGCCGATCAAGCGTTCGTTTCGCCATTACCAGGAGATACGCTACCGTGTGAATCGTTTGCCCAAGAAACGTTTCGCCAAGGAGAACTTCCTGCACGATGCCTCCCTGATAGCGGGAATGACCAGGATGGATGGACAACTCGCCTATGGCATAGTGAAGCGTGCGTTCCGGGCATATTATCATGGAACCGGGGAGCATGGCAAACGTGTGGAGGGATTGGCCACACAGATGCGACATCGTCCCGAATGTCTGTGGATCCATGCGGCACGCAGAACTGCAGAAATCTTTGCAGTCTATGCGGGTCTAATGCAATCCGAGCAGCAGCAGTACGAGAAGTGCATCGAGTGTGTCTATAGGAATCTCTTCCATGAGCTGCAGACGCGTTTCAAGTATGTGCTCTCCGATGAGGATGTGTGCGTGTGTCGGCTGGAGAAGAAGGCCAGTAAACCACTGAAGCCACCGCCCTCGGCCACAACCCTGATGACTCCCATATCCATTAGCAATGTGACCACAGAGATATTCTTCAATTCCAACAAAATGGCAATAAGTAATGCAACATCGGGGGTAACGCTGCACATGGAGAACACCGTGATCTCCATGCAGAGCATCATGGCTTGGCCCAAGAAACTCAAGGAGATGAAACAATCGGAGCAGAGTCTGCTCTCGGCTGGCAGTCAGACACCCAAGAAGAAGAAGCAGTCGCGGCGCAAGAAGAAGCGCCTGATGAAGTGCAACTGTCCGCCCCTGTACTGCGCCACGGCGGTGCCTCCACCTGCTCCAGCGATAACCGCAGAGTGCAGCCAGGGACCCTACATATGCCGCTGGCTGCCGTTCAAGGATGAGGAGGAGTTCACCAAGCATCATGTACCCTGTCCACCCATGGAGGTGATCTGCCCGCCCTGTAAGGAACCCTCCACCTGCGATGAGGAGTGCACCTGCACTTGCCAGATCTGCACGTGTCCACCCTCATTTGGCGATGTGATGGGCGAGGAGGAGCATCGTGAAAAGCTTTCGGACAGCGGTCTGGAGGATCGTGATACCGATTACTGTTGGCTAGCGCCATTCCGTGATCCCGCCTGGCCAATGCCCGAGCAGTTGCCCGAAGAGGAGTATGAACTGCCGCAGGAGCAACCCATGACTCCGGCTACCAAAGATCACTCCTCGTACGACTCGCAGCAGCTGATGTTTACCTACCTGAAGCCCTTCAGATCGCTGCCACTGATTGCAGAGCCAGTGGAACCAGTGGAACCAGCGGAACCCGTTGAGGAGTTGCCACCTGGTAGACCCTGCGGCGTCTCCATGGAAACCTATCGCTGCTGGATGCCGTCCACCGAATCCGATAGCGGTGAAGAGGCAGAGCAGCCAGTGTGTCCCTCATGTCCTGTAATCGGAATAATTCAACACATCACCGATCCCTCGTGCGGCAAAGAGAAAAAACCAACGAAATCAAAGCGCAAGAAGGGAGGTGGCACGGGAAGAACAAGCAATGCCAAGAGGGGTGCCGAGGTGGCCTTCGAAGTGAGGAAGAAGGCGGCACAGGCACAACAGACGTCGCAGCACAAACCAACGACTCCTGTTCCACTTTCAGCGACAATCAGAAGGGCAACCCTTACGCCAGTCCGTGCTCCGATTCGTGGAGAACCTGCTGCTCCAGTTCGTCCACCTGCGGCGGCAGCAACACGTCCACCCGCACAAGCTGCAGCACGTCCAGCTCCAGCACGTCCAGCTGCAGCGCGTCCCGCACCACCACGTCCAGCGCCTCCACCAGACAACCAGGAAAGGGGCTCGCTGACCAAGGAGGATGTGATCAAGATGCTGGGCCTGGGCTAGTAATCGAAATCCCTATAGTATAGTGTATAAACCCTATAAGAAATTCAGTTGGTGTTCTATAAGAAAGTCGAAAATCAATATCCTCACGCCTAAAACAAAATAGTTATCGTTTATATCAATTGGGGGCATTTGCGACTATCGATATTAATTGCAACGATCGATTGTTCTTACTTCTTTACAATCGTTGAAACATAAATATTGAGGGCTTTACTTTGCAGGGTATCTTATAGTTCTTGCTGGTTTTTTTTTTAAATACCCTAAGGTTGTTGTTCATTGTCACGAATCCTTCATTATAATCGAAAGTTGTCTCGATAGTAATGTGTTTCGGAACTATTTTCGATTAATACTGAAAGTTCATTGAAATCATGGAATGGATTGAATTTCCTGCAAAGGGATAAGCTCTATTTGGCGTATTGCTACTACTAAATGAAGCTCTATGCCAAACAGATTCAGAATTCCGATTCAGAATTCGGATCTAGATCGCTTTTGATTTAATTTAAAAGAACTCTCGCTTTAGCTTATCCAATTAAAAATGGATGAAGGGAATAATTGTGCGATTGTGATTACATAAAAAGTACTTCTGCACTGCGTAATATCCCATTTGCATGAGTATTCAGTCTCATATTCATTATGTAAGCGCACAGTGTTATGAGTGCTCGTTTGTAGCATTTTGAGTGGTCAAATCCCAATGGGTTGAATCGCTTTAGTTTTTGGTTTCGCAATCACAAGGATTCAATTAACTCTTGAATTGATCTCTCTCGCATTGAAATACTGAAATACTAGATGTGCTCGCAGTGGAAATGGAAAATGGGAAATGGAAAATGGGAAGTGAAAGTTCAGAGGGATATGGGAAAATGAAAATATGCTTTGAAATAGTTTTTGTCAAGTTATTTGATATTTTTCTTTTTTTTTCTGTACAAATTTCTATGAGAGTCTGTTTATGTTTGCCAAACGAACTGTCAATTGATTGTCAAATTAAAAATCACAACGGGGCGGGGCGGGGAGGGGCGGGGCAGTTGGGGTAAGTTAAGGACATGTTTGATTGTGTTTGTGTGCGTGTAAGGGTCCTTTTGGAATTGTAAACTGTTTTTGTGTGGCAAGTTTTGCAACTATTGAGGGGCGGATCGAACCACTTCAGCTGCAAAACTATTTGAAATATTATACAACACGACAACAACAACAACAACATTTGACACACAATATTTTGTATTGTGTGGCAAGCAACAATGGGCGCACTGTCACGCCCACAATGGACAACATTTGCTAGCCTGATTCCGGTCCCATTATGCCACTCTCCATCTCCATCCCCATCCCCATCTCTCTCATTCAGCTGACTGAATTTCTGCAAAATATCATATTTGCATTGTCAATAGTTTTCTTTCTTTTTTTTTGGACTTGCCCGAATCTCGTTAAAAACAAATCACGTAGGGGTTTCTCTGGCTTCCAGAGACTAGAGACTCGAGTAATTGCGGACAAATTGCGAATCTAGAAAATGTTGAAAAACATTTTTCGCCTTGACAAGGGATGCGCCAAAGTTTTGCGACAGACGCTTTTAAGCAGAAAATTGTTTGCTCATAACTTTTGACTTGACCTCAAAAAAGGCGGAAGGGAATATTAAGGGAAAGGGTAGACGGGTTAGCTGTCTTTCAATAGAACAAGCAGAGTTATTTTTCATAGATATTTCAAATTGAATCTATAGAGAATTTGATAATAAACTGAGTATGCAACTGCTGTAAAGTTTCTAAATATAAATTAATTTTAGTTTCATATATTATTTTATTATTTTAAATTTTTTGACAATTATAGTTTCACATTTAATTTCATTATATTTGTCATCTCTAGACTTCCCTGCAATTATCGATTACAAGTGACTTGAATTTATCGATACACATTCCAGCGATTGGGCTACTCTGTTGCACTCTGCTGGCAAAGTGGCAACTTTCGCCGTAGATTGTCAGTGAATTGAGTGGAGTGCAACACCTTGGCAATTACGTGCAACACATGAATTACGAGTATATATATTGGCCCGAGTCTTAGCCTTAGTCTTGGCCCGCGTCTAAGCCGCAGCCTCTCTGAGTGGGCTAAGACTTTCGCCGCGGTGCGCTGAGTAAAAGTCAAAAGGAAAAGCGCCTGTTTTGGGGGCAGTTGCAGTTGGGAACGAAACGAAACGAGACACGACTGACTGTGCAAATTAACACGTAAATTGCGGCAACTTAACGCAGAGCGTGTTGGCCAATAGGCCGAGGCCTGTTTAAGGTTGCTGCCGCTGCTGCTGTTGGCTCGTTAGTTGGCCGGGACTGGCTTGGCTTGGCTTGGCTGGATGGCTGGCTGGTTGGCCTAGCGGGCCTTGTTACAATTAATTGCATATGCCAGGCAAAGATTTTTGCATACCGGCAACATGTTGCAGTTAACAATAAATTAACGTTTAAAATGCAATGGCCAACTGGCATTGCGCTGGCCTAGAGCAGACACACATCCCTCCGCCTTGGCCCTGGCCCTGGAGATGATCAGGGCGAGCTGCTGGTGATCAATCAAGGCGCTTTTAATGGGGCTGCCCGCGCTCGCAACATGATAGTTTACTTGAATTGCGCAATTAATTAGTTTCGTGTTAATGAGCAATGCAATGCGCAGCAGCAGCAACATCAGCAGCAGCAACATCATCCGCAGCAACATCTTCTTCTTCTTGCTCATCATCAACGACATGAAAACGCTTTGGCATTTGAGCAACGCTTCACACTCGATACTCGCCAGCTACGTCCAGGAATTTTCTTAATAGCCCCACTGGCCTTCTCCTTAGCCAAGTCAACGATATATATATATAGGCAACCCAGACTCAACTAGACGTTTTATGACTCTGTTTTATACTACGTCCAGAAGTGCACCCTGCAGAACTCAGGAGCCCATTTATGCTTTATATGGCACTCGCTTTGGCTTCTTGTTCAAATCATAAACGAGAATTGAACCTGCGATCGTCGTTAGTTCAAAGACATTAACGCTGCGTATTTATTTCTGAGCGATTTTTACTGTGAAACTCATAAATAACTTCTGCAATTTACACTAACTTGGGTATAGTTCGCAAAAAAAATAGGAGAGAAACCATATTTCACCTTAATTTAAAGCCAGTAATAATTTATAATTAAAAGTTCTACGGAATTTCTTACACTTATAATTACGTTGATCATATTTCTTCTTAAGATATTGCATTAAAGTGTAACTTTTAATATGCTACATTGCGCATGAACCCATAGATCTTCAACATTTATTATTATACATTTATTTATTTTATATTTAAATCAGCATAGCATAGTTTTGTTTATAAGAAATGTTTTATATGCCGTATAATTCTATAAATCGCGCTGGAAATTTTTCCACAACGTATTTAAATCTAGGCAAAACAATCTGCCACAAAATATCATTTATGCCTCGTGCGCATACAAAGTAAACCTCATCGATAGGCAAACATGGCTAAAAACAAGTCAGCAAATGATAGTTGAGTGTGTGCAACTGTTAAATACCCATTAATCACTTCTACTGATCGCTCATAATATTTTAGAGATTTTTTAAACGTTTTTGCTATAAAATTACACCAGCAAGTCGTTTTATTTCGGTTTCTGTTGCTGTAAATGTGCGTGACTAAATTCTAAAATAAACTTACAGTAATTAGAAATATGAACACCAAATTTCATAAGTCTTGCTCTTCTAGTACCAGAGATCTAGCTGTTCTTGCATACCCTATTCTATACTTTGGATAAAAGGTATTTAAAATATAGTTTTTAAGCACTCAACTGGCACATGGACAAAGTTTGAGAACGCTTGTGTGTATCATTTTTTATCAGTTTTCAGCGTTCGTTCGGTCCACAAATCTGTTAAGTCCACACACATCACATCAAAACACTCAACAACTCTCGACTCCCTCTCTCTCTCTCCCACTATCTCTCTCTCTCTCTCTAGCTGCCTGCAGCTGCAGCCATCAATCAAAACTAGTAAAACTGCGAGTTGCGGCAACTATTTGCGAAATCAATAAATACCCATAAACTCGATGTTTAAGCAAAACTTTTGGCCATAACTATCGCCGCAGCAAATAGTTCAGCTCAGACATGCATGCTCTATACTCTATATAGAGCATATATACCATATATACAATATATATATATGCCACATATAGTTGTGTGACTAACTACACTGCGCGTATGAACTGCCAGGGCTTTTCTTTTCGGCGTAACGGCAAATAAATGCTGACAGCTAAATAGTTTCGAATCCCAAAATGTTTGCCATAGTTAGGGGGGGGGGGGGCGGCACAAATGTTTCTCAAACTTTTACGCAAAATCCCCGCCCCGCCGGAACCACATTTGCCTGTGGTCCATGGCGCGGGCTTTGGATTCGGATTCAGATTCGGATACGGATTTGTACTGAGGCTGAGGCCGGGAGTAGTCGCAACATGCAGCTGCAACTTGTTTGCGGTTCCAGCAAGATTGTTTTTGCGTAGTTTGCGATTGCAGCGATTCGCTTATTTCGCCGCCAAATAGTTGGGGCGAATGTATCTCAAACTCATGTTGGCCACACACACATGACAAATCGCGCGCGCTCTCTCTCTCTCTTAGTCTGACTGCTTTATGGCAGCCAACATATGTTGCCATTCAAAATATTTAACCACAGGGGAGGGCAGGGCAGGGAGAGGGGTAGAGGGGTAGAGTTGGGGCAGACTTTGTGATTAATGGCAGCATTCAATGCAAGTGCATCAAAAGTTTCTGTGCGCGTTGTCGTAGCTTGTATCCATCAGATACGCAGTTTGTCAACGACGCTTTCAAGTGACATAATCATCAATTAATGCGCTATTAATAGAGGCTGGCCCCTTTCCCCTCTGCAGAGCGAGACCCCCACAGTATCCAGTCTCTGGGTCCCCCTTCCCCTCCCCTGTTAGTTAGTTCAGTTCAACTCGCTTCGGTTCTATTTCTTCTTTGTAGGCGCGACAACACTTAGGGACCAACATGTGTTTGTGTCAATTTGATTGAAGACTCCAAGAAAATGAGAGAAATCAACGGGAAGAAAATATCTCAACTAGCCGAAGTGGGAAATACACTTACCAATTGATTTGAAGCTTTATAAAATATATTAAATTTTTAAATATACTTTAAAATTTAAGCTACAATCTTTAAAGATCTGAAACTTGTTAAATACACTTTTGTATAGCTCATAAATCTATCAATTGGTGCATATCTTATTTAACCCTGATATATTATATTTTATAACGTAATCCATATACCCGCATTTACCCTACACACACTCAAACAGTCTTTAAATACGATATACTCTGTCTCTTTTGAAAATTACTGCCAAATTACGAAATCATTAAAAATGCAGTTTCTAGCCCAATTCAATGGGAGTTAATCAATCAAATAACATATTTTCAAACAGAATTCTTATCGAAGAAATACCAAATACCAACCGAAATACCAATCAAAATACCAAATAATACCCCAGCAGTTGCGTGTGGCTTTTTAATTGGTAACAAAATTCGAATCAAATCGAAAACTGTTGGCAATGAAGGTCGCATCGAGCTAATTTACTGACCACAATTAGCATCGTGAGTCGACTTTGAGTTCGTTTGGATCGTTTGAAAACGTTTTACAGTTTTTCAAGCTCTGGGTCTGGCATCTATCTGCCAGATGGATAGATAATTTTCAATAAGACTTGAGCCATTTGGCATCCACTTAGCGTGTTCGGAGCACTGCATATGGCATGCATTAACCCACTCTCTCTCTCTCTCTCTCTCGATTGACGGGCACGCAATGGCCTTGTCCCCCCTACCAAAATAAATATACCTGGCCATGCCTTGAAATAATACCTGCCTGAAAGTGCATTTTATGCAGGCCTTAGGGCAGAGAATTTTTTTTTGGAATTTTTCCATTAATTCGAAACCTTTTTCCATCGTTTTGTGGTCACAGTTCTAACTGCTCTTCAAAGCACATGACTTAGGGGCAATTTTTTTTTGGGAATTTGAGCACATATGCATGACTGCCGGGAATAGATCATGCGAGAAGTTAGGATGAGAGAAAACCGCAGAGAAATTAATGAAATACCAGTTAAATGAAATGAGAGTTTATTTACATAGAAAACTGGAGTAGTATATGATGTTTTGACATATATTTAATTTTATAATAAATGTAGATACCATTTTAGCAAATATTATAATAATAGGGAAGTTAAGGATTGAAATTAAAAGATTTCCTCATAGTATATAATTTATAATTTTAGTATTTTTAGCGCATAAGCTCGTCTTAAGCCAGGATTAAATTCTAATTTAATTATATTTGATCAACTCGATTAATCTTGGTTAAAAAGCGGATGAAACCTTTCTGGATTCCACCTGAAATTGCTGGGGAATTGCAGCTCATCTGCTCAGCTTATTCAATGTTATTTTTAGCCCACAGTCTTGGGGCTCATATGTGTGTATTTTTTGCCAACTTTTTTTGTGCACAAAGTCCCACCATATGTGCTTAACATGTTCGAAGCCCGTAAAATTCTATGCATGCCATCAGCTAAGTACCTGGAGCAGCTCTTAAGCTGCATGCCCCCCACCTATCTGCTATCTCCTATCCCATCCTATCCGATCCTATCCTATCGTATTCCGCGACCCTTTCCAATCCAATGAACTTAGGCAAAACATCGCACACGCATTTTAAAGATGCAAAAACTTTTACATTTAACCGCATTTATGAAGACGGCAGCTGTTGTTGCCATACCAGAGTTAAGATAGAAGACACAGAGAGAGAGAGAGAAATGTGGGAAGATGATGGAAGATTGAAGACACACACACATACATATATTCTACTCAAATGTTTCGCTTGCGTTGGGAAAACAAAACCTTTTGAAGCTTTCAAAAGATTTTCACCTTTTATTAGATGCCAAGAGTTTATTGTTTGGCCTAAGTTGGCATTGTTGTTGTTGCTGCTGTTGTTGCCAGGCATGAACATCAACACCCTGCGAAAGGATAAAGTCCTCCAGTTGGGTCTGGGTCGGGGCACATATGATATGTAAAATTGATTTGCCCCCGATGCGTCCCTGACTGCCTTCTTTGCTTTGTTTAGGGATAATCCCGTACATTAGACTTTTGTTAGGTGGTTTGTTTGATTTTCTTCTCTGTGTTTTTCTTTTTGATTTTTCTGCGCAAAACTCTGAGGAACGTTCGCACTCGCATTCGGAATTTGTGCATTCTGAGTGTGGAGTTTTTTTTTTTTTTTTGATAACCATAAATGCGCCAGATTTGCGTTTACTCGGGAGGATTATGTGCCCAGAGATGCGAGAGAAAGAAAGCAAAAGAAAGCAGAGGAAAGCTAAGAAAAGTTTTCTAAATTCACATAAAATTAGCAAATATTACATTTGCGCTTCGCAACAGCTCCCAAAAGGTTGAGGCAGCTCTCAGCAGCTCTTAGGCTGTGCTCCATCTCCCTCTCTCTGTATCTCTCTCTCTCTTGCCTGCTTTGCTGTCTTATTGCCTAGTTTATTTTGTATATTTTAAGGAAAACTTTTTTATTGCCGTAAACAAAGTTTGCCGCGCAACGGGGACTTATTTAACGTATATATATATTATATATATGTGTAACTAAAAAGTTGCTAGCCCAGGAACAAAATAACTCAGCCATGTGTAAGATGCTCTGCAAGATGCCTGCCCCTTTTCCCCATCCTGCAGAGCGACTCACATGGCGCAACGCTGATTGACTTCAGTTTTGGCGCAAGGTTTGCATAAATCTTACAGCTCTCCCTATCTCCCCCTCTCATTCTCTCTCTCTTTTTCTCTCCCTCTTAAGCATAGCTCCATGTTAATGTGCGACAAAAAGTTTGCACTTTCCGCTGGCAATTCACAGTTTATCGGTTATGTCATCTAAATGGGCAACATGCGATTTGCCATACGGCATTATCATTAACCGCCGCCACGTTGGGTTCAGCTCTGCTGCTCGATAAGGTCGTTACGATTAGAGGAGAAGTGGGAACAACATTAGTATAGAGTTTCTCAGGGGGGGCGTGGCAACTTAAAAGGAAGTTAAAGGAAGTTTTTTATGTGTTCTGATTGATTTTGCCATAGAAATATCATCTTTTGGGGCATTATTATTATTATTATATATCTTTATGATTACAGATCTTAGAAGAAGTGTAAAACCATTAATATTTTCACAGCTACAGAGTTTTTTTTTAGAGGGCGTGGCAACTCAATAAGATTATAGGTAAGTTCTTTGTGAGTCTAAATTGATGTTGCAATAGAAATACCAACTTAAAAGTATCTTTTATTATAAATTCTATCTATACGATTTAAGGTATATAGAAAAGTGAAAAAAATTGAGTATCTTGTGCCCTTATAGAGTTTCTTAAGGGGGCGTGGCAACTTAAGCAAGTTATAGCAAATGCTTCATGAAACATGATTGATTTTGCAATATAAATATCAACTTTAAGCCAGCAGATGAATTTCTTCTCTCACATTTGTTAGTTATATTATAAATTCTACGAATATTTTGCAAAATTTCCCTTTGATATATCAAAGCAGGTGAAATGAACTCCAAAGAAAACTCTCTATCCTTCCCCATCCCGCTCTCCTTCCTGCTCTTGGCATACCTTAGCTGGCGCCTCGGTCTTTAGAAGGTACTACACTTCCTGCTCGTTTTTTTTTTGAGTTTCCCAATTTCACAACACACAACTTGCTTGTACACATGTTGTAAGTACACACACGTGAGCGAGTGTGTGTGCGAGTGTGTCTGAGTGTGTGTGCGAGTGTGTTCGAGCTCACGATGCGTGGCTAATTTACAATTTCAATGTCACGCTTCGTGCAAGTGACGATAAATTTGCACTATGTTGTTGGGAACTGGCAAAGAAAAAAGTGGGAAAACTGGGAGAGAAACTGGGAAAACGCTGGGATGGAGGATGAAGGATGAAGGGAAGACATTGCACTTAGCAAAATTACATGTCTGCCAAGACTTGTTGATTGTGCGCCTTTGGCTAAATTTAGCATTATTAAAAAATTAAGCTGACAACATTTGCTCTGCTCTCATATAGACCGGAAAAAAAAGCAGCAAGAAGGAGGAGGAGTAAAAGGAGGAGGAGGAGCAGGAGAAGAGACAAGAACAGTTGCGTCGTGGCAGAGGAGACATGCGTGCGTCATGTGGTCGCTTTTCGGGTCGTGCAGATAGATGAGTTTAGTACTAAATGTACAGGACGGGAGTGCTGGCTCCCTACACTCCCTACCCCCTCCCTCTCTCTCTGCCTCCTTCTGTTGCCGACACTTAGTTTAATTTCTATGTAGGTGCCGACTAAGGCAGCGCAGCTCAGCTCAGCTCTCAGACATGCCACATGCCTTGCCTGATTAATTATGTGCCTCGCTCTCTCACTCTCCCTTTCTCTCTCTCTCTCTCTCTCTCTCTCTCTCTCTCTCTCTCTCCCTCTCTCGTTTCTTTGTCTTTTTGGGAGTTATGAAAAAGTATCTGCCTAAATTAAGTGAAATTTTTCATCCACATTTAATTACGCTAATGATCTAACAGTCACTCAGCCTGACAATGTGTGTTTTGCCCTCTCTAATCTTTAGCCAGGATTGCCTCCCTCTCTCCCTCTCTCTCTGTCTCCCTGCATTTCCCTCTCTTTCTCCGCGCTATCCTAATGTGCTCCCACTTGGTGTCGCTCTTTTGTCTTTTATCTGGCAAGACGAAAAATTTCCTTCACTTGCGAGACACGTCTGGGGGCAGCACACACACAGATACACACACACTCTACACACAGTTACACACACGTCTGGGGGCCTGTTTGGCAGAAGCAGAAGCAGAGGCAGCGGCAGAGGCAGCGACAGTGGAGTACACGAGTTGTAAGTCAAACTGACACTGAAGATTATGGTTTATGTCGACAAAGTTGACACGTTGTTTATCAAAAATGCAAGTCAAGGACTTCTACGATGGCTGCAGCGCAATGCAACAATGTCTAGCTGGGTGTGTGTGTGCGAGTGTGTGTGTGTGTGTGTGTTGACTGATGCCTGGCAAGTGCAGGGCCAGAGAGATCCCAGAGAGAGAGAACAAGCTGCCAGACAAAGGCAAGCCTGGGTGGGTGGGGATAGCAGGATCGATGCTGATGGGCCAACTTGTAGCGCGTGTGTCTGACAAAATGTTGTAATTAATTTAATTTTTGCCTTTTGTGCGGCAATAAATCAACAAATCATATGGGAGAGAGAGGGAGAGAGAGACAGTCTCAGTTATATTTAAAACATACTTTTAAGCTAGTTTTTACTTGCTGCTTATCAGCAGAGCGCATCGCACTGCAGCTCAGGATTTGCAACATTTTGTTGCACTACAATGACTCGAAGCGGGTCGCTCAGCTACTCCTAATCAGTCGCATCATATCTAGTACCAGTTCAGAGGAACAACAAAGCCAGAGACAGCAGCGCGACAGGACACGCGGGATGGTGCATTGTGCGCTGAAGTGCACTTAAAGGATTTTTTGTTTGATTCGCTTTTGTTGAACCCGAGAGTATAAAGAGAAGAAAGAGAGGTAGTACCCGAAAAAGAGAAAGAGAGAGAGGGAGAGAGAGTCCTTTTTGGAGTGTGTGTTTTGTCCTTTCAAAATGTTTTTCTTTTCTAACGACTTAAGTGCTTTAAATTTTATTTTTACACAATTGACAATCATCTTGTCTCGTCTCGTCTCTCATCTCTGGCATATCCATAGCTCTTAAAAGAGAGAAATGATCCCCTCAGCAGGTAGCGTCGTCCTCCTCGCTCATTGATTCCTATTCGCGCGTGTTTAATTCCCGAAATCAGCACCCGTAGATCTTTAGGATCGCTTCGCTCTTGTTGTCATTCATTTGTTTTGTATTCGTTTTTTTCGCTCTTTGTTCTCTCTTGCTTTTTTGCTTTTTTTTTCCATTTGGCTTGACAGCCGCTGATCTTATCAGCGTTTTGTTTCCTGAGGCATTAAAAATTTGTCATTTCAGCTCAAAGGGATTGTCCCAAAAAATAAAAGAGGAAGCAGCTGCTGCTGCTGCTCCAATGTGTTCCAGTTGTTGTTGTTGATATCGAAATCTGCGCGGAATCAGTTGCTGAGCCTGTTTGTGGTTACCTTTTAGCCGACTCTAGATGATATATGACAGAGTATATGCCCGACAAATGTCTATATGCTGCTGTGTAAATATAGCGATTATGTGGTTTGGGCAAAAGGGATCGATACGCCCCCTTTATAGTGTCCGCAGATGTCATCAATGACTTGAATGATCAGTTGACAAGCTGCTCAATCCTTTTTTGCATAACAAAGCGAGAGTCGGAGCATTTTACTCATTCCCTCTTGGCATTGATGATGGCGATTACGAGGGAGGGAAACTCTGGGGGAACCTGCCTGTCTGCAGTTCTATTTGCAAATACTGATTATGTTTGCATGTAGCCGAGCACGAGTTGTGCCCAAACAAAGCAGGAGCTGCTCCCTCTCTTTCCCCTATCCCTTCCTGCATGGACAATGGGTCGTATGCGTAATGCCATATGAGCAATGCGAAAATGTCCAAATGCGTAATGAAAATTGGCGCCACTGCACGGCACATGCGAACTGACGAGCTGACCTCAGTCCAGGCTACTCTCTGCCAGCTCTACCCTACTCTACTCTGTTCTCCCTGCCTGCCCCTATATCATGCCTTGAGTAGACAAAATCAATTTGGTTTTGCGGTTTTTGTGCACATAGCCAGAGCCAGTGCCAGCTGCAGTCGAAGCTGTTGTCCAATTTGCCGCTGCCGCTGCCACATGTTGTCCCCTCCTCCCTCTCGCCCCTCGCCCAGCTGCTCATCCTGGCCAGCTGCATTTTTGGTTTAAATACGTCAAAGCGAATTACAAAGCGACAGGCAAAGCTTTTCGCACATTCTTTTCAAGTTTTCGAGGGCTGCAAGAAATCAACAAAAAATAAAGGAAAAGAAAAGAAATGAAAATGAAAAAGTAACATAAAAGTTGCCCACGTCAGCGCAAAAGAAAAAAAAAGTTGCCAGATAGTTTTATTTTTTTTTTTTCCTATATCAAACTATTATTTGCAGTTGCCACTTGCCACGCCCCTTTCGGACTGCCCACTTGCCACACGCCTTGGCTTGCCACTTGTTATTGAAAAACTTTTTGCCACCGCATGCAAATTCACAAATTCGCCCCGAAAATGCTTGAGATTTAAATGAAGTGAAGTGAATTTAATGGTCAACAGACATTTGCCATATAAACATCATCAAACTGGGCAGATCTGTAGAGTAGGGAGGGAGGGAGGGATGACTATATTTACATAATGCTAGAACGTTGGAGTTTTGGAGAGCGCGTAACTCTGGTATCCACACTCCTCTATACGGTCTCATATTTGCATAGTATATATTTCGAGTGCTTGTTTGTATGCATGAAACAGGGGCGCAGAGAGGGGGGAGGACTAGGGGAGGGGGGTAGGGAATAGAGTATACTCTCTAGTCCTTAGTCCTGCTCTGTTCGGTGTAACTATCAACGCAAATGTACTTGAAAATTGTAATGAGCTCTAAGCTTAAGCGTCAACAACAAACATTTGCTCTCCCTCTCCCTCTCACTCTTACTCCTCTCTCTCTCCCTCTCCCTCTCTCAGTTGAGAGTTGGTAGTAGAAGCGAGTTCCACTTTCAGTTCGGTTCGTTTGGTAGCATAACCATTGAGCCATATGCTCGGATTAGACATAAGAGATAGCAGCGCCGCTTACAGTTACTTCCAACAGTTTACAGCTGCACTCGACTCGACTCGACTCGAATCGATTGAAGAGTTTCAGTTTGTGCTGCAAATTACTTTGCAGAAGAGAGTGAGAGAAAGGGAGGGAGAAAAAGAGAGAGGGAGAGAGCAGGGTAGTCAGCGGGCAGATTAAGCAGGCAGATTAAGTGCTATTAACTTAATGTTACATTCATGATGCGCACAATTTAGACATTGAGCGGGTTATAATGGCCAAGCGAATGGCAAATGATAGGGAATATGCTTATAAAATGGGTTTCTAAACAGCTGAAAGTTGCTTAAATTGAGAAGATTCTCTTATGCAAAAGATGCGAGTGGAGACTATGCTGTACTAAAATTATAGAAACATATTTATTCAAATTTACTTAGGGTTTCTTTCTTTAAATATTACCTTTGCAGTCGAGAATATATGCTTAAAAGCAGTATATTTAGTATTTAAAGGAATGTGTTAATAACAAATGCTTTTTTCAAAGCAATTATAATTATTTATAATTAAGAGTTCGGTCTAAAATGGTGTGCAGGAATAAAATTAAGCTTTGTATATTTTCTAATATTTTCCTGATGAAGTTTAAGCTTTATCGCTGCTGCAGTTATTGCTGAGCAATCGAATCTTTAGCTGGGCTTTTATAAAAATCTGAAAATATTCTACCTTTATGGAGACCTATGTTATAGCTGTCTAAAACTCTTCGCTTTGAGCATAGTATCTGCTAACAAGTCAATTAGCTTCTAGTTCAATGAAATCGCATATCGCTTTATCCCTTGATATTTCACATTCCTTTGCCCTGATGGCTGAAAGCCACTGGCCAAATCGATTTAGGCAAACTGAAATGTTCAAAGTTTTTTCCAGAGCCCTCGAATGGCACTAACACTCATTAGTTGCCATAAAACACAATCATCAGTCAGCACACTCAAAAGCGAAAACTGCAAATGGATTGGGGCAGGCTGAGGAAAGGGGGCGAAAAAGAATGAAATCACGTCGCGCCAGTGCAACAAATTCAAGTTAATTGAATTCCAAAGTAAGCATAATTTGAGCCAACAACCAAACGGGCAACAGCAGTAGGCAACAGTCAACACTTTGCTCTATACTCGACTCAACCGACTCAACCGACTCAACTCGACTCGATTCGAGCATATAACAAGTCGCATAGGGGCCCCGCGCGACAGTCTGTCAGGCAGGAGGCAGGAGGCAGGCAGGCAGGAGTCGCCATCGTGAACGGGTAGCAGAGGCATTTAAACTAAATTTAGCCTGAAATTGCTTCCTTTTTGTTGCTGCCTCGACTCGGCATCGGCTTCAGCTCGGCTTGACTTGGCCTGTTTGCCGCTTTGCCGACAAACACAAAATTCAATTACAATTGGCAACAGCAGCAGCAGCAGCAGCAGCAGCAGCAGCTACAGTGGCTGCAAAAACGAAAACGAAAGTCGCGCTTGAAGCTGCAAAATGGGAGCCAGACCAAGCCAGATCCCAGACTGAGCCAGCTCCCGTTTCGAGCCGGTTTCTTCTTAATGTTTTCAGCACTTGCAATTATTTTGTGCCGCCATCGTTTAAAGTGTCGGAAATTTGGTGCGGTAATTAAATAAAAATCAACGGCGACCAACGCCCGGACGACTCTAGGTGTGCAACCGAAAAAAAAACAGGAAAAAACAAAAAAAAAGCTAAAAAAAAAATAAAAACATAAAGACAAGCAATAAAACAGCTGGCCAGACAGAACGAACTGGCAATGCCTTTCCCAGAGTTAAGAGCTTTTTTACAGTGTTGTAAAATTACTTTCAAAAAAATTGGAAATGCAGCTGAGTAGCCTAAGCTAAATTTAATGAGTATGCAGATTGCAATAAAGTATTTAAGAAATTATTGTCATTTACAGCTAGTAAGAGCAATTAAAATCTATTAACAAAGGCAGTAATAGGCGTGGCTATATGTTTAAATAAATTAGCAGATATTACAGTATCATAGGAGTTTTGTTACCAAATTTCATGGCTCTCACCCTAACAGTCTCAGAGATATGGGTGTTCATACAGACAGGCAGAGAAAAAAGTCCTTATTAATACTGATTTTCATGCATTTTAAAACTATAAATATATTTTAAATAATATACAACATAATTATAGCTGATATACATATCTAGAAATCATATATTGTATTTGTATAACATTTAAAAATTGATACAAATTTATTTGCCTTCAAAAATACCCTGCACTGCTACCAGCTTATTTCTTGTTCAATTTATAATTTGCTATATTAAATCATGTTCCGTCAGCGCGGCACAAAAACTAGTTATGTCCATAAAGGCGAGAGTGAGTGAGCAACTCAGAGAGGCTCAATAAAAATAGTTTTTGCAACACACGAGAAACGCGAAACGACGTAACACAGCTGCCAACTTGGAACTAGTTCAACATGTTGTCGGTTGTTCAGGCAGACTCCCTCCTCCTCCTCCTCCTTCTAGTGCCTACTCCACTCCCAGCAGGCTACTCCAGGTGAAGTCTTGTGTCTGTGCCGTAATCAAAATACTTGCAGCAATAAAACCAACACAGGAATTGATATCAAAGGAGCGCCGTATCGAGGTGGAGTGAAACCATAACAAATCAAAGTTCTAATGAATATTGAGAGGCCACTAAAAGGAGCGCGCACTGTGGAGAGCAACAGATTAATATAGAACAAATACACATAATAATAAATGCAATACGAGCGGGGCTAATAAAGGCAGCTGAAGTACCAAAGCTGAGGCAGGAGCAAGTTTTACCCCCAAAAAGGGATAATGAAGTGGCGCCCTGTGGGCGGGGCGGGGTAGGCGGACGCACCTGCCTAACAACCCAGCACAACAGACGACACCGGGAATGTGGTAATAAAATTCGTATAAATAAGCCAGAGACAACAAGAAGGGGAAATTATTATACTGCGGGGCCAAGGGACGGGGCTGGCTCGTTAATTTGCAATAAAATCCGATTATAACCACAAAAATGCCCCCATTGAAGATATATGGGCGACTAAAGAGCAGCGGCAAACCGGCAAACCAAAGCGAATTCAAGAGAAGCCAAGGTGGAAATAAAAAGCCCGGAAGTAAAAGCCAAACTTGTATCAATATCAATAAGTGCGTAGAAGTCCCCCCCTCCCATTGCCTGAACCAACCCCCGTAAAGGTAAAGGTAAAGGGCTGCTCGCAGCTCGAGCACATAAAACTTGCATTGATAATTAAGCCCTGCTATAAATAAGACGCCCTCCAGGCAGCCAAAGCCTACAAATTATAGCAACCAAACAGGGGCAAAGGGTGGGTTTACTTACCAAAACATACTTCAGGGGGGAGGGAAGGGGGTCAGCACTGTAACCCTATTTACCCAGTCCCAAGAAGAATTGAGATAACATTCTGCATTTGCATAGTGTGGGGCGTGTCATTTTGTACCCTTCTCTAGTTCCACATTTGGGGGTATCAAATTATGTTTAATTTTCAAGTGTTATCGGAATATTCGAAAAGTAGAAATGCGCAGCGAAAACTTCCCTAGATTTAGCTTGAAAAACTTAGCTTGAAACTTAAGATCTTGGGCTCATAATGCAGGAAAACTTTTTCAGTACAAATTAAAGTGTATTTAACTAGTTTGAAACTTAAGAACTTAAGAGGAGTATATAAGAGATTTTTCTGTTATATTCACAGCTTATAAAATAAATTTTCGTATGCTATAATAAATTTCTGTTAAATTAGAAATAAATACCCCAACAAGTATGCAGTGCCATAAAAATAAAAACCCATCATAAAAACCTTTAGTTTTCCCCTCCCAACAAATTTCTTATATATTAAAGCGTAACCCTTTTCAACCCCGATCTGAACTGAGCTAAGCTGTAATTTAGACATTACTCAAAGTTTGCCGGCAAGTGATGTCTCTACCAAAAGTTTCGGTTAGTTATGACCGCAAACCCGCAAGGAATCCCCCAAGACTGAGACCAAGACCCATAGTCCCGGTTGCTCCCCAAACAGAACAGAACAGAACAGAACAAATAAAAGTGTAAACACTGATTTGGCACGCGCCGCGTTGGGCGGTAATTTATGCATAAAACCCGGCTAAAATCCCACACCTCCTTCAATTCCAAAGCGGAACAGGGCCCCTGCCCGCCCCTAGGGGGAAGTGGCGAACGAAGGGAAAAATACGGAAAACCCGTTGCCCAAACATGGTAATTACCTGAGTCCTTTTGGCAAAAATTCACGCATATAAACACGTATTTTGTGGGCGAAAAGGCTCGAGAGAGCGAGAGGGAGAAAGAGTGGGAGAGAAAGAGAGGGCAGAGAGTCGATGTCTGGCAACTTTTTCTTTATCGAGGCAAGTGCGAGCGAGATGGATGCAGAGACAAGCCGTAACATGCATATGAATATGGCCTCAAGCCGTGTCTGGCAGCCTGTCTGGCAGTCTCTCTCTCTCTCTCTCTCTCTCTCTTTCTCTGTCTGTCTGGCAGCCTGTTTGTAGGTGTTATGGTCGGCTTCCGCAAGGACTTAACCGTTTTTGTAATGCATAATTTCGTACAAATGAGTGGGAGGAAGTGGGAGCAGGAATGAGTGAAAGAGAGGGGGAATGGCAGAGAGAGACACATGCATAAATAATGCGAGTATTTTTAACTCTTTTTTTCTTTGCAGCAAATTTGTTGTGTGTTGGCAAATTATCTGTAATTATACGCATATTAAAGGCAGGATAGATTGAGCAAAAAAGAGAGAGAGAGAGAGAGAGATGGGTAGAGAGAGGTCTGCTAATGTTTATTAAATGAACCGTGCCGCAGTTTATTGACTTCGCTTAGATCACTTTTGGCCAGAGCATTTACTATAATAATTTCATAATTTCATAATTTGCAACAATTTAGTTAATTTATGGGAAGTGGCACTGCCAAGTGGCAAATGTGAATGATAGCGGGGGGTGGGGGAGGGGGCAGAGGCTTTAAAATAGCCGTTAAATGCACAAAGGACACGCAAAGTTGCCAGACAGCGAAGCAGCCACAACACACAAGTCTCGCAGACTCAAGTCAAGTCGAGTCGAGTCTGGACCCTTTTGGCAGTAGCAGCAGCCCTCAAAGTGGATAAAAGAGGTGTACCAAGGGGGGGCAGGTGAGCCTGAGCAATCAGACGATAAACTTATAAATGTTGCAGACGCCGCAAAGAGGCAGCCATATAGTAATTATAGCCATGGGCTAAATTCTCAACAGAGACTCCGCCACTCTCTCCCATACATACTATATAACTTGGTACACCCAGCCTCTGCCTGCGTCCCCCTTCATACAATGACTGTGTCTCTGGAGTGTGTTGAGCTGCGACTGACTGGGAAATAGGCAGGCGAGAGAGAGAGAGAGAGAGAGAGACCAAGCAATCTGACCATTTTTGAACAATTCGTGTGCTTATTAAGTTATTTGATTTTATGCCACTGCGACCGTAATCAAACACGAATCTAATCTGAAATTGGGCAGATCGGAAATTTAAATACACGCAAAGCTTTTGATTGAAAATATT
The DNA here is from genome assembly GCA_018901885.1 of Zaprionus kolodkinae. Lineage (NCBI taxonomy): Eukaryota > Metazoa > Arthropoda > Insecta > Diptera > Drosophilidae > Zaprionus > Zaprionus kolodkinae. The sequence goes on along the minus strand of JAEIFM010000288.1, from coordinate 1,939,814 downwards.
ATATAAAGTTTTGGCTGTATACTACTGAAATACACTATACAAAAAATTGATTTATGAATATACAATATGTAAATATAATAAACCTCTAAATGAAAGATCTGAAAATATATAAATATATAAATATTTAATATGTTGTACATAAGTATAATATATAATGAACATAGGATATATTATGCACTATGCAATTTTAGATATTATATTGAATGATTTTTTATACAATATAATATATTATGTAAACTAATTGAGCATAAATAAATCTTAATCAGGCTTTTAGGCCAATTCTCTTAGTTCCATTTAGAGTATACATATGTATGTGATTTAATATAATAAATACAATAACTAAAAGAGCCTAGGGAGTTAATGAGCAGATACCTGATATAACTGATGAGATAGTTTGCATAGTTTCCATTGGGTATATTAGGGTATTAAACGACAATCAAAGTCTAGAGCGAGACAGCCTTCAGTCAGCTTAAAGTTTGACAATAGCTTGACAATTATTTGCCAGATATATGTATGTGTCTATCAAGCGGATCTGCGGGACTGGCACAGCTGGAAGTAATTTGATTTCTTTTCCATGCTTTATCCCTACTTGCGGTTGCCGACAATTAAACAACATCAACATGCAACATTTGATTCATGCAACAACCCACGCAATCAAAGGAATATGAGAAAGAGACAGACACAGAGACAGATAGAGAGAGAGAGGGAGACAAACAATCGACATTTGTGGAAGTAATTAAGCAAAAATCAAAGCCAAATCAAAGTGCATGGGGCAATTGTCGCAGATTGGGGCTTAGCTTGCCCGAAGGGGAAGGGTAGGGAAGTAGTTCGAGGGGGCGGAAATAGTCATTAATTTGTAGCGCATTTAAAGCTGTTGGGTTGGTTTTTATGTTTATGACTCGAATGGGGGAGAGAAAGCAAAGCAAAGGCAAAAGCAGAGGCAAAAGCAAAGTCAAAACGATTATCTTAATTTAATTGTCTTTTATTTATGTCAGCCATGGCATTTATTTAGCCAAATGGATTTACTTCCAGCACACACACAGTACAAGCTACTGCATATTTATGGGCGCCATGGCACTCTTTCCCTCTCTCTCTCTTTCTCCCTCCCTCCCTCTTTGTCGTGTGTGTGTGTGCGTCTTTCATTTAGAGCCGCCTTTCTTCCGCCTGTCTGAGCCGGAGCCTCGTAAATAAGCCGCGTGCGATAAACCGGCATTAGAAATTGACAAATTCAACTGGCAAAGCCACCACATATTGCCATCAATTCGCTGCCTTATCCCCCTCCCCCTGCCTACTTGCCCCTCCCACACCCTCAAGCTATCTTATGTAAATTTCGTCTCTTATTCGAGCATTGTATTTCAATGCCTACGCCCATAATCATAAAAACTAATTAATGTATGTCGTCGCTCGGTTTAGTTACAAGTGCGTAGCGAAACTTTGCTCATATAATTAACGTTCCCAGTAAGTCCCCAAGTTGCAGACCCCAGCGGTGCTCCCTCTACCAAGACTCCCTGCCTTGTTTTTTTGGGCAACCCGATATGCGCCCCGTCGTTTGTTTTTGCTTATTTTGCGCTCGATTAGCAGATAGCAGTGAAATTAGTAAATGAAGCTGCAATCTGAAAGACCATTTATTTTTTCCCCAGTGTTCCCTATACTTCTCTTCCCTCTCCCAATACTCCCTTTCTCTGCCAATACACAACCAGATATGGCACAAAGTTTGTTGTTGAAGAAAATACATACATATTTTTTGTTTTTGGGCATACTCTGCCTCCTATACCGCGTATTATGACTCATATGCAACTTTGGTGGCATTCTCGATAATCCCAGTAGGAAATAAACAGTCGAGATGGTATCGCAATACATGATAACATGCTTAGGAAATGCCACGAAGTACTGTGTGGTCTAAACTACACTTTAACTCGATGTAGCTAATCGAATAAGCAAGTTTTATTATTCTTAAATGTTTATATACATTTTCTGTATAATTTCCTGAAGTTCTTTAAATAATTATGTAATATTTAAGCTTTCAATCTTTGATTTTCCACTTAGTTTGACTTGAGATCCGCCTCGACATGAAAGCCAATTAAAAATCGTCACAGGACACTGGACACTCAAGGACGATGAAGGCTCTGCTTAGCATGCAGCAAGGATAATAATATATCAGCGGGCCAGACATGACAGATCTGCCGTTTATTGGGGATTTTAATTTGAGGCCAACATGACAAAAACATCGATAACATTTTTCGGACATCTTTCAAAAATCCAAACCGACCGCCGCGTCCCAGTTGGTTGCCCATTTTGAGAAGTCCCAAAAAAAAAGGCAACAGTGGAGTGTGCACGACTTATATATACCCGTTAAACAACTGATTACCCAACAAATTTATGTCTCTAACAATTTTTATGCATATTAAGAACTTAGGCCTTCGTTGTTAGGTGAATATTTTGCTTGAACCTGCCAGCAGAAGACTTGGTTACACTTTAAACTAAACTGACATTATTTATCTATATTTTCACCAAATTTGGTAGCCTTGGCTCTTATAGTCTCTTAGATATAGCTGTTCATACAGACACTTTTCAGGAAATTATGCAATTCGTGAGCCACAAACCTATTATACCCTTCTAGCTTATGTTTAGCGGGTATAAAAAGGAAAATTTGGCTCGTGTTTGGATGGTCTTCCACTACGTTCGGACTCTGCTTGGGGTTGGGGTCGTCGCTGCTGGAAGTCGACATGTCAAAAAGAGAGAAATGTTTGACAAATAAACAGTTGCGAAGGCCCCCTAAAATTGCCTGCAGTTATTGTTTTGGCTGCCGCCCGACTCAGCCGAACCTTCGTTTATGATGTCTCTGGGCGCTTTTGACCTTTTTCCCTCTGTACTTTTTTTTTGGCCATAACTTGTAGACACACAACGAGAGAGAGAGAGAGAGAGAGCGAGCGGGAAACTCGCAAACATAACGTGTATATTTGTATTAGTATATATTTTTTTGTTATCACATCATTTTCTCCACATTTCTGACTACCTGTCGAATGTTTTTCTGCCGTTTGTGAAAAATAAAAGTGAGCACAAGTCGCTTCCAGGCAGGTTGCCCACATCCAGGTCCAGCATGCTGGCTGGGTCCATCTTCATCTCGGCCACGACAGGGGGTCAGCTTACTTGTTGTTGTTGTTATTGCTGAGTTTTTTCTGTATCTCTTTTTTTTTTGGTTTTTTGTTTTTTCGCCGTCGCGTCGTTAACTTATCTCGGGTCTACATCGGGTGAGGTGCTAATGTGACAGCTACTTTTACCGGGACAGCAATCCACTTAGCTGGATGCTTCACTTGGCTCATTAAGCCCGGAGTCGCGCTTTGCAAAAATATTTCATAATTCATTTCTCTCTCTCTTCAATCTTCAGTCCCCAAAGTCATTTATTTTCGCCGCACTCTCATCACTTGCGGCGAAAAGCCACACGGTCTGTCAATAATGATGGCTGGCCATATATCGAACCTGTTGATAGCACCCTCAGGGAGGGGTATTGCGACAAGGATTATAATTGGCTGTAAAATATTGAGCAAAAAATGTAAAAAAGATGTACTCTTCCAGGCAGCAATTAAAGAAACCTAAATATAGTTTAAAATCAGATAATATAATCTTAAATATCAATATACTCCTAATTGGCTGCAGCGATGCTTATGAAATTTGTCGAATAGGTCTGAAATAGACTGATATCTATTTTTAAAACCGCAAAGCTTTCAGAAAGATTAGAAATTAGAAAGACACCTGTAATATAAATCAAAATATCTTGTATAGTGTGATATATACAATTGAAATTGATTATAAATCGCATCAATTTGGATTCTAAGCCATGGGGATTTTCACTTTTCAGAAAAATGCCTAATTGATTCAACACCCAAATTAGCATTTCCGACACTTTAGCCTTATCGAGAGTGTGTGGGGCGAAGGTGACTGGGAAAGTGAAAAATATGCAACTAATTTTCACTTTTCCATTTCTTTTTCCAAAAAGCAAACAAATCACAAGAGACCAACTGACCGACTCGACCTGCATAAATTTGGTATGGAAGTTGGACAGAGAGAAAAAGAGAGACAGAGAAATATAGTTAGAGCGAGAGAGGCCGAGTAGAAATCTTAATCAACACGCTGAGCCTACAAATGAAAACATAATTCAGTCGATAAATAGATTTGCATAAAACACGACGTTGCAGTCAAATAAATTTTCATCTTAAGTCGAACATATCCATAAAGTAGGCAACTAACGAGAGATAACTTTATAATTTATATGCTCGACAAATGTGGATACAACGGCGGTTTTTGTATTGAGTAATTAATAAAACATGCAGTCCGGCTAGGTGAGTGTATTCGAATCTGTCTATGAGTCTGTTTTTCAGAGTGTGTCTGTCTGTCTCGATACAATCCAATTTGGATTCGCATTGCATTTTGCTGGCATTTAATGTAGTATCTCGATTAGTGCGAGTAGTTGTCGCCTCTGTTGCAAGACAAGGAGAGTACTGAGAGTGAGGGGAGGGGGGGAGAGTGGGTAGTCAGGAGGTGGCACTATTGAACTTTCGAAACTGACGTGCCACCGTGCAACAAATACCTGACACTTGGACTATCTAACACAGATTTTGTGCTGGTTCTGCATATGAATTCGAGAGGGGGACGGCAACTGGTTTGCACACCCTGTATATAACAGTTTGGGTTGGGGTATACTCTGCTGCAAGTAGAGTAATTAGAACTAAAGTTTGAGCTGTCTTTTTACGGGGTATCTGTCAGTCGTGCACTCGCTCGTTCTCATTAAGTCTTGTGATTTGTGTTTTCACTTCTTTTTTTTGGGGGCACCCATGCAGTGCTGCTTTTTGGAGTCGCCAGTCCCAACCATAGCTGGAGCTGTAGCCCAGTCTCAATCGCAGTCGTAGTCGTAGTCGCAGTCGCAGTCGGCTGCTATCTACATAATTAATGCATGTTGGAGGCCACACGAAACATGCAAACGCTGACATATTGACCCAATATCTAGGCAAAGGGCTTGACATTTTGTGGAAACCGAAAACAAAACGATATCACAGTGAAAACGAGCAACATCGCGTGCCAAAAAGCCACAGACGTTTATACAAAATTTATGCCTCTGCAGCAACTCTCGGGCAAATAATTAAAATGAAACAGAAACAGAGAAACAGAAAGAGAGACAGAGAGAGAGAAGGAATAACCAGAAATGAAGCCAAATAATTATGAGCAGAGATATGGCACCAAGTGGGCAACCATAGTTTATGTAATGCGAAAGAGACAGCTATAGTAACAACGATAGGCTTTTTCAGATGTCACACAAGACACAAAAAAATATCATTTTGGAAGCGTGATTAATGACGGATCGTGCGGACTACGAACAGAAATATATTTATTTTAAATTTGTTATTAATTTATGTAAGCCTGAGCAAAAAGAAATTATAGGTTTCTTAAGGTCTATAGAGAGTTTATTTTTATTTAAACGTGCAGAGCAGAAAAGTTATACGCTTTGGTAAATAAAAACAATTATTCAACTGGGGGAAGGCAAAGACAAATCAGCATCCCAAAATATTTATACTGCAATAAAATAGAAAATATAAAACTGAAAGCTTCCAGCAATCAACAGAATATCTCAAATATTATGCTAGCTGAGATCATAAACCACCCAGGGGATAGAGAGAGAGAGAGAGAGAGAGAGAGAGCATAACTCATTTCCAGTTATCAACAGAATAATCATACTAAAAACTATGTATACAAAGAGAGAAGAGCAGCCCACACTAAAATCAGCATCAGCTTGGGCATATCATCATAAATTATCTAATATATAAAGCGCCATCAATTATATGCAGGAATTTATTGTGGCAGCTCACAAAGCACAATTGATAATTGCTGTCGTCTGGCTTTTCCATTTCCATTTCCCCCATCTCTCTCTTTCTTTCTATCTCTCTCACTGGGAGACCAATTAAAACGGTTCTCTGGCAGTGTTCTAAATGCGTTTTTTTTATGATTTTGATTACGATTTCGGCGCCTCAGCAAATGACTTGAACGAACAATAAAATCGGAGATAGATAGAGAAGGAGAGAGAGCGACTCGATTGTAAAGGAAAACAAATCGAGCTAAAAACTCAATTTCAATTTGATATCAATTTTTCAACAGAGTTGTTTTCGGGCCGTGCCTGTGACACCTCAATAAAAGCAACAGCAGCATCCCAAGACCCAAAACGGGGCAGATGGAAACTGGCGCCACGCCATGATGAGCGGACAAGATGCGCATGCATAAGTTAGGAGGTCTCCAGAAAAATACAAAAAATTCGAGACGACCCCCCGTGGTAGAAAAATTAAAATTTGATTTGTTTAGCCAGCAACAGAAACAGTAATAATAATAATAATAATAACAACAACGATGACAACAAATACTGTGACAGGTATCCGGTACAGCCTCGGGTCGCGGTGTTGCGATGTTGGTTGGAGAGACCTCTCGATATTTGCCCATTGGCGCATTAATCAAAAAACTGTAATACAAGCTCAGTAACAGACAATCTAACACTTTCTAGTGCTCAGGCCTTCTCATGTTCTCTCTTTCTATCTCATTCCCTCACTCATTCAATTAATAAAATCAACAATCTGCGACTGTAACTGTGACTGCGATTCAACTATCATGAGTGGAATCGGCCCACGCTGTGGATTTGGATTTATTTATGCCGTTTGGGTGCGCAAATTTGATTAAATTATGCTTTATATATTACCATATCGGGGGAGATTAATGTTCCAGCAAGAGACTCTTGAGAAATAATGGAGAATGACAGTGGAGTTATAGAAGAGGAAGAGGGAGTTTGAAGTTAATGGATGAATATACAATAGTTTTGCTTTGCTTTGAAAGATTTGTTAAAGATTCAGAATTCTTGATTTGAAAATATTATTAAGGATATCTATCAATATATTTGTATATATCTATACATTTCTATACATTTATTAAACCATTTAAATGTATATCTACATATCTATGTATTTATGAATATATCTATTTATCTAGCTATCTATCTGTCTATCTATCTATCTATCTATGTATCTATCTATCAATCTAACGACCTATCTATCTTTCTTTATTTATTCATCATCCAGTTAGCTAAATATCTATTAGAATATCTATTGTATTTGTGAATTAAACGATGAATTCGAATGATCACCATAGCTTATGCGATTTAAACAATATTCATGCAAATTATCCTAAGTTTTCGAGCTACTCTTTAATCTAAACATTGTTCTCAACCTCTTAAGTTTAGTGTAGAGCATCTGTGTATTGTTTTAACCCGATTGTCAGCTTGTTTTTGGCTACCAAAATTGGTTAAATTGTTATCGCTTATGTTTTTCTATAGCCAAATTATTTAAATCGTCTGGCAGTCGAATATGTCTGTGTCACATGGGTAAATTAATAAAATTGAGCGGAATGTTGATTAATTTAAGGAAACGCACATGGTCACACACACAGACAGACACACACACACACACACTCAGGCTGTGGCTGAGGCAGAGGCAGAGGCAATTGGTTGGGCAAAGTTGAGCGTCGCGGGTTAATTACCATGTCAAATTCGAACAAAAACAACAGCAGAGGCAGAGGCAGAGGCAGTAGAAAAGGTAGTTTATCATTACAACAACAACAGCAGCAGCGACACAACGGTAGCCAAACAACAAAAATAATGGGCTGCCAAAAGGCGGAGGCAGCTCGAGAGACTGGCAGCCAGGCAGGCAGGGAGGGAGGCAGGTAGACACTCAGGTAAGCCGTCAGTCAGTCAGTTCGTACGTCACTTGGTGGCAGGTAGAGGCCTAAGTAAAACCTTTTCTTATCATAATTACGCACAAAACGAGGCACATGTAGAGGGAGACGGGAAGAGTGTGGGAGTACGAGAGAGAGAGCGAGGCAGACTGCGAGTGAGTGCGACAAATGCAAATGCCCAATTGGGTCGACTTGAACGGAAGTCGAGACGTGCTCGATTGTAGGCGGCGCCCGCATAGCAGCTGTGCGCCTTGTAGGCGTGGCACCCAACATCACCCTCCCCCACCCTATATGTATAACCTCTTGTAACCTCTTGTTTCGCGTACTTAAACAGAGGTCCATTTATAATCGACGGGTCAGCGGTGCGGACAGGCCGCACTTACGACAACGTCTGTGTCCGCTCTGTATCCACGTCTGTCCCCGTCTGTGTCCGCTCTATCCACGTCTGCCATGTCCGAGTGTGTATTATAATGAAATTATGCATACAAAACATTGCCCATATATCAAACAAGGCGCTGCGTATTAAAATAATAACTTAATTTCGTTTATACACAGACACATCTGTCTGTCTAGCTCGATCATCGCCCGAACTATGCGTAGTTGCATTCTCCATTCTTGATTGCCCCATGGAGCCTTATGATTGGCGCCTTATCAGCGGCAAGTACTGTTCATTTGCCATGCAATAGTATTACCATATGATGATAGAGAGACGCATAATCAGGCAGTAAATGTGCTATATGAGTGACAGACGAGAGATCTAATAGACAGTTGGGGGTAGCTGAGAGACAGATATATAGTCTCGACATATTTAGAAATATGCAGCTAGTTAAGATCAGCGGGATAAGTCTTGAGATATACGCAGAACGCTTAAGGCACATTTATCTTGGGCAGTTTCCTTATAACTCTTTAGATATATATACATTAAAGAGGAATTCTACAAGTAAGAAAGACTGCAGTGCAGTTTTTGACCGTTTCGGGCAATAGATTTTCCATGAAATTGTTATATATCCTTTGGCGGGTTATAATTATTATACATACCAAAAATGAGCTTGCTTGCTTTAAAATTACGCTCGTTATTCGAATTTTATTGTTTTAGGGCGGTGAAAGAGGGCGTGACTAAGTTGTAAAATAACAAAGCAATGCCTGAGAGTATTGCCCAAAAATTTATTGGCTCTAGCTATTATAGTCTCAGAGATTTAAGCGTTCATACAGACAGACAGACGTGCAGAATGCTCATATCGTCTTGACTAGTGACTTTGAGCATAACTTTGTAAACTCTTTAAAGACTGACGTACCTGCTACTGCCTGTTATGTAAATTGTAAATAAACCCTACTTCTTTCAGGGCTTAAAAATAAACTTCTTCAAAGATTTAGTTTCTTTTCTCTGCCCTCCTGAACTTAACCTCTAAATTCACTAGATTCCCCAATTAAAAGCAGTTATAATGTACAAATCATAACGAATTAAGCTAAAAGAGAATTCATTAACTGCATCGTTATGGCAGAAATAAAGCTCAGATGTTTCTCTCCCTCTCTCTCTTTCGGGCTCTGGCTCTGACACAGTTTGATCTACCGTAATGCACCTGCCCTGGGGTCATGCCCCAGCTGAGTATAGAATGAAATAAAACAGAATACAGCAAATAGTTGCAGAGCTTGAAGGGGAAAAGGGACAGAGAGAGATATAGAGAGGGAGAGAGAAGATGGTCTGTTGTCACTTTTGGTATGGTTGACCCATTTCACGATGATTATCGCCCAGCTTGGTCATTGTCTGAGCCGTGCTCCCTCTGCTTCTGCTGCTGCTCCCTCTGCTGCTTCTTCTGGCCTCCAATTGAAGCTCGCTTCAGCACACGGCACACGGCTCTCGACTGACAGCTGTCATAATTAATTTTGACGTTTTGTGGTAATTAAATATTCCCTCTCACAGGTAGGTAGCATGCCAGTACCCTCTCCATAGAGCACGACACTTGTCCCGGGCTCCTAAAGCTGCAGCTGCTGCTGCTGCTGTTGCTGTTGCTGTTGCTGATGAGTTGAATATTTATGCGATGGTTTTAGATTTCGTGCCAGCTCTGATTAGCTTTTTATCGTAGCGGGTTGGGTTGGTAAGAAGGTATAAAGCTTTATATGGCAGATCTCTTATTGCGCAACAACAACTTATTAACTGTTCTAGAGCCGAGGGGGCAAATTGAAATTACTGACGAACGTCCGTTAACAGCTCCTTTTTCTTTTCCAAAATGGGTTTCACTTAAAGAGCACAGCAGGGGCGCACAGGGAGTACAGGGAGGTACTGCGGGGTACCCACCCACCCGCTTAACCACAGTGCATTGTTCGAAGTCGTCGGAAGGGCGCCGGCTGTGCGGTTCATATGCACGCGGCCGGAAACGACCTTGGCACGTTATCGTCGACTTTTCATCACTTTCATATTCATACAATTTTCGAAGCAGGGTGCTCGGGAGCAGGGAGAAGGGAGAGGTGCCATACACCCGCTTAAACTATGAATATCTGTGCAAGAGCTTCGGCATGTTTGGTACGTTCGGTCAGTTCAGCTCGACTTGCCACGCCTCACCTCCTCCTTGTTCGTGCCAACGTGGCCAACGTCATCGTCGTTGTGGCTGCCCTTTTGGTAACCCCCTCCCCGAACCTACCACCCCCCCTCTCCCAGTTCTGGGCAGGGCTATCTGTGTCGGAAAATCTCAACTGCCCAAACATACGTTATGAGTTTTCTTTGTTACACTGGCCGCATTTTACGTGCCCCAGCGATGCCAGGACCCTGGGGGAGGTGCTTCCTGCTCGAGTACGGTGCTGTGTGCAGCGTACAATTTCACTTAAATCTGCTCAAATTTCATATTTTGTTTTGACAGTTCCTTCGTACCCTGACCAAGTGCCGGTAACACCCATCAAATTGGACTGGAGTGGAGTGGAGTGGAGTGTGCCTGTATACCACATGGTGTACGGTTCGTAGAGAAATTGACAGCTAAGCGACACCTTTTTTTAGCAGCCAGAAGAGATCCGAAACTTGAAACTACGATGGAAAATAAATTGTGCCAGTGCCATAAAGTCTGACTAACACGGAAAAAGAGGATTATAAATTATTAGAGGAACCTTTTACAGCTCCGATTTAATGTGCCATCATAAACAAAATATTTTCTAAGCAATATCACAATAAACTAGAATTATTTTTTCCAATTTTGTTAAAGGCTGTAGACGAGTAATTTCCATATTATGCTAACTCCATAACAAATTTTTAACATGCATTTTTGGTAAGGGTCCCCCCTGTTCATTTTTCAGAAATTTGTTTTCTTAAAAATTTTAAATCGCCTGCTTTTAATTTTAATCGATTGCGGAGGAAAAAATTAGAATAAAACAAGTGTTTAAAATTGTTTTAGAGCATACTAAATTTTTTGCCCAAAAATCATGTCAAAGTCGACCAAAAATTTGACATGTAAGACCCTCGACAAGACCAGGATCCTCAGTTTCCTCACTTCATAACTTTCTTATAAATCAAACGATTTTCTTCGGGTAAAGCATTTTATTCATGGTTTTAGTTCTAGTATAGAATGGCTTAATAGTTTTTTCAATTTAGAAAATTGAAAAAAAAATTAATTTTTTAGATTTTAGTAATGGTCCCCCCTGTTCATTTTCCAGAAAAATTTTTTTTTTCAAAATTTAAAATCTTCAACTTTGAGTTTTAATCGATTGCGGTGGTCAAAATTAGTATTAATCAATGGTTTAATATTGTTTTAGAGGATACTTAATTTTTGGCCAAAAATCATGTCAAAGTCGACCAAAAATTTGACATGTAAGACCTTTGACAGGACCAGGATCCTCAGTTTCCTCACTTCATAACTTTCTTAAAAATCAAGCGATTTTCTTCGGGTAAAGCATTTTATTCATGGTTTTAGTTCTAGAATATAAAGGCTTAATCGTTTTTGCAATTTAAAATATTCAAAAAAAAATTTTTGTTTTGTGAATTTAGGAAGGGTCCCCCCTGTTCATTTTTCAGAAAATTTTTTTCTTCAAAATTTAAAATCGCCAGCTTTTACTTTTAATCGATTGCGGAGGTCAAAATTAGTATAAAACAAGTATTTAAAATTGTTTTAGAGGATACTTAATTTTTAGCCAAAAATCATGTCAAAGTCGACCAAAAATTAGACATGTAAGACCCTTGACAGCACCAGGATCCTCAGTCTCCTCACTTCATAACTTTCTTATAAATCAAACGATTTTCTTCGGGTAAAGCATTTTATTCATGGTTTTAGTTCTAGAACAGAATGGCTTAATAGTTTTTGCAATTTGAAATACTCCAAAAAATGTTAACTTTTGTGATTTTAGTAAGGGTCCCCCCTGTTCATTTTTCAGAAAATTTTTTTTTTCAAAATTTCAAATCGCCTGCTTTTAGTTTTTATCGATTGCGGAGGTCAAAATTAGTATAAAACAAGGGTTTACAATTGTTTTAGAGCACACTTAATTTTGGCCCAAAAATCATGTCGAAATGGTCAAAAAATTAGACATGTAGCACTCTCGACAGGCCTCGTACCCTCATTTTACACCGATCATAACTTTGTTAAAAATCAAACAAAATCAATTTTAATTGGAACTCTATAGATGTTCTAGGACTATCTAAGAATGTGTAGTCTATGCAATTTTCGGCATGTTGAAGGTAATCTCTCTTTCTTGTTTATCTACAATTTTAATAAACAAAACTTTTCTCAATCACCTTGTCGATGGGAATGCTCTTCTGTCCAGAATACCATCTAAATCTATATAATTCCTTTTTAATTGATATCTCCGCTGCTGTGGTTAGCACTTTCCCTTTTCAGCTCCTCTCCACTTCCTTTCGATATGCTCGGGTGGGATAGTTAGAGAAATATTTCAACTGGACCACAATTAAAATGCCATTGGAATTGTGTAACATGAGTTTTCGCATTGGTTTTATGTGGATGCTTCGACCACACAAAACTATTTCGAGTACATGGAAAAACCTAAACTAGATACGAGGCTCGGAAATGGGATTGGGATTGAGAATGTTTGCAGGGAGGGGCTGGGGGGCAGTACCTGTAGCTTATAGTAGTTACTTTTAACTGCCAAACCGTTAGGCAAACAGTTATTGCGCTCAGTACTCGGCCATTAGAATGACACTGTTTCCCCAAAAAGCAACAACTTGTCATTAGACAAATTCAATTTAATGCTGGGACAGAGCAACAGCAACAGCAACAGCAACTGGCGACCACAACATTTTTTGGTGGCGGGCGGAACGGGACAGGCGTACAGTCTGTGGGCTGCCATACAAATTCTATTTAATTTGGCGCCTCTCCCACTCTGCCCCATGCCCGGACTCGAGCCTCAGCGCAGACATGGAGAACTCCATCTAATGTGCACATTGGCACGTTCACTTTGTTGACACAACTGTACACGGAGACGTAGGTGGGGGTGGATAGGGAACAGGAACAGGAGCAGGAGCAGGGCAGGAATGGAGTATGAGTCTGCAGCATGGTGAAGTTTATTTCGAGTGGAATCGCCGCTTTGTCGTATCTCAAAGGACATTACAATGCAGATAGACCAGGACGAGTGAGTGACTGGAACGACACAGCCAATGTAGATGGCAATGGCAACGGCAACGGCAACGCACGCACACATGAGCAGGCACAGTGGTGCTGAGGTCATTGAAAAGGAGGGAAACGAAATAAACGTATAAATTTGGCATAGAATGAATTTACAACCCTGGAAAATCGATAAAATATGCATAATTTATACATTTTGAGTACGAATTAGCTGAGGATTTGATTTTTATACTTGTTTTGAAAATCCTAATCGGTTTTAGGCAAAAAATCAAAATTAAATTTTTTGAAGATTTTCGAAATTTTTACAAGGGGGTTGCATGGAAAAAGTGCAAAAAAATCGAAGGTCCCAAATCGATGATATTGAAATGCAGAATCAATTAAGGTCCAATACTTTGATCAAAAAGTCATTTCCGAGTTAAATCAAATGATATTTGGAAAAGTTATAAGAGAAAAACGATCAAAAAACTTCATTTTTCACAAATAGTGATGTGAAAGTAGGAAGACAACCCTGGAAAATCGATAAAATATGCATATTTTACACATTTTGTGTCCGAATCAGCTGCGGATTGGATTTTTATGTTAGTTTCGAATATCTGAATCGATTTTAAGCAAAAAATCAAAATGAAATTTTTTGAAAAATTTTCGAAATTTTTACAAGGGGGTTGCATGGAAAAAGTGCAAAAATATCGAAGTTGCCAAATCTAGAATATTGAAATGCAGAATCAATAAAGGCACAATACTGTCTTTAAAATGTCATTTCCCAGTGAAACGAAATGATTTTTGTAAAAGTTATGAGGGATTGAAGCCAAAAAAACCGACGCGAAAGAGAAGAAAAAACCCTGAAAAGCGGCATATTTATGTTATCCATATTTAAGTAAATTTAAAACATTTGTTCTATTTCTAATCTACAAAAACTGCATACTAAATCATAATTTTAGTTAAACCCGCTTATTTTAAAAGTTGTTAACATTTTCCAGCAGTGAACAATCACTTCTGCACCACTGTGCGCTCATGAGACTGTCGCTTGAACTCGAGTGTTGCTCAAGCTGACGGTTTTCGGCGGCGGCATCGTTGCGAGCGGCGGCGGCATCTCCTTTTTGGTTCAGTTAGTGGCATTGTCACGACTTCTTAATGTCATTTTATCAAAGGCGAGTCGCGGACTCGGCACAAGGCACCCAACCAGCCAGTCAGCCAGTCAGGCAGGGCAGGAAGCAGGAGCCAGCCAGGAGTGCCTGTGCACACGTGTGTGCCAGCCGCACAACGCTGCGTATACGTGATGGGGTTATTATTGTAGCTGTCATTCTTGTTGCCACTGCTGCTGCTGTTGTTGCTGCTGTTGTTGCTGTTGTTTATTCTGTTGCTGCTGCTGCTGCTGTTGCTGCTGCTGCTGCTGCTGCCGTGTCTCGTTGTGTTCGATATGTTTATATTTGTTGTGCGGTTTTGCGTGGCTCTCTCCCTTTAACATGTGCGTTACGTTTACATTACACACACACACACAGACACACACGGACATTATGAAGTCGTAAGATGTGTGTGTGTGTGTGCGGGTGTATGTGTGTGTGATAAGCGTGTTCGTATCAAACGACATTTGGCGAAAATTTTATGGCGCAAACCCAAAAATTGCTGGAACCCTCCCTTGCTACCCCATCTGCCTGCACGCCCGTTTTGTGTATCTTCTTTTTATTATGCGATTTGTTCAACTTCATTTTATTGCAGAGCACACACGGATACACACACTCGCACACACACACACACTCGCACACTTAGCTGAGGTGCAGTGGTATTGGTGTATTTAAAATTTAATAGCAAACATTTTTATGCGCAATCGATCGAAAGGTTTCATTACATTTTAATGAAAGGGCCAAAAGACAAGCGTCCCACCTCCCTGGCCACGGCCTCGGCCTCGCACTCGATATCACGATATATGTGGCAAATTGCGAAGAGTTTACCACAGCCTCCCTGCCACACCCACACCCCCTTGGGCACTTTCAATGCTGTTGAATGTGGTTAAGTGCAGACAGGCAGGCAGGCAGGCTGGCAGGTAGCATAGCTACTTGCGCTGCTGTATCCCATTTGGCAATAAACTCTAGAGATGGGTGCGTGCAAACCGATGAATCCATTGATGAGACAAGGCACGATAGAGAAGAGAGAGAAAGATTGTATTTTAAAAGTAGGATAGTTATGTGTAGGTACTTCAGCTGGATTTAGTCTATTAGTAATCGTTTAAGAATAAATCAATGGCAAATATTTTCTAGCTGACTTACTTGATTAATCATTCTTCTACTTCCCTTCCTATATTTCTTAAATTATAAAAAAATAATTTTCAAACGATTCTGGCTCTAAGAAGTTGCTCTACTTAATTGATTAGGCTTCTACTTTCTTCCCCAGTCTTTAAAATAATAATTTCCTTGAGCATCCTATTATTCTCTCGTGCCTTCTGCTCTCCCCTCGTGTCACGCACCGTGTCCACACCTATGGCATAAGTAATTTACCTGCATTTTATTGCACTGCCAAGGAGAATGATTTGACACAATTCCCATTGCAATGACATAAAAAATGCATTGTCTCATCGCAGGGAGAGAGAGAGAGAGAGAACCTATTAAAAACTTTTACTTAAGCTCATTTTCATTCATCTGTTTGGTAAATTGAAATCAGGACATGTGGCAGCACTCAGCACCGACCGGCGACGTGTCCTTAACAAAGTCACAAACAGAACCTTGACATGTCATTCAATCTGAAATGCTTGCAGTTTCTTTGATAATATACAGATATAGCATATATATATATATATGCAGATGTGTATGTGTTTTCCACTTAAGCATTCGCCATACAAACATCATTTAGCCCGACATAAATTTCACATGGCATTCATATTGTGCCATATATATATATATATGTGTATAACTATATATGCAAGGGGTATATAAGGCTGACATACATTTTATGTGCCACAGCTGTGCCTCCTACTGCGCCTACAATTTATGCTGCCTCCCCCTGTCTCTCTCTCTCTCTCTCTGATTTCTCTCCGCTGGCAGCAGCTGCCAATTCGCATAAATGTCACGTACGTCAGTTTGTCATTTGTGTAAAAGATGCAGCCGCCAACGCCAGCCATGCTGCACTTGAGTCCTGCTCGGGAACAGAGTGAGAGAGAGAAGAGAGAGAGAGCGAGGAGAGAGAGAGGAGAAGGGAGAGCGGCAGCCACAAGATACCCAGTGGCATCTGTGAGCTGTGCGAGCAACCAGTTGCAAGCTATAGTACTTGGCGTCAATAGAATTCCCAACTAGTTCAAGCGGCGTGGAAATTTGCTTGGTGCCACAAGAATTCTCAACTTGTTCTAGCAGCGCAAAGATGAAAACCGTCTGCGATCAGCAAGGAAGTGAGCAATTCATTGAGGTTGCCTACTTCCTTATAATTCCCAACAGGTTCTAGAAGCGTTTAGTGTGCATTCTTCTACACTCTCACTATTACAGGGTATGCAAGAGACAGCAGTCGAACTACAATACATATATGCTACTGTGTGTGCGAGTTTGAGGCGTATGAATAACGCATACGCACTGTGGTGCCGCAAAACTTTTCAAACAGTTCTCAATTGGTGGCATGCAACGCACAGGCGACTAATTAAAATTGTATAACGCAAAAAGATGCTATAAGCGGGTGCAGGAGGAGAGGGTATCTATATATACATGAGTGTGTGTGTGAAAATTCATAACAATTTTGTCAAAATGCTTTCCAGCTACTTAAATATTAAATGAGTTGGCATTTTTGGCCAGACTTAAATAGCAGTCGACACATTTCAAGTGAGTTTCCAACAGAGATAACTTTGTCTTGATTGAGGATTATAGCAAATATGGGCAGAGTTTAAATATACAAAAAAGAGGGTGTAGACTAAGCTATAGAAAGAAAGAATGTTAAAATAGATTGTTTAAAAGTTATTAAAGCTAAGAGAAATTTTATAAGTGTTTTATTTATATTTAAAATTTATTTACGCATTATTTGAGAGCAAAATAACAAATTACAAATAAAATTGTTAAGGATTATTAAGGTTCTATATTTATATTTCAGCTTAATTTTAGCTAAACAAAGTAGAACAAATATTATATTATCAGCCCCTACCCTTATCAAATGTTTTGAAAAACATTTTTGTCAACACGTGGCATAATCTAAAAATATTTGTTTTTATTTTTAACAAAAATATACGGCGATCCTTAGCACGGATTTGGCACATTTTATTGGTTTTTTTTTTGCTTCCTGTGTTTCCTTCTCTTTCTTTCTTTTTTTATCAAATTTCAAAGCTCATTACACTTTATGTGGGTGAGTTAAGCCGTGTTGCCGCCGCTGTTATCGATGTGACGCATTAAACGGCCTATAAACGGCGATGTCGCCGCTTCAATTGACAATTATGTTAAACAAAGTTATTAAATTACGCAAAAATAAGGCAGCCAGGCGAGCGGAGTCAATGGGATTACACATACGCAACGTCAGCCAACCGAAGGCAGCGACAAATCAATACGAAGGAGCTGCCTGCTGCCTGCCTGCCTCAGGTGCCACTGTGGCAGCTTGTGGGGATTTGCAAAGTGAGCTGGGAACGGCTGCGAGACTCCTCCCCTCTCCATCACCCTCCTCTTCCCTTGTCTCTTGTCTCTCTGCTGGGCTAAGCCAAGCAAATTGCATGCTGAAAATTTCCATTTAGCATAAAACTCGCGCTATTATCGCACCCAAGTTTTTTGCTCCTGCTCCTCGTGTTGTTGTTCTCGTTGTTGTTCTCGTTCACCTCTCACCAAGGAGCAGCAGGAGGAGGACAAAGACAAAAATTACGCCACTCGGCACTGCACACTAAAATATGCACAGCTTGAGGAGGGGCAGGGCCAGGGGTTGTGTGTGCCCTGTAGACGCTTTTTAATGTACCATGGCAGTGTGGCAGCACCATGGAATGTCTGCCCCATCGCCCCATAGACATCATAAAAATTCGTTAAAAAAATAAAACACACGCCACAACAAAAGGCGCAGGGTAGGCAGAGGGAGGGGGCAGGGTGGGGCAGCCAGTCGACTTCCGTAAAGCTTAAGCTCTGTGGAAGCAGCAGCAGCAGCAGCAGCAGAGGCGCACTGCACGTTTACCGGCATTTTTGGATTACGCATACGCCACCGTTCCGCAGCCTGGCAAGGAGGGAGAGAGGGAGGCAGGCAGGCAGGCGCCAGCATTGTTTTGGCCATATTTACTCCTGACACGGCCTGCGGGCGCTGCTGCTGCTGCTGGCGCGCCATAAGTAACAAATTTTATAAATTATTTAAATTTTTATTCATGCAGCGCTGTAAAGTTAAGCCCGCTGACAGTTAGCTAGTTTGCCAAACAACAACAACGACGACGACTTTCATTCATAATTTCTGCCTGCCAGGTGACCTTGACTTGTTGGCTTTTAAATATTGATAGGCGGCGGCCTTTGATCTTGGCCCGAAAGAAGCATAAGAGGAGAGTGGAGAGTAGAGGAGGCAGCAGCAAGACGAGACCCAAAATGCTGAAGCAGAACCTGCGCTTATGCAAATGCGTCGAAAGGAAACGTTGAGTTTGCTCTCTCTCTCTCTCGTTATGCCTAATAAAATGTAACGAGGCAGGGCAGTTATACCCTACACGAAGCAGGGTATATGTATTTATGAGGTAAATGAAAAAGGAGTTTAAAAAGGCAACAAGAACTAAGCAGCTTCCAAATAAAATATTAACTCAATCAAAGAATTGCACTACAGAGTATTCCCCCGTCTGTCACGCCTCATGCATTCCTCCCACTGCTTTTTTCCTGCTTTCATATATACATATTCGCATGATTTATAAGCAGCTGAAAAGACACAATAAAAAAGAATGTCGCAGCTTTATGGTACCCAAAGCAAATGGCCATAAAATGCCATCGCACATATGAGAAAATATAAATAAATCGAACGATTATTGACAATTATAATGATATATGATGCATTCTCAAAACTCATAAATTGACTTGCAGCACACACACAGCGAGAAAGAGAGAGAGACGGAGAGAGAGAGAGAGAGAGAGAATCAGAGTATATTAATCGAGGGCACAGAAAGAAGTCGCATACAAAGTGTGGCAAAGTAAAGCGACGGCTTGAGTGGGTTAAGAACTTGTGCCATAAAGCGGAAGCGAGCTTAAAGTGTTTCTTAAATATGGGGGAAATTAAGACATACATACGTAAGGAATTTCAGAAATATTTCGTATATCTTAAGACACTTAAAAAAGAAATACAGCATCAATTGCACATTTATTATAGCTCATATAACTCTCCTAACTCTTCTAACTACTGTTTTGCAGCCTCATTGCATTATCATTATGGCAATTGGTCTTGTTCCCCGTGCAGCATTATAATGCCACATTATCTATGCTCAAATCGGATTTGGCCCAGTTCTGCTAGAGAATTTGCTAAACTTTTGTGTAGAGATGCCTAATTTAGTGTTCGCATAGCTCACAGCGCAGTTGTGCTAGTTTCTTCCTCTCTTTCTCTACCTCTCTCCCTCTATTTCTCTACTACTCTCCCTCCCTCTCTTCCCTGCAGCATCTCTCATCCAACTTAGAACTCGTAGTTGTTCCCGTAACATTGCTCGGCTAATTATCAATTTAGTGCAATTTGGTTCGTTTGAATGCAGTCTGAGTGTACTCACTCGTTGAGTGTACTCATTCTGTATCTCAGCAAGCTATGATTTAACAGTCATCTCATATTTCGTGAACATGTGTGTGTGTGTGTGTGTGTCTGAAACTATTAAAAACTTCTGGCTGCCTCATCTACTGCCTTAATGCACGAGATGCAAAGCAAACATACATCTCCAGTCTTTATGGCCTACGCATCGCTACCCCAAGTCATCTCTGGCTGCAACTGAGAATTATGTCGACTGTCGACTGGCAGCATAACTGTTTGTTAATAAATTAAATGTTTAATTTACTGGCCATTATGGCTAACAAGTTGCTGTTTATCTGTCTCGCTGCTGTGCTGCGACGCCATTAATGGACGCAATGGCAGACCATGGCTGCTTCTCAGGGAGTTACGAGCGCATTTAAAAACATACTTTAAACTTATTAAACAATCATGCTAATTTGGCGCAACAATTGAGCAGGTT
Organism: Zaprionus kolodkinae; assembly: GCA_018901885.1. Classification (NCBI taxonomy): domain Eukaryota; kingdom Metazoa; phylum Arthropoda; class Insecta; order Diptera; family Drosophilidae; genus Zaprionus; species Zaprionus kolodkinae. Next base: position 1,919,381 of record JAEIFM010000288.1, on the reverse strand, counting down.
AAGTGGCATTTTCTGTAGGGTATTGCAGGCAATTAAAAGCTTAGAAATCTTTAGAAAGAAATTCTCTAAATTAAAGTATTTTTTGTGATTTAAAAATATTAACCTTAAATAGATTTGCCTCTTTTTTTAGTCTAATTGCAGGGTATACACGGCGTAGTAGACTCTCTCATGGCTTATCTACCCCAAATGACCGCAACAGGCGGCATATGAAAATCGCGTTTTTAAAGTTTCTCCGCTCGTAAAGTGCAATTTATGCATTTGTTTATGTCACATTTGTGCAAAACCAATGACAACAATAAAATTATTCGCATATGCCAGTGACAGACTTTTTAATAAACTTGTGCATCGCGTTGTTTTTTTTTTCTCTTCTTTGCTCCCTTTCGCACGGTTAACTTTTTCTATACCCTGCGCACTTTGTGGGCCGGTGAAAAAGGGTTGTTTGTGGGCTGAAGCAGGTGTGAGTCTTGTTCTTCAGACCTTATGGGTTACAGCTATCAAAAAAAACTTTGTAAGATCGATAACCTTTCGATTTCACGCTTATCGCTTTGTGTGTTGGTTAACGAGTTCTCCAAATGAAGTGCAGGGTATCAATACGATCTCAGCAGCTAAAGATATCATAATTGTGTTCTGAAATTTATAGTATTCTTTGAATTGTTGATTCCTATGAAACTTAACCAAAAATTCCCCTAAACTCTTTGCTCAGTGTTGGTTAATGAGTTTTGTAATGCAAGTGCAGGGTATTAAGCAGTCGCATGCACTCAATGGCCGCAGTTAACTTACTTATTGTTGTTGTATTTTATGCGCGGCTTAATTGCAGCGTTTTTCAACGCTGGTTAACCCAATTGTGACCGTAGATTTATGAAAAATTTATTATATGCTTGCAAATAAATAAATGATACCAGGGATGAGAGACATGGGAGAGAGAGAGATAGGGCGAGGAGAAAAGAGTAAAAAGATATCTATAAATTCTACAATGCATGCACGGGCATTTGGCAGAGATAATTTAAATCAATTGCTGAGAAGTGCAATTAGCAGCAAAGGATAAAAATGAATTAAAAGAGTCGGCGGCGACAAAACAAATGGCTCCAAAGCCCACAAAAACCTCCATACAGAGCCGAGCACAACAGGACCTTAACAACAGCATTTATGGGCGGGCTTATAGAGAACACACACACACACAAACAGGGAGAAGGATATATTTTAATGGCGCAGAGCCCATAAATTATGGCGCATTTACTTAGCCAGATAGATAGATAGAAAAAAGCTACGAACGTTACGAGTCGATAAATGATTGCGGTCGAGCCTTGAATCCTTTAATTTGAAGACCAAAACCCGAAGCAGAACCAGCAAGTCAAAGGCACATATCACAAATGTCGAAAGCAAATAGAAACCGGAAGAAGAACTTGAGTAGGCAGTGCTGGAAAATACCCTAAAGTGAGAGCAGGCCACACTGCAACATTGAAATCAAATAAGTATAAATAAAATATTTATAAATTCATATAAAATTTAGAAATTTACACAGCATTTGTTATATCTTATAATTTGCACTATATCTTTATTAAATATTTGAATTTTCTAATATTTTCACTCTTTCCCCTTCGCTCTTTAAACCTTTACGCCCTTACAGCCTTTTGAAAACTTGCAGGGTGTGCGAAAAAAATAACTAAATGGGTAGAAAAGCCAAAACACACATTAAAATGCATGTGTGTAGTGGTAGTCTGGGAGAAATTTGGCCATAGCAAATTGCTGACTGTGCCAGAGTTGAGAACTTAAAAATTGCCCGCCTACCCCATGTCCTGCTCGCGTTCCACATACGATGCTCGTCCTGCTGCGGTCCCTTTCGGGCTCAGTCTGGTTTTAAGTAAAGAGCAGCAAAACGCAAATATCATCGAATGGAATATAATTTATGTGCTCCATTTGCAGTCGGCAGTCGGCAGTCGCACACATATGCTACATATACTACACACTCCCCGTATACGTTTACGGGTCGGGTATAGCCGGAGCAGGGCAACCCCTTTTCCCCTTTTCCCTTTTCGCTTTTCCCAACTGCTCTTGGTCATTTGGGGCACTTTTGCATATGGGATGCCATCGATGCCGCCGATGCCAACAGTCGCCGCAGCAGTTAGCAATTCCCCAGTCGCGTTCTCCTTTTTTTTTTCTTCTCGATTCTCTGGCAAGGTTGCGCCTTCGATCCATAAATATTCCTTTGGTTAGTTCTTGAAACCTTTTGCTAGCTAGCTCTCTCTTTCTTCCCCTCCCTCTCTCTCTCTCTGTTTTTTTGTATTTGCCAAATTAAATCGTTAAATGCTTGTTAAAAATTTTGACTGCCCCTGCTATATCTTTTTCTCTTTCGCTTCATGTAGCTGTAGTTGTATCTGTATCTGTATCTGTTTCTCTCAAGCTGCATCTGTATCTTTGGCTAAGGTAGCTTTCGTTTCTGGGTAACTCGCCGCCAACGCCGCCATCGCTTATGATTTATGTCTGCGTCTGTGTTTCGTAGTCTCTGCGGGCACAGGTTGCCCTTGCAGCACGTCCAGGCTAAATGGGGCACCCGAAAAGCAAAAAGGGTTGCTCTTTCTGCCGCATCCGTGCTCTGTGCTCTGTGCCCTGCGGCCAGGCAGTCGATAATAAATTAAATGCAAAAGGAATTAAACTAAACTTTTGCTTCGTTTAGTCATCGATGATTGCGATGAGTCTGGAGAGTTCCTGGGAAATGGTTAAAAAGAACATAAAGTTCTCGATTAGTCATGGCAGTAAGATAGGTTTTCTTAAAAGATAAGTCTACCTAGTAGAAAGCTCAGCTAGACGGTGGTGCATCAGGTGTTGAGATAAAATAGGTCAAAACAGGTTCGAAATAGGTCGAAATAGGTTTAAAATAGGTCAAAATAGGTCGGCGTTGATATAAGACTGTCTGAAATGGGTAAAAATAGGTTCAAAATATGTCGAAATAGGTTTAAAATATGTCAAAATAGGTCGGAATAGGTTACATAGGATTAAATAGGTTCGAAGTAGATCGGAATAGGTTTAAATAGGTCGAAATAGGTCTTTATATTGAAGATTGGTGGAAATAGGTTTCAAACAAGTTTAAATAGGTTGATATAGGTTGAAATAGTTTTTAAAGTATTGATAAGTATATCTACCAGGTAAGGACTAGTCCCTCCACTTACATTTTAAAGTACTTCGTAATGAAGAACATGTTTATTAAAATGTTCCACAGCTCATTAGCTCTGCCATTAACATAAAATTAAATTTACTGACTAACTAAATATAGAATAATATGCAATATTTTGAAATTGTACACTATATCATCGCAAACAACTAATAAGTGAGTTTCCAAAGAACTCCCATTTTGTAGAGCTGCAGACAATCGTTCATAATTAATGCCTAACTGGAGATACGCCTCTCGCACAGTCCGCTTTGTATGATCAATTGGCTATAACGAAATTTCTGAAGTTTCTCTGCCTTTCTCTGCATTTCTCCCTCTGTCTGTCTTTTTATTCTAATTGATCCACCTGCATTTCGAAATTGGAAATGTTTGAAACAAACGAAAAGGCACATGGCACATCTATCAACTGCGCATGATTAACGCCCCCTGCTCGCCCGATCCACGATTAATACATCAGGCGTAGACCTGTGCGGGAACCATGATATGAGTGCGTATGTAACACGAAAATACAAGAGAGGGAGAGAGGGAGAAGGAGAAGAGCAGAAGAAGCTGTCACAATAAATTTAAATAAATTGTTGACAGACGTCAATAAACATAAATTTTCGTGTGCAGCAAAGCAAAGCGCAGAGAGAGAGAGACAAACCCAACCAAACTGTAGAGTAGCGTCGTATGGTACCGCATGGACAACTGGACCAGTCGGACGACCGGAAACCGCAACGCTTGCTGCCTCGTCGCGATGCATTGCGTCAATCAAAAATGTACAGTGTGACCAGAGAGAGAGAGAGGGGGAGAGCGAAACCGGTCGCTCGACTCGCTCGCACGTGTGGCGCTTGGGTGACTAATTAGAAAAGCAGCGTCGAGTTTTGTTTATGCAAATTGTAATAATAACTCAATTAAATGTTGGGAAAGAGACAGAGAGAGAGAGGGAGATGCAGTGAGAGAGAGATAGAGAGAGAGGGCGAAGTCTTTGCCGCACATTGCATAAGCTGAGCGTGAAGTGCTGCGATGTGGCTCGATATGATTGCCATGATGCGGGCAACTGGCACATTGACCGATCGCCTGGCCTTTTGTAACCGCAAAACATACGCACAACCAACACACACTCGCACACAGATACACACACATACTCGCACACACACACTCTCTCGAGTCTCGCTTTTATTGATGTCCCGTTGCTTTGTGGCGAACAATTGTAGAAATGTCGTCGACGTCATTTAATTGTAAGTGAAACTACGCTTTGTTGGCTCACTTCATGCCCACTGTGCGAGTGTGTGTGTGTGAGTGTGTGCGAGTGTGTGTGTGTGCGTTGTGTGAGGTCAACAACCAGGCGACACAGCGAGCAATACCCGACACATCGACTGACATCCAAGTGCTGTCCACATACATATATATTTATCTATCTATCCATCCATCCATCCATCCCCACAAGCGCATCGAGCACACTGGCGCAAGGCCTGGCGGAATGGCTGAGGGGTGCAGGGTGCAACCGAGCAGCGTAGCATTTGCTGTTGTCAAAATAAAGCACACTTTAATTGACACATTTGCATTTTATTATCATCGTGTTGGGTATGGTATGTTGCCGCACTGGGAACATTTATAATTAAGATCAATTCTCTCGCTGCGCGGTCAGAGAGTGTGAGCAAGAGATAGAGAGAGAGAGAGAGAGAGAGAGTGAGAGAGAGAGCTCTCTTGATAATCTACCATATGTGGGAATTTCTCAAAGAATGCTGGCAAAAGACACTTGAATGAGGAGAATGCTGGGGATTTGGAATTCGAAGTCAAGTTGGGAGGGCACTTAAAGTAGGATAGGAAATAGGTTGAAATAGTTCGAAATAGGTCGAATATAGATTTAAATAAGTGAAAATAGGTCGAATGTGGGTTGAATAGGTTGAAATAGGTTGAATAAGGTTGAATATAGGTTGAAAAAGGTTGAATATAGGTTGAAATAAGTGCAAATAGGTCGAATAGGTTGAAATAGAACGAAACATAATGAAATAGGTTAAAAAAGGTTTAATAAGGTTGAAATAGGTCGGTAAACTAAAATCTATTTCAGTTTTAAATTATTGTGAGGATCTTTTATAGTATATAAGGTCTGAAAATTGTAAACGAAGAGTTATTTCTGTTGTGTCTCCAATCACCCATGCAAGAAAGATATTCTTTCTACTCTCTGTGTCTGATCGACAGCCCTACATCTTCATTTGGTCACTTGGTACCTTGTATCCAGCACATTCTACCTTCATGTTAACAATCTGGATGTGAGCTTGGCCAAAACGCAAATCAGGTTAACACCAGCTGAAAACCCATCGACAGGTAAAACACAAAAACGCAGCTGGAGTTGGCGTTGAAACTTGTGTTCTTTGCCGTTTCGTTTCGTATCGTATCGTTGCCCTCTTCCCTCGTTTGTTTCTCCCCCTGTTTGACTGAGAGTGATCGCAATAGTTTCGACATGCGCAGTACCCCATATGCCATACAGACCTCGTGTAGACACATGACTAAGCTCTGAGAGAGAGACTGAGGTGGAGTTCCAGAGTTCCAGATCACCTTGCTGCCAGGCACTTAGACACTCCATTTTGCGTGTGAAATTCAATGAGAGAGCTCAAACTGAAACTCAACCAGACCTGAACCACCACCAGGCACATAGATGCATATCTCTTCTGTATTGACTAAATTGTGTTTGTCTTTCGGTTCGTGTTGCTGTTGCTGTTGTTGTTGTTGTTGCCAGTGGGTGTGGCACAATGTTGCACGACAAAAGGCAACACAGTGTCGTGTTGTTGTTGTTGTTGTTGTTGTTGTCATTGTTTAGCATGTTGTAGTTCAATTTATGATGCTTGTCGCGCTTGACTTTTGCGCAGGCGTTGAAAGCCCCCAACAACAGCCCCGACATGGACCCTGTTGGCGCTCTAAAAAAAATACCTAAAATTGAACTGCTTCGCTGCTTACAACTTTTTTATGCTTTACTTTGCTTTGCTATATTGTTGTTTGTTCTGGCGATGTTCGATTCAATTCGTTTCGATTTCGTGTTAATTTCTTTTGAACACAATGCGTCACAGTCACAGTTAAGTGTATATTTACATCTGTCTGTGACTGTAACACACGCATATATGTCTATATCTATACGTATATGTGTGTGTTGACAATTTCATTTAGTGTCCAACATCCATTGGCATTTCGATCTATTTGGGCATGACAAGTTGCACGATCGATTTGATATGTTTACATGGCACGAGAGAGGGGAAAAAATTGATATGTCAATAACCAAAAGCGAAATGTTTTCAATTCTCTGTCTGTCTCTTTGTCTGTCTGGGTGGAAAAATTGTCGACAACTTCATCATCAGTTGAGCAGTTCAAACAGTTTACGAGTTTCTTTTTCAGGTTTTCACTTGCCACAGCATCTCGCATACATAGTTGCAGGTTGTGGAAATAAAAAAGCAATGGATTTTTTTCATATTTCCCTTACTTGACTGCATCGAGGAACCCTTTTGTTGATGACGAATTGCAGAATACGTCAGGCAATCTAATTTTAAGAACTTAAATTTTATAACAACTTTATATTCCCTTTCCACATGTGCAATAGAGTCAATTTGGCCCAGTTTGTCTGTATGAACGCCTATATTTCTGAGACTATAAAAGATAGAGCAGCCAAACTTTGTTCAAAAATGCTAATGTATTGCAGTATTACTTTAGAGTATGTTTTACAATTTTGCCACGCCCCTTGCGCCCAAGAAAATCATTAAAATTCGTATGAAAAGCGTAAATTTAGGGCTAGAGGGTTTACTTAGCATAGACTACTACTACTAGACTAAACAGTATTTTCTTATGATCAGATCAGTTTCTGTATCACATTTATCCATCCATTTCTCTATTTTCTGACAGCCCCTTAAATAATTCGCTTAATTCTCATTTCTCTTTCTCTCTCTCAGTCAATTGAGTGTTATATTTGCACTCGATCGCAGGCCTTTGGCTAATTGTATTCTCATAACTTTGATTGTCTGACGCGGGGCTTTTCAATCGCTTCGCTTTGCTGCAAATGCGGCTCAATAACAAATCCATTAGCCGCAGAGGCAGACGTCGATTATTTCGATGCCGGCTGCACTTGAGCTAATTCCCAGCACTTGGGGTCACACTGGCACTGGCACACGCCCACACACACAACAGCTGAACAATTGGAGTCGCACTCTGATGTCTGGCCATATATGTACATATGGTATAAGATACGATACGATACGATGTGTGTGTGTGTTTGTATCTGGGCATATCTGTCTAATCATAGCGCTGAGGCAATTGTTCTGACGAGGCGTTAAGCAGTCGGCAATTATTATGGTTTTTGTTGTTGTTGTTGTTTTCCGCCGTCGCGGATCAACCTTGAAATTAAATATAATTATGAAAAACCAAAATCGCAGCGGCAGTCGCATTCACATCGGGCAATGATATTTCATAAGTCGAGTAATGCCTTCAGACGGACGTGCCTTAAATGAAAAATTATTTAAGATGCCGGCACACGCACACGCACACGAAAGAGAGAGAGACAGAGAGAGAGAGGGAGAGGAAGAGGGAGAAAAAGACCTAAACAACGGTCGAATCAATAAAACCAACGACCTGACGTTGCGCCTTACTCATGACTTTTGTTGTTATTGTTACAACTGGAATCGGACTCGGTCTTTGGATCTCTCTACCCGAACCGACTACCCGAACCTTTTTATGTTCATTGTGTTTTTGCCCAGGCAATTATAATTAACTTGGCGGCAAGTTTTGATTTTTTTCTTCCATCCATCCATCTCTCGCTCTTTCTCTTTCTGGCTTTTACAGCCGCAGGCGGGTCTCGCTCTCTTTCGCTCGCCTTGCCTCGCCTCGACTTCATCTGCATCTTGTCTCTCGCCTGATAATTTCGTTCGCACCTGATCTCGTGTTACTCGCGTTTTGAGCTCTGCCTTGAGTTTTCTTTGCTTCTACCTGCCTCTTCTTCTTCTACTCCATCTGCCTCTCCTGCTTCTCTTTGGCTTCTGCCTTGACTGGTTTTCTTCTGCGTGCGTGTGCGTCATTAACTGCGGTTGCGCACACGCGGCCAATTCATTAGACGATTCTCTGGTACTGCCAGCTGAGGCCCGAGACTTAAGAGCCAAGATCGAGAGACCTCAGGCCTGAGGTTACCAATGGCACAGGCGGGGCGGGGTTTTTCGTCCAGCTGCTTCTCCCCATTTCTCCCTCTTGTACCGCAAATTGAACTTTCGTTTTTGGTTTTTACTTTTAGAGCCCAAATGAAAGTACAAACCCCAAACGAGTTCAGGTAGTAGTAGGTTTACGAGCCCCAGTGTACTATAATTGGAATATCGGAATTAGAATACCCATGCAAAGCAGAGAGCGGGATAATAGCTCCACTTCGAATTGAGGAAGTCGAGTGCTAAGCTCGTAAAGTCAAGTCGGTTAAGTCTAGACGAGACCAAAAAAAAAAATACCAAAGTGATTAGAGCTGGCAGAGGGGCAAACTATCCATAGATAACCCATGCATTTGTACTCAGATCTAATTAATTAGATTAGAGTTATACACATAGCTGCATAAGAGTCCTACCTAAGATTAGATGATTATCTTTAAACACTGGGAAATAAACTTGTAATGCAAGTTTATGATATATGCTAGTAGGAGGCCATAAAAGAAACCCAAAAGAATAATATAGATAATGCTCAACTTGGTAAAGTTTGAGGAACGTAAAGTTCCCAAAACTTTAAGCTGCACAAAAGAAAAGCCACATTTTCCTCTAGTTTATCGCAGTCTATTTCCCGTTTTGTGTGTTTATCTTGAACGCATGTTGGGTTATTTAATGCTGAAATTTCCGAATTTTATTTCGCCTTTTTAGATTGGGTTGACACTTTCCGTCTGGCATCAATAAAAATCAAACGCAACCCTCATTAAGCAAAGTCCCCCAGTGCCCCGAAAAGGTGTAAAGCCCCGAGAAGACTTAACTTTAAATCTGCAGTGTATAGGGTCGCGCTATAAACTGAACCTTTGGCAGTTTCGATAACCGAGCAAACAAAACAAAAGACAAGGGTGTAGAGGGAAGGGGTCGGTAGAAGGGGGCACGGGCAGGGGCGTAGCTTTAAAATTTACAACACTCAAAGGCCGCCGATTTTTATTACTCGCAGAGAAAGCTACAAAAATAAAGCGAAAACAAACCGGAAAAAAAACAAACCGAAAGCTACCGAAAGAGCGTAACAAAAACCAAAACAATGAAGGATGAATTCCCCGGAAGAGACGAGAAAACAAGAGAAAAAGCGAAACAGTAGCGAAAGGAAACAAAAAATCGACCGAAACTGGCAACGGGCAATGGGGAAACACTACGAGTTTTGGGTTTGCATGAAATTCAAATCACAAACTCGGTATTTATTTGCGAAGCGTAAATGATTACCACTTAAAATGTGCTCGACTGCCACCTAAAAACCAATTGTTGGAAAAGCACAACCGAACACCCCGTCACCCTCTCTCCCTCTCTCTCTCTCACTCTTTCTCTCTCTCTCTCTCTAACCCCCCCGCAAAAGAGAAGGAGTGAAAGGACCCAAATGGCAACATATGTTTTTTATGCCTGAGCTCTCTAAGTGGATGTCAGACGAAAGCTGCAGGGGGCAAGCGAATGAAAGAGAGTGAGAGTGTGTGAGAGAGAGGGGAGCAAATGCAACAATGGGTTGCAATGGGCAGAATTGGCGAATTGCTGTCTGAATTCGTTAGCGCTTCACATGTCCAATGGGTTGATTGGGGGTATGCCTATATACAATATACTATTGTCTAACTGTAGCTGACTAATACATCATCATCATGGAGTGGTAGATATTCAGCTCTGATAAAGATATGATAGCATACTACTAAAATATATATTCTAAAGCATATTCTAATACTTAGGTTGATTATAAATGTTCTAAGTATTATTCAATTAATTAAAAAGTTATTCTAGATAAAAATCATTTCCAGAGACTCTTCTGCTCTTCTTCCACAGAATTTTAAATTTAGTGTAATATTATTTTAGATATTTCTCCTAATTATGCTACACAAATTATTATATCGTTTTGTATTTCATTTAATTCGATTAAATTGCTTAATGTTTCTATTAAACTCTCATGTATATTGAATAAATATTACATATAGATTATCATCTTAAATAAACAACCTTTAGTAATAGACACATTACAGGGTATACCCCAACCCCATAACATATACCACACGAGAAGGCCACGCAATTCCTTTGTTTTCGCCCAAAAACAATCGGACTTGGTCTCAGTGGCTTTTCATATTTTGCATTGTCGCCATAATTTCTTGGGCCCTTTCTTACCAGAGAACCCATTCACCCCCTCACCCCATCGTCCCGCTGGCAGTACACGGAAAGCAGACAAAACAAATATGTTAATGTATATCTGCTCTGCTCTGCTCTGCAGGGGGGAGGAGGGGGAGGAAGGACACGTATTGGTTTCAGCCTGCAATCGTTAGCATCGCTTATATGGAAAGAACGAGCGAGTTGAGTTATTTGGAGGTCATGTGTGTGGGAGGGAGGGAGGGAGGGTTTGGGGGGGTGTAGGCTGAGGTAGTACAACAAATGGGTGGCCCGTGCCGGCGTCGCCTTTTTCCTGCCACTTTCTTTTCCCTTTCTCTTGTTTTTTATGGTCGACACGGGCGCCGCCCCGCGGCGAGACAACCCCATCGGCATGGCAAGGCAAGGACTACGACGCCCACATGGTGCACGCCCCGCTGCTGCTGCTGCTTCTGTTGCTGCCACATTATTTTGCCACTTCTTCAACTGAATTTGAATTAGATCTGTGTGTAGCGTCTGGCGCGCGTCTTGGCAGCGTGTAAAATAATATATTTATTTTTATTCCTCGAGCAGGGGCGACCCTTCCCTTCCCCTGCACAAACACAGCCAGGACAGAAAGTGTTTTGTTTTCCTTTCAATTTGTATTTTTATTATTTTCATTTGTATTATTTTTGTGTGCTCATGAATAAAAAAAACGGAGAGGAAAGGAGTAGGAAGTGTCCTGTCCTGAGCGACAGCGATAGATGGCCCCAAAATTGTATAGCTTAGCCCTTTTGTGTTGTCCTCCCCAAGAAAGCCCCGAGAAAAAGTTAACAAATTTTCGCATGAATATTTCGTTGATTTTTCTTAAGGGTGACCGTAGCAGGGACAAAAAGACCCCAACTCTGGCTCTGGCTCTGGCTCTGACTCTGTGGGTCTGGGTCTGGGATCCTGACTCGGGCTAAGGGACTGAGCCCATGTTTCATGGGCATGTTGACATTGTTTGCTGCTGACAGCCAAAAGTTTTTGAGGAATTTGCTTTTAATGGACAGACGAGACGATGCCGGGCGTGAACTTGCCATTTAAATAAAGCGCCAGCCGTCGCAGTCGCAGTCTCAGTCGCTGTCGACGTCGGCAGCGGAAGTCTATTGATTTTTTGGGAAGAGACTTAAAGCCGCATAGGGCGCACGGTACAGGGCTTTAATCAAAATATTTAGCTAAATAGCTGAGGCGTACCCGAAATTACTTCATCAGTCTCAGCGAGCGAGCGTCGGCGGCGCATCAAAGGTTTCCCCCAGTTGTTGTCGGCAGTTCAAAGTTCTTTCTTCTCTCTCTCTCTCTCTCTCTATCTATTGCTCTGCTCTCGTGAGAGGCGGCAACTTTCCAATTTTCACCGTGTTACCTAATTTTAATTGTCATGCCACCTGATGACGCTGCTGAGGCTGCCGCTGCCTCTGATCGACGCGTCAATCTACCTGAACCAACCTGAGCCGACAATCGACCAAATTTGGGCCTCGTCTCAGTGTTTTGTTTGGTTTGCTATTTTTCTGACCTTAAATCCATTGAGCGTCTTTGCTGGGCTACTTAGGCTTTGGGCTACTGATCGGTCTACTGTGCTCAGTCTCACTCCTCTGGGCCTGGTCCACCCGCTCTGCGGGCTCTGCTGCGCTTTTGTGGTTTGTCGCTTGAGTTTTCCGAAATTTTTCTGGGAATTTAATTGCCTTTTTGTTGGCCAATTGTTGCACAGTTTCCATTTCCATTTTCTTTTTTTTTGTTCGTGTCTTGTCTATTTTCTTTGCAGTTTGTCAAACGCTTTTCGGGCTTCTCTTTGGCAAATGGCCCGCAGCGTTTTTGTTGCAATTTCTATAGAGGTTTTACGCTCCTGATGATCTAACAATGCGCAAAAGAAACTGTGCGAAAAATCCTAAAAAAATATAAATAGCAAACTGTTGGGAAATTGTCAACAAAGGTCGGTGCATTTGCTATGATGTGGAATCGGGTATAGATCCTATGGGTATAGACTGGAATGCAGTCTATAAACTAAATCCTCTAATCTTGTACCATATGAATTGTAGAAATTCTTTGAAAATAAGGGCAGCAATTTTAGATTTGATTTTATAATGAATTTTAATATATATTTTAATACAGTAAAACTTGAAAAGGTTTTTTAATACGGTAGCTCATTATAATATATTTAAATTAAATCCTCGAAACTCATACACCTTAATATTATAGGTATTTGCTATTTTTAAACATGCAGGAAAACTTAAATATTTATTCAAAATTATATTTTTAAACCTTTAACCTTGATGAACTCTTAACTACAGGAAACCCAGTTGCCAGTTTGAACTTCTAGCTAGGTTAATCCATAAAATTGTAGTGCTCCGAGTGGGTTCTTAACTTGCTCAATGCAATATCAGCCATGTTTAGCTTGTGCCCTAATGAAATCTGCCACGGGATTTATGACTGTTAACCGCTTAACTGTCAATCCCGACCTGCACCTGGGGGTACTGTACGGTGTGCAGGCAGATTCCTGCAGCCCAACTGGCGCCCGATGCGCACATTAACCCTAAACATAACCTGCAATCGGAGTGGGGTAGGGTAGGGTCTCTCTCTCTCTCTCTATGTGAGGTGTATGACATGCAAGCGGGTCCCAAGGTGCATGTAGAGTCGTAAAACTTCCGCTTTACCTTTTAGTTGTTTGCACTTGGCACAGGGGGGGGAGGTAAAGAGGCAGGGAACTAGAAGTATCAACACTTTCCCCCTTTGGCACCTAGCACCCCTGGGGACTTTGCTATTAGCAGTACATTTCATACATTTTGTAGTGCACATAAAATGTTTGTGCCTCCTCGGCTGCAAACTGTTGACAGGCTGCGGTGACTGAGCCGCATCAAATGAGCTGCAGTCGTAAAAAAGACAATTGAGCTCATATATTCTACACATAGGGACCGCGTTGACAGATCGTAAAAGGCCGCCAACTGAAAACCCGGCCAAGTAGACCGACTCCCACATAAATATTAAGATCCGGGGCCGAAGGCGTCGTAAAAAACAGCAGGGGAGGGGGGGAGTGAGAGACTGCAGGCTGAAGGAACAAAAAACCCAAAATAATAATAACAAAAAACCAAAAGCCAACACACGCACACATGCACACACACACACAGCTACAGCTAGGGGAAACAATGAGAAAAATTGATTAATCTCATTAATAAAATGCCAACCTGCATGGTGCGTGCAATCAACGCATTGCCCCTGCTCCTGCCCCAGCCCCAGCCCCTGGCACAGCTCAGGGGTCGAGGTAATAAAAAACGCAATCGTAAAATATGAAGAAAAAACAAGTTGGAACAGTAGGCAAAGCAGCGGTGTGTCTACGAGTAGATACCCTGTAGAGTATAAGAAATATATAAATTGATATAATTATAAAATTTAAAACTAAGTTTCTACACTTTCTTAATTATTCTAAGACTTCTTTAAATATTTTAAATAATTTAAGCAATAATTGTTCAGTTTCTTTAGTTTTATAAAGATTTTTCAAAGATTCTTCAGGCACTTTTCCAACATTTTTATTGAGTTAAATATAAAATATTTCAGTTTCTACAGTTTCCTAAAGTTTCTTTGGCTACTTCTTAAAAAATCTCTGAAAATAATTATATAAATAATCTTTAGACTTGCATGTTCCTCCTCTGCTTGAAATCCTTACAGAGTATGCACAGAGACAACATAAAAGTTCTTGTATTTTTTTTTTAAGTTCTCTCCTCTTTTTTGCTACCCAACTAGTCGCATTTAATGCGTTTTGTGGTCTGTCTGGGTTTGGGTTTGGGGTTAATTTTCAATGGGGTTCAAACTGTCAACGCGCATAAATTTTAATAAAGACAAAGTCGAGCATAATTTTTTAAAAATGTTTTATATTTTTGTTTAGGTTGCTACTCTCTCAGTGTATTGTGCAATAGTTAATTAAAAATTTCAATAATAAAATGTGTGTACTCATTACGAAGCGTCGTTCGGTCTTATCAGCCAACATTCATCTCGATGGGCCTTACTTGCGAGTCTCTCTCTCTCTCTTCCTCTCTCTCTTTTTCTCTCTTCCCCCCTCTGACCAACTGAAAGTTGAAATCACAAATGAGCCGCAGGCCTGGGTTGGGCTTTGGGGTCGCTTCGGCTTGGCTCGGGTCGGGTCGGGTTGGTCAGGTGGTTTTATATGCCATATTTATTTTATTTCTTCTATTTTTTTTTTATTTTTTGTTTTGTACGGTTTTTTCTGTTTTTCATTACAAACGTTGCGGGTTAGATAAGCAAATGTTGTCGGTTTCTATTTTCATTTTCAATTTCAGTTTCCAGCTTTAGTTTGCTTTTCCAGCGTTGGCAAGCGAATTTTGAATAAATAAACAAATAGATGTTGCATGTTTATGAAAGCAAATTAGATATGTGCGTAGATAGGGAAAAATAATCATATACATGCAAACAAACAAACTACAGCTTCATTTCATCCACAAAGCTCAAGGTAAATTCGGTAATACTTTCAAAACAAATATTTCACTGACTTTGGGACTGCAGGGCGAATCGTAATCGTAATGAATAATCCGTATAAAGGAATGATAATGCGGGCTCCCAGATGCCATTTACTGATATTCGAAAATATATATATGTGAGTCTAATGATCCACTGTGTATGCGTATTAATTAAGCCATGATATGAAATAGTCTTGTTTTGTTTAGTCTTCTGGGCTTGGCTTTCATCAGGGTCGTAGCTTAGCTGTGGAAATTATTAAATACTGTAACAGTAATAAACAATTTAACTATGGTCATGAATAAATTACGAATTTACTCAAAGATTCGCCAAAACGTCTCTCATCTATTTATAGAAACTTCTTATGAATGAACAAGCAGCTCCTCGAAAAGTTTAAGAAGTATTTATGAATTAATTTATCTGTCTCGGAATACACACTCTCTGCGGCAACACAACTTGGCACTCAGCGAGGCTTTCATTAGCTTAGTTAACCTATACGATGATTTGGGGCTGGATGGGCACAAAGTTTTAACCACAACATTGTG
Source organism: Zaprionus kolodkinae (assembly GCA_018901885.1). Taxonomy (NCBI): domain Eukaryota; kingdom Metazoa; phylum Arthropoda; class Insecta; order Diptera; family Drosophilidae; genus Zaprionus; species Zaprionus kolodkinae. The sequence goes on along the minus strand of JAEIFM010000288.1, from coordinate 1,903,896 downwards.
TAGACTGGCCATCAAAAAGCCATAAGGTCTTCGATTATCAAAATAGCCGCAACTTTTGGCTTTAACTTTTAAGCTGGACCTTATTTTATTGTCTCTGCTACGAGGCGTATCGACCATATCAATCAATAGAAACAAGTCTGTTTGGTCCCCAGATACTTATCGGTCAGATAATAAATTTCACTGTGGGGGAGTTCCTACAGCTCCCCCCCCCTCCTCCTTCTAGCTGACATTCAATTTTAAACGTTTTGGCTACGCGTGCTGATTTTATAGACTTAAATCTATCGCTTGGCATATCATTTTTTTTGTTTTTATGTGCCTTATGAAATCGGAAACTTTTGTTTTTGTTTTCTGATCGTCATCAGCATAGTCACACAATAAGAGAGAATATCAAATAAAATGCCCAAAATTTCGTTGGTCAAGTTAATTTGTAACTTGAGTTGAGGTCGAGATAAGATCTGGCAAATGCTTATGACAGACCCACAAAACGCACAACTACAAAGCGAACACAGACGCAGTCAGGTAGAAACAAGTTTCATTGGCGGATTTGCCATATTACTCAATGGATTTCATGTTGCCCATAGTTTCTATTGATGGACAGACTCTGACAGTCTGACAGCAGCACAGCAGCTCAGCTTCATACACAATTCTATTGGCCCTCCATACAGTATTTTTAGATGCACTGCAAGAAACAAACAACAAATGATTAACAAGGAAAAGATGGATTTTCAAAGTATTAATATCATTATATAATTTATATAATTAGAAACATTTTAGCTTTCAACTGGCATTTTCAATTCAATTTTTTATGATAATAAGAGGCGCAACTGGGCGTGGCAAAATTTTAAAAACAACTACATATATATAGGAGTGCTATCACCCAGTTTCCTCACTCTACCTCTCATAGTCTCTGAGATCTAGGCGTTCATACCAACAGAAAAATGGAATATTTCTAAAATCCATTGCCTTGAAGTAGATTTTTGTGATTTTGGCATCCTTCCAAGCTACTTTCTTACAGTGCATGCTCGTTTGGAGCAAATACCACACACCGTACACCTTGCACACACACACACTCGCACACTCCCCAACACACACACACACACAATGCATGCTCCACATTTTACGAGGCCCATAAAGTTAGTTCGGGCTATATAAACATTTATGGGTTTTATTTAAATGAAAATCAAAATAGTTAAACATTTTGGTTGCCTTTGGGTTGCATGCAAAATTAGCCTGCCCCGACTTATAATAGCTAATTATGTGGTTATAGTTTTATGCATTTTTAATACACACACAGAGAGAGAGAGAGAGAGAGAGAGAGGGAGAGATTTACTTGCCTCACCTTGTGAATCGTGGCCGAAAGTGCCACATAAAATGTCGCTGATTAGGCCAGACGCACGTTTTGTTGTTGGTCATAAACAATTTTATTGTTTAATAAAATTTATTAATAAATTGTCGTATAACGGTATTATGCTTGTTGTCACACGCTTCGTACACAAATCAAAGTGTATCTGTGTGTGTGTGTGTTAGCCTGAGACTCAAGGGTTAAACCAGTTTTTACTTCCCGATCCCCAGCAAATTAACACTCTATAAAGTGCAGTCCCGGGGCAACGTTGCAGGCAAACAGAAGAAGAACAACAAAAAAAAAGCTTTTTAAAAAAGTTTCTTCTCTCTTTTTTTTTGGGCTGTAGTATATAGTATGTAAATATAGGCAGGCAGTCCCGAAATTTGAGTAAGCAGAGCAAATGAAGTAGAAACGAGAAAACAACAAGAAGAAAAAAGCAAAACTGAGGAACATAAAAAACTGAAGAAGAAAGAGCTCAGTATGCCCGAAAATGTTAATTACTTCCTTGTTTATTTAGAGTAAGCGCCCTGCACGTGTGTGTGTGAGAAAGTTTCAGATATATCAGGGTGTCGGATGCGCTACCAGAGCAGGGAAGGGGTGAAAGAGAGAAAGAGGGCGATAGAGAGAGAGACAGTCTGAGAAATATGCAAAAATAAGTGAAGAGTAAATAAAAGCAGGGGCAAAACTCGTTTATATTGTGTAAACACTGTATAATCCCTTTAGATCTGCTACTTAAGACACGTATTTGAATGAATTCTATTTTTATACTTTATAAATTCATCAGATAATGCAAAAAGTGTGCTAAATATGTATATTATAATCCCTTTAGATATATTCCCTAAATTATTTCAGCTAACTATTGTTCTATACTTCTTAAAATTAATATATAGTATAATAATCATTTGTATATTTAATTATTTCAGCTAATTATTGTCCTATACTTCTTAAAATCAATAGATAGTATAATAATAATTTGTATATTTGTAAATAAAATTTAGTTTCTTTTAGATCTATTTTCTAAGTTATTTAATTATATACTTTATCTAAACTCTCATACAAATAAGTTGAAGTTTCCTTTACAACTTCCTTTACATGTAACAATAGCTAAAGGTTTCTCAGATATACCCACTAATTTTCAAGCATCTCTTTCCAGCGCATATACCCTTTTGAATTTGCAAAAAGTAGAGCATTCAACTGTTATGTCTCAAGGCTCAGAAATCAACTCAACTCGTTCAGCTGTTGGTGTTGATTACGGCCGATTACAAAGCACTTGAGTGTAGATTCAAACACACACACATCATCTCTCTCTCTCTCTTTCTCTCTCTGGCTCTTTGGGACCCTTTCTCATATGCTGTGTGTGGAATGTGTGTGTTTGTCTGCATTTGCTTAGACGCAGAGCCAACAACATGTAAGTCTATCATTAAACTTTAGCAAAAGTCAAACAAAATTAAGAAGGCAGCGCACAGGGGGAGGAGGAGGTGGAGGAGTGTCGAGAGCTGTGAAGAGTGTGGAGTGTGTAGAGTAGAGTGTGGAGAGTCATGAGTCGAGAGTCGAGAGAGACGAGAGACTCCTTCAAGTTGCTTGGGGGCCACTTGGCGCTAAGTAAACCGAATTAAAAAGCACACAGCCAGCCAGGAGAGGCGCCTTCTATATGTAGTACTTCTTCTTCTTCTACTCTATCGTTTATTTCGTGCTGCTCTTTAAGGTTCAGACCGAGTGACCAAGTGACTAAAGGACGTACTGGATAGGGGGACTGGGGGGGTACCTATTGCATTCACTTGCCATGTGCGGTCAGTGGTAAAGATTATCGATCGTTGGCATTGCCTTTTCAATTGAATTGTCTTCAATCTCATTGCCAGTGAGCAAGCATGTCGTAGCTTTTTACGGCCATCTTTATCTGACTATCTCGCTCACTCACTCACTCTCTCGCTCACTCTCTCACTCACTCGCTGTGCGTGCCTCGATGTGTGTCTGTTTGTCCTGTCTTGTCCTGGGCAGGTCCTGACTTTGCTTTGTTTGCGTTTTTTGTTTCCCCTCGTTTCTGGTTCCTTGTGCATTCTACTTCTTCTACTCGGGGTGCCTCAACACTTGCTCAACGAAATTTAATAAGCAAAGGACATGTTTGGTGTCGTCCTCGTTCCGTCCCAGCTCCGCCTTCCTCCTCCTTCCTGTGCCCAATCATCGCCGTGCATTGCGTGTAAGACGTCCATCAGCTGAAGCAGCCGGCTCATTAAACTTGTTTTTCCTGCTCCCAATCGACTCCCTTCTAGTTCTTCTTCTTCTACTCGACTTTAAAGCCAAGCCAGCATGTCCTCAGCTTATTGATTTTTCCCTCACACACAATCTCACACACATTTCTATACTTATATACTATATTCCTTTTCCTTCTTCGTTTTAGGCCAAAATTGCATCGTCTGAGCCAAAAGCTTCAGTTTGGTAATTAAAAGTGCAATTGCTTCGTACGATTTTCCTTTTGCAACCCAAAATTTATCTTTGAATTCCTGCACTCAATTCCGAATTTATGGATTAACAATTTGCCATAGAAGTCTCTTCCATTTCGATTTTCGTATTTGTGTCAGGCATATATTGACAGCTCAGTTTAGTTCTTTTTTTTTTGGAAATAATTTGAGAACGACAGTTAGGTTATTTATGCTAGTTTATGCTAGTGTATGAAATTTAAATTTCCATATAACCAATTCTGTCTGTATGAACGCCTAGATCTCGGAGTTTTCATATGCTAGAGACTTCAAATTTGGTAACAGCATTTGTGCATATTGCAGTGACATTAGGAATATTTCAATCTTTGGCCACGCCCACTTTTGGCCCTAATAAATCGTAAACAAAATTAAGAAATTATATTACAGGCGTCATATTAAACATAGAATATTTATTTTTGGTATATAGAATAACTGGCATTAGCTTTATGATCTCTTAAAATTTCATAAGGATTGTATAGGAATTATAAAAGTTATAAATACTTTTCAAAGGCGAAACTTGCCTGTTTATTATTAACAGCTTTCTTTGCTATAATCTACTAATTATCTCACACAAATTATTTATAAATAGTCGTGTTAAACATATCAATAAAATAATGAATTAAGTCGAGTCTAGATTCATGTATAATTGAGTTGAGTTGAGTCGCTTTGCTCGGGGATCAGCTACCATATAGTAAATACTATATAGACAGACTGTTGCCAGTAGTTAAAATTGAAGCAAATTGCAAATAGCAAATTGAATCTAACCAATTCAGGCAAGAAGAAGGCCCTAACCTAGGCTCTCTCTCTCTCTCTCTCTCTCTCTAGGCAAGTGCTAAGCTTGGCCAATTTAATAAGCTACGAAGGGCTGCGCCATAACGCAAATGTCACAAGTGCCACGACACACACACAGACATAAAACTGACAGCTATTGCCAGGCAGGGTGTATATATATATATAATATATATACATATATATATATATATCTATGTATATGCGCTTCTGTGTGAGTTTGTCATAATTTCACGTCCATTGTCAGCATTTATTCAGCGAGTGCGAGGAGGAGTACGAGAAGAAGTACGAGGAGGAGTACCAGGAGGAGTACGAGGCCAAGAGGAGAGCTTTATCCTGACGCCGGCGAAGTCTGCTCACATTTTGCTTGGGCTTTATTGTTGTTCCTGTTGTTATTGTTGTTGTTTTATTATTGTTGTTGTTGTTGTTGCCCCTACTCGGCGTAATTATTTGTTTTGGCTTGCTGGGTTCATTTACTCCCAAGCAAAAAGGAGAAAAAAAAAAATAAAACACACACGAAATAAAAGAAAAACCCCTAAAGAAGCGACACACGCACACACACACACACACACAGGCAGCACTCACACACACACACACACTCACAGATAGAAATCTGCATGTGTGGCAAGGGTTTTCCTGTGTGGCATGCCCCACATGTGTCACCCAGTGTCGCCTTGTGTCGCCCTGTGTCGCCCTGTGTTTGGTTTTGTTTGTTTGTTTGCGCACATGTGTTTTAATTTTTGTTTTGTTTGTTGTTTTTAACAGCAGCAGCAGCAGCAGAGGCAGCAGCAGCAACAACAACAACAACAATAAAAACTGTTACACTTTGCTCACGTTGTCCTCGTCGTCTCATATTGTCTTTTGCGTGGGCTCAAACAATTACAAATTATGGCTCACACGACGCGCCCCTCCCTGTCCCCTTCCTCAGCACTTCCCTCAACCGTTTGGCCCGTTTCGCCCGTTTCGGGTTACCTTTTTTAATTGTTTTTACCCCCGTCGTGTGTGTCGCTCTTTGTTGTTTTTTAGTGTGCCGAAGGTTTTAAAGTGCAACAGCAGCAGCAGGTCAAAGTTGAAAGCCTCCTTCGGTGCCTACTTGAGGCAGAAGTAAGCCTATTGTACTTAGTCCTGCTAGACGTGGGAAGGGGGGAGGAGTATCAGGGGTGTATAATTACTAGTACTTGTGTGCGGAAAATTAACGCAACTTATTGCTGGAAAGTGTGGGATATATTGGGTTTATGTAGGTTAGAATAAGGTAAAGAACCACTTAGATAATTAAGTAAATTAACCATCTCTATTTAATGTTACATTTAAGTCTCTTATACATAGTTGTAGTTCCATTGTACTTTTAACAGAGGAAGAATTTACATCCCTAGAAAATCGATCAAATATGCATATTTTACACATTTTGTCTCCGAATTCGCTGGGGATTCGATTTTTATGCTAGTTTTGAATATCATACTTCATTTTAAGCAAAAAATCAAAATGAAATTTTTTGAAAAAATTTCTAAATTTTTACAAGGGGGTTGCATGGAAAATTTCGAAAAAATCGAGGTTCTTAAATCGAGAATATTGAAATGCAGAATCAATAAAGGCCCAATACCGTGATCAAAAAGTCATATCCCAGTGAAAACAAATGATTTTTGGAAAAGTTATGAGAGAAAAACGATCAAAAAATTTCAGTTTTCACAAATAGCGATGTGAAAGAAGAATGACAACCCTGCAAAATCAATAAAACATGCATATTTTACGCATTTTGTGTCCGAATTAGCTGCGGATTCGATTTTTATGCTAGTTTTAAATATTCTAATCCATTTTAAGCAAAAAATCAAAATACAATTTTTTGAAAAATTTTCGAAATTTTTGCAAGGGGGTTGCATGGAAAAAAATGCAAAAATATCAAAGTTGCTAAATCGAGAATATTGAAATGCAGAATCAACTTAGGCCCAATACCGTGATCAATAAGTCATTTCCGAGTGAAAACAAATGATTTTTGGAAAAGTTATGAGTGATTGAAGCCAAAAAAAAAACCTGAAAACCCTGAAAATCAGTGATACTTATAGAGCCTATAATATGCAAAAATACAAGCCTTCAAGAGTATTTATCAAAAAATATAAATAATACTACCTAATACATACCAAATAAATTCTGGATAACATACAAATTGATAATATTAAGAGAAATACCATGATCTAAAACAATCGAATCGTAAAGAAACTCAGGATATCAACGCGTAATGAAGACATTTAACGCGAAGAAGACATTTAATTAAAGTTGACTTATTTATGCAACAAAGCGTAAAGGAAATTTATTATATCATCAGTGAACCCACGCGAAATTGTCACTCTGCTTTCGTTTCTCGGAACCCAACCAAATTGACGTGCGAAGAAGAGGAAAAGAAAAGGAAATAAAAGAAAAAAAGAGAGAGAAAAGAAAAAGAAACCGTTTGATTTGCGCTCTGTTACAATGAACTTTTCACCTTTGTGCCGTTGTTTATGTGTGTGAGTTTCTCTGTGTGTGTAATTCGGTAAAAATGAAAACTGTGTCGAGTTCATAGATATATCTAGTATATATGTAGAAGACATGGACTGTTAGGGGGGAGGGCGTGTTTTGGGGTTCTCTCTTTAGTTAGCAAAGCGTTTATTTCACAGATTTATTTGCCTATTTCTGTGCGCGGAACGTGACGAAAAGCGTTTTTCCTATGTGTGACAAATACATAAAAGAAAAAAAAAAAATGCCCGGCAGCCAGAATTTGTGTATCTATATAATATAATATATATATGTATGTATTTATGCGTATATATATGTCAAGTCAGTTCGGGTTTAAATCTCTATGCAAAAATGCCTTTGCCTTCGCTTCTCTTTGACAATTCGAATCTGTAGCTGTTTTTTTTTCCTGTTTGTTGTTGTCGGTGTCAAGCAAATATTTTGGGAACCTTTTTTATTACATTTAAATAATTTGATTGCAAGTGGCAATGGGGTCCGGTCGGGAGAGCAGGGTAACCGTTTAAACTTGCCCCTATTCGAAGCCCTTTTTACATTATTATTTTTTGCTACAGTTTTCAATTCAATTTAATTCACTCTCGCTCTCTCTCTGTCTCTCTCTATATATCTCTCCCTGTCTGTCTGTATTGCCATCTCATTTCAGTCAGCGCGTGTGTGGGCGTCTGAGATACTTTTTTATTTAATTTTCCCCTCTCTCTCTCTCTCTTTCCCTCTCTCGTCTCTCGCCTTGCACTCAGTTTTATTTCTTGCAGCATAAAAATTTATTATCATAATAAGCAGGCGAGCCCAAAGGAACTTTTTCTTATTTTTTGTCTGGGATGGGGAGCCATATGAGAAATACTTCTGTGTATAAGGTATAGATTGTTGTTGTTGCTCTTTTTCTTATATTTTGTTTTTGTTTTTTCTTGTCTGTGCTGCAACCCTCGAATGTTTTTTACGAGTGTTTTGATGGAAATTCGATATTTGCAACACGTATTGAATTTTGATCAGTTGCCTAGTAAGTAATATGGCTCAATACACGCACACATACGCGTATACACACTGACACAGATACATGCTTGTGGGGGCTAAAGCAATAGATACAGATACAGATACATTTAGTTAGTGCGTTTCGTGTTCTTGGATTGATTTAAAGTGCGAGGCGAATGCGGATATAACGCAGCTGATTCGTATCGTGCAGGCAATTAAGAAATTGTTAAATGAATTTTACGAAAAATACCCATTTCCCAGTGGCGCCCCCTCGGGCCCCAGCGCCCCTGTCTCTCTCTCTCTCTTTCTCTCTGCTGTCATTTGTATCTAGATACGCATGGAGAGTTGCAGAGCGTGTGTGTGTTTGTGTGTGTGTGTGTGTGGGTTGTTTCTTTGTAGGTTTTGTAATTCTATTAGTTGCAAGTTGTAGTGTGGCACACACACACACACACAGGCACACACACACGCACACACACAAAGCTTTTGACGCAAACAACCAGCGACAACCTCAATGAAAGCAAATTAAAAAAGTTTTGCCCTGCCAATCGCAGAGGAATGAGGAAAGAGGGGAGGGAGGGTAGTGCAGGAGCGAGGGAGGGTGCTGAGTTAGTGATGGTGATGAGCCAACACGGGGCAGGGGAAGGGCAACAAACAAATGGAAGCGTCCGTTTTGGCCCCTTTTTAAAAACGCTTTTCGCTTTTGGCATGTTAACCGAAATTAAGTGTGCTCTGAGAGGGAAAGAGAAAGAAATGGAGAAAGAGAGAGAGAGAGAGATGAGAGAGAAAGTGGCACTAGAAAAGGGAAAATACCACGTGGTCTATTCCTCATTTAACGCTGCTCTAATTTAATTTATTACACAGGATTTTGTAAGTTGAAAAATGTTGTAAAATTTAGGAAATACCATATACCATTTTATAAGGTTTTGACTATACGAAAGCATGTATCTTTTATGTATAAATAACTGCAAAATATAATATAAAATATAAATAATAATGCAGCTCATGATAATAATTGTTGACACCAAACTCTGTAAGTTCTAGCTTTAGAATATTGCTTGCAATGCGAATTTAAATGATTCAAGAAGGCGTGGCTGAATTTGAAAAATGTCTTAAGCTACATGCAGTTCTTATACATATTGCCCATAAATTTGATAGCTCTAGCTCTTCTGGTCTCTGAGTTATAGATGTTCATACAGACAAACAGTTAAAGAGACGCAGGGTAAGCAGCTAGACTGTCATACAGGCAGACAGACGGATAGGCAGCGAGACAGACAGCTGGATAGACATGGCTATAGCCTATAGGGCAGGCAACTATACACAGAATCCATGGCCTAAAAAGCCTCGACATATTTACCTTTTAGAGAAATGCCTTGCGACAGGTGTTGAGGCATTGCAACTTATACGACGCACTCCTCCTGCTCCTGCTGCTGCTCCAGCTCCTACTCCTGCTCCATTCTGGCAACTCCTACTTGAAGGTCGCCAAGTTGTTGCTGTTCGCAGCTCGCCGGGACACTTCACGGGGAGCAGCTCCAACTGTGCCTGGGCCTGCAACTCAGCCTGGGCCTGGGCCTAGGCTTACTCAGCGCCTTTTCTTGCCTGCTCGCAGCACTTTGCTGGCACTCGAGGCCTGAGCTGAGCTTGGCATAAATGCCAGAAACGTCATAGAAATGTGCGCAGTGTAGAATAGAGTGTGTGTGTGTGTCTCTCTCTGTGTGTGTGTGTGTGTTTGCTACCCTTCAATTTGATGCACAGACATGCCGTCATTTAGGCAGACAAACACTCCGCAAAACTGACGCAGAGAGAGAGAGAGAGAGGGAGGGAGAGAGAGAGCAACAAGATTGACGGGGCAAACGCTGTGAAAACTATGCAGAGGCTGCTGTGGCTGTTCAGGGGCGTAGTGCGCGGGGTTTTGGCGCATTTGTATTTCGGTTTTATACACAACTTGATTTTATATATAGAGAGAAATACACACAACGAGAACACAACGACAAAAAAATGATTTATCACTCTCTCTCTCTCACTCGCTCTCTGCTCAGTTGACTTTGACAGGCCGCCGACTGTGAGCCACGCCTCTGGTAACACAGAGGGGCAGAATGGGGAGGGGATTACAAAAAAGAGCAACTCATGTGCATGATGAATTAAATTAGCAGCAAAACAAAAAGGAACCACAGTCGAAGCGAGGCAAACCAAACCATATCAACATCATATTACACTATGGTACCATACCATACCCAAATATCATAAAAGTCGTGGAGTTTTATAGTTTTTAAAAAAGGTTTTTCATTTCATTTTTTGCATTGTTCGCTTGCGAAACAGAAAAATATCTTTGTTGTCGTCATACATATGCATGTGTGTGTGTGTGTGTAAGTGTATATATAATATATATATATCAGTATATAAATAGTTATTCACAAGAATTATCGAGAATTATAGAGTACACATTATGGTATATGTGGGATAGTGGCATTATAAATAAAGCTTATATCGTACAAAATAAAAATAAATAACAGTTTTGGGCTTTCATACTGGTACAAGTGTTTATCCATCTCCTCATCTTCTCTTCTTTCTCTTACTCCTTTCTTTCATTTCTAGCTCTCTCTATCTATATAGTTGTTCTCTATAGCTTTAGGTTTTTTTCTAAAATTTATGACGAGTAGGCGAGTTTGATGATCCAAAAAATTACACAATTATTTTGTAAATGCGCTCGAGTGTGTGTGAGTGTGTGTGTGTGTATTGTAATTGCTATAGGCAGTTCTTGTGTGTGTGTGTGTGTGTGTCGCGTATATATATATATATATAAAGTGGTATCTTGTATAGTTTATAATATCAGTTTTTTAGTATTTTCGCTTTTGTTTTTTCTTTCATTTTTACAGTCACACATATAGATAGATTCAGAATTCTTCTTCTTATATATATATATATATATATATTCGAAATTTATGTGGTAACCCCAGCTATTACATTTATCTTTAACTTTAATCTTTATCAGTATATATTATAGTTATAGTATTATTATTATTACAATATTTTGGTAAGCGTAAGTGTTTAAAATGAGCTTTACTGCAGTAGTTTTAGTATTAATTTCTCTGAAATACTATTTATCGTCTTTTGCTTTCTTTCTCTTTCGCTTTCTTACTCTTTACTCCTTTGCTAGCTACCATTATCTGTTCCTCTGTGTGTGTGTTTGAGTGTGATTATTGAATTAATTGTAGGAGACTACGTATATGCAGTGGCGTTTTCTTATAACTAGAGATATATATATATAACTATTTTAGGCATATCAAGTGTTCTTTCTCTTTATATACAAGAAGTTTTGAGAGCAGCGTAACGAGAGAGAGAGAGAGAAAGGGGGAGGCAGAAACCTTAGGAAAATAATACTCTATATAAGATAAATTTTAGCTGCCTTTGTGCTATACTAAATATTAAAGTAAACACTGAGTCTGTCAAATATAAATATATTCCCATTTTTCACCCAAAATATCTTTAGAAATATGTAGAAAATATTCTTCAAAAATTCATAGAGTAATTTCCCCGAAATTCTTTTGTATACCTCTAATATGCTATAAATGTCAGCTATATATCTTGAGTTGATTTTCAGTTGTTTCCTTTCTGTGCACTCCACAGGTGCCAAAGAATCTCAGCGAAATGTAAGTGGGAAATCTTTGGAAAATCTCAGTGAAAAGTTCACTGCAGCTTTGAGGTTCATAAATCTTGGGGCTATTCTTCTTCTTGTTGTTGTTGTTGTTGTTATGTTTCGGTTGTGAACTGATTAAAAGCATATTAAAAAGTTAACATTGCAATGCACTAAACGCATTTTCAGAGCGAGCAGGGAAAATGAAAATGAATCGAGGAAAATGCCACAAGAGAGACAAAGTTCTCGCTCGCTTTTGCCTCTCTCTCTCGCATCTCTCTCTCTCTCGCTTCCCAACTTTGTGCAGCACAAAACTTTGCAGCTTGACAGGGTGCCCCCTGCTCGCTGTCTCCCCCCCCCCCTCGCTTTGTTTGTCTCACTCAGGCCATGGTTTGCCCTAGACTTGCTACACAAACACACACACACACACACAGAGACACACACGCGCATAGGAAATGCCACTGCAATTGTATCTTGTATCTCTGGGATGCAGCTGTAGCTGTGTGTGTATCTGTGTGTGTGTGTCTGCCTGTGTGTGTGTGTTTAATGTACTTGGATTTATGCTTGTGGAGCGCACTAAAATGACTTTACACTGGGTAAACAAAATATTTGTTACGCTGCGCGCACTTCCTGCAGCACAGGGCCGCAGTGCGGGTACGAAATGGGGGCCCAAAAAAGACGGGGCGAACCCTGCTCACTCTCTCTCTCTCTCTCTCTGTCTCTCTCGCTGCCCTCTCTTTCTTAATTTAACTCGCACATATTTTAGCAATTAAAATGATGCACAGGAACCAGTCCCTAAAGAAATCACTGTCACTCTAACCCGTTGCAGGAGTAGAGTCCATCTGCAGCTCCAGCTCCAGCTCCTCCTGCTCCTCCTCCTCCTCCTGCTGCTGCTGCTCTGTCTCTGCCTCTCTCCCGCCTGCTCTATACCAGATACGCCTGCACATGCGGTCCCTGCTGCTGCCCGGACACACTCGCCTGCTGCTGCTGCTGCTGAGGATTCGCCTTGATCACGTTGGGATTCAGTTTGCCCGCTGCATGTGCCTGTCCCTGCTGCTTGGGCTGCGGCCTCCAGGTTTGTGCACGCTGCGCCATTTCGCCAGCAGCCGCTGCCGCCGCCGCCGCTTGTGCCGCTCCTGGTGGCGGCATCATTAGCATGTGCTGCTCATTGTCCAGCGTGGAGTAGTCCGAATCGATGCTGGAGTAGATGTGCTCCGAGGGCGGACGCATGCCATGATGCTGGTAATACTGTGCGTGCAGATGATGCGATCCAGCTGCAGTTGCTCCTCCTGCTCCTGCCTCGCCACGTCGCTGTGGCCTGGGACTAGGCGTAGCTGTAGTCGCCGTCGAGTAGTTCTGCTCCACTCCACCTCCGGCAGCAGCAGCAGCACCCACAGCCACGCCCACAGCCTGCTGGCCAGCTGCCTCCGCGGGACCGCAGTAGGCAGGCGGCGGTGCCTGCCGGTAGAGCAGACCCGGACTGGCTGGCTGCTTGATGCGCTCATGGTTGTGATCCAACGTATAGTTGTTGCCCCTGTACGTGGGGTAATCCACGGGCAGCGCATAGCGCAGCTTCTCCCAGAAGTGACGATCGCTGCGCCGGATGCGATGCACCGCCGATGTCTTCAGATACGGCAGCAACTCGATGTCGCTCTCCGCTTCGAAGGCCACCTCCGGCTCCTCGATGATGACCAGCTTCTGTGGCCGGCCACGCAGTGCATCGTGCACGGATCGACGGAGCTCGCAGCGTGACCATTCCGTTTGCAGGAAGTTGCGGGTCAGCAGAATCACCACACGCCGTGACACGCGACTCGCCTCCAGCAGCTGATAGTGGGTGGCATCGTGGGCCAAGTCACGATGCTGCAGGCAGACACGCAGTGCCGGTCTGCCCGTCTCCAGTTCCCCTGCCAGATGCTGGCAAACGAATTCCGAATCCTTGGCGGAGTGCAGTAGCAACGCATCGTAGAGCTTCTCCGACTCCTCGCAGCGTGGTCCAAACACACGCACTCCATAGTGCGCGAAGAGCCAAATGCGCAAAGATTCACGGAACACAAAGACAATGATGACCACCACCAGCAGGAAGAGCAGAGCGAGGGCAGCAGCCAGCAGGGGTATATAGGATTCGGGGATGCCATGTTGCAGCATGGAACCACCGGAGTAGTAATCTGTGCAGGCAGCGCCAGTGGAATTGAAGTCCAATTCACGACGTTCCGCCTCACCCGAGGAGCTGCTCAGCTCGTAGGCTCCTCCTCCAGTCCCTGCTCCTCCCGGCGTGGCCATGCAGTAGATATCCTGCGCATCCTGCACAATCAGCGCATTGTCCGCCACATACGAGGTTAGCGCCTGCAGGAACTGACAGCGGCAACTCCAGCGATTCCTGCCCAGCGATATGGCACGCAATCGCTGGCCAAAGTGTGTGGCATGGAGTTGCCAGATGGGCAGAGTGACCAGACGATTGCCATCGAGACGCAGCAACTCCAGTGCGACCAGCGGCGCCAGTGTTCCATTCTCAATCCGCTCCAGCTGATTGTTCTGCAGATAAAGCTCACGCAGTGCCGACAACTGCTCGAATTCGTAACCCTGCAGCGTTTGCAATCGATTATCGGAGAGTTGCAGCAATTGCAGCGTTGCCAGACTGGCGAAAGTGCGATTCTGTATGGCAGCAACCTGTGATCCATTCACATACAGCGCCTTCAGATTCTTGCGTCCAATGAATGCATGATTTTTCAACACTGGAAAATTATTGCCATCCAGATAGACAATGCTCGAATCCATGGGCACACGACGTGGCAACTCCATGGTCAGTTGATTGCCACAATCCACCACATTGGTGGACCAGATCTGGTCATGATAACAGGTACAATTGGTGGGGCAAGTCATCTCACAGTCGCAGGCATCGAAGTCACAGCAATGACAGAGGGCAAAGCAATGGGATTCATAGCGACAGAGGAAATCCTGTGGACGCAGGGTACTCAGTGGACGCACTGCAGCACCACGAGCATGTGGCATGACACACTCAATGTTGGGCATATCCATAACACGAGGATGTTGCCGCGTCGTCAAGTTATTGATGCGTTGCAGCCAATCCATGGTGCAGTCACATTCGAAGGGATTGCCACCCAAATAGAACTCTGGCAACGCTTTGGGTGCTGCCACCGGGGCAATGCGCAGCTGTTGCAACTGTAACTTGGTCAATTGATTCGCATAGAGATCCACCCTAGCCAGATTCGCCTTATCCACAAACGCATTGGGCAACACATTCCCAATCAGATTGTTATTGATGAAGAGCAGCTCGATGGTGTTCGGAATCGACATGGGACCGATCTCTGTGATGCGATTGTGGCTGGCGTCGAGGGTCTTCACACGTATCTCCTCCTGCAGCTTATAGTAGTTACCCAGTGCCTCGATGTAGTTGCCATGTATGTCCAACCACTTGAGATTCGAGGGAATGAAGGCATAATCGAACCACACCAGATGATTCTCCGACAGATTCAGCCAGAGCAGGGAGACCAACGTGGCGAATACTCCATTGATGTCGGAGAGGAAGTTACGATCCAAGCGTATCGCTTCCAGTTCGTAGTTCTTATCGAAGGCCCCGCGCTCGATGCTCTGGATGCGATTCTTCGCAAGATTCAGTACACTCAACCGGGGTAGATCTCCAAACATGCCCACCGTGATGTTCCCTATCTGATTATCGATCAACCGCAGCCCCGTCAACTGATGCAGGTTCTTGAAACTCTGATTATCGAAGGTACGTATCTGATTCTCTCCCAGATCCAGGGTGCGCAACATGGCCAAGTCTTGCAGGGCACGAGGTACCTCATTCAGCTGATTCGAACTCAAGTCCAGCTCCTTCAGATCGGAGCAGTTCTTGAAGACGGCGGGTTCCACCACGCTGATCAGGTTGTTATTCAACGTCAGCTTGGAGAGCACATACAACCCGTTGAAGAGCTTATCGTCCAGGGTATGCAAACGATTCTCGGCCAGATTGAGCGTATGCAGATTATACAGCGGCAAAAAGGCATTATCCTCGATGTGACCAATGGAATTGTTACGCAGATTGAGGATCTGCAGGAAGTACAGCTCCTTGAAGGTGCGATAATCGATGCGGGTGAGGGCGTTGTGTGCCAGATTCAGCACAATCAGTCGGATGAGGCCGGCGAACGTGGTGTTATCGACATGATTGGAGGTCAGCTGATTCCCTGAGAGATCCACAACGAGCAGTTGCTCCAGGCGATGGAACAGACCCTTGGGCAACTCATACAACTCGTTGTTTTGCAGATGAATCTCACGCAGTTCCTTGCTGCCCGCAAAGAGACCCTCCGGCAGAGTCTCCAGGTGATTGTTACTCAGATTCACTATGCGCAACGAAGCTAGACCCGCCAGTGCCTCACCCGAGAGTTCCGAGATGTTGTTGTGCTGCAGCTGCAATTGCTGCAGACGCCGCAGCCGGGAGATGCCCCAACTCTCTGTGATGGATCTCAACTCATTGTGGCTGGCATCGAGCAACTGCAGCTCACTGCCCGAACCATTACCCAAGCCACTGCAATTCATGTCCGCGAATCCCAACTGCTCTGCGGTGCGTATTCTATTCCTGGTCAGATTCAAGGTCTGCAGATTGCCCACGGGACAGAGGAAACCCCCAGGCAGGGCACGCAGATTATTCTCGCTCAGATCCAGCTCGGTCAACTGCTTCAGCCCGTTCAACGAGTCCGGATACAACTCCAGCGTCTTGGCTGGACCCCACTCAGCATTGCGTGTGCTCAGCCTGAGACTCTTCAGCGTGCTCAGCCCCTCGAATGCGTTGTTGGGCAACTGCAGCAGCTTGCACGACTCCACGCGCAGCGTCTCCAGCGTCTGGAGGCGTGCAAAAACCGCCTGCGGCAACGTGGACTCAAAGAGATAGAGATCACTGCAGTGTATGGTCAGCTGGCTGCTGCCATCGGCACCCTGTAGATCCAGGCCCGGTTGACGCTCCATGAGGCGCAGGGCGCAGTGCACTGCGCTGGTTCCGTTGTATGTCCAACTGCATTGATTGACGGGGCCGCTGTGCGCTGGGGCGGGCGGTGAGGGCGGTCCTAACGCTGGGCCTGCGTTGGGCGCCAACATGGAGCTGTAATCGCTGCTGGATCGACCCAACATGGCAGCACTGGCAGCGCTGCTCTCCGACTGCGATGCCAGCGACGACGACGACGACGACGACGATGATGGCAACTGCGCGGACGACTGCAACTGCGACAGCGACTGCGACTGCGATGAGTGACAGCAGAAGGCGCTGAGGAGCAGCAGCAGCAGCAGCGGCGCCAGCGGCAGCTCAAGCCGCAGCTGCATCTCGCAAATCTCGCTTGATTTTGTATGGAAATAATTTCCACTTGGGTTTTCCCCCAACTTGTATTGTCACACGCGCGTTTTCCCCCAAACAATTTTCAGTTGTCGCACATTTTCATTAGCTTTGCGTTGTTTTCTTTTCGTTTTTCTTCGTTTTCGCGCACTTTGCTTTTCACTTATTTTTCTCACTGCACTTGAATTTTCAAATTGTAAATTTTCATCACTTTGGTTTTTCTTGCTTGCTATATTTTCGCTCGCTCTCGCTCTCTCTCTCTCTCTTTCGCTCTGTGTATTTCTCTTTCTTGCGTTTGTGTTTTATTAATTTGTTGGAAAATAGCGCGTACCCCACACGTCCGAACCGTACGGCGCTCGCACTCGAACTGATTTGCTGCTTGGCGCAGTCGGCGGCTTGTCGCTTGTCTAATGCCGTCGCTGCTGCTGCCACCGCTGCCAACGGCAAAGCATGCGAGCAGCAGCAGCGACAGCGAGAGAGCGTAAACGAGTGAGTGAGAGAGAGAAAGAGCGCGCACGAGAAGGCACGAAGGCGGCGCATGTGCTCGGCTTGTTTCGCACACGCTGAGCGCGCTCTCTCGTTTGCCGTCGGTTAGTTACATTTCTTGCCAACGCATGGCCAACTGGCGCTAGTGTGCCGCTGAGAGCGTAAGGGAGAGAGTGAGAGAGCGCAAGCGAGAGAGCGTGCCAGCAATTGAGTGCAAGTTTGAGTGATTTCTGTGTTTTTATTTAAATGTGTTAAATATGCAGCAAATAATGTGCATAAATATGGCATAAATTATATTAAATATTTAAAATTATTTACAAATTAATTTATAGTTAAATAAGTATTAAATAGTATTTATAACTGATATATTACAGCTGCCTGCCTGCTCTTGCACTCAATGTCACTCAGCACTCGCTCAACTGCAGCTTTGTTATTGTTATTGTTGCAGCGACAGCGACAGCGACAGCGCAGCAGCGGCAACTGTAACGTCGCATCCGTCAGTTTTGTTTCCTATTGCCGCCAGGCTGCAGTTCTAATTGCTGCAGCTGCAGCTCGCTCTCCCTCTGCCGCTGCCTCTGCCGCTCACTCTGGCGTTGCCACGCAATTTTGTCAACGCCAAAAGATGTTTAACACATTGCCAGACATGGCGTGCGCGTATTAACACACGCTCTCACACACACACACTCACACGCACACTCACACTCGCACTCTCTTCTATTTATAGCCTGCAGTTTGTTTATGGCAGGCTTAGCTCATTTGCCCCTCCCCCCCTCTCTCTCTCACGCTTTCAAGTGCCTTTTCGCTCTGTTATTGTTGCATTTTAAGGTTAAGGCCGGCCAGCTGGAGCAGCGGCAGTTCAAGTGGCAACTCTGCTCTAAAAACTGTATTTATTATTTACCGATGCGTATGCAGTACCCTCCCCTCCCCCGCCACTCGCTTTCACACCTCCTCCCCTCTCCGTTCTTTCGTTTGCAGCAAGTTTCTCTAATGCATTTATTATTCATGCCAACTTTTTCATTAACTGGCAACGTCGCCCACACATGACCGGAAGATGCTTGCGGTGCTCTCCCTCTCCCCCTCTCTCTCCCTCTCACACACACGTGTGGCCATTTCTAGTCCTTGCCAGTCGTCAGCGGCAACAAATCTACAAAGCCAAAGCGAAATTGCCAAAGGTGCAGAAGAAGTGTGTGAAAGGGAAGAAAGGGGGGAGGGAGGGAGAGGAAGAGGCAGTCTAAGCAAGGCAGGCAGACAGACAGGAAGAGAGAGAGAGAGCGACGCAGAGGGAGTGCGCTGCTGCCCGCTAACCTCGAAGCGAGCAACGTCTGTAACTAAGTTAGTGCAGCCTCCCTTGCCCTACATGTCCCTCTCCTCTCCTGCCCCTCCCTCCTCCTGCCATCAACTCCGCACAGCAAGTCCCAACACATTCGCATTGTTTTTTTTTTTCGGGCTGCAGCTAAGGTGTCGGAAACTTGTTCAACTTGTTTCCATTTTACTATGTTCTCCCCGCCAGTCTCTCTCCCTCTCTCTCTCTCTCCCTCTCTCTCTCTCTCTCTTTCTCTCTGTGTGTGCGTGCCATAAAAATAGCAACAAGGCATCAGGCTACCTCACATGCGCCCAAGGAAACTGCCGCTGCCGCTGCTGCCCGTCTCTATTTAGAGGCATCTTCACATCTTCGCATCTCCGCATCTTCATCGCCCACAGGACAATTTTCCGATCATCGTAAAAATTTGACGCAAATTATGCCGTCACAACAAGTTGAAGCTGCAGCGAACTATCCTACCCATACCCAAATCCAAACCGAGACAAGTTGCCGACCCAAGCGAACCATGATGAAATCTTCCAGTTTGGGTTTTTTTCAACGCTGCTAGAAACTGCGGAATACAAAAACTTAATTTACTTCCGTGTTTATCATGGGAACGTTTTGAAATTTACCAGATAAGTGCATCTACTATATAACTATATGTTTGTGGAAGCAGAAAGTCAAAACCCTATTAAACTCCTAAATAATCGAAAATTATCGAATTCCACAGATTTTTGGTGTGAAAATTAAAATTTTAAATATAATACAGTAGCATATATTTATTGAAACTCTGATGCCAAATTTGATGCCTCTATCTTTTATAATAGCAGAGAACTCGAGGAATTTCAATAATCAAAGAACGAAAACAAGTATTTTCAATTGTTTAATATTTATTAAATAGATAATTCAAATCTACTCAATTCTTCCAATTTTCCAAACAATTTCTACATATAAATTTGAGTTTGAAACTAATTTCTAATTTTAATTTCAACCAACCTTATCTCTGCTACCCTATGCTTCCCGAGAGATCTGACTATAAATATGAAAACAAGATTAGCAACAACAAGAACAACCAGAGATGTTATGAGTAAGTGTGTTTTTTATTATGATGACAACGACCTCTTGCTCAAGTGGGACTACGCGTTCTTATCGCTCTCAACGTAGAAAGAAGGAGAGAGATAGAGTGAGAGAGAGAGAGAGATCTTGGGGCGTCTGAAGACTCCGAGAACTATCTGCCTGTATTGCACAAAGAGTTCAAGGGTTATCTAGCCCTCAGTCCGCCCATTCAGCCAGATATGACGCTTCTCCTTAGTTCGTATTGTATTACAATCTATGTATATAGCGACTCTATGTCGCCTTGGATTGTGCGATAAATTACACGCTGCGTTCCCCGATCTGTTGATGTATGCCTGAATAATTAAAGAGCGTAGAATAGAGAGAGATAGAGAGAGAGAGAGGGGGGTCTCGAAATTGGCATATTTGGGACTTGGGGTCGTTGCGATAAGGAATTACTCATTAGAAAAAACCTCAAATAAAATTCTATTTGGTAATCCCCGCTCTAACTGAAACATAATAAAAGACAATTCTTATCAATATAATATTAAAACCGGAAAATCATTATTTTGGAATGAAACCATTCGGCTATTTAGTAGTCATATTCTGACCACCGATCAGTGAGGTTTTGTGTGCTCGATTAAAATGAACGAATTAATAATCTGGAACTTAGCTCTATGTCTGGCTATAGCTATACCACTGTCATTAGCTGAGGGCGATGGTAGGTTAAACATAAATATATAAGAGTATGTAAATATTTAAACTATGGAATACTTTCAAGAAGTTAAAGAAAGTGAAGGAATTCGAGAACTCTCTAGTCAGGACTGCGGCGTGTTTACAATTCATAAAGTATCCGGAGGCCATGAAGTCGGTCTATTTTCACGACCCTGGATGGCTCTTCTCGGATTTAAGGGAGATGGAGATATCCGTAGCCGCTTTTCATGCGGCGGCACTCTTATACACAAACGTATGTATAACCCCAAAAATGTGATTATCACCATGATCCACAAGAGATCTCTCGCTCTCTCTCTCCCTCTCTCTCTCTCTCTCTTTCAATTTCTTCCTATCAATAGGCTACGTACTGACCGCTGCACATTGTGTCGATCCAGATAAACCGTAAGTATCGCAGTTGTTATATATTTATACCATATAATTAATTAAATTCAAATAATATCTCAGATTGTTTGTTCGCTTGGGCGAGCATAAAATAAGCACGAGTGTAGACAGCCAATTTGCGAGAGGTCGCCGGAGAGTAGCGCCGCCTGTAGAAGATATTGACATAGAAAACATTTTCATACACGAGGAATATAGCTTAAGGAAGAAGTTCAATGACATTGCCTTAATAAAATTATTAAGAGACGTCGAGTTTCAGAGTGAGTATACTTTTGCGGAAATACTATCTGAATTATGACTAATAAGAACCTCAACAGTTCACATTAAACCTATCTGCTTACCATTCGATGCAGTACTACAGCATAATGTACTAGGAATCAAAAACTTTACGGTTACTGGCTGGGGTAAATTGCAAAACGGACAATTTTCAGATGTTCCCATGGAAGCAATTCTCCCTCAACAACCCCTTAGTGAATGTCGTGCGGCTCTCCATAAGAAAGTCGATTCAACTCAGTTGTGTGCAGGAGGTCAAGGCTTCGACTCGTGCTATGGCGATTCTGGAGGTCCTTTGGCAGACATACAGTACTATAAGGAGACACAGCGCTTCGTACAATATGGTATCGTAAGTTACGGTTTAAGGAATTGTGGTGATCAATATTCCGCAGGTGTTTACACAAATGTGAGTAGCTTTCTGCCTTGGATAGGCCACAAAGTAGCTACCACATAGGTACGATTTGGATTTCTCCAGAATCGAATCTAATCTACAAAAAAAAACTGCAAAATTAAATGTAAATCAAAAACTTATTCCGAAAAAATTCCCATAAAGAACTAAAATAAATAGACATTTTTGAGCAGAGACAGAGACGAGTTGTTGTTGGTGTTATGATGAGAGAGAGAGAGAGAGAGAGAGAGAGAGAGAGAGAGTTGTGGGTTGTGGCAGTCAAATTGAGCAACCATTAAGCACAGTGGGGCAAAGTATGAGAAATGGCAAGCACAAAATAACAAATTTGTAAATACTCTAAAACAAAATATCTTCATGCGCATTCAAACGAAGTGTGACTGCAAAAAGAGACGAACTTTACTTGGCGCAACTAGAATTCTCAACTGGTTCTAGCAGCGCGAGGATGAAAGCCGTCTTCGATTGCAGTAGGCGATGCATGCTGATGGTCGTAGTTTGCTTTTTTGTACAATAATTCCCAACTAGTTTTAACAGCTTGTTAGTAGGCTGCTCTTCTTTATGTGTTTGCTTAACTAAATGTCTTAAGACTTAGGAAGCATAAATCGCTTGGGTTGCTGGTTAATCTCTTACAAATTAATAAAATATTTTCACACGTTATTTTCAAGAATTCCCACTGTTCGATAATAATTAAGTTATTTTCTGATTACTTTTGTAATGTATTAGCTTGGCCACCTTCCGTTCTTCATCTTTTGCTGATCTAATGCCGCATTCCTTGGCTGCTAGTTAGACTAGTTAATGGCTCAATCTATGGAAACTGTTAGGATACGCATGTGTAATAGTTTAACTATCGCTGCAGCCCACTGTGCACAGTGGTCAACTGGCTGGCAAGTGTGAAGATTGTTGCAGTTGCTGTTGTTGGAGGCGCAGCTGAGGCTGTGGCTCTGGCTGTGGCTGTGACTGGGGCTGGGACTGGAGCTGCAGCTGAGGCTTGATATAAATTGCACAGCTGAGCAGGCAGCATAATCGCATGCAATTATGCCCCGCACACAATCGCAATCGGGCAAAGTTTGCGAAACTCGCCGAACAACAACTCAGCTGGAAATGCAACAGGAGCAGCAGAAGATGAAGAAGAAGCTGCAGCAGGAAGCTGGGAGCTGCGAGATGGGAGCTGAAGCTGGTGCCGGAGCTGGAGCTGGAGCTGGGAGACATGGCCAACAAGCCGGCACTAACAGGTGAGTGGGCCGGGCAGCAATGTGCGAGAGTTAAGAATCCATCGAGAGAAACGCCCCAGAACACAGCACAGCACAGCGCAGGCCCAGACACGGACAGACAGCACAATGCAAGGAGTGAAGCTGCAGTTGGTGCCTGCTCCCCCCCCCCTTGCCAACGCCCCTGCCTTAGTCTCTGCCTCTGTTTGTTGCACAATCTTGTCTAACTTTGTTTAGCCACCGGCCAGAGGCGTCGCAGCGCAGGGGGCTGGCGGGAGATTTCCTGTTGTTGCCAGTCTGTTGATTTTTGCCATCGTCCTTGTCTGATTTTTGAGGCCTAGCGAGCTGCTTCGCGCGACTTGTTTTCCTCCAACTTTGCTTAACTATATTCTGTTTTTCCCCAGCTTCCCCAGCTTCTCTCCTCTCCTCCTCTCCTCTCCTCTTTCTGCCTGGTTGCAATTTTGATCTATTGATGGGTTTTCTCCCTTCTGCTTCTTCCACTTGTTTTCCATTTCGCTTTGCTTTAGCAAATATTGCATTTTCCGTTTGCGTTTTCCAATTAAACTCGAACAAGTGCAGCTTTTTGTCTTTGACCACGCGCTGCTCCAACACCTCCTCCCCCCCTCGTACACTCCGCCCCTGCCTCTTCCACTTCGACATGGATTGTAGAACGCAGAACTCTTCTCTATCTCTGCGTCCAGGCCCTGCAGCTGACAAGCGAGTAAAATCACTTTTCCAAAAGGCAGAGACATCGATGCAAAAGAATTGGCAACTCTTTTGGGGCGTGGAAAACCCTTGAAAAGTTGCAGGAAACTTGAAAATATAAATGAATATAGTTGCATAAAGAGTAACAGCTGGCAAAGTTGGGAAAACCTAAAAAGAAAAGAGAATTAACTTGCAGTTTCCAATGAAAAAAGATTCCTCACACTTATCACACTGTATATAATCTCTGTAGTAAATACCGTGATTAATCTTTGGCATCTTTCCCAACACTATACAGTCTACATTTATCACATCCATCCGCCATTGATTACCAACCCATTCAGAGAATTATGCGACGCCTTCCCGAGAAAGTCAGTACAAAGTATAAGCAATAATTCCTGGAACATTTTATGTATGTAGGGGGCCCCCAAACGAGGAGTAAGAAAAAAAAAACACTAGCAATTACATACGACCCAAGAGTTGGGCCAATAAAACGCGGCAGCTGCTCGAAAACAGGCGCCTCTTTTGGCCAAGTTAAGAGGCGAAGGCAGAGGTAGAGCTCGTTGCGGATCAGCTACAGCTGAAGCGCACTTGAGCGAGTTTATGGCACTTTAAGAACCCTGTAAGTACATAAAACAAAGTTCTCTCTTTTCCCTCATTGGGTTCCGTCCCGTCCCGGTCCCGGTCTACTCTGGCTCTCGTCCGGCAATCAACGGGAGTGTGCCTTCAATTTGGACACGTGCAAGTCTCGAGTGAGTTTCGGGCTGCAATTTACAATTTACAATTTTCATTTAGTAGTCGAACGCCTTCTAGGAATCCTATCTAAACTAGTTTACGGTAACTAGAGCAGGAGAAGGAGAGACAGAGAGAGAGAGAGAGAGAGAGAGAGAGCGCGATCCAGTAATCGCAATCGTAGCGTGAATTTGTCATGCAAGACGTAGTAGATGAGTCGAGTGATAATTGTCTAGAATGCCGTGCACGTATTTGGCTCGTTAATTCCCCGAACTGCACAGCTAAAGAACTCTAACTCAAAAATCATATATATGTATATACACTTTGGAATAATAACCAAAAAAAAAAGAAAAGAAAAGAAGTAGAGAGAATAAGAAAATACCGAGACAATTAAAGCATATTTTTTTTCCGGGTAGAACGCCATGTGTAACCTTGGCTGCATTTTAATCATCAACGCGCTGCTTACTTCTTTTTTTCGTATACCCTGTAGTCAGGGAGATAAGTAAAGAGGGTTCTATATGTAGAACCTGCGTTTCTTATACATATATTCTGCCTCTTTCTAGTTCTTAAGCTAACTATCTTGCTTTATATATTATTTTATTTGCCTCTACTAAGCTATTACAGCATTTCCTTGTTTTTGAATATTATTATATAAGTTATAACTACCAAACTCTACATATAAATAGTTTTATATGTTATTTCTATATACTCAAAACTTCAGCTCAATATGTCAAGAAACAAAAAAGTTATGAAAGGTTTTCCACATCAACTTCTATGTGTTTTACACTTTACAGCGTGTCTCTTAGTCGCATACGCACTCTTCTCTCTCTCTCTCTCTCTCTTTCGCTCTCTGACGAATTTCAACGAGCTGCCTGCACGTGCTTTCCTACGAGCCACATCAATCAAAAATAATTTATATGAGAGCAGCCCGAACCAAAGTCCGAGGCGAAGACAAAGTCAAAGCTCGTGCTTGGACATCTGAGATAACGTTATGGTTATGGCTTATGGCTAGAGTCATGCCTAGCTTGGGAAGAACAGGCCCGAAGACATGTCGATAGTACCGATAGTACCGAGTGGAAAATGCATTTCGTGGCAACCTTTTTTTCTGTTTTGGGGGGGAGAGGAAAATTTCATTTAGATTTCTTCTATTTTCGTATGCAAGACGATTGCGCTTTTTATAATTTACGAGCTCGATTTGAGGTACAAGCTGTCCACAATTAATTGATTTATAGCAAGTCGAGCTGGAGCTGGACGTGTCAAGTTTTGTTTGGGGTTAAGTGATGGGGGAATTTTTGGGAAAACTCAGGAAATACAATAAATTTTAATATGCAGATTAAAAAGGTTTGAATATTAGAAAAGTACAATACGATTTCTTAAATATTTTCTATCTAAGTATTTAAGGAACTAAAAATCGTTTAGGAAGCTGCAAAGCCCTCTCTATATTACTGTAGACTCTTTGTATAAATTAGAACCCTGGCATATGATAATTTCTCGCCTCATTCAGTGTCTTTTATAGTACGCATAATAACAATAAAAGAATGTGAGATGAAGATAAGCGCATTTTGGACGCCTCAACACATGTCATCCGGTTCGGTTGAGTCTGTTCCGAAAAAGGGTTGGACTTAGCATGCTCTCTCTGGGTCTGGCAGACTCCTCTCGCTATGCACCTCTCTCAGTATTTTAATACTTTAGTATTTTAGTCTGTTTAATTCGGTTATCTTGCGGTTGCAGCGAGGAATATGGACAGCTGGCGAATCCATTGGGAGGGATTCGTCTTCGTATTTACAAAATATTTATGCCAAATGTCGGTCCATATACTCACATATATAGCTCGGTAATTAGATAGTCAAATAGCGGGCGAAAACCCGTATTCAACACGGGACAAAAATCAATAGAGCAGCCACCCTTGCGTAGGTAGGGGTTGCCCCGTGGAACTCGTGGAACTCACAAAAGATGTTCGCTGTGCGTCCATTAAATTTGTCACCCGCGGCTAAGCTAAATGTCAAATAGCACTCGCACACACACAGTTACACACACACACACACACACACACACACACACACACACACACACCCAGAGAGACACACGCACAACAATAACAGCATCAATTTGACACGTACAGGCGCTAATGATGGGAATGACCAGCCAACTGAGCGATCGAATCCCATCGAGCGACCGCTCAACATGCCCACAATTGAGCCTTAGACTTGCGACCTATAACCCCAACTCCTACCCCTCCCCTACTCTGCAGGATATCCTGTCGTTTTCCTGCTCGCACTCCTCCCCCTCTCTCTCTCTCTGTCTGAACTGCGATTTGGCATTCGAAGTTGAGTCGAATCGAAGTCGAGTCTTGACTGGCGACTGCCAATTTAATTCCCATTGACAAAATGCACAATTGCTTTTGGTACCACAGTCCCAGTATCCTTACCTCCTACCCTTCCCCGCCCTGCTCTATCCAGTTTGCCTTTTGTTCTCTTGTAATCTCTGCTGGTGACAGGCCGTCGCTGCTCGTCGCACACTTGCGATTAATTATTTTAGAAAATCGCTTGTAATAACAATAAATTTCTACAATTCACAAGATTTTTCTACTCTCTCTGCCCCTTCCTTCAAAGGACCCCCTGATAGAACCCTACCCCGCTGTCTGGCTAATTTCTTCATGGCAACAACTGTTAAATTTTACACGACATTCAAATATTTACTTCGGAAAAAAAAGTCAAAGGAAAACGAAACGATACGAAATGCAATCAATGCAAATGTTTAGATTACCCACTGTCGTCTCTCTTTCTCCCTCTCTTCCCGCTCTTCCCGCTTTTTCCCGCTTTTCCACTTTCCGGTACGGCGCTGTCAAGGTCCCAGACATGCAAAACCGAACCAACCACTTTCAATTTTGACGGCATATCGATTTAATAAATTTGCGTGCCTCCCCTCGCGACAATTTGATTGACAACCCACGTTCATCAGTCTGTCCGAGAGTCCATTCGTCCATCATTCAGTCAGTCAGTCAGTCAGTCAGTCATTCAGTTAGTCGTTTCACTCGATTGTCAGGCTCTTCCCGCGTCTGCTGCTGTTTACATACCGCGTGTGCTTGATTCGTGTTTGGGGGCTTTTCGACCCGGCTATGATACCCTTTGTTGGGGGGCGGGACGAAATTGGTTTAATTTTGTTACAAATGTCGCAAATGTCACTGGAAGCTTCCACTGTCGCAAATTGTTTGCCCACGATGTGTTGCGTTCTATTTGCTTTGGCATTGTATTCGGTTTTTTAGATCATGGATTTAAAAAAAAATCACAGACTATTGTGTTGAAGGGAATATAGAGACTTAATAGGCAGGGGGAGGTGTCGGTAACCCTATAAAGCAAATATATGCTTAATCAGCAACAGCCCCATTCAAATAGCTTGGCCTGCAGGCCAGTTTGTCTGTATGAACACCTATATCTCTGGAAGGAATAGAGCTACAGTCACCAAATTTCGGAACTATACTCCTCTCTATTGGAGTGTCTTGAAGTATGACTTACATTTTGGCCACATCCCTTTTAGGCATCCAAAAATGGCTAGATAATACTTTCTAGCCTCTCTAGTCTCAAACCTCCCCAAAAATAAACAATAGAATACTATAGAGTAATTCCTTTTAGCTCTTCGACTAAATTAAAGCGCATTTTCCCACAATCTAATCCTAAATCTTTTGTTTCTAATCTCAGAACGTGGCACAACTAACTAACTCTGCTGGCGTTTCCAATTGAACTACCGATTTGAGCAGAGATAGCTGTGACTTATAGACAAAGCACGCACACTCCCTATATAATACGTAGATCTAACAAAATCCCGCTAGTCGCAAAATAAGTGCGTCTCCATTTGGCGACAAATGCTGGAACTAATTTGGAAGAGATATCTACGCTCTGACATGCCATATATGACCAGCTCGGAGCAGCGGGTTCCTTTTTGGACTCGTCGTCACCCCTCGGCAATTTTCAACACTTGCCGTGCCCTGGTCTGCATTATCACTGGCAAGCGATCTTTGTTTGGCGATGCATTGCTATAGATACGACTGGGTGATATGGGGGGAGGGGAGTACGGCGGGAATAATGGACGATGCGTAGACAGGCGTGGTTGCCAGACGACGACTGAAATGAATTTCAATTTTGAAAAATTGCCTTCAAATGTTTGTGTGAAAAACGGAAATGCCAAGTTGTGCTCCCTTACCCCCCACCCCTTCCCCTGCCCTGCTCGGCACCCACACGGAACACTTGGCCCTTTTGTTGTTTCCTCTCGCACTTTGGGACTGAGCGTGTGCCCAAATTAGAAAGCAAATGCACAGAGGCGTCAGAGCGTCAGGGGCGGAGTAGGGGTAGGGGTAGGGGTAGGGGTAGGAGTTGCCAGCAGCAGGCGTTTACAACCCAAAAGTTGACACATTAGTCTCTCTCTCTCACTCTCTATCTTGCTCTTTCACACACACTCCCATTTTGTGCGGGTACACGTTCGCAAAGTAACGGAACTGCGAGCGGTACCCGCTCAAGAGATGCGGAGACACGTAATGAGCACATACGCTCCTATAGAGAAAGAGAGAGAGGGAGAGACAGATAGAGAAAGAGAGGGCTACACAGATCATAGATCCGCTGCCTGCACCGACCTTCCTAGACTACGCACCCCATTTGCATACAGAGACTGAGACTGAGACTGAGACTGGAGAGAGAACGAAACCCGTCAGTTTGTTTCTTTTTATTGCCAAATCCCTATTATGTGGGAATTGGGAACTGGGAACTGTGAACCAAAAAGGGGGCAGGGTTACTTGGGAAACGACTGTGTCTAGAATTTAATTATCGGTTGCATGTCACCGCCTTTTCAATACCTTCATTATGCCGTAATTAAGCGCGCCTAAATATATACCCCAAACTGCAACGAAAAACTCGAAGTTTTAATTGCACCCTCCCCCCTCCGGTTTGTTTCTATTTTAAACTCAAGCCGAATTTTCAAGGGCCTCTATATAACATACACCTCTCCCTTTCCCTCTTCCTCTCGGATTTTCCTTTACGGGCGACGCGTCGCTAGTGATAAACACAATTTTATTCAAATTACCCGGATGTTGGCAATTTGCCGTGTTCGGTCTTTGAACGCGCCCAAAAACACCGCAGCATTTGGCTGATTTATGAATATAATATTAGGTTAAGGCAGGTTTGGAAGACCTTCCTATATGGGTAGCATGCGAAAAGTGCTGGGAAACCGTTTGAAACTTTGCCAAGTCATGGGAAAATAGGCAAGTTCGAGTTTAACACGTCGATACTTTTATTGTGAATCGAAATTGAAGTTAAAACTCAGGAAAGAATATACTATATCATATCATATAATACTAAAATGAATAATTAGCTATTCAGTAAGATATACTATGCATATCTCATAAAGTTTCTTATGTTGTTCTTGCCATAACTCAGCTTCCCTTAGTTTTCTCAGTTTTCCCTTGCTACCTCGTTTCTTTTTAGCCTTTTTATAGCCATAACTATAAACAAGCCTGGCTGAAGATGCTGAGGAGGGAGGGACAGGCCAGGCCATTCTTCTGTCTCCACTGGCAACCGCCAAGAGGTCTCTCCAACCCTTTGCTTCACGGGGGTAATGCGGGTGGTATACGACAATAGGCTAAGCCCAAATCAACAGCAACAAAACTTCTACGATAGACTCGCATATCCCCATTGAAAAGGAGACTTGACTCAACTCCTCTCGGTACTCCCCTCCCCCCACAAGATTGCAGCATCGTAACTACGTACAAACAATGAACTCATA
Organism: Zaprionus kolodkinae; assembly: GCA_018901885.1. Lineage (NCBI taxonomy): Eukaryota > Metazoa > Arthropoda > Insecta > Diptera > Drosophilidae > Zaprionus > Zaprionus kolodkinae. Next base: position 1,873,800 of record JAEIFM010000288.1, on the reverse strand, counting down.
ACTCAAGTGACACTTTTTAACTTGACTGCATTTCATCATGTGGCATGTGGCACATGAGCGAGCTCCGTCTTGGTCTTGGTCCGTCTTCATCTTGACGTCTTGGACGCTTCTCTCTCTGCAATTGCTCCTGTTGTTGTCGTTTTCTTTTCAGTTTCAACAATATTCAAATTGAGTTTTCCACTGCAGGCAGGGATGGAGTCGAAGACGCAGACAACGATGGCGACGACTCTGTAGTCATCCATCGTCAAAGTTTTTTGTTGCCTGTATTTGTTAGTTGATAAAAGGCCAGGCCATTATATGCATGGCCAAGCTGCACAGTTTCGAGTGCGGTGTGTCCAGGTCGACTGGGTTGAGAAAGAGATGTGGGACAGGGGGGTCACAACAAATTTGTATGCATACGGCTGCCATGGCTACACCCGATCCAACTTCAACTGCAACTTCAGCTCCAACTCCAACTCCAACTCCAAATCCAACCCCAGCTCCACCTTCAACTCCGGCTGCGACCCGACCTTTCAATTCAAAGTAGCTCAGCCACGGCTGAAACACAGTTCAGTTCCAGCTAGAGATGTGAGCGTGTCTTGGGATAAGTGCGTGACACGCAGGGGAAGTATTATACGTATTTCTGTCTGTTTGAATGCACTGATCTCTGGAATTACTTAAGCTAGCGACATCAAATTTGGCAGGAATATTCCTACAGACAGTATAATGATTACTATAAGCTTTATTTGTAGGTAGGCAGTATTATAAGCAAAGTATGGATTTCTGTCTGTTTGAACGCGCTGATCTCAGCAACTATACAAGCTAGAGACACCAAATTTGGCATGCAGCTTACTAAATACCATACGTAGAAGAAACTTATCTTGAATTTTGGATGACCCAAGAATATTCCAACTAAATCCCAACTTCTGAGTCACTGATCACACTCCTCTTGCACGCATCGACTCTCCTTCCCTCTCTTTCTCCCATCTCCAGCTCACAGACAGGCAAAAGAATCTCTTATTTCAAATTGTCATTGAATGCCTCGACAGTTGAGAGAGAGAGAGAGAGAGAGAGAGAGAAGGAGAAAGAGAGAGAGTGAGCAGGGGCAGGTGAGAAGGGTACAGTGACAAGGGGCGCGTTCACTGTCCTTCAAAGAATTTCTTTGGCTTTCTTTCCCATATGTACGAAAATTTCGTTGTCTCATCATGTCGCCAGGGCTTGTCAACCTGCAGCCTCGCAGCAGTGCCCCATCCAGGCTTCAGCATCTTGTTGCCTACCCCATCCTACCCTACCCCAACCATACCCTACCCTACCCTGCGTGGCAAGTGCAATGAACTGACGTTGCAAGGCTGATGGCGTTGATTTATGTTACATCTTCTATGGTTACATTGGCCCAAACCCGTGTCCACCCCGCTTGTAGCCATTAAGCGCAGCTCATATGTTATTTACGCAAGGGAGAAGGAGCAGACAGAGCGAGCGAGAGAGTGAGACGAAGCGACGAAGCGAACGCACACGTGAAAATGATTTATTAGCGGTAATTGGTGTCACAATGTTCCAAAGAAAAGGAAAGGATTGCCCCGCGTTCCCGCATTTCTCTCACTCGCTCACCCTGACTTGCTTGCTTGCTGTGCGTTGTTTTAATTATCTTGATTTTAAACTTATTAAAATTGACAAATGATATTCGTAGACAACATCGCGTTGAGCTGCGCTGCGTTGCGTTGCGCTGCGTCTTGGAGGAAACAGGTTGTCGCTTGTCAATGCGCTGCTTCCTAGAACTGTCCGTGCGTGAGCGCGCTTTGTGGCGACTCTTGATAAATCACGCACACGCACACACGCACACACACACACACACACACGCGCGTCTTGCAACATGCTGCAACATTGTGGCATGTTCGTCTTGGGAACTAGTGGCAACAGCAACAGTTGTGCTTGGGGTTTCTGGTCACTTCAGGATGCTGGGCTTGGCCCTGACATGTTTGGGGACACACCTTGTGGCTACGGGGAATCTTCAGCTCGCTACACACACAATCAAATCGATTTCAAGATAAGCAAGCAAAACAATTCAAAATAGACAAATTCACAATTGTTTAGCCCACAGAGAATTCTTCTTTTTTTGGGGATTTTTAAATATTTCGTTTCAACAAATATTTATACCCATTACTCATATGGTAGTAGGGTAGCAGAAGTCATCTGCGACCTTACAGCAAATTTTAATTAAAATATTCTTAATCAGCCTAAACAGACAAGCTGAAAAAGCCATTTTCGTCAGTATGAACAACTAGATCTCAGGGACTGTAAGAGCTAGGGCTATCAAATTTGGTAGGAATATGTCTTGGCATTGTACGCAAATTATGCATGTTTTAAAGTTTGGCCACGCCCGCTGAAGCTCTTGTAAAAAGTAAAAAACGTATAGCAAGAGAAACTAAATAGGAAAATTGATCAAATTTGGTATATACAAATATTATCAACTCGCAAAAGATTCCTAAGAATTTGAAAGCAATTGAATAATAAACAAAGAAGTTATTTGAGAAATCATTTTAAGGGGCAACGGATATAGATAGATTGCTTTCTAACTTGTGTATTTTCATTTTATTCAACTCACAAACTAGGAAACATTTAATCTGCCAATGCAAATTATATCAAAGCTTTGCTCAAACATTATTGCAGAGAATTTCCTTTATCAAGTAGAAAATGCGAAAACCACAAGAATTTTTGCTTTACTGCAAGGTGAAGACACAATAACAAATTTATTTAAAACTCTCCCGCCTCTCTCTCTCTCTCTCTCTCTCTCTCTCTTAGGGAAAGAGGAGTAAGCCAGAGGAGCAGCATGTCTACTTGGAGCCATGAGGTCCATGTGGTCCAGTGGGTACCGCCTTGTGCTCCTTGAGGCACATGGTCACCTTGAAAGCGGTATCACAATCATTCGTACCCTTAATGTCCTTGCAGGCATTGATGCCCGAGGTGATCTCATCCATTTTGTCACGCATCTGTGGCACATTCTTCAGTGTGGCGACCAGGGCGTCAGCATTGAACTGGCCATTGGTCATGTGACCCTGTTTCTCCATCAGACACTTGGTGTAACACTTGAGGTTCTCATTGGCATTGGCCTGCATGCCGCCGGTCATGAAATCCTTGAGCTCTGCCTCCGACATCTTGTTCTCGTCCATGCATTGTTTCATCAGCTGATGGAAGTCTGGGCCGCACTGCAGAGGGAAGGAGTTTAAACGGGAGTTGGGCATAACTATTTCTCTAGCGGATTAGCCCAACTTACCTGAGCAACTGCCAGCAGACTGAGCGCCAGGATAGCCGAGAAGAGAGTTGACTTCATGTTGCTAGAGATGTGGAACGAACTGTGATTGTCACTGTGACTAACTGTGAAAGAGTCGTAGCTTTTATAAGGGCCCAACCCGAAAGTTGGAAGTGCAATTAAAGCAATTAAAGCACTCGTTGTGTTTTTTGTCCCTCTTTAGTTGAATTTGATTACGCACAATGTTTTCATTATTGCGCAATATCATTTCCCTTTTATGATACCCTGTACAAATGCAGGGGAGTAGAGAGTCTGCTCTATAGGTCTCTCTCTTTGAGTCATGTCATATGTCATATGTGCTCTCAACTGTCTACAGGGTATTTTGCAGTCAGTTAGCATAACAATTTTCACATCGTTTTTATGATATTGTAATTATATTTCAGTAGAATTAAACATATATATCTATAACGGGGCAAACCACCAGCAAACACACACGCAGACATACACAGTTCTCCCTCTCTCTCTCTCTCCCTCTCTCTCTCTCTCCCTCTCTCTCTCTCTCTATACATATATTGCTCTCTTTCTCACACACTGTCGAACAAAATTAGTTGTCTGCTTAAACAACAACAAATCAATTATTTATTTATTGCAATCGCATTTTGTATTTGTGCCCGGCGATTTTTAGCTTTTGTATTCGAGCCTCTGCCTGAATTATTCATGTGCGCCCCCCTCCCCACCTACGCCACTGGAAATTCCAATTTGTTGACCAACAATTGTGCAAATTATTTAAATATATTTTGCAGCTACTTAATATGCGCGCGTGCGTTTTTTTTTTTTTTTTTTTTTTTGTTGCTTTTGTTGTTCATTTCCATCGATTTTTGGATCCGCTCGACAATTGCAGATTTTCGGCAAGGTCATTATGAGGTAATAAACAGAATTATCAGTTCTTTCTGTTAAAGAGTTATTCATAGTAATATTATTAGTTCTGCTCAACTGAAAATGGGGTAGCTGCAATTACTCATTGAGGGCGAAAAAAAAGATCGAGGCCTAATTTAATTTTCATTTTCATAAATTAAATGCAATCAAGTCTTTTGATTGCCAATTAATTCAGTTAATAATACTGCGTAAATTTGGTAGGTCAATTGAAGTTAGATCAATTTTATATATCATATATTTCACGCCATGTGTTGGATAATTTGATTTCTTTTCGAGTGAAATTCAGTAGGGTTTCCTCTACTATGTATGAATAACTTCAATGTTTATTAGCCGATGACAACAAAGTTTTCATTAATCATTTGGGAGCTTATAATTTACATACGCACCAAATATGAATGTTCTAGCTTTAAAATTAGGCTGGCAATACGATTTTTAGCAATATTGGGGGCGTGGCAAATTTAAGCAACAAACTTTTAATACACTCTACTATTTACGAAAGCTGACACAAAATTTGATGGCTTTTGCTCTAATATTCTCCGAGATCTAGGCGTTCATACAGACATGCTTAGCTTTTTGGGTTTTGATGCTGATTTAGAATAAGTATTTCATAATTTCTTAAAACACACAAATATTTATTCATAATTGCTGGAAATATAATAAACAATTAAGAATTTCCCACAATACTCTCTAAATGACACTTCGGGGCATTGGCTTGAGAGATAATCCCAAATATTTTCCTAGTTCTCAACTGGACTTTATTTATTATTTATGCCCATTAAACTATTGAGCAGGCTTGCTGTCTTGACTATTATTATTATTATTATTATTTTTAATAAATTTATACAGCATAAACAAATCGAAGTTCCATGGAAACCAATGTGCAGTCAGTGAGAACAATTAAAACCGGGCACCCCCTTCGTCTCGCCCACAAATTGACCCACAAACTGGTCTGTGGCATAACTTGTTTAATTCTTTGGGCAAATCCAAATCAATAACCAAACAATAAGTCGAAGCAAGTGCCATTTACAGGCAGGAGACCCTGCGTCCTGCGTCCTGCCTGAGCCTGGCGAAAGCCGCACGAAAGCAATGCTGACAGTGGAAATAATTTATGCCTTTGTTATAAAATGCGCACCTGCTGGCGAGGAGGAGGTGCCCCTTCTGCCTTGCCTTGCCTTGGCCAGTGGCACGCCCATCCAGCGGGGGCAGGGCCAGATGTGAAGTGGAGTGCGGAGACCCTAGTTGGCTTTTTAGCAGGCAGCAAGAAGACAAACGCCATTAAAGCCAAAGAACTGGAACTGAATGGAGTCAGGAGAGGATTGCAGGAGGAGTAGGAGAGGAGTCGTTGACAAAAGACCGGGGCAATGGGGACGAATTGGCAACGTGCTGCTAGCTGCCGCTTGTCATTAGTCAGCCAGGATAAGCAAAAGGACATGGCCATAAAAAGGGCAAAGCGAGAGACTGAGAGAGAGAGAGAGAGAGTGTGAGAGAGAGACAGAGCTGGCTGTGGAAACTACAAGGTGTGTCCTCTGAATGAATTGCTGAGTAACCAATAATGAAGTAAACTCGCCAAGAGTCCTGAATGTGTCATTGTGGCAGCACAGGCGACCAGGCCGAAACGAAATGGAACCGGGAACTGGGCACAATTCACTGTCAGTTGCATTGTTTGACCTGATTTACATGCCGATGATGCCAGCCAGCCAGCCAGCCAGCCAGCAGCCTGTGGAGCTCAAACCGATATTAGAGCTGATGCTGCCCGGCTCTGTGGACATTTATAAATTACAAAAGGACGATGCTGGCTGGCGTTGGCAATGGCGCCGGCTTCCTGCCAGACGACCACGACTACGACGACGACGACAGGGCCAAAACAAAGGCCAACGTTAATGAGCCAAGAGAATGGCGCGAGCCGTAACAAACGCTGAGAAAATAGAACGGGCAAATTGTAAGAAAGCAGAACTGTGTCACAATGTTTTGACACAGCCAGGCAGAGGCAGAGCAAAAGAAAGAGAGAAAGAGGCAGAGACAAAGGCAGAGCAGAAGGCAGAGAAAGAGAGGGAGAGAGAGAGGGAAGAAGGAAGGACAAGCTCTTGCCGCCAGTTCATGTAGCTAGTTAAGCTGGCGAAAGACAAAGTTGATAAAATTAGATTTGTATGGTAAATAGTTTGGTGGGTTGTAGCAGCCCTCCTCCCCCTCCCTCACTTCCCACTTCCTGCTCCCCCCGCTGCGCTTCCGCAGGGGCCAAAAGTTTAATAAATGTATAAAATTAATTAGCCAGTTGAATGTTCATTAACAGCTGGCAAGACAACAACAACAACAACAACAACTCGACTGACAACTGTGTTAGGCTTCTCTGTTAGTCTACTCTGTTAGTCTCATTTTTCAGTATCCTCTCTCCTCTGTTAACCTCATTTGTTAGCCTAACCTGTAAGCCTCCTCTGTTAGTCTCCCCTCTTAAGCTCCTCTGTTAATCTCCTCTGTTAGACTCTGCTGTTAGTCCACTCTGTCAGCCTCCTCTGTTAGACTCCCCTGTTAGTCACCCCTCTTAAGCTCCTCTGTTAGTCTCCTCTGTTAGCCTTCTATGTTAGCCTCCTGCGTTAGCCTGCTCTGTTAGCCTTACCCTCTTTAGCCCCTCTATGAGGCACCCTCGCTGATCGTTCTAACTTCCAACTTCCATTTAGCAATCATAATTCATTTCTCAGTTCCAAACTTCCCCTAACAGCATTTTCACACCTATTGCGTGTGTGTCCCGCTGTGCCCTTTTCATTTCTTTTTTGTTTGGGAAAGTGAAAACCCCGAAATTTTGGTCTGACCTACGACCACGCGGGGAGTACGCTGTGTTGTTGCTGCGCATGTTGTGAAGGTTCGCTCGTTTCTTCTCTTCTTCTTCTCTTGCCTGTTGTTGCAACCACGAGATGTTGACCACAAAAGTGCCGGACGGACGACAGGAAATGAAATCAAAATTATATTTATTTCTTCTTTCTCTTTTTTTTTTTGGGCATTGTGGCAGTGTAATTGGTTTTTCACTCGAATCGAAGGGAAACACTTGGGCTTGCTTGACGAAATTATAGCGTGTAAATATTGCACAGAGTATAACAATGAGCAAACCATTAGGATTATGCAAATGCATATGATTATCAGGATATTTGGGTTGTAATAATGTTTGGAAAACAATTATATTTGTTTTTCTTAAGGGTTTTTATAGACGTTTCATTGATAAGTTTAGCTTTAATGCTATAAACAGTGTAGTTAATTGGGTCGCAGACAGTCTCTGCGTCTTACTGTCTGTATGAACGCGTATACTTCAGAGACCATAAGGTTAAGAGACGTTAAATTTTGTGACAGAGCTTTTAAATAGTGCATGTTTGTTTTTGTATCTATAGAGACCTTCTTACACCTTCCAAAATTAATAAAAATCACATTATAAGCTCAGTATTTATCTTAGTATGTGCATATTTAGTGTATACAATGCTTAAAACCATTTTCATGGTTTCTAAATATTATTAGTATAATTATTTATTATTATATTACTTTTAGTTGCTTTCCTTTACAATTTAAATATTATAGCAACTTAATAATTTGTTGCTAAATAAATAAAATTACTACCCAATAGACAATTTAAGGGGAACGTGCTTTAAATTCGATGAGCTTATTCCATGAACCAAAATTTTCTCATCTCAACTATGTTGCTGGTTCTCTGCAGCCTCCTCACTGTTCCCTATTTCTAGGGAGCAGGCTAATGTCTAATGTCTTTCCCCCTAGGCAAAGCAGAGCGCGTGTTGACAACTGAAGACTTCGTCGTGCCCTTCAAAAATTTAATTTATGTAATTCGCACAGCCAACACTTTTCGCCATTGGCAGCTGTAATTGAAATCGACTGTGTGTGCGGGTGGGTGTGTGTGTGTGTGTGTGTGTAGGGGGTGTAGGGATGTGTGTGCCTGTGTGTGTGAAGCTATTTGGCAGTCAAAGACAGTCAAATGCTTCTAAGAAATAAGACGACGACGACGAAAAGCAGCGAAAATGTGCACCCAAAAAAATAAAAGAAAAATTCGAAAATACGAAAATGGAAAATGAGAGTAAGGCGAAAGAAAAAATTAAAAAAAAAAAGCGAACAGCAACGCACAGAGAGTTATTGAAATTAAACATCAAATGTCAGCGACAGGCAAAGCAGCGCTGCGCTGCGCTGCGGCAGAGGCAGAGGCAGTGGCAGAGGCAGAGGCCATGGCACGCACAAAAGCGCAAAAGTCCTGCCACATGCAAAGGAGCAGCGCAAAAATGGCTGCCACTTGGCTGACAAGTTGCAAAAGAGCAAAAGGAATTCGAGAGGGGAACCAGAGAGAGAGAGAGAGAGGAAGAGAGAGAGGTGGGGGAGGGGAGTGTGTCGAAGTTTTTGGCAAAAATGAAGTCGATGCAAGCGCCACGCCACGCTACACCGAAGACAATTGCCCCGGCAAATGAAATCAAGCAGGATACAAGAAGAGGCAGAGGCAGGGGCAGAGGCGGCGGCAGAGGGATGAGCACAGTGGGTACTGAGGGTATACTCTGCGCACAAATACAATTTACATGCGTACGTGTGACAGGGCTGGGTAACCAGCAGCAGGCAGGCAGGCAACCAGGCCCGGTTGAAGGCAGTCAGACAAGGATCTGTAACATGTCCTTAGGATATTTGTATGCAAACAGGCACAATGCGCTGAAATCGATATGCGGGCGCGCGTCATCCTCGAAGAAGCTGCAGCTGTAGCTGAGCTGGCCGCATCTCCCACTCCCTGCTCGGTGCTCCCTGCTCCCACTCCTGCTCCCTGCCAGTTGACAGCCATGTGCAGCGGCGCAATGAAATGAAAAATAGTGCGAAGACAAACAGGACAAGACGAGGGAGGAGGAGGACCTAAGACTGAGACGGAGACGGAGCCGGAGACGCAGCCGGAGACGGCGACAGGCCTGCAGCGAGAGACCCGCGGCATGAGCAACAGCAGCAGCAGCAAAGGGAAACTGATTTCTGATATGCGCATAAAGCGTATCGATGCGAGGGTTGCAAAAACAAGCAAGTCATACTGCAATCATATATTGTTTTAAGAACTCTAGGCATTATTTCTTATATGATATGGTTTAAAAAAGTGTAGAAAATTGAGTCAGCTTGCAGATTCTAGAGATTTTAGATTTTATAATCGAATATTCACAACAGGGATGCGTAAAAAAGTGACCTGCATGTCTTTCTGTCTGTACGAACACCTAGATCTCAGTAACTATAGGAGCCTGAGTCACCAAATTTGGTGACAATACGCATGAACATAGGAGTTTCTCGATGAGTGCTATAAATTTCAGCCATGCCCTCTGACGCCCCCTTAAATCCATTGAAATTGAAAAGCAAGCTTAGTTTTGAAGCTAGCACATTGATTTTTGGCGTGTACAATAATTTTCTACAACCAATAAGTACTGAAAACTTAAAGATTTTTCTGAAAACCATACAGTATTTCACAATAACAACGCTTTGGCAACCCTGGCATTATGCAGAAACGTGGCGGTGTGCTGTACGTTTTTTTTTTGATTATATCTGAAGCTGTTGCTTGATTTGTTTTGCACACATTACCGTCTGATTGTCTATGCCGTGTAGTCAGGCCGGGGCTTCCCCTTGAGTCAGCTCCTTTTCTCCCTCTGCCTCTTTCCCTTCCACTCCCTCTCCCTCTACCCCTCCCTTTCTGCCTCTCAAGCTAACGCGGCCTCGTGCTGCTCAGTTGTCAGTTTCGAGTGCGTATGACGTTGCAGTCAAGAGCTTCGAAACTCAAACTCAAAATATCGAATACACATCGAGTACCCATTACCCAGTTGCCTCGTTATGCTGGTGCGTCGCTCCAGCTCCAGCTCCTTCCCCTGGCTCTGTTTCTGCCTCTCCCATTCCTGATGCGATTGTGCAACTTTGATAAGCAATTTTGAGCGCACTTTTGTCTCCCTGCCCCTGCCCCCGCCTCCTCTTACAATTGTGTGCGTGTGTCACCAGCAGCAGCTGCCTCGGCCTCAGCCTCTGGAACGCCCTGCTCCTGGCTACTCCTTAGATAGTCATCAAATTAAGGCTCGAGCCCAAATCAATGCAGAGACTCGACTCAGCTCGAGGTCCTACTCCGACTGCCTGCCTGCCTGCCTGTCCGGCATTGTTTGGGCAGCCTAATTGCCAGCTCGTACTGCTGCTTGTACTTTTCCCGGCAGGTGAAAACTGTTATGAGAGACGACACACACACACACACAGATACACATACTCACACACACACACACACACTCAGACCGCAGCTGGCCACACTAAATGCAAATGAAAAACTTTTAAAATATGCCAAAAAACCCACTTGCAGTGCAGTTACATGAGTGTAAAATATGTTTTTGGGGTTTGATCTTCGGCTACTGTGCGTGTGTGTGTGTGTGTTCCTGGCTCCTCCTCTTACCCCTCCCTCTCCCCTTGCTTCTCTTCCCTCCTCTACTAATAGAACGGTAGCAAATTGGTTACAAACACAGCTGTCGACCCTTACGGCCCATAAACTAAAAGACAAAAGGTATTTTTTTCTTCATTTTTCCCCTTACCTGTTTTACTCTTTCTCCCCCCACCCCCATACCCGGTGAAAATGATATTAGAGTAAAACCCGAATGAAACACGTGACCAACAACACCAGAACCAGAAAAAAGCGGGCCAAAACGATTGTTACATGAAATGTTTCCAGCCATGTTTCACGGGTGGTCAAAAGGGTTCAAGTGAATGCCAATGCAAATATCGGCATAAACATTCCTTAACCCCTCTACCCCTCTCCCCCTCTTGACCACAGCTACCCCGCCAATCCGCGACGTAAACTATGTGCGGTTGCCAGTTGAGCAGTTCCACTCGTAGTCGTAGACGTAGGTAGAGCTGACTCTGGAGGACCCTACTGGAGTGTGACTGTGTGTTATTGTTCCGCAAATACGGCATACTTGACCCACAGTGCGAGAATGGGAGCGAGCAGAGGTTGAGGTTGTATAGTTATGATGAAGTTTTATTTGAGAATATTTTACATTTCTATAGCAATGCCTTTGAACTCTTTATTTTTAGGTTTTTTTGGGTAATACATATCAATGTTATATATAGCTCTATTTCAGCAAAAAATCGATAAACTATGCATATTTTCCACATTTTATGTCCGAATTAGCTGCGGATTCGATTTTTATGCTAGTTTTGAATATCCTAATCGATTTTAAGCAAAAAATCAAATTCAAATTTTTTGAAAAATTTTCGAAATTTTTACAAGGGGGTTGCATGGAAAAATTCGAAAAAAATCGAAGGCCCCAAATCGATCAAATTGAAATGCAGAATCAATTAAGTAACAATACCGTGATCAAAAAGTCATTTCCGAGTTAAATCAAATGATATTTGGAAAAGTTATGCGAGAAAAACGATTAAAAAATTCCAGTTTTCACAAATAGAGATGTGAAAGAAGAATGACAATCCTGGAAAATCAATAAAATATGCATATTTTCCACATTTTATGTCCGAATAAGCTGCGGATTCGATTTTTATGCTAGTTTCGAATATCCTTAACGATTTTAAGCAAAAAATCAATATACAATTTTTTGAAAAATTTTTGAAATTTTTACAAGGGGGTTGCATGGAAAAAATGCAAAAATATCAAAGTTGCTAAATCGATGATATTGAAATGCAGAATCAATTTAGGCAAAACACCGTGATCAAAAAGTCTTTTCCGAGTAAAAACAAATGATTTTTGAAAAAGTTGCGAGTGATTGAAGGCAAAAAAACGATGAAAAATTAGAAACCACCCTGAAAATCGGTATAATATTGATTTTTTGTCACATTTGGTGCCTGAGTTGATTTTGAAATAGATTTTCATGCTAATTTGAGACTGGTTAGCTAAGTGAGAGACTAATTAGAGTCGCAACAGACGGATAGTAAAAGTATTATATGAAAACTAGTAAATATCTGACAAGATTTTAAGTAACTTGTGTAGAGCAACTTTACAATATTTCTAGACTTTTATAGTTCACTGTATTTTTCTGTATAGAGAAAGATGCATTCTGCAAAAGAAAACAAGGCATAAATATGCACCATCAGCTGTTGAAAACTGGCACAACAAACTGCACACACACACACACACACACACACCGCACACACTCAACACACACGCACACACTCACCCTGAGAATAAACAAGTCGGCTGGGAACCGCCTTTTAGTCTGTCATCGAGAGACCCCAACGCGATATACATATCCACGCATACATATGCATATAGGTAGATTTATCTGCACACCCATGTGTGTGTGTGTGTGTGTATTCGTGTGTGTGTGTGCGGGTCTCTCTACACTCCAGAGTTGCCTTCGAGCTGATTACGATTGCGAATTGCAAATCGATGCCGACGATATAAACGTAAAAACCGCACGGTAGGAAATTTGAATAAAATGCAATAAGACAAAAGAAATAAAGACAAACACATGCATGATAATTTGTACCCGTCGCTATGTTGTCGGCACTTTGGGCCCTGCCTTACCCCTTCCTGCCCTACCCCCTCACTCAGTCCCTTCTTCCTGTATGCAAAACTGGCAGACGCAGCTCGTGCGTGTAACTCGTGATGATGATACAGTAAAACAACAAGGAGAACAACAACAACTACAACGGGGCAAACTCTAAACAACCCAAGCCACAATATACATCAAAATGATGCGGTTTTAAAACCAATGCAAAAACAAGTTCTGAAAGCGGTTAAGAGGTGTCTACCAGTGGAGCAGCTGGGGAAGAGAGGATGAAGAAGAAGAATCTCTGCATCAGCTATGCCATCGTACATTGAACTACTATCGGAACACTGCGATTTGCAATGACTTTGTGTACCTCTCTGGCAGATAAATGTATTTCCAAATCAAAACACTACTGCAGTTGTTGATTGAATTTAAAAGATATAATGAACCTGGCTAGGGAACCCGCACTGGCAACTGTGCATGGCGAGTTACTATCGCAAAGGGAAATATCGGTAAGCGAAGAGGGGGCTGACTATGGGTAAAATATGTTGAATAACTTCATTAAGAAGACAATATACTAAATGTAGAAGACTATATCTAGTTGCTAGTTAGTATAGATCGAAAAAGGGGTGTATTAGACTGCAGTAACTCAAAAACTATCGGTTGAACAAGTTCATAGTTGATAAAAGAAAACTTACACACTATTTAGCAGTAAAAAGCTAAGTTAGCTGTAAGACTAACTAAATACTTAGTATGGAAAGCTAAATAATTGAGTTTTCTTTAGATTACTATACATAAGCAGAGCAATAGATCTAGTTGCTAAAAAGCATTTATCAAAGAAGGAAAAGAAATACACTGAAGTAACTCTAGAACTATCGCCAAAAGTAGTTGAAAGTATTTTCTTTATTTTAATTCTTTCGTTAAAAATGTCAATAATAATAGTTTCTATCATTTAAAAGAACCTGTTAGTTCCACATTCCATTGTAAATAATAGAAAAAATCAATTATCCTAAGTAATTAGTCATGATAAACAATTTTTGCCGATAGTGAGTACTACGAGGCGTGGCAAATGAAGCACCAACATTAGGTTTATTACCTCAATTGCAAGCAGTTTGCCCTTGCCAGGAGCGGATTACGCTGCAACCAGGGGTGGGGCACGGGCAGAGGCAGGGGCTCTGAGGCAGGGGATGGTTGCTACTTGCTACGCTGTTTTTGGGTGGTGCCGAGTGGCGGCGGCACACCGAATGCAATTGTCTGACCTTACGAGCTGTAAATTATGCATCTATGCATAATTTATAACTTATGCGTGGTCGAGTCCAACCCCGCCCGTAACATTTTGCCATAGACAGATGCACAGACAATGATTAGGGCCGCACACACACACACACACCCAGACTTTCACACACATACATAAACCTATTATTAACATTGTAGTGCGGAGCGGGACCAGTGTCCAGTCGTGTGGACAATTGCAATTGCTCGGCAGTAATTTTCAATTTAATTATAGTAATACGCACACACACACTTGCAACACACACTCACACACACACACACACACTTGCCTGCAAGTCACAGTTACACACACTTGTCTAAGTGCAGATTTGAGCGCATTTGCACTCTAAGCCAAAGTTTTATGGCTTGACTCGGCCTAAGGGCGACACGAGTCGATTGCGCCAGCATGGAGCAAGGTGTATGTGTGTGTGTGTGTGTGTGTGAGTGTAGCGTGCGTGACACGAGAGTTCTAGAGTCAAACTTAGTTCTGAGGGCTAGGTTATGAGACTACAGATGATGCATCATTAAAATTAAAGCATAAGTGGGATAAACGACCTATTTCGTGACACGAGTAGTCCAGGTTTAATTGATATCGATGCGTGACACGAGGAAGGTGGGATAAGCAACCTATTTCGTGACACGAGTAGTGCAGATTTTGCTGATATTTCCATATTGAAAGTTATTAATAGAGTAAGCAACCTATTTCTTAGATAAACGACCTATTTCGTGACACGAAAAAATAAGATTTACTGGATATCAATACGTTATGCGAGGTAAGTGAACTTAGCAAGCTATTTCGTGACACGAGTGGTACAAATTGTATTGAAATTGGCATTTGAAAGGTATCAAAAGAATAAGCAAGCTATTTATTGGATAAACAACCTATTTCGTGGCACGATTAAGCCAAAATTTAGACTAAACAACCTATTTCTTGAAATATTTATTTAAAGCTTAACAAACTCGTGCCCTGTGCCATGCCACGTCTCCTGCTGCCACTCACGCACCCATCTCTAACACTCCCCCGAAATTGAGCCAGCTGAGGGATTGCCAGTGCGTAAATCACATGCAAATGTCAAGTGCTTGTAATGCACTGACAGTATTGTCCTGCCTGCCTGTCTGTCCGTCTGTCTGTCTGTCTGTCTGTTTGTCTGTCCGTCTCTCTGTCTGCTCGTCTCCTTGTCTGCTTGCCTGTTGTCCTGTTTATTCTGTCCGTTTGTCTGTGGCTTGCATTTCGCCATATTAATTATGCGGTAAGTGCGGAAGCTGGCACTTAACCGATCCCCTGCATCCAGGGCCAAGCCACGCCCCTGCCTCTGCCTCTGCCTCGACACACATCGACCTTAGCCAGAGCAATTGACTTTGGTTTTAGTTTTCAGAGCGTACAACTTGTAGTTGCCATTTTCGCACGTATAGCTAGACCTGAACTTATCCATAACACATAACCTACCTAGACGGAGGCGAGGGCGTGAGCGAGACAGAGAGTGAGCGAGAGAGTGAGACCGTAAAATGATGCTCACGTAGGGAGTACGTGCTGTTGATTTGATGGTCAGTTAATTATTATTTTTTGTGTTTATAGAGCTCAGCCCTCTCCCTCCCTCTCTCTCCCCCTCTATAGCTCTTGGTACCTTGTTGTGTTGGTCAGGCCATAATATGCATGCGATATACATCGCATATCACAGTGCAGATGGGGGATTGGGTGGGGTCAAGGATAGATTATGAGCGACCGGCCATGTTGTGAAGTGTCTCATAAACATGGCTGGAAGTGACTTAGGAAAAATGCAGAAAGCAACGAGATACTAAAGAAGGAGAGCAGAGATATGGGCGAGCATAATATTCTACGTGTGAATGGGAGAACGTGTTGGAAACGTTGGGCGCAACGAGAAGATGGCCACACCGATAGATCTAGCCCGGCGTAATCTTAAATTGATCCAAGTGGAGTATACTAAAGTTTCAAGAACTGTGATGGAATAGTACCCTATACCATGCTTAGAACCGCATAAAAAGTTGATAAAAACTTCATGAAATTACGCACAATAACAGCCTAACTAGTATATCATTAGATCCGACAACGATTTCCTGGTTCTTTTAAGACTCCAAAAGATAGACAACTTAACCTTAACCTACCATCAGCAAAACAACCTTATCCTCTTACTAGCAGAGAGAGAGAGAGAGAGGCAGGGAGAGAGCGAGAAAAACACTTCCTACTTGTGATTAGCAAAGTTTTTTTTTTTTTTTCGCCAAGTTTAATTTGGTCAGAAGCAGCGCCTATTGAGCCCACACAGATTAATGCCGCAAAATTCATTGAGCCGCAACGTTGTAATGAGATGACCGTAACCACCGACGCCGACGCAGTTCCTCCTCTGCTCCCATTGCCAATATTAATCAATTCTATGTGGAGCGGGCCCTGGACCATAACAATCCCTAACTGGTTATCCTTGTGCAGCGGCAGCCACAACACGATGAGGAGGAGCAGGAGGAGAGGGAGGAGGAGAAGGGAAACAACAAGTCGAAACTCATTTCGTGTTGCGACTTTTGATTATGATGATTATTACGCGTAATCGCCGCTACATGTGCTACATGCAGCGCCATCGTCGCACCGCACCTCCTCTACCTCCTCCTCATCCTTCTCTGCCTGCCCCGCCTCCCTTCCTACGCCCCTGCTTATTGATGAAGTACGAAACGTTGCTCTGCCCCGGCTGCCCCACGGCTGGCCAAGAGCTCGGGACACCTGTGTGTATATTATTATTACACATCGGCATCGCGTCGCATTGAGTTGGGTTCAGTTTGGGAGACGGAGTCGGACCCGAGTCCCGGTACCAAGATGCACACGCTGCTATTGCTGTGTAAGTGGCCACTAATGTGGGCCCAAAACATGTGTGCGCTGCGTAAAAACACGCACAGTGCGGGACAGCTGCATAGAAGCAGTGAAAAAAGAAAAGAAAAATGTAACACACAAGTGGAAGAAATGAAAAGGGAAATTAGTAAACTTAATTAGGAGGAGTTTCCAGAAGAATTTCAAATAGGTTGGTAGGTTTATTTCTGCAACAAACTCAGAGAATATTGAGAAAGGAAAACAGAGAGATTACTATAAAAGAAATTTAGTTCTTGTTCTGATTTAATTTGTTTAATTATTAAATTTCTTCTTCGATTTTTTTTTCTTTCAAATCTTAACTAGAACTGTGGGACATTAATCAGTTACAGCTTTAAGTTTGTAGAGGTCAAATTATTATAATTATTCATAATTAAAAACTTAGGATCTTAAGACTATGAATTATTCCATTAATATTCCAACGAACAATGCAAAAAACTCTAGATTTTCTTGTAAATAAATGCTATTAAAATATTCTTAATGCCTATTTTGATCAAGCTCACCCTAGTTTAAAGTAATATATAGCATATAATAAATAGTCATAATATCTGCAGAACATACTATATTTAGATAAAGGGAACCTTGTAGCTTTACGCACAATTAGGCGCGTTCGTGTTAGGTGAAGAGAACAGAGACTGTAATTAGGCGCTAATATAAATAACTACGGATAGATGGGGGGAATCAAATGATCATCAAGGCATAGGGCATAGGGAACTGGAACTCGACACACATGTAGACTTCTCTCTCTCTCCCTCTCTCTCTCTCTCTCTCTCTCTCTCTCTCTCTCTCTCTCTCTCTCTATACTGAAGAGCAGCGACTCAGTGAACGACTGACGTAACAACGAGTTAACAAGATAATGACAGTAGCGCGGCGTCGCACTGGGCAGGCCGGACGAGTTGGAGTGTAGCAGAGTGGCGACTCCTCCTCCTCCAGTCCCCCTTCCTGCTCTGCCTCCTCCTCCTTCTCCTCCTCCTCTGCTGTTCTGCAACTAAGTCCCGCTCTGTTATTTAGCTGGGTGTGCGCGCTGGCTTTGAGTGACGTGCCGTGCGCATAAGTGACTGATGGCCAGTGTGCCCAGCCCCTTTCTTCTCGCCGAGAGCGGAGAGTGGAGAGTGGAGAGCGGAGAGTGGAGACCGGAGACGAGCTGCTTGGCCAAAGACCATAATCAAGTATGCTAAAAAGACGCGCAACCAAAAAGGAAATTGAAATGAAATATGTGCATACATAAGCATGGCTAAGGCTAAAGACGTGTGTGTGAGTGTGTGTGTGCCAGTGTGTCCCTCTCTGTGCCAGTGTGTCCCTATGTGTGTGAGTGTGCCCCCTTTGCGTTCACTCTTTCATGGTATTTCGCACCTGGAGCGGCGGCTGCGACGGCGGCGCTCGCCTTGTTAAGCACAGCGTCGTTAACACTTGAGCTTGCTCTGCCTTTGCCTTGGCTTGTTCCTTCTCCTTCTGCTTCTCTCCTGCCTCTCCTGCTTCTCCTGCTTCTACCTGCTCTTCTGGCTGCATGGCCAACAAGCTCATTAGTTTCATAATTAGCTTTCGTTATGCTTTTCGTGTATTAATTAGAAGTTATTGCTGCTGCGTCCAGGCGCCGCGCCACAAAAAGCACTCAACACTCGTCCAAAACACTGGACAAGCTTCGTCTCACTCTTTCCCCTTCTCCCCCTCTCTCTCTGCTGCAATGCACTTACGTAGGGAAGCGCAAAAAAAAACACAAGCCTTATCGAGCTTGTTTTACTCAATCTGCCTCCACTTCTTTCTTCCCTTCTCTTTTCTTCTTATTATTATATTATTTTGCCTCTTGCAGTTGTTGTAGCCACGACTAATGCGCAGATAATGATGCTGCGGCTTTGATCGATTTGATAACAATTTAATTTCGAGTGCACGCACAAGCTATCTCTTTCTTTCCCGCTCTCTCTCTCTCTCCCTCTCTTTCCCGCTGCACGCCGCGGCCAAGAGATTTACACGAGATAATGCAATGTGGTGTGCAAGGCACGTAGGCAGATTAGTTGATGAGAGCAGCTTTAACGAGCAGAGAGAGAGAGAGAGATAGAGAGGAAGAGAGAGAGGGGAAGAGGAAAAGAGAGAGAGGGAGGTAAGTCGGGAACGTGTGTTGGAGTGGGAGAACGCTAACATATTTGAATTGGATAATGGCAAACCGATGAGAAAACGACAGCACAAAACTATGTGACTAAGTGACAGTGGGCCAAAGCGAAAAAGATTGTGCGTAAAAAAGTAAAGGCAAAAAACAAACAGAAAATTTAATTTGTATAGCTTAAAAAAGATTCTTTACATCGGAAATTGATTTGTTTTAATAATATGAAAACTTTAACTTACTACAGTTAATATTTCATTACAAAAACATATTTAATTTATAATAATAATTGAGATGTTTAGAAAACTATAAATTCACAATTTTAAAATACAATATGACTTAATAACCAAAGAAATACTTGAAGTGTTAATAAAATTAATAAATTGGTATACCTCCCAAATAATTGACTAATCCCATCTCATCACTTATCGATAGATCGCTTTTCAATTGAGCATTTCGTTGGGGAAAACTTTATTGCAGTGCGGGTCAAGCGCATAAATCAATTATTTTTTTCTGCATTTTTCAACACTGTTGCATTAATACCGCAGTTATCAGGACTTTAAGCCCCGCAAGCGTAATCAAAGTGCCATTTTGCTTTGTTTCTGTTGCTCTCTTGCACAATTGCTTGCACATAACAAAGAGCACAAATCTGGCATAATAAACACACTCACACACACACCCAATATACACACAATATACATATATATATCTAGCATATATATCTGCCGCGAGTGCTACGCGTACTCGCCGGATAATAAAAAAGTGCTGAGTAAACCTTATTAAAAAGGGATAACGGCGCACGGGCAACGCTAATGACAAAGCCTCGACGAGGTTGGCCCGTGTGAATGAACCAAGGTGCCTGTGTGTGAGTGTGTGTGTGTGAGTGGGTTGTGCAAACACACACGTCACTCAGCCACGACATCCTTCCGGGGCAGAGGCCAGGGCCAGCGGCTTAACGCCGTTAATGACCAAGAACAGCAAAAAGCCTCGCCCTCTCTCGTCATCGCCCTCGCCCTCTCTCCCATCGTCATCACCCCCGATATCGTTATGACGATTTTATTACGTGTATTCCCAACAATTGATGCTGCAATGTCATACGTCAGCAGAGAAGGTGCGCCAAATCAGAGCTGAGCACTCGGCAAAGGATAAACAATGCTTACACTGCACAACACTACACTACACTGCAAAAAAAACTGTGATCGCCTGCAGTGCAGAGGCTTTTCTAAGCTAATCTTAAAGATAAATAAAAAAGAGAGGGGATCTCAGGCATTTTAAGGGTTTTATATTTGTTATTTATTAATATAACAGAACATTATAATATTATTCTTGTATTTATTATATTAAAAACTATAATAAATGTTTTTTTTTATAAATAACTTAATTTTAGACTGTTTGTTCTTATTAAAATTTAAGAATATATTTTTTAATTCCTAAGGAATGGAAAAAGTATATAGATTAATATATATTACCCTAAATAAAGCTAATAAATTTGTTTTGTTTCAAATATGTGCTATTTTATATGTTAAAGTAATCTGATTTTAAAGAAATTCAAACAGATTAAGCTCTCTGCAATGTTACATCAAGCCAAGCCCATTAATCCCCATGAAATTGCCATAAACTAGCATTTATTAAGTTCCGTTCACATGTTGCACAGTGTAACGAGAGAGAGGTAGAGAAAGCAAAGAATGAGAGCGAAACTGCAGCATAATGTTTATTTGCTCGAGCAATGGAAATTTATGTGTTTCTCCACAGTCTGGAAAAGGCATTAAAAAACTTTTGCCCAAGATGTGGCAGGAAAAACAAAAAAAAAACCAAAAAGGGTTCGGAACTTGGACAGCGACCCCTTCTCACTACGCCGTCACTGCGTGAGCTGTGGGACAAATCTGGCGTGGCCAATGCAACTTAATTAAATTTCGAAATTCTCTTGGCCAAAGTCGCCGCCGTCGCCTCAAGAAATATGGTATAATGCAAAATGTTTTGCTGTTAATTACGAAATTGTAAAACTCACACACAGTTCAAAGTTCAAATTGCAATTTGTATTCATTTGCGAAGCCGCCATTAAATTTGTTAAGCGCCGTCGTTGTTGGGTTGAAATTATAAATGAATCCGGGCTGCCGCTGGGAATGGGAATGGGAGCAGGGAGGAGGAGGGAGGCTGCTGCTGCTGTCACGGCGGACACCTCCGGAAAACCACCTCCTCCACCGCACGCACCCACTCACCCACATAATTTAAATGCATTTCCTTCGGCGCATTAATTTCCTAAGCTTTTTTGCATACCGAAAATCCCGCACAAAACTGCGTTGAATGTAATCCCCATGAGCTTTAAAGTCACGTGTGTGCGTTGCGCCCCGCAGCACTTGCCGCCGCCACTGGGAGAGGGAGAGGAAGAGAGAAATGGGGGTGATGCTGCTGCTGCTGCTGCTGCTGGTGGGAGTTGGAGGTGGGAGGCGTGTCGCGTCGCGTTGCGTCGAGACTGACGCAACAAAGAGCGACTCGTTGTTGTTGTATTTGCATGTAATAAATGTATTTGTTTATCCCCTCTACTAATTTTTACTGCAAGCTGAAAATATTTCACTGGCGCCGGCCACAGGGCAGAGAGGGGGGGAGAGCGGGAGAGCAGGAGTGAGGTCTGCTCTATTTGTTTATCCGTCGAGCTTTGCGTGAAGTTTTTGTGATATAAATTGTCCTGCGGCTGGGCAAGCGGCCAAAACAATCCCATCCCCTTCTCCCCTCTCCAACCATAGAATTTTACAAATATGTGTTTACACGTGTGTTAGTCTGTGTGTGTGTGTGTAATGCAGCATGCAAACGACTTTCACTCGGCATATTTGATGAGTCATTGTGCGCGCGAGTGTGTGTGTGTGTGTGGTATAACGCACGCTGCAGTGTTGCGAAATGGAAAGTCAAAACTGAAAGAGTTTATTACACAGCCAAACGATCTCATGCTTTAGACTTGTTTGATTTTAGCCAGCCCTTGGCACAACGGTCCTGTGGCGCAATGGATAACGCGTCTGACTACGGATCAGAAGATTCCAGGTTCGACTCCTGGCAGGATCGACGATAATATTTTTGTTTTTCTTCTTTTTCATACTTTTTTTTTTTTTAATTTACTAAGCATAAAAAATATATTAAAAAAAAAGTAATTTTGAAAAATAAAAAAAAAACAGAAAATTTCGTTTCGCCCAACGTGGGGCTCGAACCCACGACCCTGAGATTAAGAGTCTCATGCTCTACCGACTGAGCTAGCCGGGCAGTTGGATGTGTGATCGCCAATGCGTGACTTATGCTGCCGCGCACACACATGCACACACAAGACACGTGTTACATGTGTCTATAAATAGAATATCTGGTTCTTCATTCACAAATTCAGCACAAACGAAATACATTAGAGGCAGCCCCACACAGGGAAGTGCTCTTTGCTCTCTATGTACGTGTAAATAGCCCAGCGGCAAGCAACATTCCAAGCTGGTTCCGTTTCTCAGGGCAGAGCCCCAGACAATCAGACAGACACACACGTCTTTGAACTACATATATCGAATAGAAAAATGGTTATTCATAATCATTTGTTACGCTTAATTGTTGTCTTTGCGGTTTACCCCTGATGGGGCACCTCACCGGCTTTGCTTTTGTTGAGTTCCGACCGCAAATTGTTTTTAAATCATTTCTCGCTGTGCTGCCTCCCTATATACGATGTGTGTGCCGGTAAATTACAAAAGCCCAGAATGGGTAGCCTGAGAATTTTTGATTATTGTCATTATGCTGCTGCTGCTATATTGGAACTGAATCCATTTCTGGTTCTCTTCTTTTCTTTTCTTTTCTTTTTTTGTGTGGAGTCATGTGTGGATGGTACGACTCGAAGATATTTCCCACCATGGCCGTGAAATATTTACGCCCCGACGCGCTGCCTTTTATGACTATTTTCTGTTTATTTTTGTTGAAATTTTAAATCCGCACGCGTTCAGATTTTTCCCTCTCTGAAACTGTGCCTACTGCCTGACTACCCTGAGTACCCTTACCCGGCCTGCTTGCTTTATTATTATCCTTTTGCTGGCACTTTTTTATGAGTTAAGCCAGACGCGGCTTATCTATGTGACAATGCGGTAGGCACCCGCCGCAACTGAAAATGCCAGCAATGCCAGGCAGGGGCGTAGAGCAGGGGACCCTGCCTCAATTGCCTTTATTGCCAGCCCCGTCACAGACTCAGGCCCAGCGTAACGCCGCCATTTCATTCATAAATAAATTAAATAAAAATATTTTTTCAAGCCGCAAGCCACGCAACAATAACAAATAAGGCAGCACAACAACAGGCACAGTGGGGTAAAACGATGGCAAAGAAATCTGCATAATGAAGCGTAATACGCAAATGGTGTAGTAGGGTACCCTGATTGGACTGGGCGTACATCCATATACGCATACATATATGGTATAGTGAGCTGAAAACGCTGGGGTAATGCGTGCTTTATGCATGGCAGCCCTTGCCAGACCTCATAATTATGCAAAAAAAAAGAAGACAGAGGAGCTGCCTTTAAAGACCGCACTCCAGTCATACCCTAACAGTTTTCAATTAAACCTTCAATAAGCTGCACATAAATATTCCAATCAGTGCAGCCTGTGTAAAGCACTTTCGAAGATTTGTGATGCCAAGTTCAGCGGGGGCAACCCTGTTGCCGGAAACACTTCTTGGAGTACAGGGAGCAGCATTACTGCCCAGTCAAATTCGACACGCCTTCAACCCCCCTCGCTATACCAACTTTGCTGCGGCTCATTGGCAGCATTTGTGTTCCTGGGGGCGGGGGGAGGCGTGTTAAAAGTTAAAATAAATCAAACAGCCATAAATTGTGGCGCTTTTGGCAATATGGGGAATTCGATACGTTCATCAAATGTAAAAGGGTTCAAGCGATGCGTTTGCTATCTATCAATAAATGTCTCTATATATATGCAGGGAAAGCCTCCACCATCCTCATCCCCATCCTCAGCCACCCGCACATGGTATATTTTATCAGACCAAGGACAGACGACGCCAGACGACGCATCCTTTTGGCCTGCTCAAATTTAGCACACTTGTCAAACCGTAAAGCCAAGTTCGTATAGTTGGGACACATGATATAGACACATGACATAGACATTGAAATACTCTTTCTCAAGAAAAATGTGTCAAAAAAATAAATAAAATAAAATGAAAAGAAAAGTATATCTTGCTTATGGTCGATTATGGCAGAAAATACAGCTTATAATGATATGGTAGCTTCTAGACTTAAATAATTAAGTTGAAATAAAATATTCCACAAAATTTTAAATTATTATAAGCAGAGTTTCTATAGTTTTACAAGAAATACAGAACTGTATGCTATGCTATCATCTAGACTAAAATACTTTAGTAATTTAATTTTAATTTAAACTCAGTAATATGATACTAAACCAATTTTTTTTAGATTTCCACATGAAAGTCTAAGTATTACTACTCATATAGGATATACTATACATACATCATGTACTCCATACTCTCACCCTTATAACAAACCCACCGGAGTGTGGGCCCAGCTTATGAAAAATATGGCGCAAAGGGGTTAAATGACGTATGCATTGCAGCTATTTCTCTTTTTCCCCTTTCGCTCTCTCTTTATGTGGGGGCGAGTGTAGGGAACCCATTCCGATATTTGCCTGACGATGTCTTAGTTACCCAATGCGGAAATGCCAAATTTATCATAGACATTGCCGGACGCTGTTTGTGCATTATGATTGAACAGAGTAGGATATGATATGGGGACCCTCTTCATACCATACACGTATATCTCTGCTGAAAATTTGATCAATAACGGTTAAGGTAGCAGGGCACTCGACTCGTAATAAATGTTGGGTTATTTACAGTTTTAAGTGTATTGAATATGTTAAGATTTCGATGCGAAAAAAAACTATAGCAAATCTGGAAGTACGGTTAGTTATGGCAGTACAATAAAGTGTAGGGTAGTGCGGCTCTTAAGTCATAGTTAACATGGCAAATGGCTAAAGTTAGGCTGATGTATGTTCCAAATTTCCGTATATATATCATTTTGAATTATACATAAGCGGAAACTGAAGTAAATAGTGGGATGCGAATGACCCTTGGGAGAGAGAGAGAGAGAGAAAGGGAGAGGCAGGCACTCAAATAAAATATATTGTAGGATTGTCTGATTATCAGAGCGACCGCAAAACAATTTAATACTAAAACCCAAGTCACATGCCGCGGCACGCGTCTCACTGTATTCCCCCCTCCCCACCCTTCCCCTTTTTGCTGCGCATTCCCAACTCCGATTTCGATTCCAATCCGACCGCATGCATGATAAATGCACAAAATCTGCAACAAAGTGTTGGGAACACGCACTTTCTGTGAATGGGAGAGATAGATATAGGGATGGGGGCTAGGGATAGGTGTAGAATTACAAGCTAGATGCGCCCTCTGAAGAACTGAAGAGAGTTCGAAGAGATTGGCAGATTAGAGTTTTGTTCTAGCACTACGTTCAGGTAGAACCCGAAGCCAAACCTCAGGCCGCACAATATCGGTAATAATAATAGCCAGAGAAATGCATAAATTTTTTCCATACAATGTGGCAAAAGGATAATTTCGAAAAACCATTAATATGCCATGGACATTAACATTCTGTTGTGACAGCCAGTCAAATGAGCCGTGCACCCCGAGTGGTTCCTTTGTGGTGCTGGTGGTGGTGGTAAAGGTGCAGGAAGTGCAGGCAGTACCAGGGCAGTACCGGGCTGCAGAATACCTTTCTCTGTCCTGCCTGAGGACACGCAGAGCCAACTGGCGGCCCCGTCATTTACATGGAATGCAATAGATCGATGTATTCTTAGAAACCGTTGACATGGACGTTGCAATGCGCATAAATCAACAGTCAACGGCCAAGGGGGGACATAGGGGAGAGAGAGAGAGAGAGAGAGAGGTCTCTACTTGACAGTCCCTAGTCGAAAGGGTTTTCTTTGTTTATTCAGATTGCATAGGGAATTGCAGCTGAAACTGATATATCGCATTATAGGAAAAACCCATAACAAAAAGTTCCAAGAAACTTTAACTGACTGAAGTGCTGAAATCTTTTCAAGTGGAGTATCATTTACGGGTAAGAGAAACATAATAATAATAATTATATCTAAGGAGTTTTAAAATATCACCCCAGTTTGACAATCTTTTTCTTCTTTAAATGAAATTATTGATCTAAAAGCCGTAACGCGCTACTATATTATATTATATATCTATAACACATTATATATAATACCTATGCACATCATATATAGAGTATTTTATATTATATATATTTCTCAGGGTTTTTTTTAATTATTTCCCTAGATTACTGTGATTTATAGCAATCCTTTTGCCTTTCCATTGAAAATAGACAACTTTAACCCTGTTTAGACCGCTTTAATCCCACACAACTTTCATATTGACTTTGGATTCCATACGAATTTACCAATTTAGAATCGCAGCTAATGCCACAAATCGGACAAACAGTCGCTATTGTGAATGCGAGTGCAGTTGAAAATCCAATTTGACAAATAGGAACCAATAAATGCAATAAAAAGCCCTAATAAGCAGCGCAAACCTAAACAAATTTCCAGTTGAAATTAGCAATCTGGTCGAATTTATGAAATATGTGCAAATCGTGACAACAATAATACGCAACAGACACCGCCGCAATACACCCCGCATCCGAATCCGAATCCGAACCCGATGCCGTTGCCGACCTCGACCCTCTTCACATTAACCCCAGCAACATTTGTTGCAACTGCCCTCACCCAAAAAGGGGTGGGCGTCGCATCAGCGGGGGGAGGGGGGCGAAACTGTTGGAAACAGCTGAGTAACTAAAAATGAAGCCAATCTAGAGCAGAGTTACGATTACAATAAAAACTGGGCTCGGTCCATGCAGCACAAAAAAAAATAACCCAAAGGGCTGCCAGAGGGTAGCTGGCATGGCCAGTACGGGTTTCATATGGGGGGAGAGGGTAGCAGGGGTGGAAGTGGGCGTTGCGAGTGTCATAAGTGCATAAAATGTTTTTGTATTTTGCACAAAAGCGAAACGAAAAGTTTAATTTTCTCCAGGCGTAGTGCCAGCCAGCACCGCGTAACCAAATCCGTTTAGATCGACAACATAAAGCAAGTGTAAGCCGAGAGCTATGTGACTTCAGAATACCCTGTAGACGGTGTGGGATTGGTAGATCCAAAGCAAATTTTGAGTATACTTAGATAAGAGTCATATATTTCTTTTGGCTTAAAATTAGAGTTGTATCTTTATAGCTTACAGAAATATTTATTATACAAATCACGAAAATAATGAAAAGAAATAGAAATTTCAAGAAGAAATTTAAGGAATATTGAGATCTGGTTTTTATAATGACAGGAACTTTAAGTATGAGTAAAAAAATAAATATTCGGGAAAAAATTAAAAAAATAAAGGAGTTAAAAACTTGAAGAACTTTTCTATTAAAATAAGAGATATATTTATAGAAAATTGAGATAGGAAAACTTCTCTAAATTATTTTCTATCCCAAATCTACAATTTCTGCCGCCTTGGCATACCCCTTCCCGGCATCTGCAGCTTACAGAGTATTCCCGAAAAAAAACACTCAATAATAAATGTAACAAATGACGCACACGATGGACCGCCGCTTGGTTGGGTGGGGGTTGCTTTTGCTTTCGGCGGCTGTGTGGGGCGGACCTCTGCCCGACGGCGCTATATATGAGAGCAAGCAGATCGATCTGCTATATGTATGCGCGCAATATAGCTGCACTTATTTGACTAATGTGTTTAATAAAAAATTACACACGTCGCAGGCGAAAAAGGAAAGTGAAAAATTGGCAGTGCGTACGTACACCCCTTGGGTAATACGAACCCGGAACACACTGTAATATTTGCGGCTTACAGAAATTTAGCATTTCATTAGGCCCATGGAAGGGAAAGGGTGGGGGGGTGCGGGTAACAACCCCTGCGAACAGCCCAGACTTTTTAATATTTACTAATATTGACAATACTTAAAGTTCTCTCTTTTTTCTTTCTCCCCGTTTTTTTTTTTTGCTATGGATTTCTCTGGCTCGGCAGGGGTTGAGCCAATGGGCCATGGTAACCAGAAACTTTGACATATTTATAGTTGACAATCGCAGATAGCGTGGAGAGAGGGGGAGGACAGTAAAACCCAACCTTGACAATTGTAAAGAGGGGTGGAGGGGGGAGGAAGCAGCACACCACGATATGATGGTGGTTGCGACGACTCCGAACTGTGTGGGCTGCTTTTGGGATTTACACAATATTTTTCAAGTGCTCGCCAAGCGACCGCCGCTCCAGGGTCCCCTGGTGACTTATTAAGGGTTGCATTTAGCGGGCTTTGTGTCGTTTTATATGCAAATTGGATTAAAAACGAAACGCACTTTTTTTTTTGTTTCTGTTGATATCTTCCATATATCTGTCCAGTTGCGTCAAGCAAATTAGGAGAATTGCGAAACAGTTTCTCTATTATTAACTGGGAAATGCTTTTGATGTCAACAATTTCCCGATACGATTGTCCTCGCCGCGGGGGGCGGGGTTGCTGCGGGGAAGTGTAAGCCTATCAAACGATTAAATTTGTTGCTCAGTTCTAGCCATGATTTGATTAGACATTTCGTTGGTTTCGTTGCCAGGCGAACAGAATGGAATCAGTTAATATAATATGCTTAAAATTTATTTAACAAATTTCCCCTCCGAGTTTTCTGTCAGTGTAATTGGCTATTTGGAGCTTGGAATAACGTCATAAGAAAAACCCACTCTATAAAGTACTTGCCAGGCATTTTTATCATTTACGATCTATTGATATTTTATAAATAAAACTCAGAGTGGGTAGAAAATATATCATTAGCGAGGAATGTCCAGTGTCTAATTTGAGTTATATACGCAAATGCATGGGGCGTGCTTTCTTATATATATATGTATATATGGTATATCATACGCGACGAGCAGACTGTCTGATTATGGTCTACATATATGATTAGCTTAATTTAACCGTTGCACGTATCATATTTATTGGTATTGAATCGGTTGGGCGTGCGGGTAGAGGGAGGGGGGGAGAGGGCTGAGGTCAGAGGGCAGGCAGGCAGGCGTTGCATAACGAAAGCAATTTGAGTGTGTCTAAAAAGTCCCAATGTCATAACAAAGTGCGTGGGTGTCCCGTAAGGCAGACGGCGGACTGACGGACAGTGGGACTATTAAACTAATTTCCAGTTGTCATTGACAAGCACGCACACGTCCCGGTTCGATTGCTGCCACTCTCGATTCTCGACTTTCCACTCTTGACTTGACTCGGCTCCTGCTCCTGCTGCCGCTGCTGCTGCTGCTGCTGCTACTCCTAAGTCAAATCAAACAAGGCACGCACAGTAACAAGAACAAAGCAGCACAGGCCTATAAGATACGCCTGAAACAACAACAAAGGTATTTCAACTATGGTAAACTTCTGACCAACTGTGTAACAGACGCCAGCAGTGGCGTAGGGGGTAAAAATAAAAATTAAGAGGGGCGAGCTAGTCAAAAGAAATTGTATAAATAACTTACCTTACTTTGAATATACTTAAATCATTTAAATAAAAATTAAATATATACTATATAATATATTATTAATATTGTTTTAATAAAAGTTTTAAATTTTCTTAGATCTTTTATCTTTATTATAACAAACTCTGCTTCAAATGAATAAGAACACAGTTTAAAATATGCTAAACAATATACACCATTAAATTTCTTTATTTAGTACTTTTTTGCGCTCCTTCTAGTGCATTTTATTTTTCTAACTACGCCACTGCACTGCTGTCCCTTTGCTGCCTATGCAAACATTAATTTTGCTTTTATATATAAATTATTATACCATATAATACAGTTCACTTAAAATATATAATAAATTAAATAAAATATTTGAATTATTATATACATTAATATTTCTTAATTTAAGATTTATTTTCGCCCCCCTTTGGCTCTTTGCATGCCCTAACTACGCCACTGCGCTGCTGTCCCTTTTGCAGCCTCTGTGCTCGCATTCACTTTGAATGCTGATGAATGCTTTCGCTGTTGTTGTTGTTGTTGTTGCAGGCCACTCTAGCTGCCCCCCCTCTCACACAGCCCCTGCTCACCTACTCCCTTTGCTGCTGACTTGCAAATGAAGTTGACTTTGCAGCAGGATGTGCCAAAGAGTCGAGCGTTACCAGCCTACCTGTCTTGCCTGCCTGCTGCTGCCTCGTAGGCATTTTTGGCCTGCATTGCATTGCGCAAATTCCATATTTACTGTCGATGTTAATTGCTCAGAATTGCACTAAAGTGTTGACTTTTGTGACGCACAGGAAACTTGCGTTCCACATGCCACACACAACTGCTGCCACAGTGCCCCATTACAGTGCGTTCCCCCTGCCGCCTCCCTGCCTCGATTCTTCGCATCTTTCAGCTGCAATTTGCTCAACTATTTAATGACAAGCTACCGAACGTATCGGACAGCACTTCCAATTATGCAATTGTTTGTTCAGGCTCTACCCAGCTCAGCCCAGTTCCCTTGGAGTGGCCCATTCGAATGGCCTTCTAAAAATGTTTTCACTATTCATTGCTCGACTTGTTTACTCTGGCTAACTTACAGGTCTACTACAATATATATTCCCGCAGGCCAAGGGAAGTACGTAGGAGCACGTAGGGTACACCCGGCTACTACTATGTGAATATGAAATTAATTTTTTTCGATTATGTCCAAAGCAACCTTTCGTTCGTACGGGAAGCCTCTTTATATAATTTAAGCACGCAATTTGCAATGCACTCAAAGAAGCCGCTTTGCAGCTAGTCTGAACTAGTTGGGAATTTAAATTAAAATTTGCAAGAGAATGATCATGTGTGGGCACGAAACTGGAACGACAGTAAACGAAGGCTACATGCACTACAGATGTCGACAAAGTGGAGTAGTGGCAGATTTAGCTATTTCCATCTGTTCGAACGCACTGATCTCTGCTATTAAAAATGCTAGATACATCAAATTTGGCATCAAGATTGCTGTATATAAGACGCTGCTCGAGATTATTTTAGAAGTTGGGTACCATAACCTTACGGCTCAAAATTCAATAATTAAGGTTCTTCATTCGATTTTCAAGTGAAGTTTTAAAGATAAAATTTTTGTTTTGGGTATATCCAATTATGACTATAGTATGTACCAGTGATTCAAATTTTAATCTATTCGATTAATATGCATAGATGTTATAGAAGTAAACGTAGCTCATAGTTGAGTAAAATCTTAATATACTCCCCACTTATATATCTTAAACTATATCTTGCTTCATGACTCTCATTTTCCTGCATTTCCAGCTGCCTTCTCTCTTGGTTCTCCTGTGTCTCAGTTACTTTCAATTAGACAGACGACTCTTAAATCTCAGCTCAGCGTCCTGCCTTTATTTACAGAGCCCCTACTCGTATGTCCTCACGGACGGACTCACTTCATGGACCTCTTACACGCTGGGAAACCGGGGAAAGTGCAGTGCAGCCCCGCGAGCTCATTTTCCAGGGAATCATTTGCTACTTAAGGCGGCAACACATGTCGACTTAAGCAGCCATCCAACAAACAGAGCTCAGTCCTGGGTTCAGTCTTCAGCTCCGACTTGGGCTCGGTTTCAGGTTCAGGATCTGGATCTGGAGGACTTGGTTAAGTGACATGTGGCGCACATTGCTTTGTCAACTGTCGCCTTAGTCTCGTCTTACGCGCCGTGTTAATTACACTAATTGCACTAAATCACTTGAAAATTTCAAAAAACTGAAAGAGAGAGAGAGAGAGCGGGAGAGAGAGAGAGCAAGCTCGTTAAAAAATAGCTAGATTTAGAGCCACGCCCCATCCAAGTCGAGCCGAATGTCAACGCAGGCTGTGAGAAAAAATTAGTTTGACGGAAGTGCTGGTAATCCTGGTGAGAGTTGTTTCTTTTTTTTTTAAGACCCGCCTTGCATGTGGTACAGCATCAAAATAAATTACCAAATCTTAGCAGGGATAATACCCAAAAGGAATGAAGCTGACTCTTAAACGGAATGAAAATAATTAATGGCAGCAGTCTTAGAGCAAATGAAACGCCTCCAAAGTCGCCTAGTCGAGGTATTTATGGCAGAAGACTGCCAGAAGACAGTCTTGCTTTCATAATAAATCGACAAAGTTCAAAAAGATTGTGGGGGGGCACAACAGACTCAAGAAATTCTCCAGCTGAAGAGAGATCTCTGTGAAAAGCAGGCAAAAAGGGGAAAATTACAATAGCTTTTCGCCCGATAAAAATCAATTTCCCTTATCTCATTCAAGAGTTTTTCGCCGCATTATGCATTACTCTTATGTGGGATTAAGTATTTATTATGCATTCACGTGTGCTGCAGAGAGAGAGAGAGAGAGAGAGAGAAAGGGGAGGAAGAGAGATAGCGGCAGACTGAAGTCAATTTCTGCATGCCTGGCGACCACGGCCTGTCACATCTTCTGCTGCTGCCTCAGCTCCTGCTCGCTTAAAGCACACTTGAAGCAGGCCTGGCAGGCAGGCAGCCTTCCTTGCATGTTCGAGGACCACAACCCCAGCGGGACACATGTCCTGCTTGGCCCATTATCCCTACAGCCAGTGCAATCCAAGGGGGGCGTCTGTGCATTTTCGCAGAATTTATACCAATTTGTGC
Organism: Zaprionus kolodkinae; assembly: GCA_018901885.1. Lineage (NCBI taxonomy): Eukaryota > Metazoa > Arthropoda > Insecta > Diptera > Drosophilidae > Zaprionus > Zaprionus kolodkinae. Next base: position 1,841,261 of record JAEIFM010000288.1, on the reverse strand, counting down.
GCAATGTTAATAACGGTAAAAGGCCTATAACAATAACCCACATCAATACGGGGCGGCACGTAGTCGCCCCGTAGCACGTGGTAAGGCCGTAAGCACTCGCCTGCTCCCCCCCCCCCCTCCCTTCCCTTCCCTCCTGCTGTGCGACAAACAAGGTGAGTAGGTTGGCCGGGGAATGCAATCAGCAAAGATGTGAAAACGCAGGCTGTCCCTGTCTCTCTCTCCCTCTCTCTGTCTCTGGGCACATGCAACGCACCACCCACACCTCGCAGTACTCTGCATGCAACCCTTACTCCACCCCAACCCCTTTGCTTCTCCACATGCCCATTGTAAGCCGACAAACGCGTGTCCAAAACACACGCGCGGCATCTTTGACGGTCCCTGGAATTGGGTACCCAGCACAGTGGGTACACAGCGTCTGCTTGGAGAGAGTGGGAGTGTAGCCGAGTGCGTGCTCCTGCTGCCTGCTCTCACTCATTATATTTGTGCATTGACTTTGCCCGACATGCCCGAAAACTGGCATCGTCTTTGGCCCGGCTGCAGGCTCTGCCCATGCCACTGCTCCTCATCCTCATTCTGCTTTTACTACTCCTCGTGCAGCTCCTGCTGATGCTGCTGCTGCTTCTACTACTCCTGCTATTTGCACAAGTGTTTCATCCCGTGCGCTTTGAACAACAATAAAAGAGATTAATAGATCTGGGAGGTGGGTGATGTGTTGCCTGTGTATGACTGCCCTGGACTCGCACACACTCACCCACATCCAGGCAGTAATTGGTGCCTAAAAGGCTTGCATATTTCTTTCACTCTCTCTCTCTCTCTCGCTCGGCTCACAAAGGCAGCCACCGCGTGCTCCGCACAATGATCGATCTGCAAAATATTTCAATTTAATGAATTGCGTTGGCAGTGCGTGCCCAAAAGGGTTGAGAGCGACAGACTGCACGCACAGTGGTGCAAGGCGGCTGGGAAATGAAGTGAAAATATGAGAAAGTTTTTAATACTTTGTGAAGTTTATAAAATATTTACAAAGAACTAAAGAAATTCACTGAATAATATATTCTAAATGCAATTAAAACACATATCATTATTATAAAAAATAGTATATCATTATTAAAAAATTATATATAATTTTTATAATACATATATATCATGTCTTCTACTATATCATTCTATGTACTACTTTATTTGTTCATATTTTCCTATTTTATATATTTTTATTTTCTTCAAGCTCACTAAGTCCCTGTAAACTTTTACCCTACCCTCGCACCACTGTACCCCCCTCAATGGACCTGAGGGGTAGTTGGGTAATCGGAGCTTTAGCCTCATATCGAAAGGATTTCTGTCTACGCATTAACTGTAACTTTAACGCGCTTATCGCTTATCGCTATTAATGAGCAAATATGCAACCCAAATAGTAGATGATGATGTTGTTGCCCTCGATGAGTTGCTCTTCCACTCTCTCCCTCCCTCTCTCTCTCTCCCTCTCTTGGTGGTTGCTTGCTGTGGTCTGTCAATCAAAATGGGAGCGCAAAAGGGTTGCCACGTTGTGCCCCAAAGCCAAATGCCTCAAGTGCCACTCGACACACGATGCGTCGTCGTTGTCGTGGCTGATAAGAAGATGTTGCAGGCATTATACGACTCTATGCCAATCTGTAGACGCACACCCTTCTCTCCCTCCCCCCACTCTACCCACAAAATCCTCCCACAACGACTGCCGTCAGATATGACAGTTAAATGTTGACGCTCGAGTGGCTGCAGCACATCGCATCTTTTCATTCTTTTTTTCTCTGGCTCTTTTGTCGGTTACCTGGCAAAACGCATTTTTAATTTGACTTTTTTCCTCTCCCCCTCCCCAACTTTTTGGCCGTTTTCCGCTTTCCACCACTTGGCACATAATTTAGTCATTTCATTTGAAATGCTCGGGTTGGCTCGGGTTGGCTTGGGCTGGCTCCGTCTGGGTCCGCACTATACGCGATCTGTCAGATGTCAAATGCATGTCAAAGGCAACATGTCAGAGCCATTTCCTACGCTTCTTTTTTTGATATCCGTGTTTTTTTTTTTTCCTTTTCGTGGTATATCCAGGCGTTAAATGTATTGGACAGCACAGCGCCCTCGGTCTGTCTGGGATCTCTGGGTGTATCTCTCTCTCTCTCTTATTCCTGTCTCTCTCTCTCCCTTTCGCGCTGCTTGGCTCTGGGTGGTTGATTGTCATTTTTTTGCGTTGCGGCAATTTGCGGCTTTTGATTAAAAAATACACACACCGAAAACACGTCGAGGGAATAATGCTCTCACTGTGTTTTGTTGTTACAGCTCTCTCCCTCCCTCCCTCCTCTCTTTCGCCCTACCCCCACCCTTTTGTCATTGCCCTATCTCTCTCCTCGCACTTTTACATTTTTACAGCAAATGGCTTTTCCTTTCGCCACTCCACAATGGTTTTTCTTGATGTTGTTGCTCTATGCAGCATGAATATTGCCGCGTAGTTTAATTTGCCTCATAACCCCAGGGAGGCAGGGGAGGTAGGAGGTGTATGAGAAGAGAGAGAGCTGGAGTATCCCGCTAGAAATTGAAATGTTTATTGCAGCAGCAGCAGCAGCCAAAGGGTCCATCAAACAGCAAGATAGTATTCGATTACAATTGAGTTTTGATGGAGTATAACGAGTTCATATATGTGGGAAGTGTGCTCTAGCGTAGCTACTCAGTTTAGTCCTGCAATTGTCATGGGTTTCCATTGCTCTATGCACTCCATCGAGATCCATGGCTTCCCTTTGTTTTCAGCCGAGTTCCGGGATCTGCCTGTATATACTTAAGCAACTGATGATCTTAAGCCTTATCAACATCCTTACTCCAATAAAAACTCTGCTTCTTCTCTCCAACCAAATGTAATTTCAATATTTGTATAGCTTGAGTAGGTTTCCCCTCTCTAACATATCAATAACCATTAGGATATTTCACTTTCTTGAAGTGACACATCTTTCAACTTCCAGTTATAACTTCTCATTATCATTGCCCTCCCCATCCCGCAACTCATGCTTCATTCATTTGCCTCATGTTCTTAGAAATTCCATTTACTTCAACTGCAGGACCCTTAGGACTTACTACTACATATTCCATATTAATAAACTTGATGTCTAACCATGTGATCATATTTTCCATGCCATTTGCCTTTGTCCTTGTCGCCACAGCTGTTATGATTTTTGCCAGAAACACCTTACTACCAACCAGAACACCAGAACACCCCCTTAGCACCCACTCAGGTCTTCGCTTGGTAACCCCGCCCAGCGTTTTCAAGGGCTGTCAATGCTCTAATTGCTCCTACCACAATGCGTTCGTAACATTAATCACGAGTACAAGAAAAAATGTGAAATCACTGCCATTTGCTAAGCGATTCGGACCGGTCCAGACAGCAGAGCAGACCTCCTCAGTACCCCCAGTACCCAGTACCTCCCTTGGTACTCCGTCCTGTCCATCCATGGGTCTACATAGAGTGTTTGAGTTATTGTCAGCTGGCGTCAACTGGCTGCGCATAGTACGATGCATTCGAGTGTAACGCGAACTTCTCTCATTGTTTTTTTCTGTGCTGCGAAACCTTTTAGCAAGAACGGAACGGAACGGAATGGAATGGAATGCAAGGGATGGGATGGGATGGGAGAGAGAGGCAGAGTTGTCGCGTGCACGGCCGGAACTGACACAGGATACGCCATACATCAGGCGAACGCGTTGACAATGCATTTGCGGGTGAACGAAGCAGGACCCCAAAAACAGACGGACATACGCAGCACAGTACGAGGTACAGCAGGAAGGGGAGGAGGGTCGCACTACTACGATGGATAGTCCCCTTATAGGCATTGCGGCATTATTAGCTGTCAGTAAACGGAATTGTCGCGACGCGACTCAACGCTTTTTCTTAACTTCATCGTCTGCCCGAGCAACATTTTAACATAATTGGCCTTTATGACATAAAGGCCGCATCAACCTCCCCCATCCCCTTCCCCTCCTGCCGTTTTGCTACCCTGCTGCCACTGTTGTGGCAATCACTTTTTACTACCCGCTAGCCAATTTTGTATCTGCAACTTTGCGCTTGAATGCATGCAACATGCCCCAAACGCGATGCCGACCACTTTGCGTGGCTGCACTTTTCTGAAGTTAATTTCGCGTTGCCAGCCAGTGAAACCGTAGAGAGTTTGTCGAGGGAGGAACTAAGGAATACCCTGTAGTTGATGGGAATTGTTTGGAAGGTCTTTTAAGCATTTGACAGCCTAGTCTAATTCAGGCTAGTCTGCTCTAGTCTAGTTCGATCTGTTCCAGTCTAGGGCAGTCTAGTCCTATCCAACCCTCTCCAGTCATCCCTCGTCCAGTCTAGGCTAGACTTTCTAGTCTAGTTCTGTCTGGTCCACTCTAGCCTTACCTAATCTAATCTAGTTTACTTTAGTCCATTCTCTTCTTCTGTCTCTTTCGGTCTGGGCTTACTTACTCCTATTTAGTCCTAGCTAGGACAGTCTAGTCCTAGCTAGGTCCGTCTAGTCCTAGCTAGGTCAGTCTAGTCCTAGCTAGGTCAGTCTAGTCCTAGCTTGGTCAGTCTAGTCCTAGCTAGGTCAGTCTAGTCCTAGCTAGGTCTGTCTACTAGTCCTAATGAACTCTAGCACTAGGCTAGCCCTGTCTAGCTCAATTCCCTCTTGCCCCAACAATGCCCTATCCTTTAAGCTACTGTAACAAACCGCTCTGCCCAACTGATATACCCTTAATGCAACATTTTATTGAGTTTTTATAGAAAAAGAAAAATACATTTGCCTCTTCTTTTGCGCAGAAAATGGCTTGGAAAATATTTTTCAATCACTTTAATTGTGAGCAGTCTGCCCGGGGGGAAGGCAGAGGCAGAGGATGGGGAAGTATTCGCTGTACGTCAAATTGCATTGGTGGAAGTTAGCGTATTGGTCGCGGGTGGGGAAGGGTAGATGAAGGAGCTAGTGGGTTTGGGGCATATGTTGCCTCTGCCGCTGGGCCAAGGCAGCGTCTCCCCTTCCTCTTCCTCTTCGTTCCTGCTCCTTCATAAACAAACTACGGCAAGAGCAATGCAAATTTAATGTTGTCAAGCTGTCGTATCATGCTGAAATATGCGCATGCCACCCCCCTACTCCATGTCGATCCCTTCCAGCGTGCTCCCACCATGAGGGCAGCGACAATATACTTTGTTAGGGATGGGGGAGGGGGTTGTATGTAGTCATATGTCCGACCGCTCAAGACGTAATACAACACGAGGCGCAAGTGCCCCGCCCCATCGCATGCAGACTTACTTATATTTCTATATACACACACATATATATATATTGCATGAGGGGAGGGGGAGAAGAAGGGGACAGGGGTATAGCTTACTTATTTTAAGATAATGCCGGCAAGCAACAAAGGCAAAAAAAGGGTACAAATTTCCGTTTGCTTCCTGCTTCGCCTGTCACAGCGCTGTCGCAGTGGAGCGAGAGAGAAAGAGAGAGAGAGGGAGAGTGTCAACCCGGGGGCGGGCAAGGCGGGCCAGACCCGATGCATATGAAACCTGGTTATTATCGCCTGCAATATTATGCTACCTCCCCCCCCATCAAGCCCGGTGCTTCTATAACTGCCGGGCATTTGTAATAAAACTCGAGCGCATAATTGTTTGCCATATTTCTAAGTCGGGGCAGGGGCAACGGCTCCCCATTGCATACTTTCCGGCGGGGTAGCAGGTTGGAGGAGGAGTTACAAGGAGGAGGGCACAACCCTTGGCCAATTTATGAGCAGGTGGAATTTTTAAGTAGTGTGTGCGAGTGTGTGTGCGAGTGTGTGTGCTGGATCTGTGCTGATTTTCAACCTGATTGCTTTGGCATTTCTGATGAGGCTGCTCCATCTGGAGATGGCTGAAGGCGTGTCTGGATTTGGGGAGGTGAAATCCAAAGTGCATTTGTCAGGGTTTTGAAATCATTAAGAAATCTTAAAATTATATAGACAAGCAGGCCGACAAGCTGGCCCGCAAGCTACCCCTGCAAGCTGCCTTCCTGCCGCATGCCACAAGATTGTCTCAATCAAAATTCCACAGCTTATGGCCTGAGGGGAAGTATGAAGAGGCGAGGGGGCGGGGCAACATCGTCAAGCTTATCCCTTTTGGCTGCTTGTGCAATTATGAGCATATTTGACGCATGCCCAACTTTTTGCAGTCTCTCGTTCAGCTTCAGCTTGAGCTTCTTTTCCACGCACAAACTCAATCTGAGGCAATCAATGCCGTTACGCATACGCCGCGTTGCCAGCCCCGCCTTGCCAGAGATGCCAAGGCAACAAGTACTGGAAGAGATCCGTGCGGCGGGAGGACTCAACTCAACTCAACTCAACTCAACGGCACCTTGCCACGTTCATTACGTTGACGTCGTTCAATGTGTCTGCGAAGCCAGCGTTGTCTGCAACGCAGCGTGTGCCACAAAGGCGTTGCAAGTGAGTGTGGCTGTGTGTGTGTGTGTGTGTGTGTGCCCCACGCCTCTTAGCGACACTTGGGCTGCGCCACGCCTTTTATTCTTTAGAGCTTGACAGCAGCAGCAGAGGCAGAGGCAGAGGCAGAGGCAGAGGCAGAGGCAGGAGCAGGGACAGAGGAGCGGCATCATCGAGCTGCTTTATATGCAAACGGCGTATTCATCAAAGTGGTTTTTATATTACGTGATATTTTCGCTGCCTCTTTCTCTTTATTTCTCTCCTTTTTTTTCTCTCTCTCTTTTGGCGTTTTTAACTTTACTTTTTTTTTGACATTTTCTTCTTGTTTTCGCGCTGCGCTCCAAACAACACAATTTTGTTGACAATATTTTCGCCTTCGCTTTTCCATTTTTCTTTTCTTTTTTTTGCGCAAAACTTTTCACACTTGTGGGCGGCCGTGTGGGCGTGGCGTGGCCCTAACGAAATCATAAATATTCAAAACACATTTAAAATTCCCTCTTTTTGCAGCGTAATTAGGTTTTAATCACGGTAGCTCTGGCAAAGCCCTCGCATTTGTTTACGCTGCGTGGGGGCTGTCAATCAGTAATTTACAGTTAGACACACTGACTAGCATGATCAATTCCGACAAATGAGTATGACAGCCCCCACCCCCTGGAATGCATAACGAAGAAAGTAACGAAAGTATTTGTCAAATCAAGGGAAAGTGAAGTCTCTGACTGACAAAGGGGCCAGGGCGAGGGCGAGGGCGAGGAGGAGGAAAAGTAATTTCCAATTTAATGAACCAATCAAAACGCGTAAAAATGAGAGACAAAGGAATCAACAGTAATGCGAATTACTGAATCGGAAGAATGTGCAGCATATTCCATTAAATTGATTAGGTTTTTTTTCGAAATTTTACCAAATTAAAGATGAGTCATTTTAGGAAATGTGGCAAATCTGCCAGTCAAATAGATAATTCCCATTTAAATCGAAGGAATATGCAGGATATTGTATTAAATTAATTAGGTTTCCTGTGGGAAAATCTTAAAATAAAATATAAGTTCTTTTTAGAGCAGGAAAATATCAGGAAATTTTGCATATCTGTCAGTCAAATAGAAATTTCCCATTTGCATTAAAAGGATAAGGTTCTTTATGGAAAATTTTCAATTTAAAGCTAAAATACATTCAGAATACATTTTTTGCAGTGAAATTTTGTAGAACTGCAGTAAAAATATAAACTTCCCTTTTTTCCAACTACAGGGTATTTAATTATGCAGCATATGTAGAATATAGCATGAAATTTATTAGGATTCCTTGAAAGATATTTCCCAAAATTTAGTAAATATTTTTTGAAGATTGTGTTCTCTTTTTGAAAAACTCTGTAACTCTGCAGTAATAATCCAAATTGAACAGGGTATAGGGTATCCATAGAGGCAGGCTGTCTTTCCGTCTCTACCTGTGCCCTGCAACCTGTGCCGGAGACACTTCATCGACTGAGTGGCTTATCACCTGCTCCATGTGTCAGCGGAGCTGCCAGCTTCATGGCAACGGGACCACAATGTATCAACCTTAAAATTGACTTTCATTTCGCTGCAGCTTTGAGGTCGCATCCATGCACCCAATCTCAGTCAGAGTGAGTGTGTGTGCGAGTGTGTGTGTGTGCACCCAGATCCGGGATCCAAACCAGCAAAACGGGACAAGGATGAAGCGAGCAACGCGTGCGGTTTTTTGATTGAAATTGGAGATTGCGCCTGAGCTGTATTTGCAGTTGGCAGCGGAAATTTGACTACGTCGTGATGTGCGACCAGACAATTTAATACCTTACCCGAAAATGCCCCACGGCTGTGCTCAGACAGCGACGACGAGGACGAGGACTAGGACGAGGACGAGGACTACAGCGATGCCGCCACGTTGACATTCGCTTGCCGCGTGTTGCCTACGGCGGAGCAGGGTAGGGCAGGGCGGGGGAGGGCTGCAGCAAATGTGAAGTGGCAAGTGTCAGGGCAACAAGAAAATTAGTTTCAAATGGATAACAACAATGGGATTATACGCCAAGAAGCAAAGCAGCGTGGCACAGTGGGATAGATTCAAAATATATCAAGAAATTTGTGAAATTATTTCAAGCCTAGCAAAGCAGCCTACCTAATCTCAATTTCTTTCCATTTCTTTTATTGATTTATGGCATTTATTATTTTACGTATTTCTCTAATATTCCAGCATAATTTAGACAACTCACACAGCTCTCTCTCCCTCTCTGGCTCATTGTTATTAATCTCCCTACAGCAGCAGCTGTCTAGCCTCATCCCTTCTTCCACCTGGACAAGCGTACATTCTGCAAATTAATAATGCACGCAAGTAAATTAATTTTAAATTATATTTATAGCATTTTAGTTAATTAAATGCGCAAAAATTCGCCCATTCCCAGCCTCAATCCCATTCCTATATGCCTCATTCCAGCTAGGTGAAAGTGTCAACTGCACGAGTGTGTTGACTGCTCTCTCTCTCTCTCTCTCTCTATCTGTCTGTCTGCCTCACACACACACACACACACACACGCACACCACTTTACGCCTTGCCTGTCGCCTGCTTGCCGCGACATTTATGAACTTTATGAAGTCTATTCCATAAATCATCTCGCACACACACGGCAGGGCAGGGCAGGGCTAACATTCTGCTTAGGCGAATTTAATGAAAAAAGTAGAAAATCCAACAAAAGAAAAAAATGAATAAATAAACAAAAAATAGACGAAACTGAAATACTCTACTCGAGAAAATTTGAGAAAACTTGGCATATTTCTAAAGGAATTCATCTTCTTGGCAATCAATTCGTTTCTTTTATTTTAGAACCTTTCAAACAGTGGGCAAATTCTATAAATTCGTTGCTGTATTTAAATATATAAAATCGATAGTTAATAAATTTAATTTTTAAAGAGAATTAAGATAATTCGCAGGAGATTTATTATTAATTAAATTGATTATATATTAAATAATTATATTTATTATCTAATATATTTTAAATCTTTTAAGTCTTTTCTTTTGCCCCAAAACCTATCAAGCAATGGGAAGTTTCAATAAAGTATTTCTTCCTTGTTACAAACACACAATTAGCTAGCTTTTATTACTCTACAGGGTATACGCTGTCGGCATATGTCGCCTGAGAGATTTTCGCTTAAGTTGTCTGCACGAAAGCGAAAGATGAAATCATGCGGTCGCTGCAGAGACAAGGGAGGGCGGGGAAGGAAAGGGAGTTTGCTTCTTCTGAATGGTCGGACAGGTGGATGGGTGGCTAGGTGGCACTGGGTGGTTCTGGCTGGGAGCGGCTACCGTGTGCGGTTGCAACATGTGTGCCACACACACAGAGAGAAAGAGAGATAGAGTGAGAGAGAGGGAGACATACGTGGCCACATGGCGCAGCGACTTGAACTGTTTGTTTGTCCGCAGTTGTTTTCGTATTTATTCATTTCTTTTGCTTCTTTCTCTTTTGTTTTTGTTGTCTCTTCTGCTGCTGCTGCTGCCGCTGCGACCTGAAGTTGCTTTATTATTTTGCGCTTATTTCTAATTTTTTGCGCATTATCTTCTTTCAGCTTTTTTATTTATTCTCGCCGTGATTTATACAAGAAACTGTATACAAACATATGTATCCATCGCTGGGTGAGTTAATGCGGCGCATTATGGGAGCCACATAGTTTCAGTTACGCTCGGATTATGCAAAGTAATGCTCGGGTCTGCCGGGATACCTTCTCGCTCCTCTGCAGGCAGCCAGCCCATCGTCAAGTCAATAAACTGCAGAGTAGCCCGAGCGCATATAAAACAATTTGCCTACAAAGAGAGAGAGAGAGAGAGAGGGCCAAAACCATTTTGGACAGCAATTTAAAATTGTTTATAAAAAGAGGCAGTAGATCCCCAGGCAGTCCCCACACCCCACTCCCCTCCCTCTCTCCTGCCACATATGAGCATAAAACTTGCGCGGCCAAGATGCGGCTGCCACGGCCACAATAGCTCCCAGAGGTCGGCATTAAATTCTGCTGCTGCTGCCCTACTAAGCAAACAGGGGGCAGGCGGGGATCGGGTATCGGGGGCAGACTAACTACACCATGGGGACAGCAATTGATGATAGTCTAAGGCTAAAGATATGTACGATGCCGAGACGAAAGCCCAGCGAATGCGGCAGGATATAAAAGGACTTAGTCGCATGTTAACGCAACCAACGCCTACGCAAATCCAAAACAACAACAGCATCGCCCTTCCTCCCTCCCTCCCTGCCTTGCTCTCCTCCTCCCGCCCTTCTGGCAACTTCTGCTCCCCTCTTTGCGATGCAATGCAACTGCCTGTTTGGGCTGCCTGAGGGGTTTGGGCTGTCTGGTAATGCGACTTATGCCTCCCCAAAGTCATCGTGTGCCGGCTTCCTGCTCCCGGCTACCCGGCTCATGCTCCCTGCTCCTCTCCAGCTTTCATTATGAAGTCATAAACGCACATGCAGGCGAGCTGAAATTGGGGGAGGCCACGCGGCACTACGGCACGGGGGTTGCTGGTCTTGGGGGCGGCTGACTCGGTTTTTTAGCACATGTAAAAATGCTTGTTATCAAAATAAAAAGCGGTAGCTGCATAAAGAAGACGACTACTGAATGCTCTATGGGATCGCATTGAAGTCATTTATTATAGTAAATAAGTAGAAATTAATAGAATCAAGTAGTCGACTTTTTTCGGTTTATCTGGAATGGACAGAGACGCGGACAAAATCGAAAGCAAATTTTGAGACACTGCAATATGTAGGAATATTTCTTAAAAATTTGATGTCTGTAACTCTTTTGGTCTCTGAGATCAAGGCGTTTGGACGATAGACAGACAAATAGGCAGGCAGACAGAAAAAACAGACAAAACTTAAAATTACATTTATATAATAATATTTATATATAGATCTTTTATTCCAATACCAACTCTAAAGATCCCCAAAAAAATATTCGAAGCTAACAAGTAGCTTATACTTCCCTCTCTCTTTATTATAGAGCATAGAAAAAACATTGTGTGAGCGTGAGGGGCGAAAAAAAATAAAAAAAAATTAAACAAGATGTGGACAATTTTCGGGCAGTGCCTCGAGCTTAAACTGTTATTACTAGACGGCTGCGGGGCTGCTGTTTATGAGTTGTAAAGCCTCAGCCAGACAATAGCCTGCTCTGCCGGAGAACGACACATGCTGGCTAAGCCTTAGGACATATTACGTAGCCGTAGCCGTAGCCTCAGCCGTAGCCATAGCCGGGGCCAGTGAGATGCCATTGCCCGGTCTAGTTTGCCATTTTAAAGAGCCTCGAGGCAGGAGCAGAGGGGGAGCAGGGAGGGAGCGGGGAGCACACTCTCACGTAGTTGTCAATGGTCTGTGGTACTACATAGCTTCTTATGCCTGGCTGCATTTTGTATTTATGTTCTTTTCTGCCCATCGTAATATGTGCCAAGTTGCCACTGCGAGTGGACGGGAGTGGGTCGAGAGCGAGGGATTTGCAGATACTTTACTTAGGTAAGCATAGTAAATTGTGCAAATTTCTTTGTGGGCAACAAGCGGGCGAAACCTACGAGCATTCACAACTTTATTAACAAAAAAAAAAAACATTGCCACAAGAGATGAAGAAATAAATAAATTTTCTTAAGAATTTTTATAACGAAATTAAAAGAAGGTTTTCTTTTATTAGAGAATAAACAAAAATAAGTATTTGAAAGCTAAAATCAAGTGCGCTCGACTATAAGAATACCCTTCATTCAACTTTACCTCAATTTTCATCTTCCAGAACTAATTTTGGGCCAAAAATCATGTCAAAGCCAACTAAAAATTTGACGTAAGACCCATATTGATAGGATCAATATCCTCACCTTCCTCACTTCATAACTTTCTTAAAAATCAAATGATTTTCTTCGGGTAAAACATTTTATTCATGGTTTTAGTTCTAGAATAGAATGGCTTAATAGTTTTTGCAACTTAGAAAACTAAAAAAAAATTTTAAATTTTGTGATTTTAGTAAGGGTCCCCCCTGTTTATTTTTCAGACAATTTTTTTTTTCATAAATTATATTTGCCAGCTTTTACTTTTAATTGATTGCGAATGTCAAAATTAGTACTAAACAAGTGTTTAAATTGATTTTGGAGGATACTTAATTTTTGGACAAAAATCATGTCAAAGTCGACTAAAAATTTTACATGTAAGACCCTTGATAGGACCAGGATCCTCACTTTCCTCATTTCATAACTTTCTTAAAAATCAAACGATTTTCATCGGGTAAAGCATTTTATTCATGGTTTTAGTTCTAGAATAGAATGGCGTAATACTTTTTGAAATTTAGAAAATACAAAAAAATTTTAATTTTGTGTGATTTGAGTAAGGGTCCCCCCCTGTTCATTTTTCATAAAAATTTTTTTTTTCAAAATTTAAAATCGTCAGCTTTTACTTTTAATTGATTGCGGAGGTCAAAATTAGTACTAAACAAGTGTTTAAATTGATTTTGGAGGATACTTAATTTTGGGCCAAAAATCATGTCAAAGTCGACTAAAAATTTTACATGTAAGACCCTTGACAGGACCAGGATCCTCACTTTCCTCACTTCATAACGTTCTTAAAAATCAAATGATTTTCTTTGGGTAAAGCATTTTATTCATGGTTTTAGTTCTAGAATAGAATGGCTTAATAGTTTTTGCAATTTAGAAAATACAAAAAAATTTTAATATTGTGTGATTTGAGTAAGGGTCCCCCCTGTTCATTTCTCAGAAAAATTTTTTTTTTCAAAATTTAAAATCGCCAGCTTTTACTTTTAATTGATTGCGGAGGTCAAAAATAGTACAAAACAAGTGTTTAAATTGATTTTGGAGCATACTTAATTTTTGTCCAAAAATCTTGTCAAAGTCAACAACAAATTTGACATGTAAGACCCTAGACAGAACCAGTATCCCAACTTCCTCACTTCATAACTTTCTTGAAAATCAAACTATTTTCATCGGGTAAAGCATTTTATTCATGGTTTTAGTTCTAGAATAGAATGGCTTAATAGTTTTTGCAATTTAGAAAATACAAAAAAATTTTAATATTGTGTGATTTGAGTAAGGGTCCCCCCTGTTTATTTTTCAGAAAATTTTTTTTTTCAAAATTTAAAATCGCCAGCTTTTACTTTTAATTGATTGCGGAGGTCAAAAATAATTCTAAACAAGTGTTTAAATTGATTTTGGAGCATACTTAATTTTTGTCCAAAAATCATGTCAAAGTCGACAAAAAATTTGACATGTAAAACCCTTGATAGGACCAGGATCCTCACTTCATAACTTTCTCAAAAATCAAATGATTTTCTTCGGGTAAAGCATTTTATTCATGGTTTTAGTTCTAGAATAGAAAGGCTTAATAGTTTTTGCAATTTAGAAAATTAAAAAAAAAATTAATTTTTGTGATTTTAATAAGGGTCCCCCCTGTTCTTTTTTCAAAAAAATGTTTTTTTCAAAATTTAAAATCGCCAGCTATTACTTCTAATTTATTGCGGAGGTCAAAAATAGTACTAAACAATTGTTTAAATCGATTTTGGAGGATACTTAATTTTCGCCCAAAATTCATGTCAAAGTCGACTAGAAATTTGACATGTAAGACCCGAGACAGGACACTCATCCTCACTTCCACCGATCATAACTTGATTAAAATTTGAGGGATTTTCACGCGGAATGACTTTTTATTTATGTCTTGACAACCATAGTATTTCTGAATTTAAAGTGTAGCATTTTGGACCTTTTTCGATATTTTGGAAATTAGGTAAGGGTACCCCCTTACCATTTTTTAAAAAATAAATGTTTCTTTAAAATTTTCAAAATTAGTACTAAACAAGTAGTTATGATATATTAATTATGTCAGCAACTAATTAAAAGCCTTCCCCACAAAAGTCAGCTCTTCTTTGCCTCTAAAATTGGCTTATTAAAAAAAAGTTGCGTATCCGTTTTCAGACCTAAATATCTTCCCCGACAACCCTGAAGTGTTTCCCTTTAAATGCGTCTCCAGTTTCATTTGACTTGCCACTGTATCTATCAAAGTAACTGTGTGCCCCTTTTTGAAGTACTTGTAAGATGAGATCCAATTGTTATGTGCCTCCCCCAAAATCCCGATTTTTTCATACCTCGAGGGTGTTAAACTAATTGAATGGCTCTCATTCTCCCCCACACTCTCCCTCTCTTTCCTCTACTCTCTCCTTCTCTCTATCTTTTTGGTTTTATAGAATATTTTTGGGAAAACTTGTGCGCGTTCAAATTTCGCGGCCCTTTCGAAATTTCCGTTGGCCACGCGTCAATTAAATTGAAGTGCATGTAGAATGTATTTTAAAAGCTTGGCCAATATTGTTTTACTCTCCACTACATTTGATTCGGTTCGAAATCGTGTTAACGATGGATCCGCACTCGATTCTCTCTACTCTTCGCTGAGCCGGGCTGAGCACGTGCCGCGAACTTGAAGAGCTTGTTAAGGATTCGATTTTATGGAAACGCTTTAAGTTCGACAATTTCCTCCATAGGGCAAGGCTTGACTAGCTGATACCCTGTAATATATTAGCAAATACTTTGCGTATTCAAAGCAAAACTAACTACCCCTTATATCGATTTACACGGTATGCTGGGGCAAAAAACGTTTGGACAGTTTACAACACATTTTTGGCATACTTCACACAATCTACTGATGAAGTCAACTGGAAAACTCGCATTGCTTTGATGTTTCGACAGCAATTGCAATGTGTACACCCCCTCCACACACACACACACACACACACTCTCACACACACCATCGAACACACACAGACACAGTGAGGCATAAGCAGAAAGCATGCCATTTGTTAAATGTCCTTTGGCGCATTTCAAAGCGCAACTTCAAAGCCCGAAAATGACCTTTGTGTGCCGTCCCAGAGCTGTGGCAAGGTGCCGGGCATCGCATATAATAAAAGGGGCCACTAAATAGTAATTTACTAAATTAGTTTGCTTTTACAGCATCAACACAGCAGCAGCAGCAGCAGCACCGCAGAAAACCAAAAGTTTCTGCATTGAAATTTTCCTAATTACTCTAAAAGGATTTCAATTAGCGTCTTTAATCGCGTTCGCTCTACATATATGCATGGAAAACGTGCATTTTTCCCCTCATCACAGTTAATAGTATTAATATTAATAATAATAAAAATAATAATTATTATAATTAGCATGAAAACAAAGCCAATTAGCATAATGTCATGAAAATGCAATTAAAGATGAAAAACAAGCTGGAAAAAACAGCGGGGGATCTGCAATAATTCAGAAATTAATGAAGCGACTGTGCAAAAATAACTAAGCATATGTGAACGGGGAAAAAAAATGTTCAGATAACAATTACAATAAAAGGTTATTAATTAATATATATATATATATATATATAATATGTATGTATATTATCTGGTGAATTCGTTGTAAAAACTACACGTAATCAAGATATTTAGTGGCAAAATGCAAAATAGCGCATACTTTGTTGCACGCATCGCCCACGGGTAAATGGGAAATGCACAAAAACAAATCGGTTCTATAATCGATTTCGAGCGGGACTGAACTACAAATTAGGCATTATTAGGCTTATCGCGGAAATAATTAAAAACCAAAGCAGTGCAGCCTCGCTGTGATGTACAGTAGGGGGAATAAAATGCATCGATAGTCTCAGAGGCAACTATCGATTAATTTGTTGCTTTCCCTCGTTTCACTCACTAATCAGCCTATCGTTTTTATCGATAGTCTCGCCGATAGTCTCTCTCATCCAACTGTTGTACAGTAGGGGGAATAAAATGCATCGATAGTCTCGATTATATTGTTGCTTTTACTCGTTTCGCTCGCCAATCAGCCAATCGTTTTTATCGATAGTCTCATTGATAGTCTCTCTATTTTCACTATTTCATTTAGTTCTCGTGCAACTGAAAATGATTTTAACTCTAAAACTTTTCGTTATTCCCAGAACTGTCAATGCACATTTGTAAACTTCAACAAATCGCAGTGTTAATTAATACTAAAACCAGCTGACTGCCATCTCTCTGCTGCCAAGCTCTCCAAATTGATATGATATAATATTGTATAGAATCAACCTAATTACAGCGGCATTACGGCACTGACAATGACATTAGAGCTTTCAATTGCAGCCATGCGTGTCCAGCCAGGTGTATCGGAGTGTTGATAATCCGATAATGAGTATAAAAATGCATGTTGGGATCGTAGATTTATTTAGTCCGACTGTAACTGACAAACTATCAAAATGAGGGCAACATTCGCACTGGTTCTGCTGCTCGGCTGCCTGACGGGACTACTGATGGTAATATATATTCCTCTCGATCTCTCTCTCCCAATTCTTCTACACATACTCATCCTCCGTCCAGGCAGTCGATATAGGCCAGGAGGCCACGCTGATGAAGGAGTGCATGAGCGAGAATGGCGTCACCGAACAGGAAGTGGTCGATCTGAAGACGGGCAAGACGAAGCCGGAGGATGCCAAGGATAATGTGAAATGTGCCACACAATGTCTGCTTGTGAAATCTGGTTTTATGAACGACAAGGGTACCGTGCAATCCCAGAAGATTCTTGCCGAGATCTTAGATGCCTCGATCAAGAGCAAAGTGGAGAAGGCATTGGCCGCTTGTGTGAACACAAAGGGCGCCAATCCCTGCGACACGGCCTTCCAGATCACCAGCTGCATGGCCAAACACGCCGGTGAAATTATGCCCTAGATAGGGCAGGGCACAACAACAACAACAACAACAACTACAACAACATCATCGCTTGAGTAGTTCGAGAAGCATCGCAAATTCGCACACTTAGCAAAATATAATAAATACGTTTTCTGAAGCAAAATCTGTTGAATCATCTTAGATTTGCATATTTCCCATTTAGCACGCATAACCCATGGGGTTACAATACTTTCCTCATCTTTATTCATTGCCTAGAATCATCTCGCTCTCTGTATAAAAACGTCGTGTTGGCTTCGCGATCTTTTCATTATACTACAGCGAAATGAGATCGTGGAGCCTATTGGGACTTATCTGGCTCAGCTGCCTGCAGCAGGTGTTGATGGTAAGAAGATATATATATATATATAGTTTGGTAACTGCGAAGCTTTACTTTCAGTTCGAACCTATCGAGTTGTCAAGAACGATGAGCGAAGAGTACAGGATCGTGGAAGAATGTGGTGCAGAGAATGGTCTGACAATCGACGATCTACGCGCCTCAGAGGATACTCAAGAGGAGGAGATAGGAGAGAATATCAAGTGTGTATTGAAATGTGTGCTCTATCAGAAATCCTATGTCGATGAAGGGGGTCGAATACAGGTTGAGGCGATCCTTGACGAGATCGTTAAAGAAATCAGTTATCCACCGCCCGAACTTAGAGCACTCCTAGCTGAACCCCTAGAAAACTGTCGCTATGTAGAGGGAGACACGCCCTGTCAAGTGGCCTACAACACCTACAAGTGTCTCTATGCATAGTTTTTGGGGGGGAGATCTATTTGATTACTCAACTATATAATCGGGAATCATGAAATAAACAGCACAGCAGTTAATCATTAAAGTTTTCCCACTCTCTCTCTCTATTTCTTTCTTTGAAAGTTTCATCAAGTGTATTTTCGCATAACCTAATGGCTTTACGTGTTTTGGCCAGCAGATGGCGCCAGCAGTTGAACAATTTATGCTTTCAATTTTCCCAGATTATCGTTTCAAGTTTCCCTTGAACTTTTCGCCATGCTGCTGCATTCGCTGCATTCTCCTCATCTACATCTTCCTTTGCATTACATTTTCCCTTTCTTTTCTTTCACTTCTCTCTCTCTCTCCCTCTTCGATTGGAGCTACAGATGGCGGGCACAATGTAAAAAAAACTTGGCTCAATATTTAAACATTCTGTTGGTTAATTTGGCCAAAATGCTGCGCAGCATCTGGAAAATGCGAACAATTTAATTATTTTCGAACGCTTTTCTCCGAAGACAAACACAATTCTCATCAAATCGAAGCCGCAGGCAACAATTTCAATCGAATTGGCAGGGTCAGGACACTTCCCAGTCCCGAATAGGTTCCCCCCTTCATTTGTTGTTCTTGTGCCTGTCGCTGTTTGTTATCGGAAGGCAAAAGCAGGCATACAAAGTTTTTTGATAAATAGACTGGCAGCTTGTGGGCAATGCCTGTGCGCCGTTTTCTGGGCCATTTTCTATTATTATAACGAGGAATTTTTAATTTGTGCATTGTGCAAATATTTATTGAAACCGAAAAACGCCAAAAGGCAGTCAGAACTTGACTCCACAACGTTGCCGCAGACCAAGGGAAGGATGACGAGGAAGCTAGAACGAAAAGCAGCCCAAAGAAAACAAGTAACGCAAGATAAGGTCGAGTACACTAGTTCAGCCGCCAAAAAGGCTCTTAAATAACGTTTTGCAGTGGGCCTAACAAAACTTTAAAGCAATCATATTCTGCCCATAATACTTAGCTATATTATTGCCTAATTTGATAGCCCTAGCTCTTATCATATCTGAGATCTAGCTGTTCATACAGACAGAAAAAGAAGAAAGAGGCTGGCTGTAGAGTAAAATTAACTTTCCTTAAAGTTAGAGAAGTGCTGCTATTTAAGTACTTTAATAGACAGTTAGAAATTCAAGCACAACTACAAGATATGATAGGAAACCTATGCTTATACCATCCAATCCTTGAGCATAATCAATATACTCATTAAGCTAGCACAGTCAATGTGGACACACTGTCACAAGATGCAGTTTAAAGTGCGCGGCCAAGTATGGATTAGTCAGCGAATTGCCTCAAGGGCAGGCAATTTTAGAGAGGATAGAAAGAAGGTGTGGGGGGGAGAGATGGGGAAATGGACAACAACCCTTTCCTTACTACTTCAACGTTACCGGCTGTAATAGCCACTGAAACCTGGGCAAACAAATTGAATGAAATCAACTCGTTAAAAAGTAAATAACTCTGATGAATGGCTGCAGTGCACAAAGCGTCCAACTGCAAAGTTCAGGTAGGTAGTAGCCCCCAGGTCGGGTAGGAGTCAATTGAAAATGAAATACAAATAAAAATGCAAACAGCAGCAGCAGTGGCAACCCTATTCCCCCATCCCCCTATGAGAGGGGGAGCTAAGCCGACAGGCACAGTCGGCCAGGCAGGTAGCCAGCCAGGCTGGCTGGCAAAGCTCGACAGGATATGTCTGGACTTGCAAGAATGGACGAGGAAATTAGTAGGGAAGGAGCCGGAGCCGGAGCCGGAGCAGGACAGAGAAATGCTTACAATGTGGCATTGCATATTGGTACAAAAGAAATTGAAAATGTTGAAATGGCAAAACGGAAATGGGCTGTAAGCAGCCGCAAGGCAGAGGACTCCGCTGCAAACTGCAGCTCAGCTCTGAGAGAGTGTAATCGGTTAAGGGGTTGCCCGTGCGACTGTTTTGCCTTTTTCGCATTCATCGATGAACTTTCAATAACAAAACTTTACTTTTGGCTACTTTTTTTTTTCTATGCGCCTCTGCTCTCGTGCGGTCTGTTTTTTAGCTTTCAAGGATATGACATTGAATTGCAGCCTGGCAGCCGGGCAGCCTGGCAGCCTGGCAACTGGCTCAAGTGTCCCCTGCAACGTTCCGAGAAACTTTTTCAAGTTGTGCAACTTTGCTGGCCGAAAAAAGGAAACTTTTTTATTGCATGAAATCGTATAAGAGCGCATGCTTGATTAGTTGTGTAGGCGGATGCAAACACCCTGTACGAGATACCCTGTAGAAACTGAGAAGAATTGTTATTGAAATTGCAGATTATGCTCAAGTTCTTCAGGCCGGAAATGTCGACTCAACTCGAAAGTGAGTAATAGAAAACTTTTTTTTTTTTGTGGGATCCCGATAGATTTTATTGTTTCGAAAGTTTTCACACTGGGTTTATTATGGGGAACTGCAACGGAAACTTGGAGGAACTTCGCTACTAGTGAATGCAATAAAATATTCCTCACAAAATTGAAAAGCAACAGAGTGAGAGCAGATAATATCAATAAAATATTCTATTTGCATTTTTATACATACTACTATTCTAATCCCGAAGAAAAGTTTTAATTGAAAAATGTTTCAGCCAACATAGAAATAGTAGAATTTTCTCTATCTCCCACTCTCTGTCTCTAAAGTGAGAAGAAATGTTCCCCCCGTCCCTGAGGTGTCGTGTAAAGAGCGTGAAATGTATATAGCATTTTCAGCTTGCATATTTCTACTATACTATATACTATACTTAATCGCCCCTGACAGCTCTCGCGTGCACACCTCATAAAGTTAATTACATTCCTGGAGTATTCAGTAAACAAATCCCATCATTGAGATTCCATACACACAGCACAACCGGCTACGCACCTTGGCAACGCTGCACAACTTTCAGCAGCTGCTGTTGACAATTGCCAATGCAGGGGGCGGCGGCAAGGGGAAGGGAAGGGGAAGGGAGCTGTACCTACTCCAGTTGCAGTCGCATGTACACCTTGAACGCGAGCCAAGGGGTTTATTAAAAGCTAAATAGTGAGGTTGTTGCTGATGCTGCCAATGGCAAATACAGGAAATATGCATAAACGAATCCGGGCGAAAAGCCCCCCCCCCCGAAAAACCCCTCAGTTCTGCGTACCACCCCAATCCAATCTCGGGACAAAACCCACGGCAAGTCAAAACCCATTCAACAACAGTTTCGCATAATTGTAAATTCAAGTGGAAATGAATGAATTTACGCTGAACTCGACAGAAAATGCCAACGAGCAAATGCGAATATTCTCTCTTTACACCATCTCTCTCTCTCCCTCTCTCTCCCCCTCTCTCTCTCTCTCGTAAACAGGTAACGGTAACCGTACTTGCAATGCCATTGCTAACGGTTACCTTTCCCAATGGCGCCCCAAAACTCTTCAGTTCCCGCCAGCCCTCGCCGTCGACGGTTCCGGCTACAGTTCTAGCTCCAGTTGCCTCCATCTTTGCACCACCCCAAAACAATATGGCGTCGCTGTTGCTGCTGCTGTTGCTTTTGCTGCTGCTGCTGCTGCTGCTGCTGCTGCTGTTGCTGTTGCTGTTGCTGCTGCTGTCGCCGAGAATCACGTTGCCTGCATATTTTCATTCATTCATTTCAACGTCAACGTCTGACGACGACTCCAGAGTTATGGAATGCATAACGGGTTGTGCTATGGCCCCCTCTTTCTCTCTCCTCTCTCTCTTTCTCTCTCTCCCACTGACACTCCCTGCGTATGCATATATATTTGGGAAGCAGGGTATTATAGTAAATCTGTAAAGCATTGAGAAGGCAGCGGCATTAGAAATGGATGCTTGAAGTAGATAAAATAGAAATATTATTATAATATATAATCTAATATGATATATATAATAAAATGTATACCTATATTACTATCTTATATATCTTTTATATATATTTTTTTATTTATTTATTTATGTATTTATTAAATCCTTTCTTCTCATACTAATGTCTTTATAGGGTATTTATAGGGTATTTAATGGTTAATGGTTTATAGTGTATTTATATATCTTTTATATATATTTTATAGCATATAGCTAGCTATTTATTTATTAAACCCTTTCTTCTCATGTAAAAGTCTTTGTAGGGTACTTAATGGTCGCTCAGCGTGCGCATACAGCATTCCAACGTGATTTTTTTTCTTTTATTATAATATATGTATGTACGTTCTGTTGGCTCTTGTGTCGCCTTGTCGCCTGGGTCCGCCCCTGAAGTATTTACGCCTTTATTTATTTAACATTTCAATTGCATATTTTGCAGCACAAAAGCGCGTGCTGCTCCAGTGTCAATGGCTCTGGCAATGGGGTACGTATGTATATAGTACGTACCCTCAGAAGGGTTTCAGATTCATGTGGTTGCGTTAATTCTCGAATAGAGAGAATCTTGCACGTTTTTTCGTAGGCGTGAGCTATGCCAAATGTCCAAAGCGTTGCACTCCACAAGGCGTTGCAGTTGAAGAAAACAATGGGATATGCTGCCATTAAAAGACAGGGTTGTTGCGCCGAGATGAAGAAGGAGAAGCTTTTTTAAAGGGTTGTCAGGCTAAGCAGAAAAACTGAGAATTCAAATTAGAAATAAGTGTGGGTAGAATTGAAGTAGATCAATATCTATTTTTTTGCAAGTAATTCTAAAGTAAAGTTAACTATTTTTCTTAATTTTTTTCACTCTCTATTATTATCACTTTAATAGATTCCACTGCTCATCGCACAATTGTCGATAATTTAATAAATAACCCATGTTTGGTGGCAAACAAACAATATCTAGAGCTATGATAAATGTACGGAAAGTGTTTATCTACGTACTTTGTGTCCAGAGCAGACACAGCACACACATTCCCCTGTGACAGATAGTACATATATCATTCAGTCTCCCCGCCCGGCAACAAATTTGCGACAATTTCTGCAGGCGCCTGAAAGTATGTGACAGAAAATGCGTCTCGCTTCGCTTTTAGGCTTTTAGTTTAGTTGCTTTCAGGCTGCGGCTGCTGCTCCTCTGCTGCTGCTCCTCCTCCTCTGCTGCTGGCAGTGACATCAATTGTTATTGTTGGGCAAACAAAAGCCATTGGCAAATCCAAATACATTTGCCTACCAGCCAGATATGTGTACCTATCTATATATATATACATATATCGGGTATCGAGTATGTCTGCATGTCATTCAAGATAAAGTAGCTCAGCAGCAGCAGCATCGTCGTCGTCGTCATTGAAGATTGATGGTTGCCAGAGCCTAAATGATACCTGATTGAGTGTGAGAAGTCTCTCCCTGTGTATGTGTGTGTGTGTGTGTGTGTGCATATGCTCCCCTGATAGCTGCTCCTGGTACCTTTAAGTGTCATTTTGTGTTCTCGACACGCACATTTTAGTCGCTCAAAAAGTTTTGCGAGCTGGCTGGCAAAAATGTTTGCCTGAGTGTGATAAATGGTGACAAGTTTGTAGGCCAATTTGCTAACTAAAAACCCAAACTAACACACAGCAAGCACGCGCGCGCTCGCTCTGCGAGTTCTTCAAGTTGCTCTCAATCAGCGCCACGCCCACAGCCCACAGCCTGCCCGCCTCCCTCACTCCTGATCATCAATTCTGCGCACAATTAGCTCCCCGGGTCAAAAGCGATGTTGCGTTGCTCTGCAACATTTTAGCCATCATCATCAGCAGCAGCAACAGCAACAGCAGCAGCAACAGCAGCAACAGCAGCAGCAACTCTGGCTTATTTCACAGTTGACTTGGCTCGAAGTTGCGCTTTTCTAACGGTTCCACGCTCAACGTGCCTTCTTGACATTGGCCCCCTGCGGCGTTTGTCGTAATTTTCGCGCCATCAATTTGGAATTACTTGTAGAGCGAATTGAAGCGATCCGCTCAGCTCTCTCAATTCCGAATTACATGCTTCATTTCGCCAACAACAGCAGCAGCAGCAGCAGCAACAGCCACAGCAGCAACAGCAGCAGCAACAACAGCAGCAGCAACAACAGCAACAGCAACAGCAGCAGCAACAACAGCAGCAGCAGCAGCAACAACTGCAATCCGCCTCTACCTGTGCAGGTGAGCAACTTTGTCTGCATCGCATTCCTGCTTTGCATAAGCCTAATCGTCAATGCGCCAGTGTTGCAAGCGACATAATTATCGATAAATGCTTAAATCAGCATTTCCAGCAAATAGCGCAAATAGGCAGCGTGCTGGGTAGTCGTGATCGTTAAGGTGTTGAGCTACCAGAGGCGCCTAATTGTGCTACTTAACTGAAGGCTGTCTTTATCGAGTTACTTACCTGAAAGTCGAGTATGCAGAACAAGCAGGGTGATTACTCATATTTATCGTATAGAAATTAATGGCAAAAATAACATTATTTCCCCTTAAGAATGTTCTTTAATTGATTCTCTGCATGCTACATATATATCGCTTAGAAACTATCGATATAACTCAGCTATTGTTGAAGCTATCGCAATCAAACTTTGTAGAAACTTTTCTATGCATATTAATTATGTTTTTTGAAAATTGCAACAAAATCGGTTGACTATATCATTAAAGAAACCTTCTCTTTGTTGCTTAATATATCGCATAGCAACTTTCGGCCTAACTCAGCTATTAGTCAAGCTATTACAATCAAACTTGGTATAAACTTTTCTATGCATGTTTATTATATATTTTTAAAATTTCCACAAACTCGATGCATTATATTATTTAAGAACCCTTCTCTTTGTTACTTAATACCAGCTCTGACATATTTTACTGCAAGTTTCTTAACAAACTATCGCGAGTTTACTTCGCATACAATTTAATTGTTTATGTTCCCCTGTTTATGGTTCATATTCTCAGTTATTTCAGTCTCGTTGGATTGCTCCGGGGCTGAGGGTACTGGGCAAGTCGCTGACTTAAACTCCCCCAAGACTCGGTTTCATTCTTAGCAAAAGTCAGAGTTTATACTCTTGCAGGGATACGGCAGGGCAGCGACCCAGCATCCCATTTTCCATTTCCCATACCCCAAAGCTGACCCCTTTGCGCAGTTGAACAAAAAACTGCATTCATCTGCGCGGTACACAATGCTCGGCACATTGTACAAACACTGGCACTGCCTCTCGGGATCGGGACTGAGTTGGGAGAGAGTTGTGGGTTGGGGCATACTTGGGCGCCCCTGACTACTTTTTACTTTTCTTTAACATTATTTTGCACTTTTCAATTAAAAAGTGTGCACACCCTGCTCACTTCTCGCTGCTGCGAGCAGGCGAAAGTAACCCCAAAAGCTGATAAAACCAAGTAACCAGTCCCATACCATACCATACAATACCATACCATAGCATAACATACCATCCCGCCCACTGCCAGGCAGCCAGGCAGCTGCCATAATTATAATTTCTTAATGCAAATAAAAACTCGCTGCTGATTTTTCACTTGCTCTATATGCGAGTGTTTCTCTCTCACTCTCTGTCCCTCTCTCTCTCTCTCTCTCTCTCTCTCTCTTCTCTCTCTTTCCCTATCTCTCCCTCTCTGGGTGTGTGGGTGTAGTAGCCAGTGCCAGCCACAATTTAAACATTATGAAGTTTTACTTGGGCGCGTCGTTTTACGCTCACTTTTTCATTTGTCTAAACTACACTACCAAGCGGGTCGCTTGCTTTACCGATCTAGAGATCAGAAGTGGCTGGAAAAAATTCTTAATAAAATTAGGACTATATCTTTAAAGTTAAATATACTATGTCATCGATAAGCCTATCGTTAGCCACGTGGGAGATTAGATAGCATGAAAATCATTATTACTATTATATTATTTCTAAAAAAAATTATTGTCATTTTATTTTATGAATATATGAAAGTATTATGATTTAAGCTTATAAAGAGTATATATATTTCAGGAACTGTTGTAATTAAAATCTAGTATTATAAATAAAATAATTAATTTATATAAAAATATAAATATATATATTTTTTTTAAAGCGTATCGGCAAGTCGAACATTTTAATTTCTTTTCCCATTGCTGGTGTCATGCCAAAGGGCAAGTGAAAAGGGTTAAAAAAAAACCCAGTTTGCTGCCCGTTTTCCCCTCCACCTCTCTACAGCTGCCCCCAACCCTCACCCCTTCGTCAGATGCCGCCGCCGTCGTCCTTTGTGTCCCGCTCATTGTGGCCTGCTGCAGTGCAAATAAACATGCATAGTTCATGAACGAAATGAAAAGCGGCTGTAGGTAGTAGCAAAATGGCGACCAATGCACAAATGCGATGGTTAAAGCGGGCTTACAGGGCGTATAATTAATATTAAATGTTCTACTTATAAATTAAATAAAAAGGAGAGCAAAGGGAGAAACGGCAAACGAAACTTGGACTCTTGTGCAGCGCATTCTTTGCACGATTGATGACTCTGGCCGTCAAGTTTATTGCCAGCGACACGTACACACACATACGCATACACACACCCACACACACACACACACACCCCCGCCCTCGTCTTGTTATGTGTGTTTGCCAAGTTTGACTTGAACTGAAGCCGAGAGCTAAGGCCACTTCCGTTGTGCGGAAAAATGCTTTTGATTTGATTTTCACCAAATGTCAACTTGACGTCACGTCGCCAGCAAAAGCGGACGTCGTCGTCGTCGTCGTCTCGGTCGACGTCGCTGCCAGCGTTGTCGCCGCCTTTGTTGTGCCGTTTCAACTGCATGATTTATTGTTTTGATGAAATTGCGTGTAAACAATTTAGTGGCTGGTTGGCGCCCGACCCCCCTAACCCCCGCAACCCTCCTGCCCAACTCCCTCTCTAGCTCTGCTTTCCCTCTCTCTGCCTGTCTCACTCTCTCTCTCTCTCAAGTCCCGCTGCGCTTTAAGTTTATGAACTTTTGAAAGACTTGATTTAAGGTTAAAATATAACGATATTTCATGGCCCATTGCCAGTGGGAGAGAGAGTAAGAAGGAGTAGGAGGAAGAGAGAGGGAGAAAGCTAAAGCAAGGCAGAGACCGCTTGGAAAATGCCAAACTTTTGTGATATGAGGAATCTCTCTTTGACTTTGCCAGGATTACAAACTAGCGCAGCACAATAAAATACATGTTTATCGTCTTGTACACATTTTCTCGGACCTCCTCCCTCGCTCCCTCTCTTTCTCTCTCTCTCTTTCTCTTTCTCCCCGTTCTGTGCTTTGTGCACATTCCTTGGCTTTGGCAAATGAACTAAAATGTGATATTGGAATTCCGATGCTCGCATTGGCTTTAAACAATTGCAAAAGTCGCAAAGTCCTGACCGCAAATCCCACACGAAACTCGGAGCAAGTGCAGCCAGCCAACCCATGGATCCCCCAGTTCCAGCTTATCCACACTTATCGGGGCTAGAGTTACGATGCAGTTTTGACTGGCTATAAATATGCCATAACAATAACTAGAAGCGACTAATATCCGATTATCGACTAAGGCCCCAGTGCAAATGTAGCGTGAAGAGTTGCTCCTCCCCCTGCTCCCACACACAGGCACACACACACAGCAGAGTTTCCATTTCAAGTGTGTGTGTGTGTGTGTGCAGCATCATTTTGCCAAACATGAAACAAATGCATAAGTAAATACCAGAAACGAGTGACTTTCAATATCCTTGCAGGCTTATTGCTTACAGCAAATTTCACGCCAACACGACAAGAGATGCAGAGGGAGGGAGAGGGAGGGAGAGGGAGAGAGCGAGGGAGGAAGACAGCAAATGCGAATGCATTTACACATTTGCAAACACAAACACAAGCACAACAAGACAGTTGCAAACATGCAACATACAAATATGCGTACAGAGCAAGACAGGCGACAAGCAGGAGAGGCAGAGACGAGACGCGGACAAACTGGAAGTAGCTAAGAGGAGCTGGGAGGGGGTAGGAGCAGCGAGGAGGAGGTAGGAGGAGCAAGGCGGCTCTGGGAGGAACTAGGAGGAGGTAGGAGAAGGTAAAAGAGGGAAGAAGGAAGTATAAGGAGCTAGGAGGAGCCAGGAGTAGCTAGGAGGAGCTGGGAAGAGCTGGGAGAAGCTAGGAGGGACTTGGAGGAGCTGGGAGCAACTGGGAGGAACTAGGAGTAGCCCAGAGGGGAGGCGTAGCCGTAGTGAAGGTCCTGCCTGCAGCAGTTGGAGCGTGACAGAGAACGTCTGAAGCATTTCAATGTTGGATTCGGTTTCGGCATCGACTCCAACCATGTCTGAGTGCGTTGCCTGGAACGCATTTACGTTTATTGCATTTGTAAATTATTCACACAAGGATATTAAATGCAAATTGTGAAATAGACGACATTCGGCACACACACACACACACACGTATACACACCCATACAGATACAACAGATACGCAAAACGATCCATCGAATTGCATCGAAAGTATTTGGAATAGGAACGAGTACAGCAGGAATCTCATCTCATTAACGAGTGCCCAATGCTGAGCTCCGGTTGCAGTTCTGCACCCGACCTGAAGCACCCGATAAATTGGCCAAAGTCACCAAATGGACCAATGATTGCAGTAACTACAGGAAGAGAAAGAGTCTCTGATTGTGCGGCAATTTGGGAGAGCGGCTGATTGCTGGCAAAGGAAAAGGAAAACAAAATACGAAATAAAAGTAACTAAAGCAAATAAAACATGGCTAATTTTAAACAGTAAACTAAGGAATAAAAAGGGTTAGTCTACGAAATACCCTACAAATGAAAAGAGTTCTTGGAGTCCTTTGAAATGTCTTCAGTGTTTAAATAAAATAAATCTAATATTTAATTCGTTAATTTATTAATGTTTCAAAGGGTTCCCAGAGATGTGATTAATATGCTCGTAAGTGTTACAAGCTTCTAGCCAGAGTTAAGATACCCTTCGCATAGCCGTCACATAGGAAATAAACTAGATTAGAAGCAAGACAAATGCGTAGCGTCACAAAGTCGGCGGTTTAAATTCTATAATAGCGTATCGCTCATAAGTTCCGCAAACAGTTCGATAAGTATACCCAGTATAATGAAATATCTAATCGTGCTCCTTGCCTGTGTATCTTTAGCATGGGCCCCTGTAAGTTTACCATATCCTTTTCTCTAGCTATCCAACTGATCATCTCTTTCGTCCTCTCCACGCATAGTTACCAAAGATGTGTCCCGTACTAAGGGCGCAGATAGCTGCGCATAGTATACTCTGCATTGCACGGACCCGAGCTTCCCTTAAGGTTGCAGCAGAAATGCGTGACGGACGCTTCGATAATGTCAAAAACAGTGACAAGTGCTTCCTCAACTGCATCATGGAGAAGGCTGGCTTTAGCGCCAATGGCAAAATGAAACCCGATGTGGTCAAAAGTAAATTCGGCTCATCTATCGACGCTGCCAATCTGAAGGCCATGCAAGCCAAATGCGATTCCAAAAAAGGACCAAATAATTGTGAGACAGCCTACTTGGTATACAAGTGCTATTACGAGAATTTTAATAAGAAAAAAATATAATTACCACAGAAATGAAAAATATATATAATACCTTGCAGTGCTCAATCAAAACAACTCACATAATATATTAAATAACTGCAGGGTTTATTCTTCGATGCGAATCAAGTTATCAGGATGAAAATATGTATTGCACATAACACATAAATAAATCAGTATAAAAAATACGTTTGATATGCGATTTTTTTGTTCAATAAAGATAGAAGGGGGCGTGGCAAAAATTTAAAATAAAACATAATGTGATTACCTGTTTCAGTTTGAATAGATTTCTAATACCTTATGGATTACTCTATCCAACAATTGATAATATTAAATAGAGAATTGGAATGAAAACTTAATGCATACAATTGCTTAACTCTCTTGCAGTTAGGAAATTATATTCGTAAATATCTAAAACGGATTCCGTCGAACCCTTTTTGCACTTTAAATGTTGTTCCCAACTTGAAATTAGATTTGCCGTTACGCTCTCTGGCACCTTTTGCGACAGAACTTTGTCCACATCGATGTGTATGCAACATAGTACTTCGTGTGTGTGTGTGTGTGTGTGTGTGTGGAGTGTGTCTAAACAGAGGAATAATGTCAACTGAGAAACAGGAGGGAGCAACAGGAGGGAGAAACCTGCATGCTGGATGCGAGCCGAGTTTCGTTAGTGAAATTAAACTTTATGAACTTTTCTACAGGCTCCACAGGCAATGCAGATGAGGTGGGTTGGGGGTGGACAGGGGAAGGGGGAGGGTAGGGTGACTGCCGGTTATTTTAGTTTCCAGTTGTGTGACATGTTTTTGACAGTGTTTTGCGGAACAGGCAATGGGCCACTCAGGGGTTAACTCAGGCACTCACCTTAATTAGCCAATAATGGCACTTGCAAAAATGATATTATATGTCGCAGCGCAAATATTTGACACACGTCTGGGCAAACAGATGAGAGAGAGATGAGCTGCGTATTGCTATAGATATGGAATTCAATTTGATTTTTATGAGATTGATAAGCGGGGAGATATATATAATTTTACACACTTTCTTAAGCTAGCAATATTAATGAACAAATTCATAAACTTAATAAAATTAAATCATAAGCAATTTTCTAAGAATAATGGAATGTATTTCTTTATATATAACTTATGTTTCGATATTATATGATACTTAAAAAGTTACTATTTTCAAATTAAAACTTCCCCTAGTATTTCTACAAAACTTCAGCTACCTTAGTCACCTCTATTCTGCGTTTGTTTTGTATTCACAAAGCTCTCTTTGTTTATATTCTAAAGGCAGCTCAATTCGTAATTCTTGCGCGATTTGCCATTTCCCACGGAGAAAGGTAACAACTGTTGTCATATTTAAGGGAAAGTGCGGTAAATGACAGTCATTATAAAGAACTATATGACAATTACAGACTATGCAATTTTCAGCACCTTAGAAATTCAAATTGCAGACCACTTAGCGAGGACGAGACAGGTTAGACAGGGCAGGGAATGAAGAGGGAGATGTAGATTTTTGTAGGGTTCTATAAAAGCGCGCAGGGATCTGCTGGCGGGGCACAGTCAACATGTTTAAAGTGAAGGAGCTGCTTCTGGCGCCGGATACCTTCGAGAATCCCATCTTCAAGATTCACCTGCATTGCTTTCGCTGGTATGGCTATGTGGCCTGCAGGGAGCAGGCACATCCTCGCCTGGCGCTGCTGCGTTGCACCATCTTCACGGCCTCGATCTGGTTGAGCTGTGCCCTCATGTTGACCAGTGTCAGTCTGGCCAGCAGCTACGAGAGCCTTAGCGATGCGGCAACGAGTTGGGCAACTGCGGTACAGTATTTCGCAGTGTCCATTGCCACGCTGAATGCGTTTGTGCAGCGACAACGTGAGTCTGGCAACGTCAGCTGCGAATGCAACTCTGCAATTTCGCTTCTTCTCCCTCTCTCTGCAGGCGTTGTGCTGCTACTGCGCACTGCGCACGCAGATCTGCAGCAGCATCTGCTGGAGGCCAATGGGCTGGAGCTGCAGTTGATAGAGGCCACACGCAGGTATGTGCGCACCATCACTTGGCTACTCTGGGTACCCTCGGTGGTGGCCGGCCTGATGGCCTGGTCGGATTGCATTTATCGCAGCCTATTCTTGCCCCAAACCGTCTTCGATGCCGCCACGCAACCCATACTGCTCTTCAAGCTGTTCCCCTTCGGTGATCTATGCGATAATTTTGTTATCGGTTATTTTGGGCCATGGTATGCGTTGGGTTTGGGCATTACCGCAATTCCCTTGTGGCACACCTTCATCACGTGCCTCATGAAGTTTGTCACCCTCAAGCTGCAGTTGCTCAACCAGCAAGTGCTGGCCATGGATGTGAGTAGCCGGCAGAGTTGTTGCTTTTCAATCTCCCTCTCTCTCTCTCTTTCTCTCATTTTCCAGATTCGCCGCATTCTGCCCGCTCAGCTGCAATCGATAAATCTATCGGAATCGCAGCTAACCTTTTGGCGGTTGGAACTCTGCAAGCGTTTCGTGCAGGAACATCTCAAGATACGCGACTTTGTGCAGCAGCTGCAGCAACTGATTAGCATACCTGTAATGGCCGATTTCATTATATTCTCGGTTCTCATGTGTTTTCTCTTCTTTGCCTTGATGTTGGGCGTAAGTTGGGGGGGGGAGTTAATTCTTCTAGGTATATTTTTTGCAAGTCTCTTCTACTTTCTTCTGCAGGCACCCAGCAAAATGGATTATCTCTTCATGTTTATCTATGTGTTTGTCATGGCGGGCATATTGTGGATATATCATTGGCATGCAACGTTGATTGTGGAATGTGTGGGTTGTCGCTTTTGTTGGCAGCTCAAAAGTAGGCAACAGATTTGCATATTTTCTATGTGCGAATAAAGTATTGCCTACTTTCAGGCTGTGCTTGTTTATTGAGCTGCACCTAAACTCTGCTTAGCTCTCCCTCTGCCTTTCAATCTTTATCTCTTCCTCATTCCCGCTTTAATGAATCCCTGTCTATGCTCTCCAATTAACCTTTTTTTTTTATCCCTCTGCAGCAGGATGAGCTGGCTTTCGGTTTCTATGCCTGCGATTGGCCCACCTACGCCCTGCCCGTGCAGCGCCGGCTGCTCTTCATCATGCAGCACGCCCAGCGGCCGATGAAGATGCGCGCCCTGTTGGTCGACATGAATCTGCGCACCTTTCTCGATGTATGTGTGGGAGAGAGAGAGGAGGAGCATGTGGAAGCTGGTAATCAGTGTATTCTCTCTTCTCTGCTTTGCTCGACAGATCGTGCGTGGTGCCTACAGCTACTTCAATCTGCTGCGTAGCAGCCATTTGCATTAGAGACGCCGACGCAATCGTCTTGACTCCGTCGCTTGGCTAACATGACAGCTAACATGGCTTGCAATTCATTCCTGATGGCCAAGCAAAAAAGCCAGAAGGGGCTGTGTGGGGGGGAGGAGGCGGGTAAAGCATTTTAGAGCGCAAATAAACTTGATGCCTGCTCAAAAGCCAATGGCAGCAACAAGAAACATCATTTATCACTTTTGAGTCGAGTCGAGTCGCGTCAAGAGGATGTCAGTCGCATTGTTGGATTGTATTCCTTTTTTGAATGGTTTTATATACAACGATTTCTACACTTTTTAACGTACTATAATATTGTGCACATGCCACAGGCAGAGGCAGAGGCAGCGACACGCCGCCCCCTTTCTAATTGTCTGGGGGTTTCTGGGAGAACGACAGACCCAGCGATTTTATGCTTCTGCTCTACGATTACGATTGGACTGTGCGTCAAGCCACCACCGAAAACTAACCGTATCGACCGAATTGTTGTGCCCTTGGGTGTATTTTTTAATAATATTAAGAGTAAAGACAAAGCACATAAAACGTACCGCACTCAAAACAACAAAACAACAACAACGACGCGTTTGGTACCAACAACAATAAACACGCATATTGTTGCGGTTCGCTCACCCTCCCCCCACACCACCCACCGTGTCGGGGATTATGCTAGAGGAACAAAGTGGCTAAATGGCTGATAAAGGCGCACGCTGAAGTGTGTCTCACAGTTCCAGCTAGAGAGGAACTCAAAAAAAAAGAACTGCAGATACTAATGAGTATTAATGGGTTCGGGCCACGACGCAGGTATCGTTAGCCAAGGGTTGTGTGTGAGTCAGAGGAGTGTGGGGTGAGTGTGTGTGGGGTGCAAACTAGACATCAAAAGGGTTGTTCGTTCTACACTTCAGATAGACATCTCTGGAAACTGAAACAGAGCTGTTGATGTGGAAAACAAAGAAAACAAAGGGAAGCGAGACAAAGCCGAAATAGAGTAGAAATAACAATTTTTAAATATAAATTTGCACTATAGAGCCACGTAAACGGTTAGTTATAATATTAAAATACAAAAAAAATAAAAAGTAACACAATTTAAATAAAATATACAAAAAAAAAAAAAATTGTATCACAATCTCCCCGACGGGGAATTGAACCCCGGTCTCCCGCGTGACAGGCGGGGATACTAACCACTATACTATCGAGGATTGTTGACAACGAGCGACTTACACACAGTTTTCTGCTGAACTCACCGCCATAGTGTGTGTTTAGTGTGGTGAATTTCAAATCTGGAAATAGACAAAGCGAATTGAATTCATATAGCGCGGCATAACGAACCAATTGTTGCCATCTGTTGCGGTTGGTTTTTAGCAATATTGGCGAATTTTTTATGGCTGCACGTTTCTCGATTATTTATGACATTACTGAATGCACGAGTAATGGATGTTCATTAAACACAATGAATGTCATGCTGCCTTCCCTCTCGGCAGCCTGCTGCACACGCACGTAACACGCACTAGTACTATGGCATGTCTGATATGTATGCTTTCTCTCTGAGTGCAGGCAGGCACAACCCTCATAGCCCGTTGCTGTGCACTTGAGAAGGGCCATTAGTCACCCTATATTTTTCAGTTTTGCGAAAAAAAATTAAAATTTGCCATCGAGCGAATTTTGCACACACATGTAATGAATATTCTCACCATACCCGGAGAACATTTCTTGATTGCAAAAGGAAAGCGAACCCCATTGCGCCATGTGGGGAAAGAAAGAAAAACGTATTCCCTGACAGCATGATTAATTTGCAGTTCTATAGGCAACCATAAGGGGTGCATGCAAAGATTATAGAAAATATAATAAATATTGCAGGCGCAAACGAAAAAGTTTTTTATAATTAAAATGCTAACTTTAAAAGTTAAATTAATTATATATATTCCTAGGTAAAAGCTGGCATGCATAGAATACGGTTTTTGTAAAATGAAGAATATACAAATCATAATTTCAAACATATCAAACTTGTATTAAAAGAATTATAGGCTATGATATAACTATTCTTTTTGCAATTTAACAGCGTGCAGTCATATAAATAAATAAAATAAATACACAAACTTATTTTGAAAGAATTACGAGAGCATTTTTTTTATAAATTTTGTAATTTTGCCCTCCTTAAATTTATTTTTCCAACTATATATCTTCCTTTTCGTCATCCAAAGAATTTACGGTTAGTTCGTGGGCCAAGTAATAATGTATAAATTTATAATTTCTTGGAAAAGAGTTGTCAACTCACTCTAACTGCAACTGTTTCTAATGTCTCTCTCTCTCCCTCACAGTCGATGCGACTAAATATTTTACTGATTACGTGTCTAATTCGAAGAGTTTCCCAACTCAGGGGCGCAGTGACATGGGCGGGTTCGGTTGTCGCTGTTGTTGCCTTTTGTTTTGGCATGTTTATTGCACTGTCGACGACAATGCATGAAAACTTTTAGTTAGCCAAGTTAGTGGCGCCCTTACTCCTCCCCCGCCCCTTCTCCTACGCCCGCCTTCGAGCACGCCTTCGTGGCACACGCCCCGCCCCGCCCCGCCTCGTACCATCGCCCATCGACCGTAACTGTTAATGTGTTTGAAGTCAAATTGTTTCCAGTCACGTGAGCGTCAACTGTGAACACACAACAACTTTATCCATGATTAATCAGTTGCATTTAAATATGTATTACGAGCGTATCGCCTGGGCGGGACAACTGCAGTCGAGTCGAGTCGTGTCCAGTCTCTGGCTCCTTTGGCCAGTGGGAGTCCTGGCCAAGGAGTTCTGGCCAAGCTTCGCTGCACATTGCTGGCCAAACAGATGGGATCCTCCCCCGTCCCCGTCCCCGTACCCTCCCCGACCTTGATTAATATGCAACATTCAAAGCGAATATACAACTTCATTTTATGGCGGCGTCCAACAAATCGCCGTGCGTTAATTATATTTAATAACCAGACGCGTATAACAGCTGGCCAAGTTTTTAGCGTGTGTCGCCTTAACTATGCCCCATAAATGTTTAATGGCCCAAACACTTAAGCAGCCCCATCCCCCATATCATTGCACGCAGAACCAGTAGGGCAGAACTGTGGAATGAACAGTCGGCCGCTAATTACAGATTAATTAAATATTTTTATTGAAAAAAGTGGCGCAATAGAAAGTTCCCGAACTCAGCACGTTCAGCAATTTTGTATTTCCTAAATATTTTATTTTCTATAATAATTATTTTATGTGCAATGAGAAATCGTAAAACCGCTTTTAGAGTGATTTCCTAGGAGATTTAACCCTTTATACTTACTTTCCGAATTTATTATATATTTTTCTGTATTTTATTGTTCATTATAATTAAACTTTCTGTATTTATGAAGTTTACTCAATTCCATGATATCTCTATAAGCAAAAGCCCTTAACTACATAACGATATAGTATGTACGACTGTTTTCCCTTATTTTTCTCTGCCTCTCGACGCTCTTCTTTTATGTTCTCGAGACTCGTGAGTGCTGTCCAAAAATAGATCAGCGCCATGATTGCAATTTGGAATTTTCTTTTATTTGGCGCACTTTTCCCCGAAAGTGAAAAACACGAGTTGCGTGTTTCCCCCGTATCGTTCGTTTTTTGAATGCGATTTTTAATTTAATTTTCGTAGGCCGTCTTGTGCACTTCAGACCGCGCGTTGCACAAACCGGAGATGCACACGGGGCACAACAACCCACACAACACACACACACCCGACTCACACACACCCATCGTCAGCTTACAAAAGCGCAGTCGAATGCCCCAGAGAGTGAGAGAGAGGGAGAGGGGGATAGAGCACGGTACATACCACGTGGCGCCCGCCGCTTTCATGCGCTTCGTTTAGCAAAGTGGATGTTAAGTGTAATGCGATTTTTATGTAAATTTTCGCCGAAAAAAGAGCCAAACACACATGCACACACACACAAACGCAATACACACACCCGTACACCCACAAACAAACAGAGCAGCAGAGTAGTGAGAGAAGCAGCAACAGTTCTGCAATGATTTCGTTGCCACGGTCACGGCCAGACAAACGGTCCACTCTCGCTCGCCCCATCCCGCTCCCACACCCACTCACACACGATGATGACGGCACCAATAAGCGAGTGAGCGAGCGAGCGCGCGCACAGACAGACAAGTGGCAATATACCAAATGGAGTCAGAGGAGATGAGAGAGAGAAGAGCAGAGCAAACGTAGCACTTATGGGTGCTACACAGCAGACCCGTCGCATACCCTATGAATTTCCCTGGCTTAAAATGGATTATTTAGAAAAAGGTTTGTTCATTAGTTTAAAGACCATCAGTACGACCGACAATTCTAGGCAGGAGCAACCCCGTCAGAATCGTGGTAATCAATTATAATCACAAAGAATCATAATTTCGTATCATCAATTGGCCTTTTAGTATTTGGGTAGAACGTCAGTCTACCTCTACTAATGACAATCGTTCTGGGGCAAACAGAAAGCATATCAAGCAACGCATGCTAGAACCTATTGAGAATTATAAGCTCAAAAAAATAAAAAAAACAACGGATCTAAGCGGCGATCATACATACCGCCACGTGGAACATAATATATTTTAATTTTTTTTTGTGTTATTGTTTTATTTTCCAGTAACATATGCAAATACTATAACTGAAACATCTAGTTAATAGTTGATAATAAATAGATGTTATTAAAAATAACAAAAAAATTACTTCCCATACCGGGAATCGAACCCGGGCCTTCTGGGTGAAAGCCAGATATCCTAGCCACTAGACCATATGGGATATGTGTGTCGCCGTGCCAAATGGCAGTTTTCATAACAGAGCCCAGACAATGTGTCTCCATTGCAAAGATTCTTTGTCAAAGAAACACGTTGTTCAGATAGTGATTTGTATGAGGCCAAACAAAATATAAACACTGTTGCCAACTGCTGGGTAGATCAGTCAAAATCGTTATTGCCAGTCACTGAATATGCTAACATACTGTCAGCTAAGAATTGACATGTACTAAAGAAAACAAAAATTTTATAAAGGAAAATAAAATATATTAATCTTATACATACAAATGTATAAAAAATTAAAAAATAAGAACACTATCACTAGTTTCCCATACCGGGAATTGAACCCGGGCCTTCCGGGTGAGAGCCGGATATCCTAACCACTAGACAATATGGGATGTGTTGTTCGGGCTGACAAATTTCCTATTTAGCATCACTTCACTACTATCGTGAAGTTGAACCAATGCGTTTGTTTAATATTGTTGTATGTGATGATGTACACTTTTAGACTTACCAGTAGCAGTAGTTGGAATATATGTTTAACGACTTCTTATTCAATTTGCATATTTATTCAACTACAATTGTATTAATTATATTATGCACATTATTTATTTATATATTAAAATTGATGTGGAATAATTTGAAATAATGCGAGCTAATTCACCAATTCTGCATGGACAAATCCATATAACATGGTATAGAAAACGTTAAAAACGTTTGCTAAGGGCGAAATATTTGTCTTCGTTTAAATTCTCATTGATTTGGTTTGCTATATTGTGTGTGTGTTCATTGCTTCTTTGAAGTAGGGAAATAGTCAGCCCGACCAGCACATCCCATATTGTCTAGTGGTTAGGATATCCGGCTCTCACCCGGAAGGCCCGGGTTCAATTCCCGGTATGGGAAACAACTAAGTGTAGTGCTTTCTTTTTTGTTTTTATTTTTTTAACTTCAATATGTGTAAGTTATTTATATTTTATTTTTCATTATTTGGTTCTCGTTTTATTTAGTACATGTCAATTTTGCTGACAGTATTTAAATTTGTGAGCATATACAATGACTGATAACGCTCTTGACTAATCTGCCCAGCATCTGGAAACAGTGCATATATATTTTGTTTGGCCTCATACAAATCACAATCTCAACAACGTGTTTCTTGGGGAATGAGTCTTTGCAATGCAAACACTTTGCATGGTTTCTGTTATGAAAACTGCCATTTGGCACGACAATATACATATCCCATATGGTCTAGTGGCTAGGATATCTGGCTTTCACCCAGAAGGCCCGGGTTCGATTCCCGGTATGGGAAGTAATTTTTTTTTATTTTTCACGTTAAATTTTTTTTTTGCTGGAAACGAACAAAAAATATATATTTGAAAAAAATAGCAGAAGAAAAAAAAGTGAGACTCAAACTTTCCCACTTCACACTTATTAGCA
The DNA here is from genome assembly GCA_018901885.1 of Zaprionus kolodkinae. Classification (NCBI taxonomy): domain Eukaryota; kingdom Metazoa; phylum Arthropoda; class Insecta; order Diptera; family Drosophilidae; genus Zaprionus; species Zaprionus kolodkinae. Next base: position 1,802,410 of record JAEIFM010000288.1, on the reverse strand, counting down.
GAGCAAGGTTTCGATCCTCGGACCTCTGGGTTATGGGCCCAGCACGCTTCCACTGCGCCACTCTGCTTGTTGAGTTGTTTGTTTCAAACGCACAATATAAAGCAAGCACGCTAGTAAGCTGATTGGTGTGAAACGCAGCATGTGAGTCTAGCAAAGTTTTCCACCTACTCGTGTACTTGCTGAGTGTGCGACGCATACACACACACACACACGTAATCTTATAACCATACGCAAACTGAGCGGCGGTCGACTCACGTGGATTACGTATTTACTTAGCTGCGGCCACACACACGCACACACACACACACACACACGAAGTTGACGCGACTCTTATCGCCACGTTGCATGCGGACGCAGCTAGCAGCCCCCCAGTCCCCTCTCTACTCCTCTCCTCGTCCAGCCTGGCTGCTGCTGCTGCTGTGGCAACGCTTTTTGCCTTTGGCACAAATATCGCTTTAATAACCGCGAGTCGAGTGCAATTTCCTGTTGGTTTTTGGCTCCACTGTTTGCTTGGCCAGCGCGCAACAGTGTCCACAAGCCGGGCTTAAAGCTAGCGGGAAAAACGCTAAAAAAATATATAGCTTTAATTTCATTTTAGAGTTTGTATTTCATATAGCAAAAACAAAAAAAAAATGACAATATGATAGTGTATTATTTCATCATCATAACTCGTCAAATAGAACTCGATAAATTCACAAAATTCCGTTTTTAATTAATTTTCGCGCCACTTAACGATGTGGCAAGCAAACAGACACTGGGTGTGGGCGTGGCATCCAGTCGAGAGCGCGCGCGCCCTTTTTGAGCGAATGGCGAAATGTTCTCACAGACCGCAAACACTAAATTGCAAATAAATTTGTTTAAATATGCAGCGAGGGTGTGTGTGTGTGTGCGAGTGTGCAACTGCGGCACCTGCAGGGGGAGTGAGTGAGAGGGGGAGAGTGCCGGGGTTAGGGTGCTGCGGCAACGGGCGACATGAGACAACGACAACGACAACGTGCGCATCAAATTTTAATAGGAAAACCCCAAAAAGTTCAAGCCACAAAGTCCATTTGCAGCAGCAGCAAAGCGGGGCCAACTTGTTGTTGTTGTTGCTGCTGCTGCCGGTTCGACATGGCTGATATATCTGCTGGCTCTCTGGCTCTCTCTCTGGCCACCAAGATGTTGCATTGACATTGAATATTGATGAAAATAAATCGAATTTCCGCCGCCCAGACACGCCGACAGAGAGGAAGAGAGAGAGAGGGGGGAGAGTCGCAGCCGCAGAACGGCAGATCGGAAAAAAGCCGGACATCTCCATATCCACAAGAAGTATGTCTGTCCGTCTGCCTGTCTGTCTGCCTGTCTGTCTGCCTGTCTGCCTATTCGTCTGTCTGTCTGCCTATTCGTCTGTCTGTCTGCCTGTCTGTCCATCTCTCAGTCTGTTCATATTGATTGCCCAACAGTTTGAGCCGCATCGTAAAGGGGTTCCGCCTGAATTGTGTATCCGTTTGAGTGTCAAAATCTCACACTCTTTCCCTCTTCCCCCTCTGTCTGTGTGTGTGTTTTTAGAGACATTTGTGGGTTTTTCTCAATCCGGGTTTGGTCTGTAAAACGAAGTTTGAAATGTTTCCCAATCTGCTTGTAAATTTCGTGGCAAACTGCAGCAAAAACTTGATATTATTTTTTACAGAGTGTTCTATTGGGACTGAAAACTCTGATGGGAGAACTGCAATGCAATCTCAGAGAGAAAGTTACTTTGATATTAATTTGCAAGCACATATGAAATGGAATATTGAGTTTACTGTTGTTAATTATGCTAATATTTTTAGGCTCAATCAATCAGCCAGCGACAAGACAGTCTATCATTCTGTCGTTCTATATAAATGCCTAGATCTCTGGGACTATAAGAGCTAGACACTTCAAATTTTGGGACTGCTTTCTTTTATATGCCAGGAACTACAAATTAATTTAAGAATTCAGCGAGCACACCAAAAACCCTTGGAAATCGATTTCTAGCGCAAATGTAAAGTTAGGTAAATTCGTTTTTAATTTCTGGTATAATTATACCAATACAAATTTAATTGGAAACGCTTTATAAATATTAAACTCAGTTATACATGAAAAATCCATTGACTTATATGGTCAAAACTTGAATGTAGCCGCTCTTATTTATATTTTACTCATATCAGTGATTCGGCCCATTGTCACTTCTTGGCCTCTTTGATGCATCGAGTTAACACTTGATTTGTATTTAAAAATTATTGACCAATTCATGGCTGCTGATTCAGTTTGTGTGTTTGTGCCTGTCAAACAGAGTGGGAGGGGGTAGCGATGCTGCATGTTGCATGTTGCATGTTGGCAAGCGATTGATTTTTACAGCCACAAGGCTACGGACATGGTCAATGGGAAATTGCATAAGCACCGCAGCCTGCGATGCAGTCCATATGAAAATCCAATTTTCCAGTGATTGATCATGCACAGCATGAAGTTTGGAGAGGGGAGTAGGGAGAAGGCAGTGCGGTGTTTGAGGCTGGTTAACCGCTCACACACACACACACACACACATGTCAAGTTGTTGCTGTGGCAAGTACGCAAAAATAATGTAATTAAAGCAATGTTTGCATAATAAAAATTAATATTTGTTGCATTTTGTGTCAAAAAAGGGACAAAAAGCTGACATTGCCACGCCCACTACAGAGAGAGAGACTGAGAGAGCCCCCTCTCTGTCTGTTTACCTTGGCGGCAGTCTGGCAACGCTTTGCTTTATGCGGGCTGTCAAAATCAGACAGTTTGCACACATGAATGTGTACCCCAACCCCAAACTCCCCTCATCCTTCTCCCGCGTCATCGTCAATCCACATTCTTCATAGAGAGAGAGAGAGAGATTCCGAGTCTGTGTCCAGTGCAGCTTTGTCTGCCCCGCTGTTTGTTCAAGTTTCGTTTCAGCAAATTATGTCCCAGCATATGTGACAGGGTACCCGTTAACAGGGGGTACTCTCGTCTCTCGTCTCGGTCTCGCTGTCGAGTGTCTACTGTGGATGATGCAAATATTGAAATAAGTCTTAATTGAATACAAATACTCAATTACATTGCGGCAAATCTATTTTGTGGGTCCAGCACAAACAGTTGCAAGTACTGCTCGTTCGCCCCCCTCTACGCCACTGTGTATAACTTGCACAATTGTTCAACACTTTTACTTTATAATTGCAATTTTGTTTATGGCTTCATAAGTGTCGCAAACGATTTGTGCCAGGCCCCTTGTCAAAATGGGGGAAAATGGTCGTCTAGCGAAAGGGTTACACACAGATTTAGATTTGTCTGGCATGTGTCTGGTATTATATTATGCTGGTTGCGCCAGACAGCAAACAAATAAAGCTATAGCCGATGCTTTATTTGCAGCTGAATTTTTGAGTAATCTTAAACTCGATGGGATTATTTATAAATGAAAAAAAAGAAATTTGTACTTTGAATTAAACCAAAAAAAATAATTTGTGGCCCATGAGGGGATCGAACCCGCGACCTTCGCGTTATTAGCACGACGCTCTAACCAACTGAGCTAATGGGCCGCTGTGCGGCGCCAGTAAAAACCCTTTAAATAAAAATAAATTAAAAATAAATTTTATACTATTTATTGTTTATTGTAGAGAGCAAAAAAAAAACATTTAATTATGAATTTAAAAAAAAATTAATTCTGGCCCATGAGGGGATCGAACCCGCGACCTTCGCGTTATTAGCACGACGCTCTAACCAACTGAGCTAATGGGCCGTTGTGGCAGCCGGCAGCTTAGAAGGCTACACTTTGTTACCTACACTGCCGCTCACATGAATAGTTCAACTAGTTCATTTGTATGCGATAAAGCTACAATAGTAAATTTAATTTTACGTTAATCAGATACGCCCACTTGAGTTGTTGTGATTTCTTTATTTTTAGAATTTTAATGCTGAGATTTTACTGTCGTCAAGCGGAATGTGAGAATATATTTATATAGACAAATTTTAAGAAAACTAGAACGCAGAGTTTCTTGATTTGGTTTTGGGAACCATATATGAATCACATGAGAAGTTATATGCTAGTTTTCTCCCTTAGGACCACAACTTCCTTTATATGCGGTATCCGGACATGACTTACATCTTCTTGTAGCCGAAACAGAGCGTAAGGTTGCCAACATATATTTGACACTTCATTAAAAAGCAACATTAGCAAAATCAATTAGAGAGTATTCCCCAAGCACGCAGCATGCGGCGACACAACCGGCAAAGGCAAACAGAGATGGATACAGAAGCGGAGCTCTAGCTGGAGCGAGGGATGCAGGGAGTGGAGTTTCAGTTGCCCTGTTGTTTTTGGCTAGCAAATAAACAAACAATTGAGATACACATGAGATACTCGTCGCATTGTGTCTATTTGTTGTTGGTCTCCAGCTCCTCCTGTGTTGATGCACAAATTGTTTGGCAAGCAGACGAGACGAGACAGAACAACAGAGAGAGAGAGAAAGCGAGAAAGACAGGGACGCATCGAGTAGAGTTGCGTTGCGTTGCCACTTTGTTTGCATTTTGAATTGCCGGCGCCGATATTTGTGCTGGTAAATCGCCGGCGAGACGGACAACTTGTGTTAAATGGAAAATTAATTAAAAACGTGTTTTCCCTATAAACCAAACATTTGCATTTATTCTTTCCTCAAATTGTCTCAAAAACAAAACATGTGATCAATTTATTCAATCTCATTATATCTTTTTTGCAGCCAGTCCCGGATGTGAGCGGAGGTTTCGAGACCAACCATTTTCTCTCGCACCCTGCCTTTGTGCATTAAGAGAATGGATGGCACCGATGTGATATTGTAATCTAACGCCAGTTCCGTCAGCTCATCGATATCGACACGAGCCAGATTGACCCGACCCCCAAGTTGCTTCACGATCTTCACCAGGCGTGGCTGCAACGCTATGCAGGGCGTGCACCAGCTGCAAAAGAGATGCGATACTGTAGTGATCCAGTGTTCCTCGATCGATAGTTTCATTAGCTACCTACCTGGCATGAAAATTGACTAAAACAGGCTTCTCACAGCATCGTACTCTACTCTCAAATTCTTTGACACTCGACACGTCGAATATAGTCTCAACTTTTTTCGCCTCTGGAGTTCTTGCCGCATTGATCTTAAACTTATTTTTAAAAAGTCGCACAGCCAAAGATCTCGCTTTTGAAGACATATTTTATTTTTTTTTTTTGTAATTTAAAAAATACTTTCTGACTAAGCCGAAAAAAAAAAAAAATTGATTTTGGTCCTACCTAAAACTTTCTGTGTTCTGAACTGAACTTCAGTCTCGAATGAAGCAGCATACTTTGAATTGGATGACGGATAATTCAAAGGCGATATATATTAACTATATAGTACTATATATATTGTAATATATATTCAACCAAAACTACAGTATCTGAATAATGTTCTGTATGCTTTATTTATAGCAAATCAAACAAGCGATTAATCGATTATCGATTAATCGAACGTTTAGGCCAAGCGGTTCTTGTGGAAACACTCGTAAATAAGATACCCTGTATCGCATTTATCGCTTCCTTTCAATGGTTTACAGGTATTGATTAGATTCCTCGTCTTGTCAACACCATCGATGGGTCCCAGTATTTCCAATACTTGATCATCCACCAGCTTATCATTGGACAGTACGCCCATCTTCTCCAGCACGCATTTGGCAAAGCACTTGGATTTGCCATCAACATTCTCGAAGTGACCATCGCGCAATGCAATGCCCTGCTCCATGGTAATGCCCACTTGTTGGGTACACTGTCTAATATCCTCATTATGCCTTGCCTTTTGCTCCTCCGAGAACTACAGATAGATCATGGAAGTAGTCTACTATATATACGTATAATCGATTCCATACTCACGTCAGCAGAGGCTGAAGCTAGCAGGGCGCACAGAACAATCAGGAATCTCATTTTGAAAGCGAATCGGTTCGTACTGCTCATTGTTTCAGTTCCATGGCGATGTTTTATAGGGATTTATTAAGGTTTTTTCTCGAATTCAGTTAAAAGTCAAAACAAATTTGTTTATCTTTCATCGAAACAATTGCAAGCGTAATTTAATTTTTTTTTAAATCTGAGTGATCTTATCTGAAATTCGAATGCCCTGTGCTTATGTAAATTTATAAATTGGGTGTTCCAGCCTAATATATTTGTATAATATATAAAATAATAATATTTAAAGTATGCAAAATATAAATAATATATTTAAGGATATTGGAGTTAAGCAGATTTCTTGTTATGTGGAGTCTATAAAGTTTCAGAACTTTTAAGTTTGGAACTATACTCTGCGTACTTGTACAGGGTATCTTTAGTACATATATTTTCGTATATAAACTAGGCGGAAATGGTACTGAAAACCATCGTAGTTTTTTACGGTATGCAAATCTTTTTGCACAGCGTGACATATGTTCGGTTGGGAACGTGTTAAACAATATGCGATAGGGTATAAGCCCACATATATAGTATTAGTGAAAATATTTCAACAATATGACAACCCTTGTCATATTTGTGTATGTGTATGTGTGTATGGCTATCATGTGGAAACTCAGCATTTCTTATCTGCACACATTCTTGGCCCGAATCCAGGCCAAGCTGCAATGAGACTGCTTTAAATTTGTTTGCCTTGGCTTGGTCAGCCTAACCCACACACAAACACACACGCACACACACAAACTCTGTCCACAAACACACGTACACACACACACACACATTAGTATATATATTTGGGTCACATTAGATCGCATAAGGCTGATAACATTAAGCAGGCACTTTCTCCATTTCGCCTGGCCATGTTTACTTGCTCGAAATGAATGATGAGCTTCCCTCTCGTCTGCCCCTCTCCCCTCTCGCCAGCCCCTCCTCTCCATCGCTTGTCTAAACATTTTTACGATTCAGGGTTACAGATAGGAGATGGCAGATAGGCTGTCATTCTGCCGGGCTTTACATAATCTTCAGTGCTTAAGGAGCGCCCTTTCAGCAATTAGTTTCTGTGTGCATTCAATGTGCAGATAAGTAGCCGAGTCTTGCAAACACTCTTCTAATGTGGTCGTCCCCCCTCCCCCCTCCCCTTCCCTTCCCGACCCCACACGCCTTGGCTTGATTGACAGGCATCTGACAAGTGGGCTGAGCGATGCCTGCCTGAAATTTAATGACCTTTTACATAATGCAAATGTTGACGGTTTTCCGGCTAACTTACAACATGTCCAAAAGCAAAAACATCGAAATTGAGATGAGAATTGATTTGTTATTGCATGGTTTTTTGCGTCAAACTTAAATATACCGTATAGAGTATAGTATATTAAGTATACCACAAATATATACACATTTTTACTTAAATAACTTCTATGATAATGATTCAGATAAAGTTTTCAAAAATCATTTGCATGGGAATAATTGAGGTACACATAGTCAGCAAATTTAATAGAGCTAGCTCTTATAGTCTCTGAGTTAAAGGTGTTCATACAAACGTACAGATCTTCTATCTCATTACTCACTTTTCCATGTGTCTCTATCTCTCTCTAACTTTTGCTTTCAAATTATTCGCATGCTGATAAGAAATAATTTCATCATTGTTATCATTTCTAATTTACTTCAAATTAAATGAGTTTTCCACACAATCATAAAGCATACAATGTATTTTCTATGCCAGTTTTCACACCCCTACACACACACACACGTGTGGGCCTGTGTGTGTGTGTGTGTGTGTGGGTGTGAAAGAGGTGGTGCAAATGTAATTAAAAAACTTTCAAACCGCATCAACATAAATGTGCGACGCTTGAAATTTTGTGCATTTGACAAATTTTGGTTGGCAAAAAGTTGACATTCTCCCTCTCTTTCTCTCTCTCTTTCTCTCTGTGTGTGTGTGGGCGTACAAAACCGCTAAAATGCATGGGCGTGGCATGCATTGTATTATGCGAGTTTTAAGCTAAATTAAATGCTTGCAAACTTATTATTGTTCATAAATAAATGTGTCGACTTCTATTCATCGGCTGCCAGACGTCCGTTTAATATGCCAAAAGGAGTAGGAGAAGAAGTCGAGGGGGGGGGGGATACTAAAAGCAATTTAATTTATTTTAATTGTAGGCAATACTCGACTCGGTACTACCCTACCCCATCACCTTTTGGGCCCATAAAGTGTGCGTTCGAAAAAGACATTCCAATTTAATTGCAAAGTTTAAATCGAGAGGCCTCGTCGAACACCTCAGCTTAATAGACCATTAAGGGGCGTCGAAAAAAAAGGTTTAGTTATTGCAATATGGTACTATGTGCAGGCACTGTTGGGTCATAAACATTAAAAGTCGACATTTCATTCAAGAAACCCCATCCCCCCTGATAGGCCATCAAAGTTGTGTGCAAAGGTGAGTTTAATCAATTACATAAATTTATTATATCGAATTTGCCGCACTTAAAAGCCGAAAATAAATTTACGGCCGTAACCCCAAACCGATTTCGTGAGTCTCCTTCCCCGCCCCTGCATTGCTTGTCTGTGCATCCCCATTCAAAAGCAATACATAAATTATTCGACTCATATAATATCCTACATACATTGTATATATATAAATTTATGTAGTTTGTGGCGCCAGTGTCCCCTTCCCGCTGCTCCAGCCAGCTGGCTCCATCATTTTCCATTAGCTTTATTATATACTCATTTGCGCAAATGTCTTATATCATTGTTATTAGTAAATCTTATGCCTATGATTATTGCCTTTCCCCACGTGTGTCTGCCTGTGTGTGTGGCAGGGGAGGAGTCTTTGATAAGCTCCCTCGCAAACAGCTTCATCTCAGTAACTGGTACGACAATTCCTTGGGGTACGCGGTCTTCTGTAGCTTGGGGCAAGGTTGTTGAACTCTGACCAACGTTATTGGGGTCAGTTGGCAAATGCGTGGATAGTTCGGGGCCAGACGGCATAAACGAGCCGCGAAATGACGTAGCCACCCACAAATTTGAGGGTTGTTTTTGGGGGGTTTTTATACTTTAATGTTATCTTCGGAAATGTGTTTACTAACTAAAAAAAATAAGATTTTGATTGCTTTAATTTTTCCTAAATTGTAATTTAATGTAGATTTTTGTATTACTAAATGGAAAAATTACCTTATAATCGGTTTATAATCTATTCACTTTGTTCTCATCACTCACAAGTCAAGTGTCAGCCGTAAAAAAAAACAATTAAATTGAGTAGAACGAGTAATTCCGAGAACATTTAAGTTGCGCTTCGCTAGATCGACGTGTTGAGCTAATGCGATTTTGTTGCCTAAACAATAATTAGAGAATTCAAAATAGACCTGAAATCAAGTTTTCAAGCTCTCAAACTAAATTGCAGTGTATAAAGTATACATTTTGCGCTTAATCATGCAGTATGGGAAAGCTCATTTTAATTAATTAAATAATGAGTGATATTTGCATTATTTTGCAGTCATTCGTCAAATGAAAATGCACGTGTCAAAAAGTCTACGAAGCAGCACTCATGTGGCGTTTTTTTTCATTAAATAAATAATGCAGTTTTAAACAAGTGCAAATAGTTGCTATCAGAGCGAACCGAAGATGAGATGCTCTATGAGAAAATCATACACAATAATTTGAAATATTATTGTATGTAAACAATAAAAATATATTAGGAATAAAATCAGAAATTCTAGGGAAAGTAAATTCAACACACGGCTCAGCATATTCCTCATTACCCTCAGTTAGGGTATACATATTTAATGAGAGTTGTTGGAGTATTGGCATTGGTTATGCCAGCTGTACAGCAGCAGCTGCTTCTGTCATTATTTTTAATTAGTTTGACAGCACTGTACATACACACACACACACACACACACACACACTCGCACAGCTGAAAGTGATTTCCTTGGCATTTCTCGAAGAACTTAAATTCCCGTCTATAAATATTTTAACTCTTTTCCCATTTAACGAATTCAATGGTCACTTATCGATAAATATTTTCAATCCGCAGTGCTTATCAAAAATTCCAAGCATAACTCAGCTGAGGAATGTGTTATGCCAAGGAAATTTAATAACGAAATGCGCATTGTTATCTTCCTTCTTTTCCTATTCATAATTTTGCCACTCTGCCACAATCTCAACCCGCAGGCATTGCAGTTACAACATTTTTTGATTGCATTAGTTATCATAGATAATTTTCGGGTTTCCCCTCCCCCCACTCTGTTTGGTGTGAAAACGTAAATGGAATATTTTATGCAATTTATTTTGTTCAAGTCGAGGGTCGCCTAAATAATATTCTCACTATGCACTCGTGCGTCTCGTGCAATGGTAAATTATGAGAAGCGAAAAGAACTTGAAATATTGTTTTATATTAGAAAGAAAAGGAATTTTACAGCAAATATAGATAAAGAAAACCCCTTAAGCTCTCTAACTCTAGTTCTACACTTAATTTAAAAGCGCTCATAAAAATTTACAATCCATTACATATTTGAACCTATTCAAGCAGATAATATCAAGCGGCAAGAACCTACCATACCTGCCATATGAGCTCCTCTTCCTGCAGTTGAATAAAACGCGGCACTTGCTGCCCAGCTCATTACACCCCAAAAAGGCAATCGAGCATCAAATTACAAAGCAAATAAAATGCAAATAGGTTTTCTTTTCCATTTTTCCGAGTTTATTTTTTGTTATTTCTATATATTAGTGTACACTTGCCGAGAGTGTAAACATGTTGCGTAGTAGATTCAGCTATTTGTATACCCTTACATACAAATAATGAGTTGAGTTGCGAATGTAAAGAAAATAAATAAATATATTTGAATTTATTATATTTTAAAGAAATATAATCTATATACAATCATTAATCTCATTCAGTTTCCATTTCTTTAAGTTCTTCAGCAGAGTATTCAGTCATCGGCTTGTCTATAGCTAAGTTCTTTTAGCTTTTTTCCGGTATTTTGTTCCGTTGGCGTTGTCAGGTCCAATTTCATGCAGCTGACCACGGGCGCTGTGCCTTGTAATTGCTAAGCTCGGGATTAAACAATTTCCACATTTAACATGGCGCATCTTTAACCTTTGCCACAATAAATTTGTTTGGGGAGCTTACTTCCATTTTTTTTTTTTGCGGCAGAAGGGGCAGCGCCACCCAGTTGCCAGTTGAAGCATCATGAGGCAGGCGGCGGGGCCTGGGTGCGATAAGAATTTTTAGCGACGCTGTCATTTTGGGGGGGCTTTGGCTTTTACGAGCCGGGCGCAAAAGACGCATATCCTTGTTTCGTCCTGTGCTCTGCTTGTTGTGTCTCTAATTAGATGCTTTGCCTAATTAGTTGGTTTTATGTGAAGGCTCTTTATGCCTTTGGCTTACCTTTTGACGCAGTCGAAATGCTAACAGTCTTCTTCTTCTACTGCTTCCTCTACATCTCCTCCCCATAAACACACCCATACACACTCACACTCACTCACACTCACTCTCTGTGCCTGTAGGTTCCCTGTCGATACGCTCGTATGCAAGTGCCAGGAGAATGTTATAAACTTTAACGTTTATTAAAAAATTCCATACACAGGGACCCTGACAATAATGTGAACTAAAGCAGGGCATTTTCTGCTGATTTCCCCCACGGTTTCTTTTAGATTTTTCAATTTCTTACAAAATGGGAACCAGCATTCCTTCACCTGACTCTCTCTCTCTCTGCTTCTCTTTTGATGCGTTATATATAAAAAGAAGAAGAAACTGAAGACAAAGTGAACAAAAAGAAGAAGAAAAAAACCCCTTAACGTTAACGCAGTGTCATATGAAGTGCCAGTTGAGGGTCTCGTGCTCCTTCGAGCCGAACCACAGCACACCGAACCGAACCATACTGAACTCAACTGAACTTGTCACAAAAGAATTCATTTTGTCGCGTTCGGAATTTCCTGGCAGTTGGATAGGAGAATGAATATACGCTATAAAGCTTTTGTGTGTGTGTGTGTGTGCGTAGCGATGCCTTCCCTCTCGATACTTCCGATACTTCCTTGGGGCCCTTTGGCCTTTGGCTTATTATTCTTATGGGTTTTGTCTTTTTTTTTTATTTCCAGCAAACTGGAATTCAATAAATATTACTAAAACACTCGCAATGCCAAATCAACAGCATTTGCACATAATTTTCGTTTCCTTTTCGGTTTCTTCTCTTTTTATTTGTTGTTGTTGTTTTGCTGGTGCTATTTTTATTGTTAGCGTATTTTGTGTCCCTTTTTAGTATCCCTTAGGCCTCGCTTGGGCCCCATTTATGACGCGTTTTGTTACCAAAACGAAAATTTTTGGTAATATGAGCACATTTAATTGCCTAATTGTTTTGTTCTTGGCATTTTATTGCAATGCGGGCACTTTTTTACGAGCGCACGACATTCTCTATCCTATTCTCTGCAATTCTGTTTCTGTTTCATTTTTTATGACTTAATTACTTAAATACGTTTTATTTTGCATGCGGCTATAATCATAAACAAATTATAGAAGTGGAAATTATGATATCTCTCGCCATGGATCCTGGTGCTGACATTTTATGGGACCCGATGAGATTTTTATCAACCGAATGGGAAAAGTTGCAAAAATGCGTTTATAAAAAAGTTAATAAAATCATATACTAAATAAAATAGACCTCCAATATTTACCCATGGAAAATATTAGTACATAAAATAAATATACATATTTAAATGAAATTAAAACAAACTTAAACATCAAAAAACCATTTGATTACGGAACATACGATATAATCGATCTGTTGACAGCCCTAATTGCTAGGTTTGAATGATACGCACTGCATCAGATTTATTTCTGTATTTTTTTTAGAATTGAAAATGAATTGGAAGAGAATGTTTTTATGAAGAGTATAAATTATAAAAAAGCAATAAGAATATTTTGATAAATTTCTTATACAATTTGATTTTATTATAGAAATTACAAGGCAACTGCTCGCCCACTTGCAAAGTAGCTTTGTATATTTATTTTAGATCTAGTGCGATTTGAGGCTGTACTTCAAAGCACATTTTATCCTTTCATCGGCAAATGGAATAAGGAATATATCCACAAAGGATGTGCGCTGCTTTGCCCTCATTATAATTTAAATTAACTGAATTTGCTTTATTTGATTTGGCTGCTTTAGTGTTTTCAGTGGTTTTTCCTGTCCCCCCCTAACTTTGGTTCATTCACATTTTGGCTCTAATTGCGTGGGCCAGGCCAAACTGGCCGAGATAAGCCTTTCGCAGTAGGCCAAAACGAGAATCGCAACGGAGAGGGGGATGAGTCGGAACCATTTTGAATTTATTAGCCAGTGGGTCGAGCTACGCATTTGACCCTAGACCCGATGCTTAGGCCTCGCCCATGTCCCTCTCGGGTTTCAGTTTGGAATAATTTTTTTTATTTTTTTTTTTTTGTGAAATTAATGCGGCAACACTAATTAATTGCGCAGGTGTTGCAGCTGTTTTACCTGTTCGGCGTGTATACTGGGCTGTTGCTCCACGGGATAAGCCTAATTGAATTTGGTGTAGGCTTTTGTCTGGCCCAGAGATCGGTAGGGTCTGCATCGAATACAACGTGACAGTAATAAATGATATATCGGCCATTAAAGGTTTAACTGAGCCGAAATTTGTTGTTAGTTAAAGAAATATTAAAGAGTTTATTTAAATTTATAGAAAAACCAGATAGACAAAATGGAACAGTAGCAATTTTGCAAATAAAATAATACTTAATCTTTAATTTTATAGCAATAATTACATTAATGTTAATATTTTTCTTAGTATTTCAATCGTTTTCTGTGGTTTTAATTTTAATAGCTAATAAATTTACCTGCATGACTTGACAGAAAAAAAAAATAACGTATGTATTTATATAGTAGAATTTGCATATGACTGGGAATACTTGACTCAAGCACGTTTCGGCTCGGATCGGTTCGGCTACGTTTCGCTCTGGGGGTCTCTTGTGGCCATATCACATTATAATGTCAGTCATAATGTTGTCGTCAAATAGTTTTTCGCGTGACATTTGCATTTCAGTTTGCTTGACATCGTGCGTCCCACGTTCAACTACAACGTTCCACGTCCCCGATTCCCTTCGGGTCCAATGACATTTCATTAGCTCGTAGGACTAGCTCGTAGTACCAGCTCGCTAACTTGTGGTCTCTTTCTCTAACGCGTTCTCTCTCTCTCCCTCTCACTCTCTCTTTCTGTCCTTATTGTTTTCATAGCCGTTTTATGTGCTGTTTATATTTTTATGGCATGCCATATAGTATTTAATATATATATGAGGTACATGGCACTATTATGCCCCGCCCCTTTTCACCTTAACAGTCTATCATGTCTACAATAAAGGAATTTTATTATTTTCTTATATGAAGTTATAAAACCTCTCTTTTCCCTATTTGTTTTTGCCAACTTTTTTGACTACTCAAGTCTCACAGGCATTTTTTTTTTGTCCTGGGCGCTTTTCGTGTTTGCCGTTATTATTGTCAATAAATCTATGGCAGTTACAGCAACAACAACACGTTGACATTATGAATTTATTACTATTTAAATATTTTATATTTGTTATGGCCCTGGCAGGCGACGATAGCACCCAATATATACCATACTATACCATACCATACCATGTCGCATCCCCATGTACCGTATTTGTTTTTGTATTTCGTTATTTGTTTTCAGGTTGGCGTGCGTAACTATTTATGAGCTTGTCTGGGTAAGTTTCGTCCTCAACTCGATTCCAGGCACTTTTCAGTTACAGGTAGCAGTAGTAGTAGCTCCCAGCTCCCAGTTACCCATTCAGAGTTCCGAGCTCCGAGTTTGTAGTTTGAGTAGGTCATGAATTATCGATGCTGTCAGCAGTAAATATTTGTAAATATATGCCATATAATGTCGTTATTTGTTGCACGAACGCTTTAGCGGGAAAATTCCGTTAAAACTTTGATCCATTCGGTTCCAGTCTCCATTTACATTTCCCTGGGCCCGGCAATATTGTATAATGATTAGGACGCTTTACCAGCCCAAAATGTGACTATTAAGTGCTTTTATTCGTTTGTACTTTTGATCAAACCTGTTGTTCTGCTTGGACTTTGATTTTATTGTATACCCTCTGGGGTTTTTCGAAAAAACCATCAAACTGGTCAAATAAATTAGTAGGGTATAATTGACGGAAGAATATATGACTTGAAATTTGATAACTAGTTCGTATTGCATAATATCTTAAGTTATTCATAATTACTGCAGCTATACTTCACATATTTTATCGACTCTTATGCATCTTCATTTTTACAGGGTATTCGCTAGTACAGCATTATTATTTTTCTTCTTACCTGCCGGTAGTTCTGTCTGTGGACTTTGCCAGACAACACTGTCTGAAACTCTACTCTGAATTGAGTTCAATCACAGACTGCCGTTGCCCAGGGGCTTATTAATTTATTAGCAAACCGGTATACCTATAAACCCATATACAAAGATAGGTATATATATCTGTATATGCATATGGGTATAGAGGTACGTAATTATACATTTGTTGTATACAATTGGAGATAGCTCGGTGGAGTTCATGCTGAGTTATGGAAACCTTTAATGACCGATGCGATAAACAAAGCTGTAACTAAAGGGCGAATTTTTACAGTAGCTTAAAATAATATTCAACTACAAATAAAAACTAATTTATAGAAGAGTTTAGCATTTTAAATTAATCTCGATTTGTTTTTTTTTTTTTTTTTTGATATTTTGATTTAACCTAGATCAAAATATTTACTCCCTGACAGAGTGTTTTTGTTGGCGGTTTATGGTCCACACAATTATGTCTCATTAGGTATGTTGATTGGTCGAATTAGCCCTGAGTATTCCGACTAATGGGTATTTATTAATGACAGACAAAAAAGCAAAACTTGCTGCATCGCTGCACCGCCAGCACTCGAAACACAAGAGTACAGTAAAAAAATTGAAAATTAACGTTAATGTTAATTTTACAAATTACTAAAAAGCAATTAACACTTCAGGCCCGGCGTCGTAATGTACAATACCGACAACAACAACAAAAGCAACTACAATGACAACAATGGCACATTAAACTTGGTAAATCACGGGATTCATCTCTGAGACATACTCGATTATTGTAAAGGTCGCCAGATAACAACTCGTAAAGCGAATTACAAAGAGAGATCGTTTTAAATGACCGACCGAAAGATACTGTCAAATTCTTGGGAATTTTATAATAGTGCTTTATGTTTAATATTAATAAATCTCTAATTTGTGTAACATATTTTTAATTTTTAAAAATCCACCAAAATTTTAGTTTCTCTTTTCGGGTAGATACAAAGTCGAGATCACATAACAAGTCATGCTGACTTGTAGTTGATTTGCTTATGCTGGGAAAACCCAATTGTTGTTCTGAAGATGGCACTTCGTATTACTCAGAGCTGTTAAAAAAAACGAGAATTAAATAAACTTCTCTTATAAATACGTATTATTTACAGAGTTCCATAGTACTAATCGTTGTGACGATGATCAGCGAGCAATAAAAAAGCAAAACACACAAAAAGAAACAAGCTTAAAAAGCAAAAACAGATACAAAACGTGATCAAAGTTCAGAGAGTAAAATCATATAAAAGCGTATCGCTTGTGAATCCAACCAACAGTACGACAATCACAACCGAACTAACCAAATCCAAATCATGAAATATCTGATCGTTCTCGTTGCCTTTGCGGCTCTGGTGTCCGCCGGTGTAAGTTAACCTTATAGAAGTGGCTGTCCTTAGCAATATCTAATCTTAATATTATCCTTTCGATGTAGGCTGCACAGCTGACGGATGAGCAAAAGGCCAAGGCACGTGACCATGCTCTGGCCTGCATTGAGCAGGAAGGGATCACCAAGGAGCAGGGTCTGGCTCTGCGTGATGGCAAGTTTGATAATGTCGATGGCAAGGTTAAGTGCTTCGCCAACTGTTTCCTTGAGAAGGCTGGCTTCATTGTCGATGGCCAAGTCAAACCCGATGTTGTTGAACAGAAATTGACTCCCATTTTCGGAGCCGAGAATGTTAAGGCCGCTCAAGCCAAGTGTGATTCCCTCAAGGGAACTGACAACTGCGATACCGCATTCCAGATATACAAGTGTTATCATGAGAACAACGGCCTGGTCTAAGTCATTCTCTAAAGGATTACCAAAGTCTCCAAAAGCGTGCATCTGTGAAATGTCAATAAATTGACCCAAATAAGAAACATTCTATTACCTAATATGTATACAATAAAATCGATTGTTAAAAGTTGAAAAAGTTTAAAGTTAACAATAAATTGATATATAGTAAAACAAATCGATTTTCGTCGGAAATCTTTAATTCACTAAATACCAATACTTTATTTAATATAATAGACCGTCATATACTTACATAATTTTCACATAATCTTTCTAGAAAAAAGAAAGTATAAATTTTACACTCTATATATTAGGATTAATATATATAAACTCGGATCAATTCCTCTTTGGGCGTTACAAGCTGCTGGCCAGAGTTAATATATTCTTAGCAAGGGTATAGCGTAGGAAATAAACTAGATTAAAGGCAAGACAATTCAATCCGTCACAAAGTCGCCGTGTTACATCCCATAAAAAGCGTTTCCCGCATGAGCCCAGCTAACAGTCCGAGAAGTAGACCCAAACCAACGTAATACAATGAAATATCTGATTGCTCTCGCTGCCTGCGTTGCTGTGGTATCTGCCGGTGTAAGTTTACCATATATGTAGCTTTAAAAGTCCCCAACTGATTTCGATGTTTTTTTTACCATGTAATGCAGTTTTTGAAGCTGACGGCAGATCAAAAGAAACAGGTTATTGAACATGCCACAACCTGCGCTAAAGAGAAGGGAATCACCCAGGCGCAGGTTATGGAAATGCACGATGGCAAGCTTGATAATTTCGATGGCAAGAAAAAATGCTTTGTCAACTGTTTCCTTCAGAAGGCTGGCCTCATCGCCAATGGCAAAGTCCAGACCGATTTTATTATCAAAAAATTGGGCCCTGCATACGGAAATTTTCTTAAAAACGCTCAGGCAAAATGTAACTCTATTAAAGGGTCCGATGAGTGCGACACGGCTTATCAGCTCTTAAAATGCTATTACAAAGTGGCATTTACTCAGTAAACCTTAGATATCTATCTAAGAATACTACAAAAGTACAATATCGATTATATGTAAATCGGTAATATGTAAATGTCGAAGAAAGAATGTTCCATAAGTGATAACTTTTTTAAAAATAAAGCGATTTTCTTTTGGAATGACATTTTGTTTATGTTTTGACTCCCTTAGTAATTCTACATTTAAATAAATATCAAAATAGATTTTTCAAAATTTTCGAAGTTTTGAAAATTTAGACAAGGGTCCCCCCTTACCATTTTTCAGAAATTTTTTTTCTTCAAAATTTTAAATTGCTAGCTTTCACTTTTAATCGATTGCGGAGTTCAAAATTAGTACTAAACAAGTGTTTAAATGAGTTTTAGAGGATACTTAATTTTTGCCCAAAAACCATGTCAATGTGGAAAAAAAAATGAACATGTACCATCCTCGGATGAGGCTTGAGTATCACTTTGACACTTCATAACTTTGTTAAAAATCAAGGGATTTTCCTTCGGAATGACATTTTGTTTATGTTTTGACTTCCTTACCAATTCTACATATTAATAAATATTCAAAAAGACTTTTCAAAATTTTCGAAGTTTTGAATGTTTAGGTAAGGGTTCTCCTTATGTACGATTTCGGTAGACTATATAGCAAATCGATCGTTCACACAATAGGGTAAAGTATGAAATAAATTTAAATTTGATAAGGATTTTATAATATAAACCTCACGTTGTATAATGCTTAGTATTCGATCTTTAAGAATAATTGTATGTAGACCAGAAAACGCTGAAGCGAGCTAAATCACATTATAAAAAAAACGTATTGTTCGTATATCCAGCTATCAGTACGACAAGCGTATCCAACCTAGTCAAACCTAACGCTATAACATGAAATATCTGATTGTTTTAGTTGCCATTTTGACGTTAGTTTTCCCCGTTGTAAGCTTATCATTAATATTATATATATTTATCAGGCACCAAATAATCTCTTGCGCCTCCTTCTTGTGCTCTTCCTATACAGGATTCAAAGCTAACAATCAAGCAAAAAAAAGCAATTCAACGTATTACCGAAATCTGCATAGAACAGGAGGCTCTCTCCCATGAGCAGGTTACCATTTTGGAGGAAGGGCATAGCGATAAGAAGATACAATGCTTTGCCGAGTGTTTTATTACTAAATTTGGTTTTTACGCTAATGGAAAACTCATAATGGATAAAATCAAAGATACATTGGTTCCAATATATGGTGACGGAAAAGTCAATCAGGCTATAGAAAAATGCAAAATTCCTAACACCAATGATGAGTGCGAAAAGTCATTTAGTTTGTTCACATGCTATCGCGAAAAACTACATAGTAAATAAATAATATTGAGAATAATAAAAATTATAAATACTGAAATACTGTAATCGATTCTTCTTCGATTGTGAACTGAGCACAGTGATTATTTGATTTTTCAATATTTTTCCAATAGATAATACCGCCATCAACGTGCTATCAGCAAAAAGGACAACAAAGTGTGCGTTTCTGTATGCAATTTGCATAACAGTTGGCCATCATTAGACGTTGGCTGTCAGACCGTCGTCAGGCGCTAAGTCCTTGGCCCCAGCGTCCCCAGGGTATTTGCACGTTTATGCAACGCATAAATATTGATGAGCGTCGCTTGAAAAGTTTTCCCGTATGCGTAACGCCGGGTACAAATGAATAGGCTCAAGGTTTTTCCTGCTCTCTTTTCGTTTTTTTTTTCCTTGGTTTTTCGTTGTTGTGGAGTGAAAAGCCAAAATCCAATTAACAAATCATTAAACATTCATTGAGCACGTGCGGCAATTGCAATTGCCAGTGGGTCAGTCAGGTGTTTGCCCCATCCGATGTGGGGGTCGGGTTGGATTTCGTATAGGGTTGCTGCGCGTTTTGGGAATTCACAGCTACGGAACGCCCATTTGACTGACTGACGGACTCACTGACTGACTGACTGACTGACTGGACTCGCTTGAGTCTATAATTCATTTTGTCACTTCCTGCGGCACGACAGACTGTCTGTCATGTCAGTTCCATTTAGCATCCGTTTCAGTTGCAGTTGTCTGCACAAAAGCCTTGGCATAATCACTGATGCGTTTACTAATGTCTATTAAAAAGCAACCCAAGCACAATACACACACACAGCCCACCCCAGCGCACCTCACCCCCTTCATCTTCCATCCAGCTAATGCATTTAAGTAGACAGCTCGTGGTTTCTGCGCTGGCGGCTTGTCAAAGAAACCAACACGCGTGGTGGTCGTGGCACACTGCGGACGCTGCCAAAGGGACAAACACATTGATGCTTCACTAGCCTTTGTCTTGACAGACCATGGGACTGGAAGACAGCACCGAGTCGAGCCAAGCCCAACCCAGGCAGAGCTGCAACCCCAACCCCAACTCCAGCCCCAACTTCAGCTTCAGCTCCTCCTCCCACTCGCACAACAAGCAAGTTTTCTTATTTCGCTTGTCTTGTCTGTCTTGTTAGTTGGCCCCATTGAGTCTGCAAGCTGAGTAATCGCAGGGAGTGGAAGGTAGCTGGAAGGGAGGTGGGTGGGCTACTCTGCGCCGCCTGCGGTTCTCACATTAATGTAATTTAATTTTATAAAAACTACGCTCGGGGGGGATGGTTATATCGGCATTGTGGCATTGACAGTTCAGCTGTCTTTGCTTTGATCTTAAAGACATTTACGTGTTGCCGACCTGCTCCATATCTCCTGTCGCCGTTCCTTGTTCCTTGTCTTGTTTCTTCTTTTCTTGTTCCAGATAATCAGCACACGTCTGTTACTGAGTTCATCAATTAGGAATTGCTTTTAAGGCTAGTGAACTTGTCTCTCACTCTCTGCGCTGAGATATTGCTGAGATATGCGAGGTCGTAGGTCGTCTAACTTATCATGTGAAATTAAATTGTGTGTGTGTTCCTTAAGTAATTAGAAGAGATAAGAGATGAGTGCTTGTATTTCTTTATTTTTAAACTATTTCGTATTTAATTTTACGCAACACTAGCGACCTAACTCATCTGTTAAACTGCGCATTAGCTCGACGATTATATAGCATGATCGATCTTATGGTGCGATCAATGATTGTTTGAGGCACTGAAGCGCAGCCTTTACATCTATAAAATAACATAAGCTGTGTGCTCTTTGAACTAGACAAATCGATGAACTTACGTATAATTGCTGCAGATCCGTTTAGGATCAGTGTGCATTGAGCCATGGCAAGTGTGATTAGCGATGATTCGAATTTTTTGGGTATAGCTATTAAATTCGAATTATCGAAATGTGTATGATATAAAAGCGACGAATAATGTCGCCCCTGTTTCATATAACTTTCTATTGATAGGTTTGAAGTGTTCGCAATAGATCCTAACGTGGAATACCGTACATATTTAATGTCTGCTAGACTCTTTCTGCTGTCCTTGCTGTGCCTGGTTCTCAGTAATCTACCACAACGGACATGGGTAAGGATTGATCTGAGTGATCCGTGAACAGACTGTGATTACTCTCGTCTCCTCTTTCTCTCCCTTGCAAGTCGCGTTCCCTCTCCGTGTCGCTCAACATGTCGCTGACACGCAATGAGGTGGATGAGAGAAATGTATCCAGGCTGGCAGAGCCAACCAAGCTGACCCGTGAGCTACTGCAATCGTGTATGCGGGAGACAGAGATCTCGATGTCGCAGCTAAAGCTCTTTCGGCTCAGTCTGCTCTTCAATGAGAACAGCAACAATGAGGCTGGCATGGCTGTGGCCACTGGCAACGGTGATGAGGATGTAAAGAACGAGAACAGCAATAATAATATGGGGGATACCGACTATGGGGCTACGGTGCAGTTACCCTATCTGGACCTGAAGCGCAATGAACCGTTGCAATGCTTTGTGCGTTGCCTGTACGAAGGTCTCGGCCTTGTGCACTACGACATGATGCTGGAGGAGGCTTTCAAGCTGGAGGTGCAACAGAATCTGCAGCAGCATGAGAAGAACGAGCTGAAGGAGTGTCAGGACATCAATAGCAAGAATCGTTGCGAGGCTGCGTATAAGTTGCACTTATGCTATAATTATCTGAAGAATCTTGAGGCTGAACAACGCTTGAAAGAGGTCCTCGAGCGCAGTGATGCGGGCAGTGATTCGATTCTACCCGATGAAGATGAGAATGTGGAGGATTTAAGTGAATCGGACAAGGCCAACGAGGTAATCGATCGTTTGAGCCAACTGGCTAAGGCGAAGAACTAGTTCGCTTTACTATATAATCTATATGAACTTTGGATTCAATGTATCATAATCATATATGGGAAAGTTAGGTTGAAACTAAGCTAATATACCATAAGCTTAATAAAGTATATATAGCACACTACTGGGCTGCGCGTGGGATGGGGAATACATAGAGCATACTTTCAGGCGAAAGCGTAGAATATGAAATACTGGTTTTTATACAGGTTTATGGGATCAATAAAAATATATAAACCGGTATTCTTTATACTAGTGGTACAAATGCTGGAAAATAAGAGAAAATACTTTAAGTTTGTGGGATAAAAACGCTCTTTATGAAACTATAAACTGAGTTTGTGCTATAATATTTGCTATAATATTGTTTTGTAATTTATTTTCCCATAAACATAAAACATTTCTAAATTTTTATACAATTTTATTATGTACAAAATCATTATACAATTAAAAAGAATAACCCCAAAAACTCAGCAAATTTAACGCCAGCTTTTCGATACGTTCAATTTACTAGACAAATAATACGAAAAAAGAGTAACAACTTAATTGAATTTATGTGTTTTTAAATAATTGAATTAGAGCAGGTTCAACATTATGAATCTTCCACTATTTAAGCAGCTGAAAACTCTCGGAATTCAGTTTGAAAAGTTCAGTCTAAAAATGGTATTCCGTCTCGTTGTGATCGCTTTGGTAGTTTGCTCGCTGCACGAGTTGGTGCAGGTGAGTGAGGATGCATATAGGACTTAATTTCTAATCTATATAATTCCGTATTTCCCCCCACAGGCTCAGAATGCCGCCGATGTGGCCGCCTATCGGGCCAAGCAGCAGGATTGCATCAAGCAACTGAATATTCCAGCAGCCGAGGCGACACTGATCCTCAGCGACAAGGATGTGTCCAGTCCCTCGTCGGCCTACAAGTGTTACCACAGTTGTTTGTACCAGAAGTTGGGTCTTCTAGCGGCTGGTAGCAAGCCCAACGATGGCGCCATTATTAAGATATGTCTGGCTCGCTTTAAGAACATCTCCGAAGACAAGATCAAGCAGGCACTACAGAGTTGTGCTGCCTCCACACCGACAGGTCCAACCGATTGCGATTTTGTCTATAACTTTGAGATGTGCATGGTGAAGGCCCTTAAGTAGAATGGGATATATATGGTAGAGAACTGGCTGGAATGGTCATAATTCACTGCACATTGCATAAATGATTGGCGAATGTCGGCAATCACGCAATGAAATCCGTTAAATAATAAACTTATTTTACAATATTAACGCGTTTTGTGTGCATAATCGAGGTGTGAGCCGCATTGTGCATTTAATTATGCAAATTGAAAATGGCAAATGAGCACACACACAACAGCAACAACAACAGCAGCAGCACACACGCACACATAAAATGAACACACACACACACACACACACTTTCTGTCCAGTTCCAAGTTCCTTCGACAATAAATAAATTGTTTTTCCAGCAAATTTCATGAAATTCCCTTAACATTTTCCCTTTTTCCATTATTGTTTCTAGACTGATTTGTGCGTTTTCATTTGCGAATTGCTGGCGAATTGCTGGCGAATTGGTAGTTCGGAACGTAAACCAATATGTAGGTACATAATCCATTTAAGCTGCCTGCTTGGGCCGAGTCAGGGGCCAGTTAAAGCTGCAATTAAGCTGTGACAAACTGTGACGCCACACCCACCCGACGCCCACACACGCACACGCACACACACACACACACACACACACACACACACCTTGGTGTTCTTGTCTATTATGAATTACAGTTATTATTATTGTTTTTCAATGAAAGCATAAATTAATTACAAATTGTTGAGATGCAGCTGCTGGTGCAGCAATTGCCAATGTTGGGCCTGGTCGACTTTAGGCCTTAACCTTGTAGGCCTCGAAGCACTCGTGCAGTTTGTATGCGGTCTCACAGTTGTTCTCCGCCTTGATGCTGCCACACTTGGCCAATGCCTCTCGGGTCTTCTCCTCGCCAATGAGGGCGCCCAACTTGACCAGCACAACATCCTCCTGCACCACACCGTCCTTGAGGGTGCCAACCTGTTCGAAGAAGCAGTTGGCAAAGCACTTGATGTTCTCGGTGGGATCGGTGAAGTCCTTGGCCTTCACCTTGGCGACCTCGGCCTCGGTCAGACCGATCTTCTTGGAGCACAGCTCACCGTGCTGTTTGGCCAGCGCCTTCTGCTCCTCGCTCAGTTCAACGGGCTGTGAAGTAAGAAAGAAGATTAGAAGTGATCGATGCGAACTTTGATCGTATTTTAATGATCTTTCGAAAGTGTGGCCTAAATTTGTAATGAATCGAGCAGGCAGATCATTAGTATTCTACTTTCTGGAAGCTTCTTCCAAACTCTATTTCATGTTCCCCAAACATGACTTGCATAAAATCAGTTTCGACAGCGATCGCAATGATCCTCTTACCCGTTTTTACAGTTCTCCGATCTCATTTCTGGGATATTTTGGAGGAACTTGCTTTACCCATTCTCTCTTTCTCTATCGTTCTTCTTCTTTACTTATTCTGCCTTTTCGACTTACCGTAGCCACAGCCAGAGCCACAAAGAGGGCGGACAAAGTGATCGCGAAAATTGGATTCATTTTGTTGCGGTTAGTTGAGACTTGTAAGAACGTTGGAGAAGTTCTGATAGCTTTCGTAGCGCAGCTTGGCGCTTTTATAGCTGAAATTTTCGCCAATAATGAAAGCCGGTTTGATTTATTCGATACTGTTTTTTTTTATGGCTGCCGGCTGTGATCTACCCGAAGCTGTTGCTCTTTGACCAGCGCACGTTTTTTTTCAATCTGTTTGTTTTGTATTTTGCTTTGTTTTCTTTCGCTGTCTGCCATCAAGTACTTTCGTCAAACTTCTAGCCCTCGGGCGATCATAGATCGTTTCTTTTTTTGGACCAAGTTTGTTGTGGTTTTTTTTTGCTTCACTGTGGATCAGATGATCGAATCAATTATGTATGCCAGACAGGGCAGGCAGACGAACAGGGCAGGCATAGAGAAATAGAGAGACAGACAGAGAGAAAATAGAGAGACAGACGGGCAGACAGAGAGACTGGCAGACAGACGGACTGATCGATTGTTCTGAGCTGACTTTATAGGTGTGTGTACAAGTCGCATCGGGACTTAGTTCGCGCGACTGCTTAATCATTATCGCGCCACTCAATCAACACAGTCGAAATGAAAACTTTGCACTCAAGACCCCCTGGATAGAGGGAGGGGGGAGTGGTGGATGCTCAAGAGAGAGATATATCAGTGTGAGCTCGAGGTGTAGTCGTATTGAAAGTTGAGAAGGCAACTGCAGACCGGAGAACGGCGAACTGCGAACGGAGACCTGAGACCGGCGACAGAGCGACGGAAGACGGACGACAGACTGAGACGGCAAAGTTTTTTCATTTGAATCCTATTATTTCAACGTAGTTGTAATCTTATTATCCACGAGATGACAGCAAAATGACATTTAGAAAATTTCACGCTGTGTGAAAAGTACAAAAACAACTGATGAGGAGGCAGCGTGGGCGTGGGCGAAAACCAAAGCGAATGCGGGAATGCAAGAAAGTCAGTGCTCTGAAATGCGTATGTGTGGATGGAAGCAATCGAATGAAGGTAGGGAAAGGATGGGGAGGAAGAAGAGGATGAGGAGCAGGAGCAGGAGCAGCTACTGAGCTGGGCGTAATGCGGCTGCCAACGCGTCTTCTGTTTCTGTTTCTTCCTCCTCTTCTTCTCCTTGGCGCTTTCGCCAACTTTTCCACTCGCGCTGCCTGCCTGTCGCTGCTTCCCTTTTAATTTCAATTCTGACATTTGTTTGTCTGCTGTCAAAATAAAGTAGCTTTTGCGCCAAAGAAATAAACCAAAAATAAAAAAAATATAAGAAACCACCAGCGAGACAGACAGAGAGAGAAATATAGTGAGAGTGAGGGAGACCGCGAATTGCGATTGAAAATTGCCAACGCTTTTCCTACAATTTTGCGGCTGGCTTGTCACTCGCCCAAACTTCCCGCGCCCCTGCCCCCTCACTCCCTGACAGAATAAGAATAATAATAATAAACTAAAGCTTCTTCGACTTTTGTGTGAATTCTTTACACGCCCCCACGTGGTAATCCTAATTCAATTTGCCTGCGATTCCAAAAGTCAAAGTCATGCTTTCAAATTTTTGAATTTGTTGGGTAAATCACAAATATAGCTGACAGATACTTGTGAATATATGATATATTATATAACAATTGATTTAATTATATGCAATTTGAAGGTAAGTAAAGCCATATACCCTACTTGGTTTAGTGCTTACTTCATCCCAACTAGCCTAAGCTCTTCTGCTTTTGCATTAGTTACGCAGTCAACTTTGCTATTTATGATAGATTCCCCTGCTAATGTCTGAATTATACCCAGAAATGTTTTATAAATAGAGTCAGCGGGATTCCAGCATTGGTATCCAGACAATGAGCAGAGCTTTCGTGCCAGTTGCGCCCTATGGATTTGCCATAAGCTCTCCCACGCTCAAGCGTTATACACAGATGTCTCGCTACCCTACCCTACTCTCACTCCTTGTCTTTCACTCTCTCTCCCTCTTTCTCTCTGCTCTGCCTTGCTCTTTCTATGAGCTCCGCTAGAAATTAAGTACAATTTTCATTTTAAATTAAGCTGCCAGGGCAGACTTCACTCCCCCTCCCGAGCGTTGCCTGCTTCGACGCAGCATTCGACGTCATTAATCACCACAGCAGCAGCAACACAGGCAACAGCAACAGCAACAAAACAAACAACAACAACAACAACAAGAGGACAGCGCTTGGTTGGGGCATTTGTCAGAGCCTTTTGGGTTACTCTCAAGCATTTTCTAATCGTCCAAAAACTCAGCCGAAAAACTTGTGCAGCACATGTCAGACGCGGGGCGGGGATGGGGCGAGAACCAGATCCTGAACCCGAACCCGAAACCTCCTCCTGCGTATAACTATGTAAACTCCCAGTTGGTATCCACCTGTCTTTTGGTATGGGGCTACGTTTTTTTGGAGAAAAATGGTCGCTAAATTTGCGTGAAAAGGCAAATAATTTGGAAATTCCCGGGGGGTTCCAAATAAGTAAATTTAAATTGCATTTGTATGCGTTTGGGAAAATTTGCTGCCTTTTATTTATTCCTTATATATTTTTCTACGTTTTGTCTCGCCAAGTGGTTGTGGTGGTTCATACCGCCAGCACCACAACAACAACAACAAAAACAACAAGTTCCTCTGTAGCTGCCATTATAAATTTGCGTGTCAAAAGCGACGCGGTAAAGTTTCCTTTACTTCGGGTTTTTTTTTTTTTGATGTTTCGCATACGAAAAGCAAAGTTTCAAATGGTCGACAAGTTGGGGATTGGTTTTCGTTCAGTACCTCCTCCAATCTCCTCCCCCCGCGACCCTATGTGTTTTTGTGCAAATGTTAATGTCCTTATCAGCGCTTCAGCATTTTTACATGTGTCCCGTTTGAAATATGTGGCGCTGTTTTTGCAGGCGCTTCTCGCATGCGGTCGAGTCGAGTTTGGCGGTTTTGTATACCCAGTGAACTATTTTGCTGTAGGGTATATTGAAGTTTCAAAGACAGAGGTTTTAAAGGGGGTTACAATCGCTTAAGAATGATTTCAAGGCTTCCTTCATCTTTGGCAATATTCAACAGACTGTTAGTTAATATAATATCCTAATAATATATAATATAATATATTGTATTATATTATAATAATACAGATTTTAATGTTTAGATGCCTTAGAACTATTTAATTAAGGCATTTATTGTGGTAAAATCTTTTTTGAATGCCGTCAAACCATAGTTGTAAGAGGTATAAAATGTTGATCTTCGATACTGACCAATATTTAAGCATATAACCTATTATTGCCGTATACAATTTACAGGGTATTTTCTGCCACTGCAAGCCCTTGTACTTGCCCTTTTTTTCGCTGCTGTTTCCGCTGCAGTTGATGTCGAGTGTCAAGTGTTGGACAGTTGAAGTTATTTATTATAACGACAATTACATAGGAACCGCTACAGTGGTGGGTGGGAGGAGCCAGGGGGGGAGGTGTGGTCTGGTACCCCTTTGCTGTCAGAGCGTTTTGCCTTTGTCAATAATTACATTTGTGTTAAATGTAAATTAGAAAATGCCACAAAAGTCAGAGAAAGAGAGAGAGAGAAGCAAATACAGAGCTAGAAGTGGCCATAATGTGACTGCTTGCCACGCCCACATGTACCCCACTCACACACGAACCGGTAGCAACGCCCACCATGCACAAATCTCTTTCGCTCACATTTCGCCTTTGTGCATAGACGAAAGGAGAAAAATTTGCTAATGTAATGATGCTTAAAAGTGTTTCAAAGTATTTCCAACCA
This sequence comes from Zaprionus kolodkinae, assembly GCA_018901885.1. Taxonomy (NCBI): domain Eukaryota; kingdom Metazoa; phylum Arthropoda; class Insecta; order Diptera; family Drosophilidae; genus Zaprionus; species Zaprionus kolodkinae. The sequence goes on along the minus strand of JAEIFM010000288.1, from coordinate 1,773,748 downwards.
TTTGCCATGTTTATTTTTATTTAAATGACAACATGTGTGTGTGAGTGTGTGTGTGTGTGAATGTGTGTGCGTGCGTGTGTGTTGGGGAGATTTTGCCATGTGTGTATTTGCATTTTTGTTAGTGGGCGTTTGATTGAATTGAAAATACTTTGCCAAAAAATCTTCCTCTCTCGACTTCCCATTCACAGGCTTCCTGTTCCAGCTCCTTTGGCAGCGTCCTCTTCGTTTGCTTCTTTGTGCTTTATCGTACTCAAGGGTTAAAGGAACTCGCACATAATTTGCTAAATGGCTTAAAGTCTGTACATCCAGCTCAGACAATCGACAAGCATGAAGGTTCTTTTTTCTTTTTTTTTCTTCTTTTTCTGAATTAGAATATAATAAAATCCTGCACAAACTTGATGTAATTGAATAACTTCCTGGCCTTTTTTTCGCTGCCCCAGTAAGTTGTCTTTTCATTTCTATAAATAAACTTGAAGATGGTAGAATGTATGAAATTCTTGGAAAATAAGTTATAGTATATGTTAGGGTAGCAATTGAAAGAAAGAAACTTAATCAAAGGTTGCATAAAGCTTTAATCAGATATAAATCTACTACACTGACTGATGCAGAAGTTAGATAGAAGAAACTTTATTATAAAATACTTTAAATAATATTATAATATAATATAAAAATAAATAAATTGAATATAGATAGAGCCAAGTTAATCACGTGAAGGTTTAACAACAATTGAAAGAAATACAAATAATTTCAGAGCACGCTACTGGGTATCCCACAGTCCACTCCATATCATCATAATGTCTTCAAACCATATTTAAGTTTATTTAATATGAATTTCTTAAGCTCAAGTCTCCTCAACTTACAAGGTTCCTCAAGTATTTCCGTCTCAGCTGGCCAAAAACTAAAGCGAGCTCATTATGCTGTCTTCACTTCTTCAACTAAGTTCAATGCCAGAACTATTCAGGCTCGAGTATCTTTATATCGTATCCTGTGTGTGTGTGGCTGGATCTGAGTCGCAGTTGTCTCCTCGTTGTTGTTGTTATTGTGGTCGCACACACACTCTGCTGTATACCATATAGCATATGCTTAGTGTGCTCCATATCCATATCCGTATCTAACGAGCACACGCTGCGCCACTACACAGCCACCATAATATGCCAAATTAAAACTTTAACTAGCGCGCCGAGTGTGCTGCTACAGCAACGACGATGACTACAGGCAGGGAAGGAGAGGAGAGGAGCGGAGTGAAGCGGAGCAAGTGCAGCGGGCAAAGCCGGCGTCGACAGACTGTCATCATTATCATTAACAGACGCCACGGTTCGCACCTTCATCCTGCCAAGCCCGGCGAGCCTGACAGCCAGCACGTTCAGCTGCCGCTGCTGCTGCTGCTGCTGCGGCGCTTATTATTGTCGCTGAAGTGGCCGCCATGAGCAGTCCGCGGCGCCTCGGGTACTCGCTGTGCATCCTGTCGCCCAAATGTGACAACGACAGGCGGGGCGTGGCAGGCGGAGGCGGAGGCGGAGGCGCCGCTTCCGCTGCTGCAGTTTGTTTTTCACTCGGCGCACAGACAGGCTTAGTGCATAAGCATACTTATGTGACTGACTGTGCCGGGCGAGCGAGCGGGAGGGCGGGCGGGCGAGCGTGTGTCTGTTTTTATGAGTTCTTGGCATAAAAAACAAAATTCACGCGTTAATCTTTCTAACAAACCAAGGCAGCTGCCTCTCCCTCTCTCTCTCTCTCTCTCTCTCTCTGGGCAGGTTCATGTTGCAACTAACATGCTCGCTTGCACTTTGACCCAACATAATTTATGCACTACACTACTGTTGCATAAGTAGTGGGCGTGGCATGCTAGACAAATTATATATACTATTATATTTGCATTATAAGTGAGCATAATCAAGTGAAGTGACTTGAGTATTTTAGTTTTAGAGGAATGTGCGTGCACAGGCCAAGGCATTCCCATAAAGTATACTAATAAGCAGCGACAGTCGATTCTGTCTGTATGAACATCTAGATCTCAGAGACTATTGGGGATAGAGCTATTAAATTTTGTGAGAACATCCACAATATCTACAGGTTTGATTTAGAATACAAACACATTCTCCTAGGTTTATGTATAATGATTAAAATAATTTTTAAAGCTAGAACCTTATCATTTTCCAGCGATTTGACAAGAACTGTAGTCATATATTGCTTAAATGATTGAATACACCCTAGCTGCACTATCGTAGTGCCGCATCAAAGTTCCGATAAGCTAAACCCCTCGCATATATGATATAGCCACTTGTAGGTGCTCTTGGGGTCTTATCAGGGTACTTGTGTCGTACGCAACAGACCTCTGTGATAAGACTAACCCTCTGGCGCTTGCAGCAAAACTAGAACCATTACTTACGACCCTGTATTCCTGTGCTTTGGCACCCAAACCACGAAGCATGCAGTCAACGACTGAGCCGGAATCGGAGCCGTAGCCGCAGATGGACTAGGGCAAAAGGATTCTCTGTTTATGCTCGGAAAAATCGAGTGAAAATGTCGACGCGCATGTGCGTTGGCTTAGTACACGGAATGTACGCTGTGCAGGAAAATGGCGCTAGTGTGAAGAGGAATTCGTGCGCTCTCTCGCGCTCCCGATTTCCCTTACACTCTCTCTCTCCTCTCTCTCTCTCTCTTGCGGTGCTCACTCTCTCTCTCTTGGCCAGCTGTTGGCACGAGTTGCTTTCAGCTCGGCGCCTAGAAGCAGGCTTCGTTTATTTTTTATATGTATTTTATTTTTTCGGGTTTTCCTTAGCTGACTCGTTCAAATGCTTTGCGGGGGAGGAATATTGTGGAGGTTTTTGTTGTGCTGCTTCTTCTTCCTTTTGTTGTTGCTGTTGTTGTTGCCTTCAATTCAATTTTTCGCCAGCTGTTGTGCTTAATTCGAACTTTAAGCATTTTCCTTTTCGTCCGCTTTTCGCTCTGCCCTGCCCTGCCGTGTCCTGCCATTGTTGCTGTGGTGGCTGCTGCTGCTGCTGCTGACGTTGTTGTTGTTTGGGCATTTCCGGCTTTAACGCTGCGGCGACAGTTCGATGCGTATGAAAAACCCATTGGCAGCGTCAGCCAGCCAGTTAGCCAGTTAGCCAGCCGACCCCATTGTGGGTCAGCCTTTTAACCGCTAATGAAGACTTATGCCGAAATGAGCGTTACTTGCTTTTGGCCGCTTATTCTCGCTCTCTTTTTTTTGGCGAGTAATGCACTTATTTATAGGTGGAAGCGCAGAGAATTCCGTTTCCAAATACCATATATGGCCCAGTTGACAGTATAAATAATGTGTTCCTTTGCCAGAATTTATGGCACTTGTATGTCTTGCAGTCTACTCCAACTTGACTGCTATAAATTAGAGCGGGCCAGGCCGCTGTGTGTGGACCGCTCCCATACACACACACACACACACACACACACAGTGAGCGAAAATTGACACGCAAGGCCAGGCACACACACGCACACACACACACATGCACACGATTTGTTTGTGTGCAAGTGTGTGTGTGGAAGTAACCGCCGTGTAAGCGGCTTTTGAGGTTTTAAAGTATTTAGGCATAATGATTAGCCGCTCATTAATTGCTCGGGCCGCGCCACTTGATTTGACTAATTAAGCAGCTGATTAACATTACAGATAAGTATACACACACAGCATTTCCATATCTCTCACTCTCCTCCATCTCACTTTATTGACTGATTAAAACTATTGTAACTATTGCAATGGCACAATTTCATTTAGCGGGAAATTCATTCTAGGCAATCGTACAGAAGCAACAGCAGGGCCCTGGTCCAGGTCCGTGTCCATGTCCATGCCCATGATGATGCGGTGGTCCGTGTCCGCCATGATGCGGTCCACCATGATGTGGTGGCCCATGGCCATGACCTCCGGGTCCTCCAGGTCCTCCGGGTCCGCCGTGTCCGCCAGGTCCTCCGTGTGGCATTATTTCTTTTTTAATTTGTTCTTAAACTTCAGTAGGTGCGACACGCGCGAGTTTTGGCAGCTTACTAAACCCTCTAGAAAACTTCCACGCTCCATAAATACATAACAGGTATTCATGGGCAATATATTAATATCAGATAAGCCTTATCTAATCTGGGAAAACGCACTGCTAATCAATATGCATAGTACAGGTGAACTACGTACGGAAAGACTATGACTAATGTTTGGTAACTCTTTATAAAATCTTAGTCATCCATGGCTTTAAAACAACTAGGAAAATCCATTCCAGAAAAGAACAGTACTTCATTGTGAGTAATTCGATGAAAAACACTTGCAAATAGATAAGATATTGTTTTCGAAAATAATAAACTTCAATTAACAGGCGTAAATATTTTCAAAATTATTATTTATGAAAAGCTATCAATTTCATTGTTTTCAAGCCATTTCTGCACAATATGCAATAAGCCTTCTTATATAGAAAAACATTTTATAAATATTCCGATTTTACTTTAAATTCCAATGGACTTTTTCAGACCTAAAATAGGACCCCCATAAATACTGGAGGTATTTTCACAATCTTTTTCCATTGATTTTCATATTCATTTCACATATATTTTAATAAACATAAATATGAATATATATTTTTTTAAGCATTTTTCAGTTTATTATAAAGCAAACTTATGTTTACTCTCACGATTTAGCTCTTTTCAATAATAAAATACTTTTTCAGGATTTAAATTCATTTATTTGGATAAGAAAATAGGAGTTTTCTTTGGTATAGAAAAAGTTGATAGAGTCCTTCACAATAGGTATATTATAATAAGTTAAGTTCCGATTGCACATATAAGTATAAATAACTTTAGGCTAGTTTGCTTGGGTTAAATATTGTTCACATTAACGTGGATGAATGTGGGGAGGTCCATGGTGTGGAGGTGGCACGTATCCAGGGGGTGGAGTAGGTCCATAGTGTGGAGGTCCATGGTGTGTTGGTCCATGGTGTGGTGGTCCATGGTGTGGAGGTCCATGGTGAGGTGGTCCATGGTGATCATGTGGCGGCCAGGGACCGTGATGGTGTGGCGGTGGAGGTCCGTGGTGATGCGGTGGTGGTGGCGGCGACATTATTATTTCTTGTGTTTCCTGAGTGCGAATACCTACGTTCTCTTCGAACAACTAAACTTATACCCCAGGCCGCACAATTTTTATAATATTGCACTTAGCGCGTTTACGACCTTTCGATAAGCATTATCTTATCAACGGGGGTTTGACGTCCTAATCAATTGTTTTGGCATTCGAACTGCTTCATTTTGTGTGTCAACTTTATGAGCAACGCTGAATAAATATTATATTATACTTATCTGGGGGTTGGGAAAATCCCGAAATTCATATAGATTTAAGATATGATACATCGGAATTCACACAACTTACTTAACTATTTTTAGCTATTACCAATCTAACATACGTAATTCTATCCGTTAGGAACAATGCAAACGCTTAGGGGAATTAAATCTTTTTCAGTTCCTTAAAAATGTATAGAAGGTTTGCATACATGAACAATGACAGATGAGCTTTCCAATAATATATTTAAAATTATTTAATATTATTATATTGAGAAAACTTATCAACAAAATTGTATTAAAGATCCACAAAATGAAATAAAAAGCTCTTACACTAGAAGGCTTGACTTGTTCTATTCCTCAACTGATGCTTATCCAGAAAATATATGTCCTATAATATATTTAATAGATTTATTTTTGTTTGTTTCAAAATAAATGTACCCTGTGCAAGGGTGTAGCATTTTTATGTTTATTGATAAGCTTGTGTTTCTAGAAAGTAGACATTTGTAGTTCCCCATTATTTATATTCAATACGAACCTATACAAATGATATTAATAAATTGCTAATTTTAATTGTTTCCAGGACAAGGTGAATAACTCTTGAAGTACTCTCCAAGGCAATTAAAGAATACAAAAACCATTTTAATTTTGTTTAGAGAATTTATTTAAATATGTTTTAACTCTTGAACAACCACAATATTAATTTTAAAATTATAATTATGCAATAATTGGCAGTTGGCAGTCAGCCAGTGCAAAATACTAAATTCATCTTTATTGAGCCATATTTAATGATGGTGGGGAGGTCCTCCATGATGGTGTGATGGCTTGGGATTATGTCCATGATCATGTGGGCCATGTCCATGCTCATCGGGCTTATGGGGTGGGCCATGGGGTCCCGGTCCGTGGGGTCCTGCTGGTGGTGGTGGTGCCATTCTTAAATGTTGAAGCGAAACGAAACGTTTGATTTACAGTGGTCGAATTGATCCTATTGAAACGAACAGAATACCTCAAATATTTATATATTTTTGCAGAGCTTTGTGCAGACCAGTTGGGGCTGTAAAAGTTGGGAAATCCCACAAAAGTTGGTTTTGGCAGGCACATACTCATAGCTCATATACAAATAAAGATAAACCAAAAGGTAAACATGACCAAAAACTCGAAAATAAAACAAAATATCGAAGACCGCAGCTGATAAGACTTTATCACATTTGTTTATATTGTGATTAATTAGAATGTGCCTTTGGTTTGCCAAATCTTGTACTTCGCTCGTAGATATTTATTTCTTATCTGAGCAAGCGTATTAAAGAAATCGCTCGTTCTCATTTCAGTGTGCCGAACGCTTGAGTAAACATTTGCCGGCTTCCTGACATTTGCTCGCATGACCTAACCAACTAAGTAACTATCCGAACTATTGGAAAACCAAAACCAAAAAAAAAATGCGACCCACTTGTGCAAAATTGCCAGATGCCCTCGAAAAAATAAGAAGAGAAATGGAGAGAGAGAGACGAAAAAAAAAACGAAAATAAGTAGGAAAATAGAAAAAGGGCAGCGGATTTGGCTTTTTGAATTCAATTAATTTTATCTGCATCAATTTAGCCTTTATAATCGCATCAGAGTGCGCCAACTCTCGCATACAAGAATAGAGGAATGGGGACAAGAGCGTGTGGCAGAGAGGCAGAGGCACAGGCAGGGGCAGAGGCAATGGAGAACGAGTACGTGGAACTCGCAAAAACCCAAAAACCACTCAAAGGATCCATGCCCAGAGCCGGGGCCCCGCTGCTCGTAAAATGTATAAAGTCATTGCAAAAGCCAATTTGTATATCAGCGGACGGGCTGCGATGGAAGCCTGGCGATTATCAAAATGCGAATATGGCACAGAGCGGCAGCAAAACTTACTTAAAATGCCCTTAGCCCTGCGTTGCGAGGTTTAGGTAGGTGGTTGCCATTTGTGGGGTGTTTGGGCTAAGGATTGGACTGCGGATATATTGGGGGGGGGTTTTTTTGGGTTCTCGCTCCGGCTCCCGCTCCGGGTTGTGCCTTTGCTTTTGCTTTCTTCATGGCAACAATTACATTTCACAGATTTACGTTCGGGCGCTTTGGTCGCGTGTGTTGCATGCTATTAGTGTGTGTCCTTTATTTGGCTTATGGAGCTTACATTACCGCCGAGTCCACTGTGAACTCTGCCCTCGGCCCCGTGCCACCGTATACCGTGCCGTATTTGGGATTTGTGGCAAGTGGCGGCGGCGGCTTTCTGACTGTCGCTGATGTGTGCCGTCTAAATATGAGAATGTTGTGTGAAAATGTTTAAAATCCACGCGAGCTTTTCAAGCGCAAATGCTTAACACGCCAATGAAAGCACAGTGGAACGAAACGAACAATTTTACAAATATGTAAAAATTCAATTTTTAAATAGCAAAAAATAAACGCGCCTTCCGCTGCTCAGTGTGATCGAGCTAGTTATCGGTAAAAATACCAAACGTGCGCGATCGGCAATCGCACATAGAGCACAACTATCGATAGGCACTCAAAATGGCAGCTGTTATCGCACTGCGCCCACTGTGCATATTGTGTGTGTGTGCGTGTTTTGTGGATTGCGGCGGCAGAGCAAGGAGTGGCCGCGGCGGCGTCCACTTTTGCATACCACAAAATGGCGTGTGAGCAACAACAACAACAACAGCAGCAGCGGGAGCGGGGGGTGGAAAAGAAGTGAATAGTGGAAAAGGCATAAATAATAGCAAATAATACGGCGACAATGCGCACAAATTTGCCGCTAAAGTGTAGTCATTGGCGGCCTGCGGCCTCGGCCTGTGCGTGAGACAGCCAAGAGGGGTGTAGGGAGCGGGTGTAGGGAGCGGGTGTAGGGAGCGGGTGTAGGGAGCGGGTGTAGGGAGCTGGCTTGGGTTTCCACTTGGCCTTTTTGCATGATTTCGCTATTTAAATTTATTATACATTAGATTTATGGGCGCGTTGAGTTGCCCCTATATATGCGACGCCTACGACTCTTAACACTTATCATTGGCCTTTTGTGGTCATGGGCTTAGCGCCACAATTGTTACACCACCCCAGCCCCAGCCCCAGCCCCTACACTCTCTCGAATGGGGTGTGAAGCAGTTCGAGCGAGTATAATGAACACTGGCGCGTAATCCCATTGCCATTCCACAAACCTGCACATGGTGTGTGTGTGTGTGTGTGTGTGTGTGCTTTTAAAGTGATTTCCTTTGCATTTGGCTGCCCCTTTGGGGCATGCACACAATTATTATCGAGCCATGCTCTGTGCTACTTCTGTCACACGAGTTGGATATTTCGTTTGGCTTCTTGCCTCTGTTTACCTTTATTTTCTACATTTATTTTTCCACTTTTTTTTACATTTATTTTTTAATCATATGCTGTCGAGTATCGCGTGGCTGGCAACTGGACGGCTGTAGGTGCCCATTGAAAGTGTGACAGAATTCAAAGGCGAAACGGAAACGGAAACCCGTGCACGCCTGCCCTCTGCACAACAACACAGGCGAACTGAGGTGTGTCCATTACGAATTGCAGTACTTGCATAACGGAATATCAACGTAATCTGTAATCTCAAGAAGCAATCCAGCAAGATTTCAGCGAAGAAATAAATATTAATATTTGGTAAATTATAAAATTGACTCTGAGAGACCCGTTTTTGCTGCAAAGACTGAGGGAACCATCCACAGCTATCCAATACCATATATTAAGAATAAACAGCGGGTTTCTGACAATTGTACAATTGATAATAAAATCTAATTTGGTTTTCATTGCATACTTTCGGGCGGTATTTGTTTAAAAATAATAAAATCCATATGAAAACTAAAGCTCTTAATAAAAGACAAAGAAAAAACTGAAACTGACTCTAATATAATGGAGTGTCTATTACAAATCTTGTTTATACAGACGTCTTTGAATAAAATGTCGATTTCAACCATTATGATTTGTATTTTTCTCTTCTTTTTTTCAGTTGTTTTGTGTATTTGAACGTCTTTTTTAAATTCAGGTTTTGTTATAGATTTTCCAGATTATTTGTAAATAAATTTAAAGTATTTTCAGATTTGTAGTTAGTTTCGTTTATTAATTTTAAAGAAATAACTATATTCGATCTCAGAATGTATGTATATATGATCTTAAATTCTTTAATTTTTTTAGTTTCAGCAATGCAAAATTTATAGTTTTTTAAATGTTAAATATTTTTTTTATTCACATAGTTTGAAAGCCATATAGATTAGTTAACAATGACTTCTATTGTGGGACATAAGCCCGGAGCTGCGTTCGGCGAGGCACTCCCAGAATGGGCGAAATTCGACTGGCAACCAAAAACCCAGCATGATATCTACCGCGACTGGGGTACCTATTACTCCAACCGACGGCGCGAGAACTTTTCCAAGTATTACTATACAATGGCGTTGGAACTGGAGAATGATGATTTTGTGTCCCTGTATCGGCGTAGTTTGACAAGATCAAAGTTAGCTGAGATTGCTGGATCCCTAGAAGATGCACGAATGGCGGCAGGTAGGTGTTGTATATGAAACAACATGTAATTGTGTTTGTAAATAATGTAAGTCTGATTAGAAATGACCCTCAAGACTTATGGACATAATTGTCCCATGAATTTACAAATATGTGATAGCATATTTCAATTAAATCAGTTTGAAAATTCGAAAAAAGAAATTTGTGAGAATTTGCGAAGATTTACTGGTAACAAAGCGAGCTTATTCGAAACGCGCCGGGTTGTGGTAGATATTAAATAGATATATATTATACAGATATTTAAACTTGTACCATCTTAGGTTGATGATGTAATAAGAGATACGACCAACAAAAGCCTGTCCCTGTTTTACTTGAACAATCAAGCAACCGTAAAGAAAGTTAGTGACATTTTAAGAGCCAAGGAAAAGATAGATGACCGTCCCAAATGGAAAATACTGAAAGAATTGGATATATGTGATGTGCTCAGTATACCAGACGAAATGGTATATTAAAAAATGTCTGTTTATAAGTATGAATATTTGCAAAGATTTACCGATTTTTCGATCTGCAGCCGGAAGACTTGTCTCCAATGGAAATGGCCCGCAGACAACGCGCCTTTAATGTGGTCCACCAGAGTTACATGAACCTTTCATGGAAGGATTACCTCTTTATGAAATTACTCCTTAAGAATCCCAATCTTTTGTTGGACTATTGCAAGTACTCAAGGCAGCATGCCGGGCCATTAACTAAGACCAAATACGATGTCATTCGCCAATTTAGGGTTCGTCTTTGATATTTCATTTGAGGCTAGTAAAACCTTTCAACAAACTTATATTTCTTTAGCAAATGCTTCAATCTCGCAACCCACTCTACTTTCTGAATTCTTTGAAGTCCTCTAATAAGAAGATGGTCACAGCGAACAGGGAAGCGGTTCTATTTCGCATTCAATATCAAACCCATAGAAATATGATTCGCGATCTTAAGCAAATTCGTAAGCTTCGTAAAGAAAAAAGAGTGGAGGTAAAGTTGTTGCTAAAATTAAAAAAATATTTATATTAATATACATTTAAACTCTTTCTTCAAATCTAGAAACTCGCCGATTACATTGAGCAAATCATGGGTAATTACTACATCACAAAAACTAATCGTGTGATGTGCTGGAAATTCGAGTTCATAAATGAGGTCTACAATACATTAGCCATAGCACTTTGCGAGCAGTACCATATTTCACAACATACGATGACGAACAATCCATTTCTATTATTACTGAAATACTTACGTATTAAACAGGATACCGTAAAAGATGTAGTACCATTTGTTTTTGGCGATCGTTCAACCTATCAAGAAGCACAAGCCGAAAATGCTGCTACAAAAAAAGCGAGGTAAGTCCACATAAACCGATTTTAAATGAAATATACATATACGTTTTTACTTTTTCTAAAGATTGCTTGTTACTCGCCTGGAAAAACGTAACTGCTTTGCCAAGTATTCCATTGAAAAGTGCTATATATATCATCAAATTGCGAGCAACCAGTTGAAGCAATTGCGGTATACCGAGTGCATTCAAAACGCACACAAAGCGATCAAAGGTGAACACAAATAGGAATCAATAAATCAACTAACATATACTAAATAATAATTATATTTTTAGAATGCCAAAATTGTAACAGCTCTATATGGCAGTTTCTTAGCTTACTTCAAATAATCAAAGCCAATGCGTTGCAGTACAAAATCGAGGCTACCAAGGAGGTCTTCGATGAGATTTGGCCTGTTGTCGAAAACCTAAAGTCTGAAAGCTTAGAGGATTTTATTGAAAATTGTTTAGATTGTATTGATGCCGAAATAAGAAAGAAAGCCGAAAATTTAATGTCTTCTAGCAAAAGCAGGAAGTCATCTTTCAATAACTCTTTTTTTGAGTAAAAGGTTTTGTGTATGTTATGTATAATATTTATCTATAATATTTATATAGAATTTAAGTCGATATTACAATAAAAGATAATTCAAAATAAGGATTTATATATTTGTTATTCTTGAAAACAAATGGATTACCACGTCTACCATGCCTCCTCCTTTTCACAATGTCCATTTTTAACATATGGAGAACTCATGTAAAATGTCTCCTCCCAGTCACATATGTTTAAACAATCGAAGTACACCGTTTTTTTTTTAAATTACTAATATATCCAAAAAGCTACAATAAGAAAAAACCAAATATTCTATATCAAGAAGCCATTGCAATGTTTGTTATTGAAATGCATAAATATATATCGTATTTAATCCCAGAGAGCTCAGTTTTATTCTACATAGACAAAGGAACACATTAACCATAAAAAAATAAAAACTTTAAAACTACATATAACTAAACCATATGGTTTTCTATTATCATACAAATTATCTAAGATAAATATTTGGGAAAAAAAAAATATATGTATTTTTAGTTTTACAATAATTTCCAATATTATATTTTAACACAACAAAATGACTTCAATTGTGGGATACAATTTTCGTTTGAAGCCCGGAGAGCAACCGCCTCAATGGAGTAAATTTGATTGGTCTGAGGAAATCGAACGTGGTATCTATACGGATTGGGGTACATACTATTTTAACCGACGTCGCGAGAACTTGGCCCTACACTACTTCACCAAGGCATTGGAATTAGATAGTACTGATTATATTACACTTTATCGTCGCAGTCAGAACCAGCGAAAGGCTGCCAGGATCGAGAATGCCCTCAACGATGCAACGAATGCTGCAAGTGAGTTTAAAATTATTGGGTAAACAGATAATCCTTGCTTTCTTTTAGAAATGGCAATGGAAAAAATTGGGCCGAACTGTAATATTAACCTGCAAATTTGCGATGCGCTTTTTGAGTTGAACAAATTTGAGATGAGCTGCAAGGAACTTGAAGATAATCTAAAAGTTTTCTTTGGAGTTAAAGCGCAGAATTTTGAGAAGCGACTATGTGTGGTAATTTTAAATGGAATTCAGGTAGTGTCCGTCTTCTAGAAATTTTTGTTTTCCTTTTCATCAACTAGTTGAAAGATGTCATTGAGGATGTGACTGGAAAAGCGATGTCTCTTTTCTTCTTAAGGAACCAAAAGATAATTTGTCGCGTCAATGCGATTAACAAAGCCAAAGCAATTATTGATACTCGTGTTCTCTGGAAGAAATTAAGAGACCAAGGAAAATGCGATGTAAACAGCATTCTAGAAGAAGAGGTGGGTGGTTTTTTTAATTTCGAGGGATACACGCTTAAGACATATCTCGACTTGGTTCCGCACAGGAAGAACATTTGTCCCCGATGGAAATTGAGCGAAGAAGGCGTGCTTTTTACGTCCTTAACCAGACATACATTAATGACTCTTGGTATGATGTGGTTTTCATGAAAAATTTGCGTGAAAACCCTAGTTTACTTCTGGAACAATGCAAAGGATCAAGCGACTTCTTAAGACAGTTAGCCTTTACCCAGTATGCGATTCTCAAACAGTTTATGGTTAGTATTATATTGTAGTATGACTCTGATTTCAACAGAATGCAATATATACCACAAGTTTCTTCTCTTACATAGAAAATGCTACAATCACGCAATCCTCTCTACTATGTAAGTTATTTGAAGTATCCGGACAAGAAAATGCTAGAGAAAAACAAAGAAGCGAATCTGTTCCGCGTACAATATCAGACACATCGAAATATGATTGCAGATCTTAAGCAAATGCGTAAGTTACGCAAAGAACAGCGATGCAAAGTAAGTGTTTCTCCTAGAGTAAGGTACTTACATAAATTAATATGTTGGATTGTTTAGGAACTATGCGATTATATAGAGAAGGTAATGGGAGATTATTACGTATTAAAGACAAAACGTGTGATGTGCTGGAAATTTGAGTTTATCTGTGAGGTCTATAACATCCTGGCCCTGGCACTTAGCGAGCAATATCGTATACCCAAAAATTTCAGATTCGATCGGAAGGGATTATTGCGAATTTTCCATCTTCCACAGGATAAGGTTACAGATATTAAGCCGTTTGTTTTCGGCGATCGATCCACTTATCAAGAAGGCGACCTAGATCTCGAAGGCAGGCGAATAAGGTAATGATTTAAAGATGAGAATATTTGTGAATATATTAATGAGATGGTATCCTTAGAATACTTATGTCCCGCCTTGAGAATCGAGTTCGATTTGCAAAATATCCTATTGAAAAATGCTATTTATTCCATAAGATGTCCGCGGTACATTTGACACAGCTGCACTATGACGAATGTTGTTTTAACGCTCGAAAAGTTATCAAAGGTTTGATAAATGTAAACAATCAAGTAAATAATCTAATTTCCAATTGTTTATAGAAAGCCGAGAATGCAGCAGTCTCCTTTGGAATTTTCTCGCTTTATTACAAATTGCTAAAGCAAACATTCTGCAGCATAAGCTGGAACGCACCAAAGATGCACTTGATGAAGCATTGCCTATTGTCGACGCTCTTAAACATCCGAAGCTTATTGAGTTTGTAGAGAAGGTTCTTATATATAACGAGCATGAAGCGATTAAAAAGCAAAGCTTGATATCAAGTAATAGATCTAGTATGAGATCTAGTAGAATGTCAGAATCTTCGCTTCATGCTAAATCTAAAACATCATTATCTCAAGACGATGATGACATAAATCAAGAATGAAAGCGAAGCAAATGGTTATGTAGAGAAATTGTAAATATATTTGTTATATGAACAGAAATTGTTTGGTTTGGTTTTCTTAAGATTGGTTTTACTATAGTGTAAAACCTTTTATAATATTATGAATTTTGAATTTAAGTTTATAAGATCATATTGCAAAGGATAACACAATTCTAACATTTAACTGAAGATATAAAAACAAGATGAGTTTATCTGGCATGAATATTACTTGGATCGAATACTGTTGGCCACGACAAACTTTCCATTCGCGAATGTTTATAGATGAAAGCTAACTAGCTGCGATATCCTGAAAAACAAAATTCGCCTGAAAAGTTATAATAGCCGAAATCGGCTTATCCAAATTGAATATAATGAGCTTACGGAATTAATAATTATATGTAACAAGATTCATCAATATTTTTTACAACTATGGTATTCATTTGCATTTGCAGTGTCGAAGTAATACAAAAAAAAACTAGCTAATTTATCTTCTTGAAGAGTACATGGATGACAACAAAATATTTGTTTATCTAGTACTCCTTGCAATGTTTGCTTAACAAATTCATAAATATATAAATACATACCAAATTTTTTATCATTAACACAAAGTACACAAATCTAAAAACAACAAAAAATTTTCGGAAAATAAAATTTTATTTTCGTACTTTTTTTATGCTTTGGCACATTTTTTAACACTTTGACACAATTTTTTTTTAAATAATAATGACTTCAATTGTGGGTTACGATTTTCGGCTAAAGCCTGGGGAGCAACCGCCTCAATGGAGTAAATTTGATTGGGATGAGGAAATCATACATGATATCTATACAGAATGGGGAACATACTATTTTAGCCGTCGTCGCGAGAACTTAGCCCTGCACTACTATACCAAGGCTTTGGAGCTAGATGAATCGGATTATGTAACACTTTATAAACGCAGTCAAAACCAACGAAAACTTGCCAGGATCGAATCAACTCTCAAAGATGCAACGCATGCTGCAAGTGAGTATAAAATTACTGAGTAGACAGATAATTCCTGTTTTCTTTTAGAAATTGCCATGGAAAAACTTGGGCCGAACTGTCCAATCAACCTGCAAATTTGTGATGCACTTTTTGAGTTAAACAAATTTGAGTTGAGCTGCAAGGAAATTGAAGATAATCTGAAAGTTTTCATCGGAGTTAAAGCGCAGAATTTCGAAAAGCGACTATGTGTGGTAAGTTTAGATACAATTCGAGTACAGTCCGTCTTCTGAAAGTCTGTATTGATTTTTAAATCTAGTTAAAAGATGTCATTGAGGATGTGACTGGAAAAGCGATGTCTCTTTTCTTCTTAAGGAACCAAAAGTTAATTTGTCGCGTCAATGCGATTAACAAAGCTAAAGCAATTATTGATACTCGTATTCTCTGGAAGAAATTAAGAGACCAAGGAAAATGCGATGTAAACAGCATTCTAGAAGAAGAGGTGGGTATTTTTTTTAATTTATAGGGATACACTCTTAATACAAATCTTGAATTGGTTTCGATCAGGAAGAATATTTGTCCCCAATTGAACTTGAGCGGAGGAGACGTGCTTTTTACGTCCTTAACCAGACATACCTCAATGACTCATGGTATGATGTGGTTTTCATGAAAAATTTACGTGAAAACCCTAGTTTACTTCTGGAACAATGCAAAGGATCAAGCGAATTTTTAAAACAGTTAGCCTTCACCCAGTATGCGATTCTCAAACAGTTTATGGTTAGTATTATATTGTAGTATGACTCTGATTTCAACAGAAAACAATATAAACTACAAGTTCCTTCTCTTACACAGAAAATGCTACAGTCACGAAATCCTCTCTACTATGTAAGTCATTTAAAATATCCGGACAAGAAAGTGCTAGAAAAGAACAAGGAGGCGTTTTTGTTCCGTGTGCAATATCAGACACATCGAAATATGTTTGCAGATCTTAAGCAAATTCGTAAATTACGCAAAGAAGGGCGAATCAAAGTAAGTGTTTTTTTCTAGAATGTGGTACTTATATAGATTAATTTGTTGATTATCTAGGAACTATGCGATTATATAGAGAAGGTAATGGGAGATTATTATGTATTAAAGACAAAACGTGTGATGTGCTGGAAATTTGAGTTTACCTGTGAGGTCTATAACATCCTGGCCCTGGCACTTAGCGAACAATATCGTATACCCAAAAATTTCAGATTCGATCGGAAGGGATTATTGCGATTATTCCATCTTCCACAGGATAAGGTTACGGATATTAAGCCGTTTGTTTTCGGCGATCGATCCACTTATCAAGAAGGCGACCTAGATCTCGAAGGCAAGCGTATCAGGTAATGATATAATAATAAGAATAGTTGTATATGATATACCATCTCATCTTAGAATACTAATGTCCCGTCTTGAGAATCGAATTCGGTTTGCAAAATATCCTATTGAAAAATGCTATTTATTTCATAAGATGTCCGCGGTACATTTGACACAGCTGCACTACGACGAATGTTGTTTTAATGCTCGAAAAGTTATCAAAGGTTTGATAAATGAAAAGAATAAAGTAAATAATCTAATTTCTAATTGTTTATAGAAAGCCGAGAATGCAGCAGTCTTCTTTGGAATTTTCTCGCTTTATTACAAATTGCTAAAGCAAACATTCTGCAACACAAGCTGGAACGCACCAAAGATGCACTTGATGAAGCATTGCCTATTGTCGACACTCTTAAGCATCCAAAGCTTATTGATTTTGTAGAAAGGGTTTTAATATTTAACGACCAAGAAACAATGAAAAAGCAGAGCTTGGCTGCAATTAGATCTAGTAGATCTAGTAGATCTTCG
The DNA here is from genome assembly GCA_018901885.1 of Zaprionus kolodkinae. Taxonomy (NCBI): domain Eukaryota; kingdom Metazoa; phylum Arthropoda; class Insecta; order Diptera; family Drosophilidae; genus Zaprionus; species Zaprionus kolodkinae. The sequence continues at coordinate 1,756,495 of JAEIFM010000288.1, read as the reverse complement.
GCAATGAGCTCAGCGAGATCTAAATCATCATTAGTTGCAATGGATATTGATGATGATTAAATAGATAAATGTAAGCAAATCAAATGTAAAATTTTAAATAAATTTTAATTTTTATGTAACTATGTAATCACTTAAAAACATTTTCATTTACACAATATTATAGATATATTGTAGTTAGTGTACCCACATGCATACAAATACATGCAGGTTCTACTATATTACAAACTTATGTAACGCACTTTTAAAGGGCTTCCTATTCAGAACTAAGTTATATAGTATTACATTCGGCTGCGTTATCTTTGTGGGCGCCTATAAACCGGTGTCGTGAAATTGAAACTTTTTCTTTGCCCTATATATTTAGCGCTGACACATACGCACACCTAAGCGTACAAACCGAGCTAAAATCTACCTGGGAAAAATAGTCGTAAAAATTCTATCAACTCGATTAAATTATAACAAGTGGATTTTCATGTTTTTGTGTCGCCTTTATGGGTTTTTATTGTGCTAATTTTATGCGCGGCAAGGAGGTCTCGAGACGACGCAGTTCCTTGAGTAGGAAAATTCGGCAGGCCTGCACACACACACACACGCACATATATACATACATATGTATATGTATATGTATAGATAGGCACCTGCGTTGGGCTGCAATAATACTTGGCACACATTTAGTGGCAGCATTTAGTGGCACATTGCGGTGGCGACGAGGACGAGGACGAGGAGGAGGACGGCGCTGAAGTTCATCCTTGGGACATTGCCACGTCGCCTCTGTTGTTGTGTGTTTTTTATCCAACCGTGTGTGTGTGTGTGTCTGCACGCCACACTTGGCAAAGTTTTGTCCTACCTGACACTCACCCACTGCACACCTGTTAACCACCTTACTCCCCAGTTCCCCCTGCCTGCCTGCTTTGCCGGCGTCGCCTTTTGTCTTATCAAACTTTGGCGCGCATGTGTTTATGCCACAAATGGCACTTTTGCGGCAGCGCATTTTATTTTTTTACTGCCACTTTTCGCCATTTTGCTTTATCATTTTTATTTTCCGCAAGGCATGTAGGCGTGGCCAGGGCCCTGCGCTAAATTATAAACAAGTGTGTGTCAAGTCAGGAATGTGCACAGCCTGAAATGGCCTTGAGGTTTAATCATTATCAAACGTCACCAGAAATTCTAGGAACGAATCTAGTACTTGCAAAAAACTATTGCAAAGATGTAGTTTATTCAAAAAAAATAAGGTTTAATATATTATATATTTCTACGTCATATTTAAAATTGTATATTGTTATTTTCTCTTTGCAACTTAAACTACTAAGCCCTATCGACCCTTTCGACCTTCTGTCACCCAGTGTATGTCCATAAACATTTGAATGGCTGCCTAGTTGGATTTTATTCTCCCCCAACCAATGGCTTGAAGTAGAGAGCAAAAGGTGTGCAGGCAACTAATGACCCTGTATTTATATGACAGGGCCGAAAGTTTATAAATATTTATGGGCTCTGCTCTGTTGTTTTGCTCCTCTTCCGGCTGACTCTTTAGACTCTTCTGGTACTGCTGCTGGTTCTTCTCTTTGTCACTAACTCTTCAGCAGTGCAAACTCATTTGCTTATTTTAAAATTCCGAGCAGGCGTTGTTTCATTTTTGACACCCAGAAGACCCCGAGAACACTGAGCCCGAGTCCATGGCTCCCGTGGCCAGATCCAGGCTCAGCCCTGTCATCGCACGTTGTTGCCATTGTCACGCACACACGTACTATATTTTTTACGCGCATATCATATTACACACACACACACGCACACACACACACACACCGCACACTGGCAACTACCCTTTTTTATGTGACTGGGTATTGGTGGGGAAATCCCTGGCAGCATAAGGGCTGCGATGAAGTAAATAGAATCACGTACACTAATTATCATCGCCATTGTGTGCCAGCGTTCAAAAATATATTTTTATTAATTTTGTTTGAGGTAACTCCCCAAAACATTTCTCCTATTTCAACTCCGGTAGCAATTGGGTAAAATTTTTAATTGAGATCTGGCAATGCGATAGGGTAGACTACGATTGAAATGCAAGCTGTGCTTCGTTTTGCATGCAAATAGACATTCAGGTTCACTCTAATCGGATTAGATAAGCCACACTATAATTAGGGAAATTATGGGTAAACATAATTATAGAATTTCTTATTAGATAATAAACTAGAAAGTAACAAACGAGTTTCACCTTCAGCCTGAAAGTATGCAACACAAATTGTGCATGTGATAGACGGTTTATGATAGTCAAGCACTTTAATTTTCTTAATTGTTAGAAACTTAAATAAACTTATACAATATTAAGATATAATATAATAGTTCAAAATTTCTGATTTGGAAAACTACAAAGGCAGACGGTACTTAAGCTGTTCCATAATTGGAACTGTTATCTTTTATTGCCTTCCCCGTTTATCTGAATTTATTTGGCATTGTACAATTTATTGATAAACATTTTATTTTGGCAGCTTTGTTTATAGCGAACAATTTATGTTGCTCGGTTGATCGCTTCTGAAAAGTGTCATATCTTTCTACCAAGCAAATTGTTTATAGCCAGTCCGGGAAATATTTAGTTCCCTGAAGTGCCTTAGATAGTGAATCACCGACTTGTTAGAATATTGTTTGTGTGTGTGTGTCTGATTGAACGATCTTCAAATGGGCATTAAAAAATGTATAAAAAATTTGTTTGAATGTTTGTGTAGCTTTGCGTACATGCATAGATAAGACCAAACTATAGTTAAGGCCAGATAAGAGGCGAGATAGCGCCTTTTATCTACCGATAAGGCAGATAAGAGTGCAAGGCGCAAGAGATTGGCAATATGTAAGCTATAATAGAGCGATCTGGCATTACGCGCAGTATCACGCGAATCGTGCGACGTGCAACAGCAGCTCGTCGTCGTCGTGAGTGTGAAGCGGAGAATACAAGAGGAGAATCAGTCAAAAGAAGCAACATGGAGCACAACACACGACGAGTAGAGGTGATACAGGTGCCGCCACCGGCGGGGCCAACGACTGTCATCGTTCAGCCGCCACCACCGCCTCCGCCGCCACCCAAGGATAATAGCTGTTGCTTCTGTCCCTGCTGTCCATGTTGCTGTGGATGCGGCGATTGTTGCTGCTGTTGCACCATAATGTAGACGAACCTTCAACAGCAACAACGGCAACACCAGCAACTACTCGTACATACACATCGGCAACTTCAAACAAAGGCGCACAAATCCTTTAATGCGTTTACGTTAAATTAAGTTTCTATGGCTTTGTCGGGCTCGTAGTTTGTCGCACACACACACACACACACACACACAAATAAACAAACGTTCGCCCTCACAAGAACCATTTTTTTCGTGCAATAAAATTTTACGATTTGTTATAAATAATGTTTTGTTCTTTGGCCTGCGGTTGCGGCAACATATTGTCCTGCATAAATCTCGAGGCTCGCCTCTTCGTGATTCAATAAAAAGCCGACTTTAATAACACACACACACACACAGACAATCAGCCACACACACACACGAGAGCACATAGAAAGCCGCAAAAATTTGTAGTTTTATGAACGGGCTGCCCTCCTTCCTCCCACACGATTTAGCCAAGTTAGTTCTCGCATTTTGAAGTTGCCAGTTATTATTTATACGTTTCTCTCGAATTTGCCAATAAAACCGAAAATGTGTCAAAAGTGTGGCTCGACTCCTCCGGGCTGCGCGCCTGTTACCAATTTGATAAAACATTTTATGATCTCTGAGGTCTTGAGCATTGCAACCGCAGCCAGCGCCAAAAAGTTTTCTGGCCAACAATTTGACAAGGGTTCTCGAGAATGCCGGCATAGGCGAGCATTGCGCATTCTCGGGGGCGGGCTAAGGTCGATGCGAAGTGGGGAGGGGTAGAGGGCTGATGAGGTAAACCATTCACCGTAATTTGTGTGTACTTTTGTGCTGCTTGTTGTTTATCTAAAGCCCAAGTCATATTACTCATACGCACTGTTTCACGCACAGTGGGCAGCATGTGATAGAATCGTAGGGGAAACTAAAAGTTTATTAAATATTTTATTTTATTATAATATATTATTTTATTATTATTTTATTTTTATTGTATATTACTTGCAATAAATTAAATAATCATTTAAAATTACATTTAAGTATATTTTCTTTATTACAAATTCTATAAGAAATTTAATTTTAATTAAACTTTGTTTATAGTTTTGATTTTTTTGAATTTTATTTTAATTTCATTGTCCGCTGCCCACTATAATTTGGATACTACACATTTTTGACACTTACACTTTATTATCGCAGCTCATTGATCAAATGCCCAGGCTTTAGATAAAACTTCGACAGACCAAGTTTACTGAGGGAAACACAACCAATTTCAGGCAGAAACATAATTTTAGTTTAAAACGAGTAATTGCGCCGCACAGCGCACATTTAGTCAATTATTTAAGTTAGTTACCACTAACTGAGAGCACTAACATTCACTTAGGATCATCATCATGTACAATCCTGGCTATCAAGTGGACATTGTCGATCCATATTATCGACCACCAGTGGAAGTTATTGAAGTTATGCCACAGCCAATGATGCAACCAGCCTATGTACAGCCCGCCATGGTCGTCACACAGCCCCAACCTGTCATTGTCGAGAACAACGGACCCACAGCCGAACAAATGGATTGCTGCCTAATGCTCGGTGCCTGTTGTGTTGCCGAGGAGGCGGGCTGTGTGATTTTGTAGTAAAATAATAATTGTAAAACAAAAAAAACGAATCGAAAACGATAGATTGTGTAAAATGTGCTAGGAATTCTTATGTAAATATATCATATAAATCTAATCAAAAACTCGATTGTTTGTTATTACAAGAGTGCATTCAAGTGTGTGTGCGTGTGTGGAAGTGTGTAGTTTCCCAGATATATATATATATATATAAGTGTGGGGCTAAGTTGGTGCAGTGAGTCATAGTCAAAGAATGTCTGTATTCAGTCAATGTTTATTCAATCCGTATATAAAATCTGGCAGTTAAAGAGCCTAATATAAATATAAAGGCATTTGTTGAGTTAAAATATATATAGCCTTGTGTATATACCTGTCTTTATGAACAGCTATATCTCAGAGACCATAAGAGCTAAGCTGGCTAAATTTGCTGACAATATGTCCGATTATTTCAAGTTTGTTTTAAATTTAAATCGGAAACTAAAACGAATTTTAAAAGGAAATTTTCTAGTTTGCTATTATATATTCTCACATATATTTCCCTTAGTTTCATTAACAATAAACCCGACTAGTGAATAGTAGCATGATTCATAATTCTCCAGTCCCACTCCACCGTCCCCGTCAAAGAGGCGACACTCTCATGTCGTCCAATTAGCCAGATGCGCAATTCAAAATTTGTCGGGGGACTACAACGCGTTGTTGTCGCTGAACCATATCATTTTGTGGCTGGCACATTAAAGCCGAGTTGAATGTCAAATTGGCCCAAGTTATTATAATTAAAGCCGAGTCGTGTACTCAGTACACTGACAGAGTGCGACGTTATGTTCGTTCGGTCGTTCGTTCGTTTGGTCGTTGGTTTCACTGATGTTGCTGCTTACAGTGGAAAATGTTATTTGAAAATTTTGTGCGTTGTCTTCGACGTTGCCACAAGAACAAGACAAGAAGAAGGAAGAAATGAGAGCTGTGAGTTAATGGGGAAGACAAGAGGGGAGACAACCAGGACAACTTCAACAGCTTGGCTTACAACGGAAACGGGACAGGCAGCAGTAACAGCAACAGCAACAAACGGGGTGCTATATGCCTTTTTAACTTGATTTAATGAGTGCAGGGAAAAACATCAACAAGAAAAATGAAATAACTGTCATTGAAGACATGGAAAAAGGGAACAACAGGGCGGGGCATTTGACGGTTGCCTGTCGTCGCGGTGCTTCTTCTGTTTCTCCCAGTGGCAAATGGTGGCAATGTGCGAGAAGTGTAGGATAAAGGGGAGTTTTTTGTTTTTTTTTTTTTGGAGCTGGGTACATGTTGGTGTGGGGAAGCTGCGCTACTTAACTAGGAGCAAACGAGCTGCCAGACACGAAGGGCCGGCCGCACTGGGTGTGGCACGGCGCAATTATGCAGCAAATTAACGCTTTATATTTATTAAAAGCCCGCCAAGTGAAAGGCCCTTTGTTTTTTCCTTTTCCTCTTTACTTTTATTTTTATTCTCAGTTTCCATTTTCGGGGGTTGTCTAGGAGAATGTTGCTCAGCTACGAAAGTATACGAATTGTTTGACAGTCTCCAGAAACCTAGACCTAGACATGAGTATGTCTATCAGCAGTCTATGCTGAACAGAATTAATATCTATTGTGATTGAAATTTATGCGAGTCTTGAAAGATTTACACGAGCTATTTAGGTATTTAATTTATAGCTTTTAAAGTATATATGTAAGTTATATTTGAGCTCTATAAATTTACATGCGCCTTTTCTTTGCTCTTTCTTCACCTCTAACTTGTCCTTTCCTTTCTTTCAATTTCTCTGTCCTTTTTGCAATTCTTCACGGTACCTTTTCTTCTTTCAATCGTGACTGCAGTGCACTATCCCTTCATCCAGATACATACACGCATCTTCAATATGTGTATATTATTATTTCCTGACTCTACTCTCGACTCGATTTTTGCCCACAACTTAACAATATTTCTTGAGCTGCTTACACGCACATTTGGGTCAACTTCAGCGTAGAAATCCATTCAAGAAGCGACACACACAAACGGAAATAGAAACACAAACACACACAAAATGGGAACACAAGCAGGGGCATTCTGCCGGGGAAATCATCTCGTAATCGCGGGCTACAAGTCGAAACTAATGCATAATTCGTGTACTCCCTGAAAGGAAGTCAATGCGCAAAGCCAGGCATGAAGTCAGCAAGATTTCTACCCCACCAACGAGTAAGCACTGGACCCAGGGGTGGCTATTGTAAGTATCATAGTGGGTTCCCCCCCTCAAATGCTCTATAAGGCATTGTGCTTGTTGCATTTCCTGCAAGTAATTTTCGTATGAGTTTCTCCAGGAGCGTAATCCTTATAAATGAAGCAGCAAATTTGACGCCAATGCAGCGCAAACTAAATACAACTATATATATATAGACCTAATGCTTTTGCTCTGCCCTGCCTTGCAAACACGTTAAGATCTTATGCCGGCGACTATTTTCCCTCATTTGTCAGGATTGAACCCAAGAAAATTGCAATTGTATTTGTTGTTTTGTTGCCTGCTTTGAGCAATGATGATTTATTCGCCTCGCACGTGGTAGATTTCCACCTTCCCTTGTCCGTGCCCAGTGGGTGGTTTGTTTTTCCTGCCTCATTAACGTTTGCCCAGTAGATTCATTAAAAATTAATCCGTCTTGGAAGGCATATAAGAATCAGGCAAGGAGGTAGCATAGATGGTACCAATTTTCGCAAAGTGTATAATCATAATATTTTGATGCAGAATCAATCTAGTGGTTAAAACATAAAGGAAGTGCAATCTCCCGGGAGAATCTGATGATTTTTAAAGAAGTAATGCGTTTTTGAAATCCAGGCAGGGTCCTAACAAGGAGACAGTAGAATGAAAGGTCCGAAATTTTAGAGTATTCTAGGTTCCCAATATTTTAATGCACAATCGGTTGACCAAACCATAAACAAAGTGTGTTCTCTAAAGAAAATCGGAGGATTTTTAACTAAGTTATGAGTTTTCGAAGTCCCGGCAGGATCCTGAAAAGGGGATAGCTTGCCCAGACCTACAGTTCTGTCATCCTTCCCTGCCCAGTGCCAGTGACTCATTAACGTTTGCCCAGTAGATTCATTAAAAATTAATCTGTCGTGGAAGGCGATTTTAATAGGACAATGTGTCCCAGAGCTGGCAGCTTGTTAGTGTCAGCTTTGCCCTCGAAAGGAAGGACGAAGACGATGGTTAATACTATTAGGGCATAAATACTTAAAGTAAACAATTCAATTCCCAATAAATTGAATTCGAATTAATCGAGAATTGTGAGACAATTCCCAAGACAACTGAGTTATAATAATTTATATTACATATTTATATTTATTTATTTATTTGATACACTGTTTTTGTAAACATTTCATTGCACAGCCTCTGAATGTCACCATTATAATACTCAACCCAGTTTCAAACGGAATTCTCTTTGTGGCATGCGACCACTACCACCTGGGGGATGCCCTGCCCTGCCCTGCCCCCCTACGAGTAGGAGAATCACTTCAAGTCGCGCTGACCCGCTAAGTGCCGTTCGACGCTGCTTGGCGTACAGGGGAGGCGAGAAGGGGCTATGCTGCCTTTTGTTTTATGTCAAGTGCAAAATGTGCAAGGCATAAGACAAAGCCACCGCATACCGAATGGTGCTGCCATCCTACCTCGCCTCCCTTGCTCCCCTCAAGCTGCTATTGTGTCACTCGGAAAGAAAAAAAACAAAAACAACAACAACTTTTGTGTGACACATTTGGCAATGCGTTTTTAAACTGCAAAGAAACAAAACGAAAGGTGGCAGCCACAAAACTACAACTACAACAGCAACAAAACTAAAGTGAGGAGGGGGGAAAAAGTTTTTAGCATTTTTTCGCATTGCCTTCGCACTGAATTGCACTTAAAGTCAGCGCCAGTTAAAAACTTTGAAGCCAACGACTACACAAAAGCAAAAGAAGATGGGGGGGGAAACGATGGAAAAAACTAGAAAAAGCGAAAGGAAAACTGCAGCCAATCCTGAACGAAGATTGCATGCGCTTGGGCAGCAGGATAGATAACAATATGTGAAGATCTGTCGTGATCATTGTGGAGATATATCTAACCCTTAATTGCAGTCCAAGGCAAAGCAAACTACTTTCGACTTGAGTTCCATTCATTCCACCCTGCATCTGCAATTGTTTTGCCCATATACCCCGCCAGTGAGTGTATTAGAAGGAAGCGTATTGCATAGAGTGCGAGAGAAACAATTGAAAACTTTATTGCTTTTGGCTTTTTCACTTTTGTTCGCAAGTATGTTGCACACGAGGCGAGGCGTATGCGCGCTCCCGCTGACTCGTTGACAAAATGACGACGACGAGCACAAAGCCAAGTGTGCTGGCGGAAGGGCGGAAGAACTGGGGAGGGGGCACCGAAAGCTGTGCTGAAAGACGAAAGTTTTGCACTTTTATTAATTTTAGAACTCAACAGAAGGGGCCGTCCTTATGCTCTCATACATACATAAGTGCGGCAGCTGAAGATGCCGCTCCAAGGACTTCAACTCGAAGTCACAGCAGGAGCAGCGGGAGCAGGAGCAGGAGCAGCTGCAGCATTGGCAGCTCCACACAAGGTTACAACACTCTCGGCAGCTGTGTGGTCAGCTACGGTCGACGGTCAGTTGGGGCTGTCCACTAATTGGCCTTGTGAAAATATTTGCTACGCTTATGAAAACAGTTGGCCGCATGCCACATGACCCTTGACTAAAGCGACACACAATGTGACACACTCACACACACACACACACGCACACACGCGTGATTAGAAGAAGGAGTGGGTTCATACATATATACAAATATGTTCTGAGGTCTCGTTTATGCGTATACGATGCTCAGGCAATAAGTTCTTGAATTAGGCATAAACAAAACTGAGAAATTTATACATGAATTGTGGGATATATTATAAATTATATTATATGTTATATCACGTAAGTTACGAAACAACATCGGCAAGAAATCGCTCCGCTTTTCCTGCCCAAACTTCATGAAATCCCTCATGCCATAAACGTAGCTGTAGCCGCAACGTAACGCCTAGCCACACACATAAACAAAGTCACATTCGCACACTTCGGCAACCCAGTCCAAATCATAAACATGCGCCGGGACTAACCGCACTGGTCCCACAACCAGTCGCCCGTCGAGTCGCCTGTCCAGTCGTCTGTCCCTGTTCTGTTCCAGCCTGAACAGTTCTGCCCTTTGCCGGCCCCCTCAATTTTTGTCAACTGAACTAATTAATTAATTGTGGGCCGACCACCGTAGCCTTCGAGCCGCAGACCGACGCGTCGTCCAGCTATTGGACCCCTCCTCTCTGCTACCCCGTGAAACTCCTCTTTGGCCACCCACTTGCTAACTGGCCAGCAACTAATTTTTATATTTATGAGACCGGCACGTTGGCCTACTGCGTCATAAACTGTATAGTTTGGTTTGCCACAGGGTAGCTGGCTGGCTTTGCTACTGCTTTGTATGCATGTGTGCCATGCGATGTTCGACTCTCGTCCCCCTCACCCTTTTAACAGACTCCACATGCCGTTTGCATGCTCAAATTTTTAGTATCTTTGTGTGATTTCATGCGTTAAAGCTGAAATTTTTATTTGCTGCCGGGTCGGGGATCGGTAAACGGGACAACGGTACAACGAGAGAGACAGACATATGTGGGGCTTAATTCTCATGTCGCGTTGAAAGTTTCGTACAAGTATTTATGGCATATAAATGAAAATGTACGCATTGGGGTCCCCAAAGGGACCATGAAAGAGATTTGGCAACATGTTTCCTAATGTTTGCTAATGAAGGAGTTCGAATCGAATGCTAAACGGTTAATTGAGACGAGATTCGTGAATGTTTTGGGGAAAAAGTTATCTCGAAATTGTTGTGAATTAATTAAGAAGGAGACTGTTCTGAATAACTATTTGGATATGTAAACAAATAACAAAAATAATAATAAGGAAGGAAGACATTGGTGACATTTGTAGTAAACTTACTAAATTATTTAAAAAAATTTAATAAAGTTAAAAATTGTATTAGCTTTATTTTTGCAAATTTTTAATATATTTAGCTCTTTTGTCCAATCTAGCTTTTTGTCATTCTAAAATTCTGGCAAAACTGCTTAAGACTTTCGGTGAAAACGCATCAGCTTTCTATACATTGCATTGCACCCTCTCAAATGCTGTTTGATATGATACCTGTGCAGAGATCAACAACAAAGATGGCGTCAGGCAGCATGGCATCAGGCAGCATGGCGTCAAGCAGCCTGCACAATGCAATCGAAGAACTTTGCCATTCACACGTTTACGTATACGTAAATGGATAACTTGTTTCACAATGCATAATTATGTGCGACAAATAACATGATTTAATAATTTACGTTTAATGCTAAGTGAAAATAAAAACTCAAAACCAATTACTTGTGCATTTACCGTACCGCACACATTTAGCAATCCCCTGGCGAGGCCAACAAACGTTTGCTTGATTAATAGCAGAAATAAATAATGACAATGCGCATTGTTGTGCACACTCGCAGTGAATGTCTGTCTAATTGACTAAAATGTTGATTTAATTGCTTGTAAAATGCCATTGCAAATTAGAAAATAACTTCGAAATGCACCACTCGAGGCTCGAGGCAACAAAAGCAGAAATTGCTATGCGGCAATTTCGTGCATTATTATTATCTAAAAACCAGAGAAAATTGTCGCGTCTGATTGGAACAATACGCACGTTGCTTTGTGCATTTTTCTGGCAATTTTAATATTTTATTATACGATTTCTGAATGAAGGCCATTTCAATGCATATTTAATGCAATTTTTAAGAGCCAACACATTATGGCAAGTTATTTGGTTGGCTTTTACGGCAAATATAAACATAGAAAAGTCGACCGACAACGGGGAACGCATGCGACAAGAATTTTAAATCATTTCATTGGCGAAATGACAAAACATTTTCATACAAATTGCGGATTTTCGCTGAAATGTTTTGCTGAAATGTTAAACAGCTTTTGGCAATTCGTATGCGTATTGTTTCAATACCCTATACAGTTGGGGTATTCGTTATGACTTTGGCAAGAACTATAAACTCAATGAAACATAAGAAACAAAGTAATTTAAAATATATGCAATTCAATGCAATTTTCGGTATATAATTTCCTTTAAACAAAACTTATTCATCCCTTTTCACTTTTCCAGGGCAACATCTAGTCGGGTTAGCTCACCAAAAGCCACTCTTACTTGTTGGATTTCGGAATTAAGTTCGGTTTTTCGGTTTTTCGATAATAATGTTCATAAATTTTGCGGCGCCTGCAAATATGCAACGGAAATTGCCCGAGCCACACGACTTCAATTTCAAGTAGAGTCGTGCAACCACCCCCACGCCTCACGCTCCACGCCCTCGAGCCATAGCTATTCCTGCCTCTGTTTTTTTTTTTTATAGGCTACTGGGGAGTGCTTGGGCGTGTGTCTGTTATCCCGTTTGGGGTGCTATGCACAGAGCTGTGCTGCTGTTTCGCTCCAGAAGTCGCATCCCATTGAAGCTGCTGCCGCTGCTCTTACCGCTGCTTGTCAATGCATTTCGCTTTTTGATAATATCAAAAACTCATTTGCCTTGGCCACTTCTCAGCCGGGCGGAGGAGGGAGTGTAGAAGGAGCGATTTGGTAGTTAGTTTGATGTGGCTTGCTTCAGATGATTTATTATGCTCTGCACTCCTCCTCACTCCCCATGTCCCATGCTCATCCCTGCAGCAGCATGCGTCATCAATTTTTCGAGATATTCTTGCAACACATTTGCATGGATGGAACCGCAGGCGCCAGGCACCATTAGGCAAGGCTGCAGCTGCTGTTGCAACATTTAATAAAAACCGTAGCTGACCATAAATAATTTTACGTTTCACGCTTTGCTCACTTCCTAAACAATTTAACAAATTTTGCGCGCCAGATATTAATTAAAAGCCACTTGCCATTTACCACTCGTCGGCAAATGTATCTCTTGGATACGTGACCACTAAATAAACGCGCTTAACATAAATTCAAAACTTCCCTTTCCACCAAAAAAACCGAAAAACATACCGGCATTTTTGTATTTGTTTTGCTGCTGCTTCTTTCTCTATTCGCTTTTGCATTGTATTTTCCTTTTTTCATCCCGTAATTCTAGTACTGTTAAAATAATGAAATGAAAAATGTGCGGTCACATGGAAAATTAATTGTAATGCGTTAAAAGTGCAATTGTACAATTATTTTCGGTTTTCATTGTGTAATAAAACAAAACGGGAAATTCGAAAATGGAGCAGCAGCAGCAACAACAACACAAACAGACGTACATTTAACAAATTGTACGCAATTTTGGCTGCAACATATGGTAAAAAGTGAAGAACTTCAAAGGGCAGCGATGCATTGAGGTCGAAACATTTGTCAAAAACCAAACTAGGAAAATTAAAATAAGAGTTAAGCGAAGCGTTAATGCCCTTAGTACAACTACACGTTCTATAATATAAAATTGTCATATATACAATAACACTATACCATATTCAATAAGGTCAACTCCAATTTCAATATATGTTAACTGCAAAGAGCACTTCAAGCGAACATAGTTCACATATTGCATATGAATTTGCAATATTTATTCATTATTGCCAAAAGCACTTCTACTACAGCATGCATGTTGTGGTTTTCCTTTATCAATTATCAAATGATATACTAGTTTTATTATTGAATGACTCAATTGAAGTACGACTAATGCCCAGAGGGGGTTTTCCGTATGCCTGGGTATGATTCATCCAGGCATAAGTTTACTATCGTAACGCTCTACATGTAAATAAGTTATAGAGCCGTACAAATTATTCAATAACCTTCATAAGTCTACTTTTATCACACAAGAAATATTATATTAATTTTAGGTAAAGGCATGTCACAGGGTTTTCTACAGTAATTGTCGCTCTCATTTACCCAACTCTGACAAAACAATTGCACACTTTATATAAAAAACTAATTTATTTGCTTAATACTTAAACAATAGTGATAAAAATACAATATTTGTTTTACAAAATAATACTATACGACGTTCGACTGCGGTTTCCCTTTCACTCATCAAATTTCTAACAACTTTTATTTTTCTTTCAACACACAACGCAAATCTCATCGAACATTTCAGTTCAGTTAAGTTTGAAGATAGCAAGAGAGATTCAAGTGGAATTTTTAAAGATTGTGCGAGTGTCGATAGATACGATAGATAAATAGATCATATTAAAAGGCTTAGAACTTGACTAGAATTAGGCGAACTAGGTGATCTAGATGATATATTTATATATGTATATGTATATGTAGGTGTATATTTATGCGATTCGTACTGTACTGATCGGTAAGCGTTTCTGCGTTTCTCGATTGCAGCCCGTGCTCGAAGCGAAGCGTTTGCGTCTTTGGCTTGGTGCAATTTTTTATGGTTTTCTTCTTTATCATTTTACTTTAGGCTACAAAAATACTTTTCATAAATCAATGCGCTTAATTCTTACTGAGTAAGTATGTATATATATATATATTTGTATGTATATATATATATATGTGAATGCATGTATAAATAGAATTTGGTTTAATCTCAATCTCAATTGTAAAGCCACTTTGAAGCATCGTTCACCAGCGATTCACGTAAAACTGGTTGATGCCCATCACATGCTTCTCCTCGTGGTACTTTTGCAGGATATGTGTGATGACAGACGTGGTATCATTATCGCCACGCCACACGCGTATCGCGTTCTCGTTTTCCAGTATGGCCAGAAAAGCTGTAAAAAAACAAATGGAAATTTAGACGGATTATAATCATAAACAGCATGTGGGTCATTAAAAATGGGATTATATGAGGGATTAGCCATATGGCATTTTCACCCACCCAAAAAGGTCTTTGGGTTGTTGAGCGTCATTTGCACCTGCGGCATTTCGAGTATGACCTTCAAAATAGGCGAATCGGGTGCGAGACCTTCGCGCAACTCGATCACGCTAGCCGAGCGGTTTTCGCAAAGCCAGTCGCAGGCAGATGCCTTGTTGTTGCCTGTCTTCTTGAGGGCCGCCAACACGGCCGTCTCCTCGAAGCCCATTTCGATCAACGAATCTACAAGTTCCGCGTTTGGCGGCGAATCACGATGACTATAGATACGCACAATTTGCATTAAGGCGGCGGTGTTTTCAATAGTTTCCTAAACAGAAAAAGCTTTAGTTAAACTTATTAATTGATTATAAATGCGCCCATAGCTTACATTATCAGTCACAATTGTTGACGGCGATATCGACGAGAGACTACGTTGCATCGGTACAACCACCGGTTCATCATCCCTTTTATTCTGTATGAGCCATTCCAAGGCGGTCGAATAGACGCCGTTGTTAACATGCAGCGCCATATTAGCCAACTCACGCGTAAATCCCATATCAACCAGACACTGCAGCGTATCCTCCTGATGATTACGCCGATTGACTAGACGCTGTTTTAACATGGCAATCAGCCGCGGCGCATACGGACCGGCACCAATAATCGCCGCCGATGCATGTGCCAACGAAATGAGAACTTTACGCACATCGTATTGAATCTGTAAAGGATTTCAAAGCGTTTAGATTAACTAAATAACCGGCAGCACCAGCTGCAAGCACTCACATTCGACTGCTGGAAGATCTCGTTGATGTCGATGATAGGCAACGTGTCGGTGTTGTTCTGTACAAAACGTGTGGCGCTCTCGATCAGAGCATCGTTGGGACCAGGCACCTCGCGGGTGCGTGTGACCATTGAGGGCAAATTATTGCGGCGGGGGGAGAGTATGAAGGTCTCGTTGTGGCGTACACCAAGTTGTGCCAGCGTATAGCTTTCGTTGAGTTCACATCCAAAATATTCGGCACGAAAGAGACGATAGCGCGGATTCAGATGACGCACATCGGGCGCGAAAAGTTGTATCGATTCAGGATCATCGCTCAATTCTAGGATTACTTCGCTTTTTAGATCATTCAGGCGTTTGTTTATGTCTGTCTTGAAGACAAGTACACGGGAGCTGGGACAGATGACTCGTACAGTTATAGATTCTCCAACTCTTTCTGCATTAGAATCTGTGATAATCGTCGATGATGCTGTTGAGAGCCTTGCGTGGGTTTTTCTAGCAAAATAAGAGGGAGATACTAAATAGTTAGTCACTGGCAGATGCTGGGCAGGCGTTGTACTTACCTGAGAAACAAACTGCGCAGTTTTTGCATAGTTTGTATTAGTTTTTTCGGTCGAAAGTGAGTTGTGAATATGATGGATTGAAGTGGGTAATGGGATTTGATTCAAACGAGAATTTCGATAATGTTATTAAGGAAAAAACCTTTCACAATATTCAAAACACTTGGCAACTTACGTATTCGCCTGCTCCGCTTTTCTGCCTGCCTCCTGTTGCAACTGCAACTCCAGCTGAATGCGACGTCTGCGTGCCGGCGACGGGGTTCGAACCACACAGCCCCCGCCGCCGATGACATCGGTTTGGGTTTCCATTTCGGTGGTATGCACCTGCACCATGGAACTGGATGCACCACTGCGCAGGCTAATGTTACTGTCGGCATCGCTGCCATTGGCGCTGACATTGCCGCTGCTGGCTGTGTGGGCGACGCTGCTACTACGCGGACTATGGCTGGAATTGGTCTCCAATTCCGCATCGCTTTCGTTGCCACGTTGTTTATTTCGAGCCAGCCACTTAGCACGCTTCTCGTTGAATTTCTCGCGCATCCAGGGTATCATTTTGGGGCTGCCATTAAGTGCGTTTCGTGGGATTTACATGGTATTTCATTTTTTGCAGAGATTTTCCATTTCGTTGAAATACAAATACAATGACCAGCTGTTCGCAGCGTTGCCACATGTCGAAAGTTCTGTGCTGAAAACTATCGATGTGATATTTACAATTGGTATTGATCAATATATTAATGTTAAGATATACGCTGAAATGTGCATATTTTAAAATAAATAGAAAAATATAAAATAAAATCTTATTTAATTTTTTCTTTAATTCACATATTTTCCGTGTATTTATCAAATAATATTTATTAGCCATTTCGGTATTTCGATTATCGATATATTTGATACATATTTGGTATTTTTCTTAATATTTTTCGATAACTTGAAAATGGCAACCGATAACTATCGAAAAACAACCCTCTGTTTTGTGGCTTCATTTTCCACACACTTCGTATCGTTCGTTGCGGTTCTTGAGATATAAATTCGTGGACGCGCAGATCAAACTGCAATACGAAAACGGAAGATGTCGAATACACACTAAAAGTGCAGAGACAATTTTACCAAAATCAAAGTGCGCGTCCCATAATACATTCATATGTATTAATAGTTAAATGAAAAGTAATTATTATTTTGCATGCCGTGTGTCAGTCGGCCAGCAGCAAAACCACAGTCGTCACGTAGCTTAAACAGAAGCGCAGCACCAGCAGCAGAAGAAAATTTACATGTGGGTATAGAAGCGAATATGATTCGAAAGAGATGAGCATAAAGAAGAATATACCGCGCCACAACGACAGCGACGAATAAAACATAAAGCGCGACACAAATAACAAATACAAAAGTGCTTGAAAAAAAGCCGGAACGACACAAATGAATGGGCCTCAGCACTCGTACGCTGTCAAACTACATACACACATACATCTGCGCACACATTCATCCTAAACACACGCATACACTTGCATCAAGAGCACCATCGCCACCAATACCATTACCACAACGACGACACAACAACAACAACCAGAATAAGAACAACAACAACATACACATAACAAAACTTCAATTTATTTGAAACCGAAAACTTCTGCTTTGCTGAACTACAAAAAAAGCAACAACAACAAGCGCAGGTAAGCAGCAGTAAACACAAATATTGCTAGCAAACGGTAGATAAAAGTTCTCTCTGCCTTTTGCTTCTCTCTACGCAGTGAAATTTTGTTTGTATGTGCAACTTACATATGCGAGTGTGTGTATGTGTGTGTGTGTGTATGTGCGTATGTGTGGGTGCGTATGTTGTATGCGCGTGAGTGTTTTAAATGTTGTATGACTTATGTAGAGTGTGTGTTAGTGTGTCTTTCTGATTTTTTTTATTTTGCCTTCTTGCCTTTGTTTATGTTTTGTTGCTTGTTGACAATTATCTTGCACTTTTTGGCATATCTCATAAAAAATATCTACGCATTTGTTTATGTGTGTAGAAACAACAACAAAACGATAAAAGCTTTCCCTGATGCCGCAAAAAGTGTGGCCAAATTGGATGATAAGCGACAGTGTTGTGTTTTTCTTAGCTTTTTTACGGCTAGGTTCATATGACAGAATTTAATACATATTATACATTTTATATCATAACATTTATACGGATATAAGTTGTGTAATACAATTGTTTATTTGGTTATCTATTTTTATTATTTTATAAACAATTGATCCCATTATTATCGTTGCATTGACACTCACCTTGGCCACACGTTTTGTGTGTTTATATTACTATCTATATATTCTATATACATATATATCTAATCTTTTGAAAGAGTGCATATCGTCAGTCTGCAATAAACCAAAAAAAAAAAAAGAAAAGACAACTGGAAAGTGTCGGAAGTCTGTTGTGATTTACAATGACAAAAATATAATTTGAATTTTTTCTTCTTCTTTTCCATATTGCAGCATTTTAGTATTGTGCGCAGCGCCAACTGAGCGAGCAACATTGTAATTCCATTTATTGCCACCACAACAACCACAAAATCAACAACTGCAACTGCAACAGCAACACGCAACTTACTTATTTAGCTCATATAAATCAGCTAATTTCTAAGACTAATTAGGTAAGTACGAACTGTGTACAAAATTGCGATTTATATAAATCTAAACTCTATGCTATTATCTTTCAGTAATTAAAGTTAAGAACAGAATGTGGAATTCCGAACCAACACATCGCCAGCACCAATACAATGGCAACACTACCTCGGGCGGTCAGCCTGCCAAACAATTGGGCATGACATCGGCAATTAGCTTAGCCGAGCCGCGACCAGAGGATATACAGCGTACTGAAGAGCTACGCAAATCGTTAGAACCATACAATGTGTTCGAAAGTCAAGATGAATTGAATCATCGAATGGAAATTTTGGCCAAATTAAATACTCTGGTCAAGCAATGGGTGAAAGAGATATCCGTTAGCAAGAATATGCCCGAGGCAGCAGCTGAAAAGCTTGGCGGAAAAATCTACACATTCGGCTCGTATCGATTGGGTGTGCATCACAAGGGTGCAGATATTGATGCACTATGCGTGGCACCACGCAACATCGAGCGTCTCGATTATTTCCAGAGCTTCTTCGAGGTGCTTAAGAAACAGCCAGAGGTTACCGAATGTCGATCGGTAGAGGAGGCCTTTGTGCCGGTCATTAAAATGAATTTCGATGGCATTGAGATCGATTTATTATTTGCGCGTCTGTCGCTTAAGGAAATTCCAGATGATTTTGATTTGCGCGATGATAATCTGCTCAAGAATCTCGATCCACGTTCGGTGCGCAGCCTTAACGGTTGCCGTGTTACCGATGAGATTCTTGCCCTTGTTCCCAATATTGAGAACTTCCGCCTGGCATTGCGCACCATTAAATTGTGGGCCAAAAGTAAGTTTATTATAAAAATATTTAATTATCTGTTTGTTAACCAATAATTTTCTTATATCCATTTTAGAGCACGGCATCTATTCAAATTCATTGGGTTACTTTGGAGGTGTCACCTGGGCTATGCTTGTAGCCCGCACATGTCAGCTATATCCGAATGCTGCTGCCGCGACACTGGTTCACAAGTTCTTTTTGGTCTTCTCACGCTGGAAGTGGCCCAACCCGGTGCTACTAAAACATCCCGATAATGTGAATCTAAGATTCCAGGTAAACTAAATTTAAATTAACTAAGAATGAACATGTTATTAATGCAATTATATTATTTACTATATAGGTTTGGGACCCGCGTGTTAATGCCTCGGATCGGTATCATTTGATGCCAATTATAACGCCCGCATATCCACAGCAGAACTCTACATTCAATGTATCCGAGTCAACAAAGAAGGTCATATTGACTGAATTCAATCGCGGCATGAGCATCACGGATGAAATAATGCTAGGACGCGTAGGCTGGGATCGTCTATTTGAGGCACCCAGTTTCTTTTATAGATATCGTCATTTCATTGTGCTGTTGGTCAACTCACAGACCGCAGACGATCATCTAGAATGGTGCGGACTTGTTGAGTCCAAGGTGCGCCTATTAATTGGCAATTTGGAGCGTAATCCTCACATTGCCCTGGCACATGTGAATCCAAAATGTTTTGAGCTGAAGAAGGGCGTCAGCGCAAACAATTCGCAGAACAACAGCGGCAATGAGGATGAAACAAAACAGCCGGCAACAACACAGTCACAATCATCGGTTACAACAGCTCCATTCTGTTCGCTTTGGTTTATTGGACTTGAGTTTGAACGTTCCGAGAACCTCAACATTGACCTCACCGAGAGCATACAGAACTTCACCGAGCATGTGAATATGCATGGTGTAAGTATATTATTTTTTTTTAAACTGAGTGTTATCAAGATAATAACGAAGTAATATTTCAATTTATAGCTCAATATAAAGATGCTGAAAGAAGGCATGTCCATCGATGCGCGTCATGTAAAACGCAAGCAGTTGTCCCTCTATCTGGATGCCGACTTCCTTAAACGCGAGCGCAAGTCTATGGAGAGTCATAACAATTTCAATAATCAGCTGATGGCAAATCGTAAGCGACTGTCTACGGAGCTAGCGCAAGCACAGGATGCGCCGGGTCAGCAGTCATCGACGGGCGCCAAAAATCCCAGCAAGGTGCAGCGACTAAGTGAATCGGTAAGTCAACCGGCATTATCAATATATGATTTATATATACTTATACTATTTATTCTCTTGCCCAACAGTTAACGGAGGACAACTCGAATGCCTCCAGCGATACTGGCGCTGTTACGCCTACCACTCCCACAGCGGCACAAGTAAACGCTCCCAGCTTTAAGGCAGCGAACAAGAATGGCTCTGATGGGAACTGCTCGGACAGCACCGATCAGCCACATAACAATGGCAGCACCAGCAGCAGCAACTCTGGCGGCACTAGTAATAACAACAACAATAACAGCGCAACCACAACTGAGGTGGCCTGCTCGTGACAACCGCCAATACCATCAGCACATCAACAGCAGCAGCAGCAACAGCTACAGCCACAACTGCAGCAGCATCAGCCAGCAGTGCCACCGCCACCTCCGCCGCTGCCAACTACTCCGTTGCCGCCGCATCATCATCATCATAAGTTTCGCAAAAACAACAATGCAGCTGCAGCGGCTGCCTCCAATAGCATTTTTAACCAGCGTTCAATTCTGCATGCGGCTTCAAGTCTCACGGCTGCTCTAAGCATAACGGGACACAAGCGCAAGCAGCCATCAACAACAGCAACAACATTGATTGCAACAGCAACAAATGCTGCTTACAACAGCAATAGCAATAAAAACGGCGGCGGCAACGCTGGCGGAGGCAACAACACAACTTCATGCTATTACATTGACGACGATGAGGACAACAACCAACAGCAACCACCACCTACCCCAAAACAACCCCAACAACAACTACAACAGCAACAATCGCATGCTCCTGCCAGAGCCAACATCCCAACAGCCGCAGGCACAGCAACAGCAGCAACAACAACAACAACCACAGCGGCAGCAACAGCAGTTGCCGCATCGGCGGCATCGACAATTTCTTGTAAGTTATCTAAATGTCTTTTGTCTCAACCTTTTTCCCCCATCTCTCCAACTACCTCTCTGTATTTGTAACTTAAGACTGTCTAAGTTAAATAATTTCTACGCTTAGCTTAATGCTTATTCCTATTATTTTACAAAAAAAAAAAAAAAAAAACAAAAAGAAGAAAAAAAAATTTAGACTACGTGATATCTGCTACAGCTAAAATTCTAAAAGAACAACAAAAAAATATATAAAATACATTTATACAAAAGAATCTATTTTTACAATAAATAAAAGCTATGAAAGTACAAAAAAAAAAAAACAAAAAACATTCAAACTTACGGTATTTTTATTTATAATAATTACATCTTATTTGTAAAATTTACAAATGGACTTAGGTTTTATACAACTATTTATAAGACTAGTTAGCTATAAGAAGAAGCATAATAAAAAGATTTAAAAATAAACACATTTGTTTCACCTATAAAACAGATTTATAAAGTAGAAATATTTGTATTAGTAAGCTTAAGTTAAACTTACGTTTCCTTAATTTAAGTTTAAGTAAAAAGAAAAATTATAATGATTCTTTGGCCACTATCATTAAACTATTTAAATGAAAAACAAAACACATTAAATGTTGTTGTCTTATCTGTATTACATATACCAATCTTTTTCCTATATTTGCAGTGTAAAAAGCTATAACGTATACCATTAAGGCAAAGTTTTCATAGTTAACCTTCCCATTGATTTCCTTGGCATAGATGCCTCACAGAATGGAATCCCAAATATTTTATACAAAACGGTAAGAGAATCGCCAAGTAATCAAGACAATTTCTAATCATAGTTCATTTATTACAGGTTTCCATTTTAAACATGCAGAGTTTTGTTTTTACTTTTAACAATCAACGATCGAACGTTGATATATACAAATACACATACCACAAATAACGGACAAGAACAACAACAACAACAATAACAGCAATAACATGATATAACGTGACTTCGAGAGAACGACAGATTCTTCTTAAGCGCGCCTGTGAAGAATGCATTTCGCTAACAACTTGTCTTAATGTTTTCTTACAATAATATTGTTGTACATCTTTTTTACTTCCCACAGCTGTTATGAGGAGAGCGTAGAAGAAAGTAAAATGTTGGAGAAAGAGAGAGAGAGAGAGTAAATGAAAAAGATGGTGAGATATAAAAGAAGAGAAGACCATAGCGACAAGCTATTGAATAAATCAAATAAACAATTTGAAAACAACATAAACAACTTCAACAACAAGAGCTACTTATGAATTTAAAAAAGTCTTTTCTCCTAATTTTGATTTCATCTTGTTTTCTATATTTGTTTTCTTCTTCTTCTAGTTGTATCCTGAAAATTTGAAACAATTATGTTCGTTTTTCTAAGAAATGATAACTGAAAAAAGGTAATAACAAAAAATATATAATTGAAATGAAGATATTGATTTAATTTTACCAAATAAACAAAAATACATAGCGATAGCTAAAAAAAAAACATATTGTTTCTTTATTTTGGGCTGGGTTTGGATTAATGATGGAAAATAAAATACAAAATTGTTAATCACTATTGAAAATGCGTTATATGATTAATATAAGGAAGCCAAAGGTCAAATAAAACCATATCTGAGGCAAAAGCTCTTAAAATTGTTGGATTTTAATTTGGAAATATAATTTCGGATTATTGCTGCGGACTAGATCAGCACAAGAGTTGGACAAAATTATTATTTTTAAAGGAATCGTGCGATTGCTTAAGCTACAGAGCCTGTTGAATGCACAGTGTAATTTAATCAGTTAGTAATACATCTATAAAATATTCTTTCAACTTAATTACCACATCATGTTCCAGTCCATATTTAAAGAATCTACAGTACACACAGATATATAATAAAAATAAATAATAACCAAAACTATTTAAAGAATTATTATATTACGCAGAAGGGTATACATTTATTTTATCTACATGGATGTACATAACATACGATACATATAGAACTTTGCGCTTTTATGAATAGTTATTTAAGGCACAGCTAGAACACTTTCATTCCGTTAATAATATACATACGTATATAAAGATAGATAAAATGATTTACACGTATATCATGAACTTACTTTGCCATCAATCAGAGCTCACTAAGGTCTCTGATACCCTGCGGCTTTACTCAGCGTTCCTACCTTAAAGAAAAGTCTGGAACAGCATAGAGTAATAATCATGGAACTTGTATTATAAGACGCAAGATTTCACAAGGTACAATTTCAATAAAATAGTAATAAATCTGGAACTATATTGTAAAAACTTTCAAGAATGATCGTATCAGCTTTGTAAATTTATATTCACAACTACTATATAAGAAAAGCGTACTGTACCATGTACTATTTTAAAGAAAGCGATACCAGAAAATGGAAAACAATTTGGTTTTGCTCTCGAGAAGCGCAGCTTGATAGATACTTGAGTATTGAGGAGATCCTAAGTATTGTATTGGGTTCGAAATACATTTCAACAGGTGGTCACAGCATAAGAAGAATACAGTCGAATTTGAAGGACATCGCGGTTCACCTAGACATGGGACAGTAGCTGATATACATAAGTGTTAAGAGCGCGTACAGTCTCAGCCAAAAGTCTGCGCAGACAGGATTATGATGGTAAACAAGGACAAATCGGGAAACACCGCGTGTTTCGCACTAACAGACCAATTAACTGAGCGACAGACCTTTTTTTCGGGAAACCATCCATGGTAGTATCCCTGGATCTTGGCATCCTGCCAACCATGTCCTGCGCTATTGCGCTTCTGCGAATTTAGTAGCCGCCTGTGCGACGACAAACAGCTGCGCGTTTTTACCCGTCGCATTCATCAATCCGTTTATGGCCACGGATTAAGTTGCAAAATTTCAGAATACCAAAAATTTCATGAATTTTCACGAAGGTTAACGCGAATTCCGTGGAAAGCGCAGGTAAACGTGCGCTAATCCACCCACTGCACCCACAGAGTTTCCAGGTACTCGA
This sequence comes from Zaprionus kolodkinae, assembly GCA_018901885.1. Taxonomy (NCBI): domain Eukaryota; kingdom Metazoa; phylum Arthropoda; class Insecta; order Diptera; family Drosophilidae; genus Zaprionus; species Zaprionus kolodkinae. Next base: position 1,731,984 of record JAEIFM010000288.1, on the reverse strand, counting down.
CGATCAACCCATCGCCGAGCGGGTATAAAAGATCACGGATCGTGCAGACAAATCATCAGTCAACTGCACAGTCTCAGTGTGTAAGGATCTGCTCTAGCAAAAAAAAAATATTTTAAAGTATTTAAGACTTTCTTCGGTACGATCTTAAGTACGAATAATTTAAAATACAGTGTCAGTGCAAAAGAAACTCATATCTCGACAATCAACATTATATGGTAAACTTTGTTCAGTTCTGCCGACTTGTGTGCATCACTGGGTGAAGTTTGTCGTATAATCGAAAGGCCGCAACGATAGGATAGGAATAGTAGTTCTCAAAGATGAAGCTCACCTTCTGGGATGCATATTGCGCAGTTATGTCTCAGTTTCCCAACCATCATCACTGGGCAAAGTGTGTCTCAGAATGCGAGCTACCAGTTCAACAGTGAGTGCTAAGTGTGAGTGTACCTCGAATGGATTTTAAAATTAAATGGCGATTGTCGGTATGGTCTCTTTTTAAACCAACATCCAGCACAGGGTGCAAGCCAAGTGACTAGACCGAACACTCGTGCTATAATTTTAAAATGTTCAACAATGAGACAGAGAGAGAGAGAGAGTACAGTGTGTGAGAGAGAGCGAGAGCTTGCAATTAGTTTCTTTGGTCGTCCAGCCTTAGGTGATTTCCCAGATCATAAAGCTAGACAACCATTGAAGTTCGTTGTGGCAAACACAGCTTAAAATCTCAACCAAAAAATGTGCAAAGTATTCAAAATTATTCACACCGGGCCATGCGCTAAAAGGAACGATCGTTGTGATATGCGTTAAATTACCGTTACATATCACAGTGATTTTCCTTTATAGCGCGTGCATGAATTGCCCCAAAATCATCTCAAAATATATAAAATTGTTTATATCTATTCGTTGTCTTTAACGTAGAGAGAATAGACGCTGTGCTGTATGTGCTATCAATTTTCTATATCACAGTGGCTGTTCTTTTTGTACCTAAAGCACTGTGCAACACTGGTTCAAAAAAAAAAAAAAAAAAAAAAAAATAACGTAGAAAAACTATTGAATTGTGCAGAGAGCTCTGACAAATTTCCCCTGCCGCATTTAACCACAGGGAACTGCTGTTGCTGATATAGTATATTACAATAAGAACCCCCCTCCTACAGGGGGGTACCCTTTGCAGGGTTTCTATATCACAGTGGCTGTTCTTTTTGGTTGCTCGGCAATTCGCAACAATTTGTCACGTGGCAGAAGTATACAGTGGGGTAAAGTGTTGGGGAGAAAAAGTGTCTATTTGTTTTAGTTGCTCGCTTCCAAATTGTGCGAAAGGAAGGGAACGTTCGCTGTTGATGTACTCGATTTGTAGATAATTTATATCACAGTGGCTGTTCTTTTTTTTCTGCACAAAATCGCAACGTTGAGTGTGCTTTAAAAAAAAAGAAACATGTATTATATATTGATTTAAATTGAATAAAATAAATATACAATATAAATTTGAAATCAATTGTTTTATTTTATATCTACCATATTTAAAGCTTTATACTAAAGTCTTAAACTTGTCCTTGCAATTTGCTTTAGTCCACCTCATCTCTGCTTCATTGTTACCACCGCAAAAACCGCGGCCTAACGTGTTTGGCCTAATCGAGCAGCGCGTCTCAAAGTGGCACAACATGTGGCAGGCATTGGGGCATGCTCAGCAAATTGACATTCATTGACAGTCCCCTACCCCGTCCCGCCCCCTACCCACACGCACGCACACACACACACACCTGCATTAACAATGGCTGCCAATGCCGCTGCCATTGTTGCTGCCACAATATGCGTGCCACATTGCAACGGTATGCGGAAAAGGAAACTAAATGCCGGAAGTGCGAATTTTGCTTAAATTGCAAACTCAATGGCAGCAGTTCCTTCCCTTCCCCTTCAAGCAAGAATTGTGCGAATTTACTTTCAATTTTTTTTGTGTCTGATTTTATTATAAAACGAAAAAAGGACAAATATTTCTCTATCTTCATCTAAATCAATCCCCTACTCCATCTTGGCCTCGAAACGATACAAATAATTCTCGACACGTGTCTTTTGCCGCAATTCCTTGCGTGAGATCAGTTCGACGGCAGCATTGGTACCTTCATGATCGTGAAAGAATCTACAATATCGTGCCGGCACAAATTGTCGCAAATACAGACGCTTGTGATAGCGTTCGATAATGCACAGATTGCATTGCCGTGTTGCCGCATCCTCCACATGCATACACTTGCGGCACAAATCCTTATCAATGATAAAATTATGAAAGTAATCTCCCTGCGGTTGCTCTTCACAGATCATACACATTGCCGTCGGCTTGGGGCCACACAACACAGCTACGGCTGGCCAAATGAGGCGGCATGAACCAAATCGTGTCTCGATCTTATAAGGTGGATACTTGTTGTGCACCGGGTAGGTTGAAGGGCTAAGGGATAGATGATATTCTGGGAATTATTATGTGGCAATCATAATAACAGAGTACTTACCCTGGTGTCAACCACTTGGACTCGGGCAACACGAATTTATCAAATGTGTAACCCGCTCGCAAGATCCATGGCGTGGGCTCATAGTGTCCTGCTGGAGGTCCCACGGTTAGTATTATAGGCGGCAGACGAGGCATTTTGTTGGCCAGCGCCGAGAAGCCCGCTTTGGAGGGATACTGCGGAGGATGAGAAGAAGCAACTTGATCTGTGTGATCCACAAATTTGATGGCCTTAGCCCTTATGCTCTCCGAGCTCACCTTAAATCCAATGGGCTTGGCGCAATCGTAGTCCAGTGGACTGGGCCGCTCTCTCGGCTCGGGCAGATTGTTGCGCATGAAACTGGTCACCAGGGGCCCACTGAGAGGCATCACCTCGCGATGCAATGTCGAACCGAATGCAACCTTGGGCAATATGGGAGGATTGACGACATAATCGAAGCCTGCAAAGCATAAGCAAATTTGCCGTTAATTAACTAAATAGTGTATTTTTTTTTTGTGGACCTAATGCCCTGCAGTGGGACAATATCATGCGCGTTTCGGAGCGCTGACGACGCAGCTGCTCTCGCTCCTGGGCGTTTCGCTGACTTGCACGCATCGCAGGCCACAGTCGCTGCTAGACTGAAATTGTGATTGGGAATTTGCCCTGGCCTGGACGGGAAGCACGCATGGCACGCACCAGCCCCATTACCATTTACACCTGCTATCAATAAACGTCACGACGGCGAAATCAATATGACAAACAAGAAAAAAAACACGCGGAATTAGCTAACGGCATTTTGAATGCCGTCTAGACGGAGTAGGGCCCTCCCATCCCCCCCCCTGCCCGTCTCACAAACCACAACACACTCCACGCTGAACTTTGACACAATTTGCGTGGTTTTAATAACTTCGATAGTCATCCCATTGTGCTCGCCTGACTGCGATTTATTTTATTATAATTGTTGGAAATTGATTGACAGCGTAGGAGTGATAAGGCAGGCAGACACAGGGTAGAGTAAGGAAAGGTTTCCTATAGATACTCTCTCTCGCTGTACTCACCCTCCATAACACGCTCCCGACAATGTTATATCTTTCTGAACTTGAAATTTAAGCGAGTTCTCGATGCGCGAATTAAACTGAAACTGAAAAGGCAAATGGAAAATGGAAAATGGAAAATTCTACAAATGGAAATTGTGTTGTGTATGACAAGCGAGTCGTAGACAATACTTTATAAAGTATGTAAAAAGTGCTGAGCAAATTCTTTGCGGCATAGTTGCAATACATGCAAGACATGCAACAGGGCACAGGCTATCCCTGTCTCTCTCTCTCTCGGAAACTCTATTAATTTGCGCTTTAATACGTATCTTCCGAAGATACGCACACGATGCCAACCTTTTAAATGGGGTCTTTTGAGCAATTTTCCAATTGGTTGACATGGGCTGGAAGGCTGGGCGGTACGTGTAGGCGGAGTACGCTGTGTAGGCGTGTTGGGTGCGCTGGCATGCAACAACCGCAAAGTGTGCACCTACAAAATGACAGAATGGGCCGCATGACATTAATGCCAGTTAACCCCAAACGTTGCGTTTGCGTTCACATCGTAGTCAGCTGCAGCGATGGCTTTGGCTATGGCGTTGGCTTCGGCCATGGCTTTTTCGGCAGACAAGAGGACTCGGCGCACTCGAATCTTGCCACATGCCAAACCCGCTGAACCGCCTGGCACCCTCCCCTTTTTTGCCTCTCTGCCTGACATTCACACGCACATGAATGCTAATGGGGTAGCAGCAGGTAAAGGGTCGACAGGGGGGGGGGCGGGTCACAGGCAGAGACAGAGGCAGAAGCAGAGGCAAACGCAGTGACAGGCAGCACGCAGAAATGCACAACCGCAGAGCAGCCACAGTAGCCACGTCCCACGTCCGCCTCCGCCTCCAGCTCCGCCCCCTCAAAATGCACAGTCGACGCAGCAGGTGAAAATTGCATTTAAAAATCATTTTATGTTTGGCAATAAAATGAAGAGTATAAATTATTTATGTTGTTGCAGCATACCAAATGATTTATACTGCAAGTGATCAATAAATTAAATATTATATTAATTTCTTTTCTTTAAGCTTGTTATTTAAATAAATTTACTTGCAATTTATTTATTGAAGAATTTGCTTCTAGGTTTTCTTCTAAAAAGTCAGCATTAGAAGAAGAAAGTATTAGAAGAAGAATGTCTAAAAATGGCCATGATATGAAATGATATGAAAAATTTTGTACAACAATTAATACACATTGTTTTTATCTAGCTTAAATATTTTACAAAATTACTATATATTCTAATTACTCGACTTTATATTACATTTGCTCTGCTGGTCCCACTGTGCGGTGCAACAGCGTGTGGCAAGCTGCTTAATTCGTGCAAATAAAATGATTGTGCAACATATGTAGCCGGTTGGGGGACGCTTGCGGGTCTATTATTCCGACTACGGCCGCAGTAAGTCCTTACAATATGGGCGCACTTAGTGCTCAAGCAGCTGCTTGCCCTGCCCTGCCCTGCCCTGCATCCCATTCTTGGGCCCAAATCCCCGACTCCGTTGCCCGCCCGCCTGTTCCGGCCACAAACTTGCAATGCAATTAAATTGTAATTTCACATTATTTAAGTGTTTTGTGCTGTGTGGAGCATTTCGGGTTTTGGGTTTTCGCTTGCTCGGTCGAGGCTCCCGGCTCGGTTTATATATATATTAGATATATGCATATGGTATGCACATTCCCGGAGGGTCTATTAGTACTATGTCAACAATTAGTTTAATGCAAATGAAGCAGCTTGCAAATGTCAAAACAGTTTTGAGTAAGTTAATGTTTGAAATACGCAGGTTTAAAACATGCAGCTTGAAACGAGTCATAAATTGCAATGGAAAATGGAAAAATGGAAAAATTCCCCAGCCGGTTGAGGTTCGAATGGGAAGCATTTAATAGCCTCAGCTGCCGTTTAATACTCCAGCCTCCAAAAAGGGGTATACCATGGACATTGTGGGCTTAACTCTGCTCGCAAATCTCTCTCTCTCTCTATCTAGCTCAAAATATGCCCAAAAAAAAAAAGAAGAGAAATACGAAAACAACGACAAACATTCAAATCACTTTTGCAGTTACCCACAAAACTTCACTTCAATCCACTCCCATTTTTTGGGCTAGAGGGAGGAGGAAAGTGGGTGGAGCGTGGCGTGTGCTACACATGCAATTACAACAACAATGGACAATGCTTTCTATTTTTTTTTCTTCTGTTTTGTGAGCCAAATAAAAATGCAACTTCAGTTGTGGCTTTTCAATTTGCGCCAGAAAACAACATGAACAGACATGCTGGGAGAACCGGCAAGGACATGCCCGAAAAAGTGGCCATAAACGTGCAATTCACATGCAAAGCATAGAAACTTTCCGAGACTGTTGCGGATGAACGGAAGTAACGTTGGCATCCTGCAGTTGCGGACCCAGCATGAGGATTCGTTTGTCTTTGGGAAGGGGAGGGAAGGAGAAGGGGAAGGGGCAGCTGTGGGCTGAAGGCAACGTAAATTTGCTTTACAATAAAAGCAAAACAATGACAAGAGCTCAACAAACAGTTTAAGTCTATTTGGGGGGGTGGGGGCCGGAAGTGGCGCTTATTACGCAGGATGCGGTTAACCGGAAATGAAACGAAGCAACCCAAGTGCGACGCCATAACAAATCTTCAGTTTGTGTGTGTGTGTCTGTGTATTTGTGTGAACTTGAGTTTGTTTGTCCTTGTGTAAAGTGCTTTGGAAAACTAATTAAAAATGCGCTTTAAGCTACTCTGCACATTTCATTCAATATTGGCATAAGCTTGCAAAGCGAACAAATACACTGTGCAACAAGAAAAGGTATGCCAGAATTTTATTTCTTCGTTTAAATTCAAACTATGCTCGACAGTGCCGAAGCGATAATGTGATATGCCCATGGTTGGAGCACAAACAAACGGCATCAGCATTTGCCCGGAACGACGGAACGAAATCAAATTACAAGATGCTCTGCCCTGCACTTCAAATGGCGACCTGCCACGCCCCATTTCAACATTCGAGTGACCCAAATTCAATGCGTCTGCAATTTGTGCGGCCAGGCTAATCATGCTAATAAACACCAAAGCTGCAATTGGCCACCGTGCGCGCGCTCCTGGCAGCTGGCACAAAAACCATTGCATACTTACAGGCGGCAGCTGAAAATTGAACCTTTTTGTTGCCGTTTGCCAGAGATTCCGTTACAGTTGCCGTTTGGCATTCAACAAACGCTCTACGAGCACTGTATAGCTAGCTGCTACTCCTGATGATGCAAATCATACGGAATTGCATTGATTATGCACTTGGCAGTCAATTGTGGCCATTGCCATTGCCATTTGAATGCCAATTAAAGTGGTCCATTAAGACGGGCATCGTTTGGCTTTGTGTGCGTGCTGAATAAATACATATATCAACATGTTCAAGATTTGCAACAGAAGAATAAATGATTTTGATTAGTAGTACTGTGGGCAGTGTGCTTTAGAAGCTCTCTGAAGTTTTGAAGCCAATTAATCAGGCATTGCAATGCATTGTAATTTTCTATTGCATAGTTTTGTGCGCACAGAAAATTGTTAGCCGGAGCTGCTCTAGTTAGATTTGTGGGATTAATTTTCTGTAGCATTTTCCCTGCATTTAATTACATACCTAATTGTCTTAATCATAGCACTCCGCTGCAGCCCTATTAATTTCAAATAAACTCATCTTTAAGCCGCCTTTAAACTTATACAGCGTGGCACAGAGATAGATGTATATCAAAAATGGTGTACGACAAACCTGCTGAATCCACAAATTCCCACACATTATCCTTTGATTTACAGCTGCTGTCTTGGCTCTACAAGAGCGTTGAGCGCTGTCACAGAGTTTGTGAAATTTCACAACACTACAAATTGCATGAGCAGCACACAATTCTCATATGAATACGTTGGCCTTTCTCTATGCATCTAATGCCCAATGTCAGCACGAGCAGGGGCGGGGCAGGGCAAAGGTGAAAGTGTGCTGCATGTATGCATGTATGTATGTATGTGGTGCCTGCGGCTGTGTCTCATCATTTCAGTTGTCACATTAAAAATGCATAAATGTTGCTTAAATGCAATCCAAGAAATGCAAGGAGCAAAAATAGAAATGCTTTTGCCTCACCATGTGCTGCAAACCGCCACTTGCCCTTCTCCAATCAATGTGGGCGTACTCCGGCTTGGCGATGGGGACAGGGCACACAATTTGTATCCTGCATGTGCCTGGCGCTACGATAGACATGACCCCGGGCAGGCCATGTCTTTGCCTTGTCTGAAAGGCGGCCACGACAGGCAGATACAGTCAGAGAGAGAGATGGAGGAGTTGGAGGCGATGGAGGCGGGCAAAAAGGGACTGTGGCTTTACCTTTGCTGATTGTCGTGCTGTTGATCTGTGTTTTCACTTAGATATTGGCCCGGGGGCAGACAGGCAGGTAGTACTATCTAACCGTGTGCGGTTGCATCGATACAGGAAGTTTGTTTGTGGCCACGTTTGTGCCGAGCCAGAAATGGCCACCAGATAAGAACGTATGCTATGTGGAGTGTCCCGGGCAGAATTCAACTGGCTGTGGCCTCAGACGGTTGAGGCCTTCGTCTGTACAGTACTTCGATTGCTTTAAATTGAATTTTCTATTTATTCGAACACAATATCAAGTCGCATGAGAATGCATCCTCACTCTATTCATTTGGGTTTTTCTCTTTCACATGAGATCTGATGCTGTACGACATGTGAGCATCACAAGGCTTGTTGCATATCAAACAAGTCGGTAAGGCATAAGGCATCATAGGGGGGACCCTTACCTAAATTTCCAAAATATCGAAAAATTACAAATTATCCATTTTGCTATATTTTATATGTAGAATCACTCAGGTTGTTAAAACATAAACATAATGTCATTCCGCGTTAAAATCGTTTGATTTTTAAGAAAGTTACGATCGGTGTAAAATTAGGGTACCAGCCCTGTTGAGGGTATTACATGTCTAATTTTTTGACCATTTCGACATGATTTTTTGGCCAAAATTAAGTATGCTCTAAAACAATTTTAAACACTTGTTTTATACTAATTTTGACCAACGCAAACGATTAAAAGTAAAAGCTGGCGATTTCAAATTTTGAAAAAAAAAATTTTCTGAAATTATGAACAGGGGGGACCCTCATCAAAATCACAAAAATTAAATTTTTTTTAATATTTTAAATTGCGAAAACTATTAAGCCATTCTATTCTAGAACTAAAACCATGAATAAAATGCTTTACCCTAAGAAAATCGTTTGATTTTTAAGAAAGTTATGAAGTGAGGAAAGTGAGGATACTGAGATCTGTAGTATCAAACAAAACAGACGGTCAGTCGACTCGGCTAGTGATCCTGAGCAAGAATATATATACATTATGGGGTATACCACGCCATCTTGTGCTTGTTACATACATTCGCACAAAGTTAGTATACCCTTTTTATTTATAAAAATCCTTCCAGCTTTATAAATATTACTCTTTGATGCCCTTAAAGTGAGCTTAGCCCAGAATAGTAGGAACATTTAATTAAAATCAGTGAAAATGTAGAAGCGGAATAGATATTATAATTACTATGGTTTAGCAAGCTACATGACATAGAAGCGACAAAATACTATAATTTAACATAGATTCTTAAGTTTCTAGAGTTAAACATTCAGATTTATATTAAAACCTTGTTCTTTGAACTCCGTAAAACGCTTCCAAAGGATTTCAATGAGAAGTATCAAGGTGCAAAGGCAAAATCCTTTAATAATCACCCAGAAGGAAAATTCAAAGTCACATATACCCAACGGCTCTACGACTGGCTCAAACTGCTTGGGGATACCCATCCTTTGCGCATGATATCAGGTATTTTCTATCCATCTCTTTTGAAGACCGCTGCGCATGCTGCGCAAGTAGAAATTAAATAAACTCTCTTTAAATGGTGAGTTCCATTGGACGGGTAGACCTACGAAAAAATGTGGGGTGCAGGTTTCCAGATTTTTAACAATCCGCAGTAGAGGACGCTGCATATAGCGCTGTTTATAGCCAAGATAATTTGCAAAAAAGCTTGTCGCCAAATAAGCATAGCTGGTATTAAGTGAGTCTCGATGCTCATTAAGGGTCGATCTGCTGACGTATAGTAGACGCTCGCGCAGCACTTCCGGCAAATATTTCCCCTCGAAATACATGTCAACCTCTTCCTTAGTTATCATAATACGTAAAGGAGTTTCCATAAAGTCCTTGATCGTTTCAATTTGCGGTCCCAAATGTTTTACACTAAACGTTGCCGAAAGATTGCCACTTCTCATGCTGCGTAGCAGAAAAATTGCCATCAGCGCGGTAAGATGTAAGATTTTGTAGGCTTGCGAATATCGCCGGAAATTCAAACAATTCAATGGTTGCAAAAAGTAAATTATAAACATCAAATATAATCCCTTTAGGCCATTGCGTGAAGTCAACTGCCAGAGGAGTGGCCAGAAAACGAATAGAAGTAAAACTATCCATCTATTTAAAAAATAACCAGACTTGATAAACATCTGAAGTTGTGACTGTCGATTCCATGGCACCAACAAGCAGGTCCGTGTTAGTGAAAACGAAAAGACGCCATCGGTTTGGTTGGCATTCAGATTAAGTTTCGAAAATGGATGTATTCCAATATCGGTTTCCTTGCGCGATGCTGCCAACATTATGTCCAAATGAAAGTTGTGCCTATTCACATTGGGCTGTGCTTCTATGCGCAAACTACCATTAATACGTTTGATGTACGCAACGACCATAGTGGCTGTAATTCCCTTCAGCTGTCCATTGGATATCTATGAAGAGAAACAAGAAATAAATTACATAATAATATAATAAAATAATTCTCCTAATTTGTTTCCAATAAGCAAAACACTTCAAGCAAATCGTCTCCTTTTGTTTTCACTTTCTTTTTTTGCCATTCAATGCGAATGCACCCTCATATAAATCGTCTCCTTTTGTTTTCACTTTCCTCTTTTTGCCATTCAATGCGAATGCAGACGAAAAGAAAAAAGCACTTTAGTGTGTGTGACTGCAATGAGCAGCGCATGCTCGCATGACTTATCTATTTGTCTCGTTCTGGCTGCAGGTGTAGAGAGCGCGACTTGCGTGAGTATTTAATTTAAATACTATTTGCATATGAATTTTTTTTATCGATAATTGGAGGATAACCATCATAAATGCGAAATCGATGTAATAAACAGCTGTTATGCTGTTATTTCAATAAGTGCACAATTAAATTTATAAACAATTAAAAATTCTACCAAAATAGTAAGTAATATTTAATTTAAAATATATGTTATTAATTATTTTTCACTCACCAGAAAACTTGCTGGCGGATCTTGAAAAACAGGAATATAAAACTCATATCCATGTACATCATTGGCATCGAATGCAGACCATGGATAATAAGCACCATAACGCGTAACATTAAGCAGCAGAACATGGGGAAAAGGTGTATATGTGAATAACTCATTGCGCACAGTGGATATGCCAGTTTTATATTGATATGTTATGGCCACATTAAGAAAATTATTACGCCAGCACCAGTCAAAAAATTCCTTCAGCTGTCGCCTGGTTGGAGGATTGTGCCGCAATATTTTCACTGTGAAAAGTATATAGACATGATGTCGTCTATCAAGGATATCGCAAAATACATCGAGTATTGGAATGAGCGTCGGCGAAAATTGATCAACTGTGACAATCACTAATGTACGTTCATTGACAATCTGCCATAGTTTTATATTGGACGGTATTCCGCAGACGATTATAGGTACTGTAAGATTCCAAATGTCGAATTCATATTCCAGAGAATTAGTTATATTTTGTGGTGCAGGCAATTGATCCGTTGATCGATTATTAGCAATCGTAACTATGTTTTCTATCTTATTTCTTTTTGTCAAAAATGTTACAAACTTGGATACAAAATTAGTGTCATAATGTTCCGGATGTATAGAAAACATTTCAGAAAAGTTTGCGACAGGTATAAGAAACCATAGTACTACTAGATATTTTAAGCGACTTATTTGTCCGACCATCGTGTTTGCTGCACTAAACACTTTAAGATCCGATGGCATGTATTTATAGTCAATTTTGGTATGATTATTTTCGCATGTCATGCTCTGTAAATACCTTAATTACATGCTCCTAATTAAAACCCTGTGATTTTTATCATTAGTAGAAACAATGTAAATATGTAAGAATGTCTAACAAGAGAATTCCTTGGGCACGTAGTATCTAAAAGTGATCGGAATAGTAAGTAAGGAATTAATGCTGATAAGTATTTTCAATTGAATTAGCAAATTGTTAAATATTATATATAGAATGCAATTATGTAGACATGCAAGGTTTAAATTTTGGCGTGCTGTATTATGGCTATACGATTATTAAATTTAATATTCATCATACCGATAGCTATCATCACTAATTATCGTGCTTGCCAGCTGCCATCACAAGCCGCTCTTCTCATCTGCATATGTATCTATTGCACGATTGAGAGAGATCCCGTTGGAGAGAGCAAACAGGTAGAGACAATTCTTTTTCTGCACGAATAAGAATTAGTAAAGAACCAAAAAAAAAATTTGTGCGTGGCGTGGGCGCGTGTGTGTTTTAGTCTGTGTTTAATATTTCCAATTTCATATTATAAATTTAATGATGGTAAGCTCGGTGCAATAATTCCAAAAATAAATACATTTAAAATCGAAATATGCTCATTATAAAGTGCAGTTAATTGATTTGTCAATTATCAGTTTCCACAACCTCTGCCTATTCCATGCTGTATTTTTCGGTCGTGTATTATATATATATATAGTACAACAGCTGTTCGTGCTCTCAGTGAAAATTTAGTGTCGCATAGAAAAAAAAGATTGATGCTGCTGCAAAATGAGGTTTACCATATTCACACTTAATAGAAATAATAATAATAATAAAATATATTATCAACTTACACACCATTTGGTGCATGCATTAAAGAATCCACAGCCCAAGCGGGTTAAAAGTTTGCCCTCGCGCTCTCGTGTTTACCCAACCGCAATTGTTTGGTTCTGTTCAGTCCCGAAATGATTGATGTCAACAACAAAGGTTGATGGATGGATGTATGTACGTTTTGCCCTTGCCATATGAACTTACAGCAGACAGTGTCATTTAAAAGTTTCGCTCTCGCTTATTAATAACAAATGTCAGTTTAGTTGAAATTTACAAATTATTACCAGAATTACAAAGTTAGTGGGAGTGAAATTTTTTAAATTGCTGCGACCAAAAGTTTTGCCATTGCACAAATGTTGTGTCAAGATAAAAAAGAGCTGGCAGAAAAGGTAAATACAAAAAAAAAGCAAAATAAAAATAAAAACTCGTAAGCGCTACATAAATTGTGTTTATGTTGAAGGCTCTGCAAAGTGTGGCATACTTTTGTGCGCAGTTTTTAAGGTGACAGCAACACCTTTGCCTTACCCCCTCACACTCTTTTCTGCTGCCCTCCTCCTCCTTCCACGCGCATTCCTACTTCTTACGCAGGCCACGCACATTTCATTAAAGCACAATGAAGACATCTCTGTGGTGGTTGTGAGTGTGTGTGTGTGAGTTGTGTGTGTGTGTGTGAGTGTGTGTGTGTCCTGAAGAGTCTTGAAAATATTTGCAACACTTGAACATTTCCCCACCAATGCGTCTGAAACTGGGACAGGGGCAGGCACAGTGGGTGGGAGACTGGCTGCATGCCTGTACTATATATACACCATGACATAAAAAACAATAAATAAAATTTATGTGCCCTTTGATAAGGGCGCACTTTTCGTAATACAAACATATGAGTTCCCAGTTGGAATGAGAAGTGCAGCTTATAATACTTTTCTAGCGGGTGTATTAGTAAGTGAATAGTTAGTTTGTATTTTAGAAATCTCTAAAGAACTTATTTAAGCTAATTAGCAGGCAGTTTTTGCTATAAAAAATTGTAAACCACACTTTAAAATGACTGTCGCGTTAATAGGGTATGTTCTAGTCGCTTACATAGCACAATTTCCCAGTTCACTCTACCTTTATTTTGGCTGCTTTATATAACGCATCTAATCGCCGGCATTTGCGGCATGTGAAAAGTTTTTTTTTTTTTTTTTGAACAAAACAAAATAAGGGAATTGCCTTTGACAGGCCGCGCTTTGTGTGAGTGCATAGTTGGCTTTAAGTGTGGCGCATAATTAATGCAATACACACACAGAGAGAGAGAGAGAGAGAGAGAAGCACACACTCTACTTCATACAAACTCTTCGCTCTCACTGAGCCTTTTTAAGCACCTGCGACACATAAAATGAAGTCATATAAGCACACAGGCTGTAGCTGTATCCAGCCCTGCCGTGTGCGGCCCTGATAAATGCGAGTAAACACACACACACACACACACACACACAAGAGACACGGCACACAATCTCTGACACTTGTTTATTTTAATAATGTTAACCTAATTAAGTGATTAATATGCAAAATGTGCGCAGAGATTAAAACGCTGTGTGCGACGTCGTGTTTAATTTTATATTACGCGCATTTTCTCTCAACTCAGCGTCAGCTAGCAGGTAGCTCAACTATGTAATTGCCATATATAGTATGTATGTATGTATGTATGTGTGTGTATAAGCTGCACTTACATGAGGCATATTAATTAAGGCAAATTCAGAGAATATATTTGAAATTTTAATTAATAAATTGTAGCTGCAAGTTGCTGATAAATTATTATGTGTAATATAGAAAATTAAAATGCAACTTATTTACATAACATGGCGAGAACAAGTGTTTAAATTATATCAATCTGTTTAATCTAACAAATTATACAACATGGGAATATTATAAATATATTTGATATATAAAGTGGCTTGTTGCCATCGAAAAGTTCCCTTATACGACTGTGAATGAATAGCTGAATATTCGAATTTGTAATCAATCATTAATAGTCTTTTGTTACGAACTGCAGGGTATCTAACAGTCGCGTGCACAGCTTTCGTTTTTTTAAAACGTAATTATATTTTACTGAAATATGTTTTAAACAGATTCACTTTGCATTCACTTTAATTAAATTAATTAATTAATACATTTTTTGTTTGTATATCTCTTACAGAAAAGCAAAGGAATGTCTTTAAATTCGTGTGCCTTCAATTAATTTTATGGTAAGTCGCACCAAACCATCTCACAGTGCACTGTGGTCGGTTTTATATATTGTATATTTTATAAACTTCTAGTAAAAATTGTAAAAATGCCCAAAGTGTGCATGGCCGCCAATATTTACGCCCACTGTGCATCTGTCAGTCGGCTGCCTCGTCACTTAGGCAAATCTCTGGGCTCTTAAGCCCCATGGCAATTATTCGCAAATGCATAGAGTCGAATGCCTAAAAGTAGGCAACACTGAAAGCGTTTTACCTTAAGCCTTTCTTTCCTTCAGACTAAAAGCTACTCAGTTACACTTTCCTCCCTCCTCTCTCTCTCTCTCTCAGTCGTTCTAAGCTAATTGATGAGCAGCAAATGGTGCGTGTAGAACGAAAAAAAAGTACACACACCGGAAAAGCGAGAAAGAAATTCTCCAAGTCAGTGGCAGTTGTTTAGAATGGAAAACTGCGAGCATTAGTCACACTTTGTGGCACAATTAAAGGTGCAGCTAAACGACAAAATGACCGTCATTTACAAAAATCTTCCACTACAAAGACAGGCACAGCTAGAGAGAGAGGGAGAGAGTTAGAAAGGTGGGTGCCTGAAGAAGAGAAGGAAGACTTCTGCTACGTGAAGCTTTAGAAATTAGAATTAATATTTTTTTCTTTGCGCTGAGCCAACACAATTTCAAGTTGGTTGCGCGAAAAAAAAAAAACTGCATATTTTCCGGTCAGCGTGCCAGCGTGTTGTTGTTGTTGTTGATATACCTCGTTTGCTGAGATGGGTATATTCTCGAGGCTCTACCATGTACAATGTTGAGCTCAATAACTTCAAAGTTTCTTATTGTATTTAATTGAAACTTGGAGGATTATTAAATATCATAGGCAGCTAACTAAATGCACAAGATAGAGCTCATATCTTTCTTACGTTGCTTAAAAATCGAATTAAACATTTAAAATAAACTGCAGCAACGTATGGTATATAGAAAACTTCATGGTAAATTTGACCTCTCTGGTATTTTAAATAACAGAGACCTTTGTATTCGCACAGACATAAAAAAAATCTGTATAGCGTATCTGACTATCCAGAATGCCGCTTTTCCTGCACCCTCTAGTTGTTGTTGTTGTCGTTAGCTGTGTGTGAGTGTGTGTGTGTCTGTGTTTGTGTTTGTGTGTGTGTGTGTGTAAGGAAAAAAGGTGAGCTTTAGCACGTCTTGTGCTGAGGCAGCGCATTGCAAGCTGCATTCGTGGCAAGTGCAGCTGCGCTGATAATAAATTCATGATGAAGTGCAATTTATACACTTCATATGCGCCACCATGCCACACCTAGCGTATCCTATCGCTAGCCTCTGCCTGTTGCCTCCTCCTCCTCGTTCTACTACTCCTTCCTGCTTGGCATGGCATGTCCAGTCTTTACTGCTGAGGCAGCCGAAAAAAGTGCAAGTTTTCCAGCGTTTTTCCTTGAAATTTTTGCGGCTAAAACTAATTACAAATGCCGCCTTCCATTTACCCCTTCTTCTTCTTTACGCCGTTGTTCTTGTTTTTGTCTTATTGTTGTTGTTGTTGCTGTTGTTTCTGTTGTTGTTCAAGTGGCCAACGGGTAAAGAAAATCTTCTCGTCGTTGGGACAGCAATTTCATTTGAAATTAATCTAATTTTTAGTGCATTTTCTCTAGTCTAATGAGAAATGCTGATTTCGCATTCGGAATTCTGAATTCAGCGCTTGGCTGCTGCATGCAAATGAGTTTTCCGTTGCCCAACCGCTCCTCTCTCGCTCTCTCTCTCTCCCTCTTGCTCTCTCTCCCTTTCTCTCTCTCTCTCTCTCTCATAGCCTTAGGGGCTAACCACGCCCGCCAGATTGTAAGCCGCCCACATTCATCTGAATATACTTCGTCATGCAAATGATGCGATCCCGTTCCATTCCTTCCCCTCCCCCCCTGCTCCTTGTGGACTGCTTCAGGCTTACACCTGGTGGCCAGTTGCATTTGGTAATGGACTTGCAATAGGCTCGCCGCGCATAAATTAACTATCAACACTCGCTCGAGCAATACCTGAGAGAAATTACCTTTTGCAATTGCTGTGAAAATTCAATTCAATTTTCATTGGCGGCAGGCGAGGAAAACAAAAAAAAAAGAAGAAATCGCAGCTCCAAATTATGTTTCTGTTGGGAAATTTACGTTTAGTTAGTCGAGGGACTAGAAAGGCAGAACTATAGGTAGCGCCAAGAAAGCTGATACTGAATATTAATGTTTAATTTTCAAAACAGAACTTGCAACATTACACCATCTCCTACAATTCGGTTTACAAATAATTTCTATGAATTTTACAATATTTTCATAACAAATATATAAACTCAGCAACTCTGGCCTTTCAATTACAACTTGCCTTGTCAGTTGGAAAAATGAACTAAGCTTTCAATTAGTTTATAAATATTTTTGATATTATTTACAAACAACCTAAATTTGATTTTCAATGGATTTCTGTTATTTTTGATTTGTTAAGCAATTAATTCTTTTAATTTTCCATACTTTTCGCACTCTCTATCTCTCTCTTATCGACCACAAATAGCTGAGCTTTAAGTGCAATTTTCGAGGCAATCAATTAGTTATTGACGCACAGTTCAATGTTTATTTAAATATTTGCATAAATGTGCTTGCGTTTTGCTTGCATTATTGAGTAAATACCAAATATCGCTGGTACACATAAATAATATTCAATTCGATTCGATTCGGGTAACTCATCGCATCGATTGTCCCATCCACCCGCACTTTGCATGCCTAATTGAGTGCCAATTTGTTGCACTTGCAGTCAGGCGGAATTTACACAGGTAAATTAAATATTTACTTTCATTCAGCCGTCCTTGCACGATGAAATGCTTCAGTTTGTTAAGGCAACGAAAGGTATTTAAATAACATTAATATCGAAAGTAAAATGAAACGATTTTCAAGAGTTTTACATAACTTTTATGCAGTGAAAGTGAGTCGAGAAAATGAAGATAATAAAGTTTATTATGTAAAGTTCTATTGTGCGTAACCGGCAAAAGAAGAGCTCTTTATTCCGTACACCTATTGTATTTTTATCACATGAAACTGCCTAAGTATCGCATGATTTAAAAACAGTCCTCTTATTATTGTTTATATACCTTTGCAGAGGTTTTATAAATTTTGCCTCTTTCACATTGCATTTTTTGAAAAATTGAATTTTTTGGATCATTGTTCATTTATAACTTTGCCAAAAAGTATTGGATTTAGCTCGGAAATGACTTTTTGATCACGGTATTGCGCCTAAATTGATTCTGCATTTCAATTTGATCGATTTAAGAACTTCGATTTTTTTCGACTTTTTCCATGCAACCCCCTTACAAAAATTTCAAAAATTTTCAAAAAATTAAAATATTATTTTTTTGCCTAAATCGATTAGGTTATTCGAAACTAACATAAAAATCAAATCCACGGCTAATTCGGACACAAATTGTGTAAAATATGCATATTTTATCGATTTTCAAGGGAAATAAATTATTGCTTTGTTTAAAATTGGTTACTATTACAATGCAACTACCCTTTAACAGGTGTTTTTAGTATAGGTGTAAAAGACCTAAATGCTACATTAAATGAGATAAAATCTTCAGCGTGTCGAAGGTAGCTTTGTTTTTTTCTGGTTTAATATTAAATATATTTCAATTTGCATGACCAAAAAGACAAAAACTCTTGAAATCAGTTCAAGCAATTTGACGCTCTTTAATCTTAAAACTAACAAGAAATTGTTGCTGAATAATATTCGTTTCACTTATCGTTTAACAAGAAGTCTGACATTAAAGGCACAATGCGATTATATGAAATTAGTTTACTTAGTGGCTAAAAGTGCGTTATCATTGCCGCCTCGCAGGGGACATACGTCTTCAGGGCGGCGACACCTGCAGGCCGTGGCCATGGCCGGCATGACGATTGCTGGCAAAGGGCAGCGACACCAGCATGCTGAACAGCTTTCTTCTAGTCAGATGAAGACAGAAAGAGAGAGGGAGAGAGAGAAAAAGAGAGACGAAAATAAAGACCAATATGATAAGCGGATTATGGTTTGTGCTTTTTTTATTCGCTTTGCTTACAGAATCGAGCCCGAGCGTTTGCTGCGACATTTGCCATTGGCATCGCGAAACTGATGAGCCCGACAGCGTGTTGTTGTTGTTGTTGTGGTTGATGTTGCTGCTGCTGCTGCTGCTGTTGGATTCTCGCGAGCACCCACACTATCCGCACGTTGCACTTTCACCTTGAAAATGGGTGAATCATGACCTTGCGCTGGGGTATACTCAATGTTGTAGGGCAGCTGACTGGCAGCAAATGTTGCTGCTGTCGTCGTCGGTGTCGTTGCTGTTGTTGTGATGGGTTCATCTTTGGATCGTGCATGCAACCATTTGGGCGGTAGTGTCGATGAGCCACCGATGGGTGTGTTCATAATGATCAGACTGTTCGTTTTGGGCTTCTGATGCTGCGTGGCAGCAATGTCAGCCAAAAGCTGGGCGCTATAAGAGCGACTGCCTGCAGTTGTTGTTGCTGCCGTACTTGTTGTCGTTGTTGTTGTTGTTGGCTGACTTGTTGTGCTCGCAGTTGTTGTTGTTGTTGTTGTTGCTGCTGGTGCAGCACTGCTGCTGTCATCGTTGGTAAACTTGATGGGTTTGATGGTCAGCGCACTGTCATCATAATAATAATCATCGTCCTCGCCATTATACGATTCCTAACAAAAGTTATTTTTAGCCTCAGTCTCTCTCTCTCTCTCTCTCTCTTAGTTTCTTTAACTTGTTTTGCCACTTACATCGGCCAGCTCATTTTGGTCCACCTCAATGATGGCCACATCCTTGATGCTCACGTGTATGTTGTATTTACCCGTCTGTCGCTGATCGTACAGCACACGACCAGCCTCGTTGTCGTTGTCGTTGTCTTCCAAGGCGGCTTCCAGCGGCTGCATTTGAACCTGCAGCACCAACATCAGCAGCAATGCAGTTACCAAAGGCAGCTTCATTTGTCCTCTGTTTCTGCTTCTTCAACTTCTTTCAAGTTGTCTCTGATTTTGTACCTAAACCAGTTTTGTGGGCCAGTGAATCTCTCTCTTGTATGTGGCACCTGCTAAACGAACTGTTTGCTGGAACGTTGCGCGAACAACTGACTTGACCATCAGCATGCAGGGCTCTACTTAAAGGTTCTGCAAGTGTTCAGGTTCTACAAGACATAGAAATAAGGGATAGAGAGGTGAGTGAGGGGAACTTTGGGTGATGCAGCAGTTTCTGAGATAATCAGTTTACGTGTCTGAGCTAAGTGTTAATTGGCAGTGAAGTGTCGCAAAAGATTGTAAACTGTGAAGAATGCTTAAAATTTCCCAGTTAATATTATAATTTATATTTTATTTATTTTCCTGAAAGTGTGCAAATCTTTGCACTCAAGCTAGTATGCTTGATTCAACACCTACGTACGTAGCTGCAAACGTATTGCAGCCTTTAGATAACTAGCTCAATATTTACAATGCACTATGCAAATGCAAACACAAATAAGTATGGTTATAGTAGTATCTTTGAGGCGGGTTCTAGAAGGGGAGGGGTGGCAAAGGCGACGCAATGTGTACGCTTGTAATTTGAGTTTGAGTGGTCAACACGAAATGAACCAAGCTAAGTTCATGTGCTTGTAATGATAACTGCAAATACAGAACGAGTTCAACACTTGAGATTGTAGGAAACGATTGGCGTGGGAATAAAACACAGACAGCAGGCAGTGAGTAAATAGGATAAAATGAATTGAATAACTTGGAAAAATAAAGAATACCCAATTCCATTTTGTTAGATAACTAGTTTTTTAATACATTTATTTTGATTTTCTTGACTAGCAGATAGGATTTCGCATTGCCACTGTATGTTAAAGTATTTAAATAAATGAAAAGAGAGCTTTAAAACTCTTGTAATTCTATAATATTGTTGAACTGGGAATAAATTAAAGTATACTATAACATGTAATACTATTGAAATGCAGATATTTGAGCACCGTCTTTTATTTTTCTGCTTTCAAAAATGAATTTATCGACCATTCCTCTCCCTCCCCTCCCCACCAGTTGTTATGCTGCAACCCAAGTTATATGCAAACATAAATCATTTTCACTGAAATTAAATGCATTTTTGCTTCATTTTTAAAGCCACCAATTTATTTACCGTTGCAAATTGCTGCCACTACATAGACATATAGAGAGTTATACTATATGTAGGAACGATACAATCAAGTTAAATATTTGCCTTTGATTTCCTTTTTTTCTTTTCTTTTTTAGCAGTTAATTTAAAAAGAGGAGAAAAAATCGTTCTTTAAACTTTAAAACACTTTCGGTGTTTGCTGTCAATGCGCATTTTATTTGCATGTTATTTGGTTTTGCAATTGCAATACCCTGTAGAAAGGGAAAGGGAGAGAGGGAGAGTAAGGCAAGAGCGGGAAAAGGATAATGAGAGAGTAGGGAAGAGAAAGGGTCCCGCGTTTACGATTTTCAAGCAGCAACTGCTCAAGGATTCTCACTCTCTACAGGGTATCTGTTAGTGCAGTCACTCACCCTACTTGCGCTGCGCTGCTACCTTGCTGATACTTTTTGCAGCAAGTTTCTTTAATTGCAATTGATGAATTTTGCTGGCCGTGCATTTATTTGCTTAATTGAGAAGTCGATTGCATTTTGCCATGAATTGAAAATGAAATTCGCCGCTCACACACACACACAGAGAGAGAGAGAGAGAGAGAGTTTTCTTTGCGTGCAGCTGCTGCCCAGTGAAAATCATTTTTCCCCAGTATATAATGATATTTTATGGTTGCAACTGTGCATGTGTGTGTGGGTGTGCGTGTGTGTGTGTGTGTGTGCGTGTGCACTTGCCATATGCCCATGTACACATTAATTTGTGTTTGTAATTTCCGCAATTGCAAATGGCCGACAACAGTTGCAGCTGCGAACAGTATCTACAAGCGTGCAACAGCAAATGTATCTGTATCTGTATCTGTATCTGTGCCCTGTGTGCTTAATTGCAACTGTTGCACATATTTATGTATGTATATGTGTATTTGTGTATGCGTGCATCAAGTCATTGGGGCCATCCCCACGCACAGCACACTAATTAAATTAATTGCTTAATTTTAACTTAATTTGCCACATGCGGCAAGTTGCGTTTTGTTACATGCCACGTGCATTGCTTTTGCAGCCAATTAGCGCACGTACTTTTCGGATAACCATAAAATTTGTTTGTTGCCATAGCAACAACAATTGTCAGGGTGTTGCCAGTCGGTGTGTGCGTGTAGGAGTAAGAGTAGGAGAGCTGCTTTCACTGAAGTGTTGTTGTGCATTCAAAGTTGAAATGTTTTTAGCTTTTACTTGGGTTGCTTGGGCCAGTTTAAAACTTAGTTCGACCATGAAAAGTATTTTCCACTTCGTTTCCAGCAAAATCTTTAATGTGCCAATTAAGAGTTGAACTTCAATACACTAGAACTAAATATATTTCTTTTTTTTTTGGAGCTTCAGTATTATATAATATTATTTATTTCTGTTTACTTGGTGCAGCTACCCTGCACTTTATATATTTATTTTCAACACACAAACTTAGACAGTTTTCTACTGTGCTAAAGTATTTGGCAAAAGAGAAAAGTGCCTGAATAACTCTTGAGTTAAAATAGTTTATTAAAATGCGAATTGCAAATTTCAAGCAGGCCCTTGTAAGCTGCTGTTCCTGCTGCTGTTCTTCCTGGTTGTGTTTCGTAATTCAGTTCTTCACGTAGTTTTTAGTCCAAAAAAGTGCACTGCTGCACTAGGACAAAGTCGTTGAAATAATCCGCACAGCAGAGACATTGTTGCTGTTGCCAGGTGCTTGATTATGCAAATTGACAACAGTTGCTGCTGTGATAGGATTGTTGTTGCTGCTGTTGCTGCTGCTTCTGTCTTGGCCAGCGTCTTTTTTGGGCTGCAAGTTGCTGCACTAATTACCTGCATTAGGCAAACTGCACAGAGTTGACACTCAATTAGCAAACTGTAAGCAGGCGGCAACTCTGCCAGCATTGTTCGCACAGTCATTTGTATACCCTGTAGACATTGGCAACGCGTCGAGAGAGCGGTGTGTTCTGTTTGAGTTGCAGAGGATAGAAGCAACATTTTAAATTTTATATACTGATTTAGTAAGAGTTGCGCAACAAGTTTGATAGTGTATTAAAAGCTCAGACATATTTATATATAGATATAGCATATCTAATAGTCTATCAACACTCTACACTTTCTCTCATTCTTTCTCTCTGCAATATTCGAACAACGCTTTGACCTCTTGCAACGTAAATTACACAGCGCTTAAATAATGCTGTTTTGTCAAATTAAACCAAAGCTAAATAAGCCAGCTGACTGGACTTCGAGAGGGAACAGAAAGAGAGAGAGAGAGAGAGAGCGAAAAGGATGTAGGAAAGTGGAGAGATAGAGAGTAGGTGTAGTCAGGCGGAAGTTGGAGTTGAGCAGCATGGCGACAGCGGAAGTTGCTGCCGAAAACAACAGCGAAAAGTTTGCACCAAAACGGAATTGTTGCAGGCAGCCAACAACGACAACAGCAACACAGCTAAAACAACAGGCGAAAGTGTTTGAATGGGTTTGAGAGGGGGGGAGGGTGGTAGCTGCTGCTGGTCGCAACGGATGCCGGACGCCATCTTGCAGTTGTGCACAAACATGGCGGACATTGGAATGGGCTCTCGCAGCAATCGCACGTTTATTTATTGCATAACTAGAGGCGTTTATGCGCGCAAAGTGTGGCGCAACAACAACAACAACAACGGCAACAACTGCCGCAAACAACAAGCTAACGTAAGCAGTCAACTCTGCCCAACCCCTGGCAACTCCCTTCCTGTGCATGCTCCCCCTGCAGCTGCTGCTCCTTCTCCTCCTCCTGCAGCATAATAATTACACTTGCTATCAGCACCGACATTCACCATGAAAAAGTGCCTTGCAGCGCCACCTGTTGGGCTGCAGCTTAAGTTAGTGCAGCAACAGCAGCAACAGCAACAGCAGCAACACCAGCAGCAGCAACACCAGCAGCAACAGCAGCAGCAACTACAGCAAGAAGCGGAACTCGTAACTATGCAAAGCCATAAAACGCAAGTGTCGCAAGGATTATTCATGAATGAAGCATGCAAATGAAGCAAAACCCAAACGAATCAAGGTTTGTGGCGTGCGTGTGTGTGTGTGTGTGTGTGTGAGTGTGTCTGTGTAATACTTTAAGACTTGCACTAGCTAGGGGGAAGTGCGCAACAATCTTTTAGAAAGTCAGCGTAATCAAGCTGGAATATTAATGTCGCCCTGCAAAAATATACATAAGAAATAACTGAACTACCCCAAGATATATGCTAAATTTTTTGTATTATCATTTTTTTATGCTTTTTTTTATTGTCATTTACCTTTAATTTTGCAAACTACTACTATGCGGTTCTCTCTTGCATTGCCCCAAACAAAGGACATCAACAAAAGACAAAAAACAAAAAAAAAAAAAACAATTAAAACATTACAAGAACTAAATTGCTTGCAGGGCTTTCAACTT
Organism: Zaprionus kolodkinae; assembly: GCA_018901885.1. Classification (NCBI taxonomy): domain Eukaryota; kingdom Metazoa; phylum Arthropoda; class Insecta; order Diptera; family Drosophilidae; genus Zaprionus; species Zaprionus kolodkinae. The sequence goes on along the minus strand of JAEIFM010000288.1, from coordinate 1,707,768 downwards.
CTGAGGCTTGGATTTGCTTAGCTTATCACGTCTATACCAATCCTGTACATACTCTTTATTGATCTTGGCAATGCTGCCCAAATATGATACGTAATCGACATCGCTATCGAAGCTTAATATTTCAGCAAAGAGTGAACTCATCTTAATGCTGTAACGTGCCAATGCATCGGGTATTTCGCATTCATTCATTTCCGTCTCATCGGAGAATTTTACCAGAACCCGGGATGTTCTATTATACACCTCATCGGCATTGGGTAAATTAAGTTGACGCTGCAATTCGAGCATATCCTCTTTGACATTACGCAATGCATCCATTTTGACATCGACATGCTCCTTAAGTAACTTCACTATATCATGGCATTGTTTCTCCTGTTTCATAATGTGTGCCGTTAGCTTATCGATGTCCCCATTGAAATGTTTCGATTCAGCCATATATTTGCGTACGTCTGTGATGCGTTTCACATCGGGCAGAGCAAAGTGATTTATTCTATTGTTGGCCGAAATCAATTCGGAAACCTCCACTGCGGTTGCCATTGCGATATGAACTGGAGGAAGAATTGATAGAGAGAGAGATATTTTTAGTACAATTTACTATTTTTCTATTTCTGTATTTGTACAGTGAGTTTTGGAAATTATTCAGTCTAAACAACGCCTGCTTTAAATGTACATATCTTATTGTCTGTTTTAAATTTATTTATAATATATATATTTTTTTTATCAAATTTATTTCCAATTTATACCTGTAAAATACACTTATTATTTTATTTTTATATTATTATACATTTAATTGGTTTCCGATTTGATTTGCTGCAGATTTCTTAGCGCCGCCTGAAAGTATGCCACGTATTTATTATTTATTGAGTGGAATTGAATTTCTGCAGCATTGATGAAATTCTTTTAGATTTTACTGATTTTAATTGCATTTCTATTTAATATTCAATAAACAATAAAGTACAAATTGCATATGTCAACAGCATAAAAGCTGAGAGGTGCTAAAAATATGCAATATTATTGTTGAAAACTCTGCATTGTGGAAGTATTGCAAGGCTTGGTACAGAAACTTTTCCCAAATTTTATTCTATTATAATGATAGTTACACTCAATATCAATAAATTACAATTCTTTTATATTCTTCTTTTAGAGTATTTCAAATTCCAGCGTTTAATTGAATTAAAAACAGAAACCACTAAGCAAATAGTGTAATAAAACCAAAATCATGCGATGTCAGCTATTATCAAATCCATTTTGACTTTTTCTATTTCACTTTTCTGCTCACATTTTTGTGAGAATTTTTATAACCTTGCAGAGGGTATATTAATTGTGGCCAGAAGTTTGCAACGCACATCAGAAGGCGTCTTTGACCCTATAAACTATGTATATGTATTCTGGATCAGCATCGGCAGGGAAGTTCATATATCCATGGCTTCAATCACTCATAACTTTTTCAAATATCATTTGATTTTGCTCGGACATGACTTTTTGATCATGTTATTGTGCCTTAATTGATTCTGCATTTCAATTTCATCCATTTAAGAACTTTGATTTTTTTCAACTTTTTCCATGCAACCCTTACAAAAATTTCGAAAATGTTTCAAAAAATTTGATTTTGATTTTTTGCTCAAAATCGATTGAGATATTCGAAACTTACTTACTTAAATCGAATTTGCAGCTAATTCTGACTAAAATTGTGTAAAATATGCATATTTTATCGATTTTCCACGGTTGTTTTTCCACTTTCACATCACTATTTATGAAAAAAGAAGTTTTTTGATGGTTGTTTACCTATATCTTCGCCAAAGATTATTATATTTAACTCGGAAATGACTTTTTGAATATGGTATTAAACCTTAATTGATTCTGCATTTCAAAATCAACGATTTGGGAACATCGATATTTTTGCATTTTTTCCATGCAACCCCCTTATACAAATTTCGAAAATTTTTCAAAAATTGCATTTTGATATTTTGCTTAAAATCGATGAGGATATTCGAAACTAACATAAAAATTCAATCCGCAGCTGATTCGGACACCAAATGTGTAAAATATGCATATTTTATTGATTTTTCAGGGCTGTAAATTATTTCCTTGTTACAAATTGTTTACCATAATCCTACCCTTTTAAAATGCAACTGACCTTGAATATTTGTTTGTAGTATCGGTTTAATAGACTTCATTGTGACCTTAAATGAGAAATCTCTGCAAGGGTATGTAATCTTCGGCGTGCCGAAGCTAGCTTTGCTTTCCTTTTTTTTTCTTAATTTTTACTCTGCACTAAAAGTCAATTTATGCAGTTGACTTAATTCGATTTTGGCCTTAAAATCGGAAAATTGCATTTTCTTGCTCTGTGGCATGTGTTAAAGGTTGCCAACTTGTATACCCTATGCAATGTTTGTGTAAGAAACAAATTGCATTTCGACTATCGAAAATAAACCAGATCTAGAACCAGAACTAGACTTATTCATTAAGACTTTAAAATCACAATCAACAATGCTGAGTTTTGTCTTCGAAATATTCCATGACATGGAAAGCGCGTCTCTTCTCGAATGCAGAGTATATACTCTGCATATGGAAAATTCAGTAGTCGGACGTGTGGAAAAGTAGCTGGCACTGATTGCCGCATAAATGATTGAAAATGTGAGCCAACTGTGCGGGAGGGCAGCAGGATGCCTTGATCGAATGCCTTGCCACAAAGCTGCACGACTGCTGCCAGGCTGCTGGGCTGCTTCTGGGCTGCAGAGTTGATATCGTGGCATGCCACATTCCTGCTTGCTGGCAACAATGCTGCCTGCCTGCTGCTGCACATGCGAGTTCATATTGACAGAGCCTGAAAGCGTTATACGAGAATTGATGGAAAATGCCAAAATATTTAAATCTAATTTTTGTGGCCTGTGACTGAACCACGAGTCGGCGGGAAAGTGAAGAGGCGGGGAGGCAGACAAGTGCAAGGCGTGGCAATGGGGCGGGACAGTTTGACTGCAACTCGATTTTTAGCCAACAATTTAAATATGCGCTCGAATGCGGCGCTGACACTTATTTTTAGATAGCAGACACAATAGACACGCAGACAGACAAAACGAAAGAAAGACAGACAGACAGAAGTAGGGACGAACAGGCAGGCAAACACATAGATAGATGGAAGACAGAAAGCAGAAGACGAAGCAGAGGCAGACAATGCGATGCACAATAAATCACCAAAAAGCGCAGCGAAAGTGTCAGCTGAGTGAAATGGAAGAAAAAAGCGAGCAAAGTTGTATGTGCTGCAAGCATGAAATACCCTGTAAAAAGTAGAGTGAGACTACACAAGTCCTTTGCATGAAGCTCAAATGTTGAGCTTGCACTTGTGCAATACCTTAGTTATTCTACCCCATCAACATACAACTACAGGGTATATGTTGGTACGCAGCAGACGAATCGTTGTCGTTGGGCAGGCGAAAGGCAAAAAACCAAATCATTTAATTGAATTATATGCGATAAAATTGCAATTTATTTTGAGCAAGCAAACCGACAACAATTGCAATTGTTGTCGTTGTCCTTTCCACAACGCCGACAGCAACAGTTGCTGTTGCTGTTGCTGTATGCAGTTGCATAGACGAAGCTGCATGCCAGATTTGTCCCCAATGTCCCGTTTAAAGCGAAATGCGTATTATTAGCTACGCTCGCATATCTATGCCATCTATCTTCATAGACCGAGCAATGCAATTGTAGTTGTAGTTTTAGTTGCAGCAGCAGCAGCAGCATCAGCAGTTGCAGTTGCAGTTGCAGTTCCACTGCATGCAACAATCCCATTTTTCTGTCATTCCCTGCCCCATTTCCATTCACATACCCAGTCCCATTGTTCTTGTGCTTTGGGCATTGCCAGTTGGTAGTTTGTAGTTTCCAATCTCTCTATCTCCCTCTCTCTCTCTTACTATCTCTCTATGTCTCTTTCCCCACCCGTGCTCTCTGGCACAGCTGATGTGGCACTTTGTTGCTGCCTGATATACGCAATATACAGTTATGCTATGTGCTTTATGAGTAGCATCGCAGAAAAATGCAGCTCAACTTTTAAGCAGGCAAAAAAAAAAACTTGTGCAAAACTTTGTGAAAAACTCAGTTTACAGCTGAAAATCTCTTTGGTTATTTTCCTTGCATTTGCAGTACTTTTCCACTTTTGCTAAAGGGGTCTCCTTCTGGTTTCTTTCTATTTTGTGTGTGTGATGCATTCAAGTATGATTGACTTAGCCAACTGATCTGAGCTATAAACTAGTTGAAGATAATTTCACTGTAAAGCTTTTTTCTTTAGTGAGCAGAAAACTCCACAGAACCAGCAAATAATCAGGTTACATTCTCAAACATAATCATCATGCATCAAAATCCTAACGTATATTATAGTATAGTTTTATTTTCTTATCAATAATTATCTAAGCTATTGCTGCAGAGAACTCAACAAAACTCACAAATTCTGTGCAATTTCAAAGAAATCTCTGCTCTCATCACAACTAGCTTCTTTTCTCTCACTTTATTAGCTGGAACTATAACTACTACACTTCTAATTTACTCTAACTATTTTGCTCTCTCCTCCCCTAATGATCTAACAACGTTCACTGCATTTGCAGTACCATTTTAAAAGTGGAACTAAAAATGAAATTTAAATACCAGCAAATTGTGTGTGTGTGTGTATTCTTCTTCCTTCTATCTGTTGTCCTTCCTTCCTTCCTGCCTGCCTGCCTGCCTGGCTGTCTGTCTGAATGCCTTTCCTTCCCTTCTTGCCGAGCGCCCTTCTTTAGTTTGTGCTCGTGTGCCCGTGCCCGTGTTTCTTGCCGTGTTGCTGTGTTGGCATTTCATTTAGCGCACAACTTCACATTTGCGTTGCCTGCAATTGCCATTTCCGTTTCCTGAAATTTGCCACTCGTTGCGCACACACAGATATATAGACACAGTGCGCGCGAAAGAGAGAAAGAGAGAGAGTGAGCGAAGGAAGCAAAAGAGAGAGATAGACGATGAGAGAAAGACAGCAGCAATCTCTCTACCGACATTTTCATTTCCACGCCTGGGCGCTTCGCACGAATCAATTATTCATCATCATCGATTAAGTAAGAGCAGACCCTGGCCCAGCTGCACAGCCTACTTCTCTCTCCTTCTTCCCTCAATTGGGCGGAGGAGGAGGAGGTTGCTTGTGTTCACTGTCCCTCCCCCTCTCGACTGCCGACGCGATTTTATTGTTATGATTTTTGCCGCCTGTAATGGCGCGCTTGAAGGACTTTGGCCAGCCTCGCAAAACAGCAGAAACAATAAGCGCGTTCAGTTCAGTTTTCCTGCGCATTTTCAGCGCGAAATCCCCGTTTAATGATACCAACTAAAAGCTGAGATTCTTCCAGCTACAGTCGGACTACTGTAAGAACAATTTAGCTTGATTCTAATTAAGTTAAAGTTGTAAGAATGTAAGCAAGAAAATCGCAAGACTTTGTGTGATTTTTTGCTATTAAAGCTGTAGCATTCTTTGGAAAATCATTCCAACTTTTAAATATCTAAAAGTTTTTTAGCAAAGGAAAACGCATGCTATATCTACCATATCTTATAAGTGCAGACAGATCATTTATAACCTCGTAGACACTCGGTTACAATTAAAGTTTCTATTTTAAGCAGGCTCCACTGTAGCTCACATATCCGACACGTATGTTTGGGTATTGCTGCGGCATATGTGTGCTGCCTCATATATCTATACAAACATTACAATACATCCAGAAACTGTCAGACAGATACATCGCCAGCCAGAGAGAAAAAGAGAGGGCGCGTGAAAGAGACACAGATAGTGAGAGAGAGAGAGGCAAACGGCGAGTCTTTCGTTTGGGTACTGCTTATTTTCGCCATTATCCATTAAATATTTATGAAAATTGCTTTTGCTGCAGTTTTATTCACTTCGCTGTCGTCCTGAAGTTCTCGCTTGCTTTGCATGCGGTCCTCTTTATATTATTTTTTTTTGTTTTGGGGGGTTTGGTTCAGTCGGGGTTGAGGCTGAGGCAGGTCCTCTTCCTGTCGGCAAGGGCAGTAAAACAATAAAGCTTAAGATTTCAATTTCCTAAGAGCTTAAAGCTGCCATTGCTTGTTCGTCTTCATGTTGGCATGTGTGTGTACATTGTGTGTGTGTGTTGTGTGTATGATTCTTGACACACATAAATTCTCGACAAGACATGTGCCTAGCAGATAATCCAACATTATGAAAAGATACTACGCGCATACGTTACAATAAATATGCATTTTCTACATCAATAGCAAGCAACGTTTTTAATAGGAATCGTTAAACCGTGCACACGCCATTTGTTATGAATGATATATGGGCCAATCGATGTAAATGGAAACCTTTGAATATAAACCAAAATGTCAGCAGGAAATGTGCATGTAAAGAAAGCTCAAGACGAATGTTACCAAGATAGATTAGGTTAACGAAAGCGAAATGTAAGTGATTCCTTGCGGCGAAAGCGAAACTGAAAATTTCTCTAAATAGTTATTAAAAAATTAAATTAATTAAATTGTTGAAGCCAAGAATAATAATTAAAATATCTGAGGATTGCGCGGCACTTCTAATTTTGTTGCTCGGCTTACTGCAGCATATACACTGCTTTTTCGTATGTGTTTGTTGTTGTTTATATTGCATTTGAATTGCTTCCATATTTAGCATATACTCCAGTGCCTTTAAAAGTCATGTGTCAAAACGAGATAGACATACATAGTGTTTGTTGTCAGCAAAGCAAAAACAATGATGGCCGCCAAATATGACAACGATCATGGCAGCGAGAGAAAGCGAGCCTGCGGGAAAAGTGTACATGCGTTTGCTGCTGCACTGCCGCTGAAATTGCACGCGCTGATTTGTATATCGAACTTCAGCTAGGCTTCTTTGACGCAAAAAGGAGTGAGAGAGCAAAAACCATGATGGCTGCCGCTGGCACTGCTGCATATGTACGTCGCAGCTGATCCTGTGGGAAAAGAGTGCATGCGTTTGCTGCTGCGCTGTCGCTGAAATTGCACGTGCTGTTTAGTTTTTCGAATTGCAGCTAGGCTTCGTTAAGGCTGTGTTGTAGTTGTTGTTAGTGGCGTGCGCTCTTTGGTGCAAAAAGGAGTGAGAGCGCAGAAACAATGATGGCCGCCTAATACGCGACATTCGACGATCATCGCAGCGAGAGAAAGTGAGCCTGTGGGAAAAGAGTGCATGCGTTTGCTGCTGCGCTGTCGCTGAAATTGCACGCGCTGATGAGAATGATGAATTTCAGCTAGGCTTCGCTAAGCCCGTGTTGGAGTTGTTGTTGCGCTCTTTAAAGTAAAAAGGAGTAAGAGCGCAACAATGATGGCCGCCGCTGGTTTTGCTGAGCCTGTGGGAAAAGAGTGCATGATTTTGCTGCTGCCCTAAGGCTGAAATTGCACGTGCTGATTAGTATTTCAAATTTCAACTAGGTCTATTGTTGCTTTATGTAAATTCCATTGAAATTTAAATAAAAATTGTAAATAAAATAAAAATGTAATACAAAAAAAATGCATTAATTGAAAATAAACAAAAATATTAATCATTTATATAATGTATAAATAAGTTAGAATTTACTTTAACTCTTTAGCTCAAAAGCAACTGCCAGTCTGAAAAAAACCTCTAGCACACTTCTCCACACTTTTGTAGCTCCTCCACACACACACGTTTCCTTGCTCTAAATTTCAATTCCAAGTTGCCTCAAGGCAAAGCCAAGCAATGTTTATGTCCCTGCTGCCTGCCCTGCTTCAATGTCCTGTTCCAGTGCCAGGTAATAGCTGAAGCGAAGAGCTAAAGCTGCACTCATTAGTTGCATGTTCATGTGCTTAAATCATTTAGAGATAGCGCCAGGTAGCTCCCACTACCAACAGCTACGCCGCTTCGCGCGCCCTCATATATTTTTACAATATAAATTTGTTGGATTTTTTGCTTCGTTTCTTCTTGGTTTTTTTTTTGGAAATTGCGCATCATAAATTCTTGCGTGGATTTCGTTAGCATTTTTCCTTTGGCTGGGTACATTTTGAGTAACGGTACTTAATAAACTCGCATCATTTTCCCATTTGGCGCTCGCACTTCATTTCGCAGCGTCCTGCGTCGCCGCACGCTGCTGTTCCTGTTGTTGCCCCAAATTACCTGTCATTTCGAAATTATGATACCAGGACCCGTTCCCCCAACCCAACCCCCCGGCACCCGGCTCCCGCCTCAGACGCTGTCTCTTCCCGTTGACGTTGCTTTCCGGTGCGCATCTCTCCCGGGAATTTTTTATGTTTCATCGCACTGACAGAGTGAAGAAAGTGAGGGGAAGATAGATAGAGAGAGAGAGAGCGAGACTGGAACTGAGCGGGGATGGTGCCTAATTTTATTTGCTTGCCGCGAAAAAAAAAGTACGTAAATGCGCCCACATATAACTCAAACTAATACCCAAGCGCTTGTATCGTAAAACCTTATGCGCATCTTCCGATTGTAATCTGTAGGCATAATGCCTTAATAACCGTTAGGCCGCCCTGTGCCCATGCCTTGACACACTCAGCAGGTTGCCTAAAAAATAATATACTATATATACCATATATACTTACTTCATTTGATATGACTTGACAGCCTGATGACATCCCGTTCAAGTGGACATTTTGCGAAGGTGCCAAACGCAGAGCATGCCAATGACACATCTTGAGTATCCAATATGTGATTCACTTTTCCTTACCCCAACTTCCGTACTTATCTCATACCACCCACTGCGAACTGACAGCTGATGTCAGCGAACCCCTAAGGGGGTTGTGCAGGAAATAGCTCAAAAAAGATCTTAAGCCCAGCATATTGAGAAGTTTTGACTTTGATTACTTTTGATTAGCTCAACTTGCGCGAGTATTAAAGAAAGAAATACACAAAGAGAACAGAAAGAAAAAAAACAAATAATTGATGCAAGCATGACCAACTAATACATTTATTTGATTCGCCCTAAGATCAAACGAAAGGTATTAAAATCAAAGAAACTAGAATTTTTTAAAATGTTCCAATGAACCAAGACCGCGTTCCAAAGCCATAAGCAATAAGATTCCACTACCAAATAGAAAGACGCATCTCAAAAACTCCTCTGATTCTGCATTCTTTGAAATGGGTGTAAACCATTTTTTTGGATGATTAATAAACCATTCCGGCATTTTTGAAGCTTTATTTGAAAAGAACATTTAATGAGAGTTTGTATAAATGATTTACCAAGCTTACCAATACAATCGATTCGGGAACTTGAAAACCCTAATAACGAAATTAATAAAATCAAAAAAAAAAAAAAATAATTGAGAATTTATGTTTGACTAAAAAGTGAAAGAAAACAATTTTTTGTGTGAATATTACAAGTGTTTTTGTTGAGAAGCAAAGTTTTAATAATGCTTCATTTACTATAGCCGAAATATCACACAATCTATGAAAGTGTTGACAATGTTTTCTATGAACAACTATCGAGTACTTACTCTGATACAATGTATATACATACATAGACACAACGTATATGCCCCATTATTCAATGTCCCATTCAAAAGAATTTCCCCCCAATTTCAATCTCTAATTAAACCATGCGCATCGCAACAAATGAGACGACTGTGCCAAGGCGAAACAGGGCGAAACAAAATAATCCTCACTTTTGCTGTACAGCAAAAAATGTGTTGAAATATGTCTGTTAATTAGTAAAACATTTATTTATTTTATATTATATAAAACTAAATTACGGAATTACGTTTAATCGGAATACACGAAACTACAAACTGTTTATGTCTTTACGGAGCTGCTGAAGTTCTTCTCATTGCTCAAGCACTGATTGCAAATGGTGCAGAAAATTTGCTAAAAAATATATAGAATATATACTATATAAATAATGGTAATTATATAATTGAATTTCTCGCTTACAGGAATGGAGGATCGTGAGGAGCAGCCGCCTGCCTGCGATGAGCCGGTGCACTCAAAGTGCCGCAGCCAGGACTTGATGACATTGGAGGGCGGTATCTGATAAATGCTAAATTGTTTCTTGAAAATTCTCTGTGCTGTGCTGATCGAATCGTTGTTCCTATAATAGGCGCGTATTATGAACGCTCGATGCACACCTGTCCACTGATCCATTGCGACTGCGAGCTTCTGCTTGCTGAATTAATAATTCCCAAAGAAAATATTATAGAAGAAAAAAAAAAAGAACAGAAACAGGTAAGCAAAAATATTGGTGGAATTGAACGACTAAACAATATGCTGGAATTCTTTTGCATTTTATTATTGAATGTAAATTTAATTCACGAATTTTTACATGTGTAAAAAATATCATTATCCTCAATATAAAATATATAAAATCATAAGGCTTAGTCTATTTTTATTGATCACGAATTTATATACTTTATATTCTACTACCAAAACCCATTACAGCCCAGCATCAAAAGCTTACAGGGTATCTCATTTCTTACTAATTGACAAGCGACATTGGCACTTCCGCCTCAGGGGGTGACATTAAAAAGTATAGCAAAATATTTAATTGCTCATCTGTAGCGTCATCTGCGTTGCTCTGTTTGGGCTAATTTTATAACAAGGCTAACGCGGCGTATGAGCAATGCATTGAAAGTGGGGTGAAAATGGAAAACTAGCATATCGTTTTGTACGTACAGTACTTGTTGCCCTTCCCTCCCCCTCCCACGACCCACTCACTTTTGGCCATCAATCAATTCAAGCAAGTCATCATCATTACGCTTGAGCAGCAGCCAAGAATGCTTGGACGCCCCCCATCCATCTGAGTGGGCGTGGCATTTTAGCTAACAGCAAATCTACAACTCAATGAACTCATTTAAAGTTTCACTCGGCCAGTTAAGCCAAATCGGCTTTGGCATTTGGCCATCCATGTCCGTTCGTCCTTCTGTTCTTTCTTCTCTGCTTCCTCGTCCTCTTCGTCCTGTAACGTATTTAAGCGATTCTCCTGCTTCTGCTCTTGTTGTCGTTGTATACCCTTTCATTACGAGGAAAGCTGTCGCTGAGATTGATGAGTTAGTTGACTGCTGCTGCTGCTGGTGGTGGGGTTATCTTCATTGACAGTCGATTATAAAAAAAGACAAAAACAAAAAAAAAAGTATTTTTTATATCCCTAGTATTTTTTTCCAATTTAAAGCGTAGAATTGGCAAGTTGATGGGGTTTTTTGGGAGCCTGCAGGAAACGCTTTTCAAAGGATGCATAGAAATTATTTAGAGTGCTGCATTTCAAAGAGATTTTTTATATGGTGAAAATTGCAATATTTAAACGAAATATTTGGGGTTTATAGAAAATATAGGACTTTTTTTTATTCATATGTTTTTTCCAGGCACTTTAATGTTTAATTTACAAAAATTTGAATACCTTAAGGCAAAGTCAACTAGAAAATATTTCCAATTGATTTGGCCGTCGGAGCGCATCAATTATTCGTCGTTTCTGGCTTTATTTGCACATTTCTTTTTGGTTACCTTTTTTTTCTCTCTCTCTTTGCTCACTATTTGCGCTTTTTGTTTCGCCATTTTGCTGGGCCAACGAGCACGTAACTGCAATACAATGCACGGGGCTGGCAGCGGCGGCGGCGTGCAGATGCAGAGATACAAAGATACATAGATACAGATACAGATACAATTATGTAGAGTCTGTTGTTGCATGTTGCTGTTGCTGCTGCAAGTTAGCAAATGCTGCTATCGTTGTGGCGTTTATACAGTTAGACAGACGAAGGGAAGGAGGGACGGACACGGCGGCAGCTGGACGTAGGGGAAGGACAGGACAGGACGACGACGAGCGAGCGAGCCATCCATCCATCTGCACAGCACGTCCAACCCAACAGGCGGCGCTCTACGTGTGTGTGTGTGTGTGTGTGTGAGCGTGTGTGTGTGAGTGTGTGCGAGTGTGTGTGTGTAGCTTTTCGAGGCCTTCGTTTCTTTTTGCTGTGTCTGCTTGTCATTTTGACACCTTCATTTGCTTTGGACAGGCAGGAGGACAGCAGTGGAGCCCAGAGTCAGCGTCAGGCCGTGATTCTGTTGCTCTCTAAACTTTTACACTGCTGTCAGGGTATTAGAAAGAGAGAGATAGAGAGAGGAAGAGAGAGACAGAGAGAGAGAGCGAGAGAGAAATTTTTGGTGAAAATTCTGTAAGTTTGTTGAAACTTTTGCAATTGTTACTCAACATAAATATAAGTATATTTGAAATATATCTTATATAGTTTCTTTAGGATACATTAATGTTATGTGGCCAATTCTTTTCCCCTTCAACTGCCCAGCAATCAGTTCTGTCTTTAATCCAATAATCTTCCATTCTGCCTTTACCTGTTACTCAAGAAAATTTCTAACTTTTGGGGCGAAACTCTGTCTATGTTTTCCATATCCTGGCTGTGCCACATAAGCTGCCTAAGCCCATAAGCTCCAGTGCAGCATTTTCTTGCCCAACCAACAAATACTACGAATGGTGGGAGAGCAAAAAAAAAAGGGAGAAAGAAAAAAAAGAAGCAGCAGCATGTGAAATGAAAAAGGAAATCTGAAAAGGGCAACAATGCCAAGACAAATGATCCAATGACTGTCTGACTGCACTTTAGCCATGGCAGCAACAAACCAAGCTGGGAGAAAAAGAGAGAGAGAGGAGTGAGAGAGAGGGAAGGTACAGCCGGAGTGAGTGAGAGAGGGAAGTAAACCCAGTGAAATGTTGTGTGTGTCTGTGCAAAGCTGTCTCAATTTTTGGGTAAGCGCACATTTCAGTATGTAAAGTTGGCGCTTTTTTTGGCCTTATCCTTGGAAAGTTTAGTTTATGATACCCTGTAAGTGTGCAGCCAGTGGGATAAGCTTAGTTGCAGGTGCCTCAAGTTCCACGAGGCAATAAACTGGGTTTAGTTAGTTGTTAACTCTTTGCAGAGCCTCTCTTCTGATTTCTAGGGTAACTGTTTAGTTGTGCACGCCCTTGCAGCAGTTACTCCTTTATTTTTTTTCGTACAGGGTGCCTTGTCCATGTCAAAGCTGCTGCCGGCGCTGAAGATGATGATGACAAAGGGCAGAGCAAACGACTCGACTCGTTCCTCGCATGGAACTAGGTCAAGACTTCATTGTTTATCTTGCCAAGAGACGAGTGGGTGAGCGAGCGAGAGAGAGAGGGAAAGAGAGAGAGAGAGGAAAGGAGAGAGAGAGAGAGAAGGGGAGAGAGAGACCGGCTCAACTCACACGTTAGCCTGGTCATTTGAGGCGTGCAGGATATTAAATTCTTGAAGCATTGTTCAGCCTGCAAATTAGCCCAAAACAGATGAAAGTAAATATTAAATTTAGAACAAGAAGAAGGTCGTTTGAAGTGGGACAGAATAAGGAAGAGAGAGAGAGAGAGAAGGAGAAGGAGATAAACGGCGAGATGCACGAAGACGGAGGCAGCGTCCCTGCCGGACGCTTTCATAAACGTTTCACTTTCCGGCAAACGCCGCAGATAAACACACTCATTCTCACACACACTCACTTGCACTCACACCCGCACACACACACACACTCACACACACACTCACACCCACACACACACCCAGCCTTGCAGTTGGTATTCCTGGGGAGTCTCAGCTTGTAAATCTGGCCAAAACAGGATACTAAGCTGACGCTGCAGCGCAACGGAAGCGGATGCTTGGCACAAGCCGGTTGGGAGAGGGGGATGGGGGGGGGCGTGGGCGTGGCATAAGGCGTTGATAGCAGCAGCAGCAGCTTATCAGCTGCACTCGCACTGGCAGTCGCAGCAATCAAGAGGGGGAGGGGAGGGGAGGGGATGGTTTACTTCCCCCATGCTGCCTTTATCCGCATTTCCATTGCCAATCCCATACACATCCATTTAAAGTCGCATTAGGTTCGGCATTTGCATGTGAGAGTAGCAAAATACACAACAGCACTAGATGAGGGGTGTGGCAAGGGGCGGTTGGGTTAAGGTGAATTTTCCGGCGCTTGAGAAAGTCAAGTGAAAGTAAGACACAAAGTTTTTCAACTTTCAACTGTAGATTATTAGGAATTTTTGTACAGTATCTGCTTGACGTGCCGGTAAGGGTACAGGGTGTTTCAGGTATATCCAAGGAACAATATAAATAATAAAATGGTAAACTAGAAATGAAATTAAAAATTTCTATATTTTTGCATGAAATAAAAGAAAATGTTCAATTTAACCTCAAATTGCAAAGATCACTGCGTGCGCGAGGTTGCCAGAGTGCTGGCATAAATCAGCAGCCTGACACAAAGCTGCTTGCTACGCACTCAAGTATGTTTGCTTCAGCTTAAATCCCTTGAGCTGAGGCGATCACACGCGATATTATCGATATATTAAATATTTTTATAAATAAATAAATAAAATTAAATTTAATTTGTAATTTTGTTGGAAAGTGACAAGGCTAAGTGGCATTAATAATAAATAGTATATCGCTCTGCATAGATATTAATTTGGTACGATTTCACACAGCATTCGCCTTCAATTGTGATTCCTAAGAAGAAAAAAACTGTTAGACAACTCAGAATTGGTTGAGTTAATAACTGAAAACTTTTCAATAATAGAAGGACTCAGGCTTTTGAAAATATTTAAATTTTCTGGATTCTCAATATATTCTTCCTGGAGAAAAGTGCTCTAATGCTTTAAATGCTCTCTCCTTTAAATGAAGGAATCGAAGGCAAAGCTAACTGAAATTACCAACGATTGTTGGACTTACATTTTTGTTTATAATTATAATTATTATAAGTAAAAACAACAAATACCCTTTTTCAATTTACATTGGATATAAGCAGTACATGGAATATTTCATACAAATAAAAACCATCAGAACTATTTCACATTCCAACCATCGATAACTCGATACCAGGCTCTGCTTGAAGACATTTAAAGCGAGAGGGAACATACATAAATGCATATGGCGAATCTGGAATCTGCAACAAGTGTGGCAACCATGACAACCGAACTGCAGCCATCTAGCGTGCAATAACAAAAGCTCTGTTTATCGATAAGTGCAGTCGAGTGGAAACCGTTGCACACACACACACACACTCGCCCACACACACTCCCACACACATACGCAGCTAAATCCATATTTTATGATGCAAACATTGGCAGTGCGAGGAAGCTAGAGAGAAAGAGAGAGAGAGAGAGAGAGTTTTGTGCAATTGCCGGGTGACCCTAAGCCCGGCTAGAGCACTACGCGAAGCGAGAAAAAAATGCAGACAGCTCGCAACGACTGGCAAATACCCTGCAAAAGGATATTTTTGTTACGATTCGATTTGAAATCGAGCTGCGTTTGCAGCAAGCAATATGCCATTATATCGAACAGGGTATAGGGCGGGGTATAGTCGCTGTGCCACGCCCACACACACACGCGTACATAGACTAAATAGTTTATGTTGTTTACCAGCCAGCTTGCTGCAGCAGCAGCAGCAGTTGCTGATGTTGTTGTTGTTGTTGTTGTTTTTGTTGTTGTTGTTGTTGCGCTGCACTTTGGCATTAAGCAAAGCGCTCCAGCCTTGGACAGGCACGAGCGAAAGGATGCCAATGGCAATGCTGATGTCCAGATGAAGGGGCGGGGGTGCGGGCAGGGCGAGACGTGAGTCCAAAAAGTATTCAGATGTGGGAGGGGAAGGGGGGAGGGGGAATGTTGAACCGGCCAGAGCAGAAGGCACGTAACCAACGCCATCGAGCGGAATTCATGTGTATATGCGACTTAAGTGCGGGGGCGTTTGACATGGGCGGGGGAGGAGAGGGAGATAGAGAGGGGGTGGGGGTAGCCTGGACATGTCATGCTATTTGACTGCCCTGGTTACCATTGTTGGCCAGCAACGTTCAGCAGCGTCTCCCCCTCTTCCGCCTCTAATGCAACTATGCAGCTTACTTTCTTTTCTTTTCTTTTCATTTCTTTCCCTGCTGCGTTGCAAGCAACAGGAGAGCGTTAAAATGCAGACATTTAAACTGAATTGCTGAGAAAATATTTATAGAAATTTAAAATATATAAAAACAACACAAAAATCTTTAGTTTTTTTACTTTCTTTCACTTTTTGTATATTTTATTTATTTAATATCTATAAAATGAGAAATTTACACATTTTAAAATAACGTACAAATGTTATCAACAGAATTTAACGACTGTTAATGTTAAATTTAACAGAGTATGTAGCATAACAGTGGTCTGTTAGTCGGACCGCTGATAAACACTGCAAATGCAACGAGACGAGAGACGAGAGAGCAGAGGCAGTTTTGTTGTGTGCCGCATGGGTGAGCGCAAAAGAGAGAGAGCAAGAGCATAAGAGAAACATGCATTGAAGAGAAAACAAACAGTAGTGCGCTCTTAAGAGTTTTTTGCAAAATACGATTTGCCAATCAGAGAATTAATCGATAAATAATATATCGCTTAACAGCAGAATATTTCTATAATAATAATATAAAAAATAATATTATTTGCCATAATTAATGACTAAACTAAAACTAAACTAATAATATATCTTCTTATTTATGTACTATTTAATATATATTTGCCTGTATTTATAAACTTGTATTTAAGCAATTTTTACATATTTATGGCAGCACTTGTTAAATTATGTATGCAATTGAGTCTCAATAATTTTTCCATTAATTTCTGTAATATTCCGTTACATTATTTTGCCATACACTCAAATTTCAATTGCCTGCGCCCACTGTGCATAAATTTTTGCCAGTCACAAACAACAACAGCGCAACGCAACGCACAGGCGCGCACACACACACGCACACACAACAAAACGTAGTATGTGTGTACACGTACATACACTTGCATACGAAAATGCTTCGTCGCTCTGCCGCTCATTACATCGCTGAGTGGGAGCGTTGAAGCGAGAGAGAGCACATTTCACTTGCTCGCTCTGGTTGCTCTCTTCTCCCTCTCCCAGCGGCTAACACTTGCGTTGCGAGGCGAGTGGTGCGTGAGCAGAGCGTTTCGTTTGACTCGGCGCTTCGTGCTTGTGCGTCCATATGTATGTGTGCGAGTGCGAGTGCCAGTGTGTGTGTGTGTGTGTCGAGTGCGGGCATAATGGGCATCCCTGTCTGTGTGTGTGTGTGTGAGTGTGTCTATGTGTTGTTCGTGTGCGCGCACGCTTGTAAAAGAGAACGGATTACACGCTCACATCATGCCATACTCTTCGCACACAATGTGGTAAATGTGTTTTTACCGCCGAACGTCGCGCTCATTTTCTCAGTACGAATTGAGACTTTGTGGCGCACGGTTGAAAACCTTTCAGTAAGCACAAAATAGAAGCAGCAGCAGAAGCAGAAGCAGAAAAGCGCCCAAACAACAACAACAACACCAACTAGAAAAGAATAGAAAAAAGAAAAAAAAATCCGAAATCATCTAGCAACGAGAGACGGCAATATTGTGTGTATTGTTATTGTTGTTGCTTGTGTGTTCCCCTTCCCCCCTTCGTTGTGTGGAGTAGTCGTATATTGTGCAATATATCGCAGCAAGCGAAAAAATACTTACCGAGAGTGTATGTATGTGCATTTTGCATATACCAATCAATTTAAATTAAATACTTTTTTTGGTCTTAATTAAATACTTCCGCGCGTCGTCGTCGTCGTTGTCCGTTGTCGCCGCCGCTGTTGCCGTCGCGCCAGTTTTTCTTTCCATTGCGTGCGTGTTGTGTGTGCTTCGCTCATTCGACCCGCCGCATTGACGTCGACGTCACAGACACACTCTCGCAAACACACACACGCACACGAGACACGCATTCACAGCCGAGGCAAGTCGCATACAAGCATACACACACACACACACACGCATAAACTCTCTCTCTGTCTCAGGTACATGTACACAGAACACTCTCTCACCAACGCACGCATACAGACATACAAATAACAACTACAACAACTACACAGTCTCTTCTCTCTGAACTCGATTGTGCCAGCTCTCGTTGTCGTTCTCGTTCTCGCAACACTCTCGCTGTTTTGCTGTCACCGTCTCTGTCATTTGTCAATGTGTCTCTGTCTGGCACGCCGCATTCGTTTTGTTTGTGTATGAAAAAGGGCCGCCGAGAGAGAGAAGTAAAGCAAGAGGAGAGCGCCGCGCGCAGCACAGACACGCGATAGCAGCAGCAGCAGCAGCAGTAGCAGCAGCAGAAAACAACAACAAAAATTTTTTTTTCCTTTTTTTTAAAAATTAAGAAAGAAAAATACATTAAAAGTGATTTTTTATAATTATATATTATAAATTTACTTATACACAAAATATTACATAATAAAATAAAAATAAAATAATATTAAAAAAACAAAAAAAATACATAAACTTAATTTTTCTAAACATATTATTAAAAAAGTAAAAAAAATAAAGAGAGAAACAAATATGAGCCAAAAGAAGTAATAAAAGCTATACAAAGGGAGAGCTGGGATTTTTAAAAACGTTTAAAGAGAACATATTTTCAAATACATAGGAATAGCTATATATTGGGATACATAAATTACGAATATTCTCCCAAGACTGCCTTCTCTTTTATGCACACTGCTCGTCGCAAATCGTTGCGCAGCTGCTATGACACACTTGCCATCTGCTCATTCGCACACCGCAATAGCCAGTCCAGTCTCGCTACACACTTCTCAGTGATGTACACAAACAACCAACGGAAGGGCAATACACCAAACACGTAGGCACGGGTCTCACTCAGTGAGAGGATTTACAGTTAGTCCTCTCGCCGACTCTCGGTGATATAAAAATACAAACAGCAATGACGGTTGTTCTGTTTTCTCATTCTTCTTTATTACAATTTTGACACACACAATATTCATGTTGCTGACTAAATTCAAATAATCTACCAATGCTCCGACATATATAAAACAACAGAGTTAAAAGCGAATAACGTTCGTTGCAACCAAATAATAAACAATATTGTAATTGGCAAACAAAAAGAAAAGAAATACAAAAAAAGTGCAGCAAAAGCGAATTTCAAAACACACACAAAACGAGGTAAGCAGAAAAGCCGACGCCTAATGGGTGAAAGTGTTATTTTACCGTTTCACGTTGCCTGCCCGCCGTACGTGCAAAGTCTATGTACTATAGCATGCAGTACGTACTGTATTTTCACATATGTAAATGCGTGTTTCCCTCTGTGTGCGTGTGTGTGTGTGTGTCTGTGTATTTTACTGTGCATGTAGTTTTATTAATTGTGTGTGGCCATTGTAAAATTGCAAACAAGAAGAAAGAAAAAAAAACTTTTCTTAGCGCGTCGTTTGCTTTGCTGTTTTGCTTCGTAGCAACAGCAACAAAACGTAACCGGTAGGTGCTGCTTTGCCACCCACGAAATAGCCAAACAAAAAGGGCAGCACAAAAAAGCACAAGGTACTTTTGCTCTTGCTCTCGCTCTCTCTGAGCGTAGTCCAGTTCTCTTGCTCTCTGCATGTTGCGATTGACTCGCTCTCTCGCTCTTGCTCTCTCTCGCAATTGCAACCCCTATCGAACGCGTGTGCTGCTGCTGCTGCGGCTGTGGCAGCTGTTAGCGGCTGCTGCTGCTGCTACCTGTGCACGACGTGCGTGCTCGTGCGTGCTCTCTTTCGCAGCCAGCGTCGCTGTTGCGGCTTCGTGTATGCGTGTGTGTATGTGTGTGTGAGCCCGCTCGTGTGCCTCTGTTGGTTGCCCGAAAGAGCCCGACGATGTTGACGTTCGCCGCTCTCACAGGTTTTCATTTCTTATTTGACCATCATTCGCCAGCGCGGCGCCGAAGTGTACAACAGCAGAAGTCTTCAATATAACGGATGAAAATTACAAACAAAAAAAATTCACAGCATAATTGAAAGTAGCAAATAAAATAAATTAAATTAAATAAAAAAAAGCATATTTAATTCTCTCACAAAAGTCATTTGTTAATTGTCGTCGTGTGTGTGTGCGTCGCCGTCGTCGTCTTCGTCGTTGTCACATCAAGAATCGGCGGCGAATTCAATTGTCAATTGTCAAAGTTGAATGTGTAAGTAGGCGCCGTTAGTCTTGCGAACTGTCAACTAGCTCCCAGAACCATTGACAGACATAAATTCATAGAGTGCAGTTTTCCATTCGCGTCGGCAAAAAAAAAAAAAAAAAAAGTTAAAAATATTAAAAAAAAAAAAGTGTTTGCAAAAAAAAAATAACCAACTATGAGCGTATAGTTTTTTACTAGCTAAATTCGTATATTGTGAAAGAAAAACAAAAAACAACAGAAAGAAAGAAAAACTCTAAACGAAACCCCAAATGAATATGATAAAGAAATTAAATAGTTTTCACTAAATTGAAAGAATATATACATATATAAAACTAACTTGTGTGTTCACATTATCAAGTTATCAAGTTGTTGTTGTTGTTGTTGTTCGTCGCAGCCGCCGCCATTTTTTAAGCGTGGTACGCAAAAACAAGAAAACGTTAGAGAGACAAGACCAAAAAAAAAAAATACTTTCGGCAGTTCATTTGCCGCATACAAAAACAAAATCGAGAAAAGCGCACAGACGGACGGGCAGACGGACAGGGGGAAAAGTTCGTTCGCTTTTCCGTTTTGTTGCCGCTTTCCAGTTGTGCCGCGTTTCATTAATGAAAAATCAACCCCCGGCATTTGACACAGGGCCCCCACAAACAAAGCAGCAGAAATCAACAGAGAAACAAACGCGCGCGGCGGCAGAGCGACTGCTGCAGCAGCAGCGCGTCCATTCTCCAACACTTTGTGTTTTCCCATTTTCCCATAAGGGTTGCAGCCAAAAAAAAAAAAAAACAGAATATATAGGAAACTCAATAAGAAAGAAAACTAAAGCAGGAAACTGTGAAACAACTTTTTCAAGTTTACAACGTAAACGCGAATTTTCCTCGCACTGACGCTGTTTCATTTTCATTTCGTTTCCAGTTTGATTTATCCGCCGGTTGTCACTCTCTGTCTATCTGTCTGCTCTTTGTTGCGCTCTTCTTCTTCTTGTTCATATTTCGGCCATATTCCATTTACCGTTAGTTGCACGTTGTACTTTGCCGGCGCTTTTTTTCTACCAGCTGCACCGAGGGTTGTTTCTGCAACTTTTCTAATCTGTTTATATAGGGTTTACTTTGATTATAATGTTATTTCTTATAAACAGATAATATAATTTCATTTGAAATGAAATTATAACATTATTCGATTTATTTACATATATTATATGATTAGTCTTTCCTGCTTATTTTCGCAATATCGCAATCTATTGCAATTTGCGCCCATTTTCCCATTCGCTTTTCCACATAGAAAGCATGACAGATAATCGACCCACATTTATAATATACGCCATTTTGTTTTGAGCTCACTGATAAGTCAGAAAGAATTTTGCCCGTTGAAAGCCAATCGATATGTTGATGATGTTGATTGATTGATATGATTGTAGATAATTTTTGTGTCTAATTGTGGCGATGAGATAAAGATAAATAAATACCTCAATCGACGTGGTAAAGTGGTTCAATTGAACCACAAAGTCATTTGCTCGAAAAACAATTCTAAAACTAAAACAAAAAACATCCTAAGAGAAGAAAAACTTTTAAAATAATAATATAATATGAACCTCGAGCAAAAAAATTGATTTTGATTGAAATTATTAGTTTAAGGACATATTTCTTTAAAATTTCCTTCAAATCCTAAGACTAGACTGTTTAGAAAACCCCTGGTATTTCTAAAGTATCTCGAAACTCAGTATAACTCTTGGTCCAGTCTATCGATAAGCAATTGCATTTCACTTTGAGTAATAAAAATATTGATAGCGTTAAATTTTTGATTGCATTAGAAAGTCTTCACCTCGATTTGCATAGAGAACTCTCTGGCCTCTCTCTATTTCTTTTTCTCCCTCTCTTGTAATTCCCTGCTTTACAATATTTTATTGCATACCATTTTTTAATGAACTCTCGTTTCTCTTTTCCAGCTGATTCTACAAACACAACAAAAGAAAAAGCGATAAATTTGCAAAAGCGCCAATTGAAAGTGCAATAAGAAGAAAAACGAAGAGGAAGAAAAAGACGAAGCAGAATAAACGTCGAGTGCGTTGCGAGTAAATTAACGAAAGTGTTTAAAAAGCAAATCAACATTGAGACAGAGCGAAAGAGATATAGAGAAAGAGAGAGTAAATAAAAGTTGGTTGAAAGATTGAGAAAACACACACACACAAAAACACCTTTTGGCGAGCGAAGCGAATAATAAGAATATTATTATAATAATATATTATATCAAGACGAAGAGTGTGATCGATCGATAAGTGCGCGAGTTTTTCCACAACAACAACAACAATCCATAAATAATTTTGAATATCGCTGTATTGCGTTTCTGTCTCTGTTTTACACACAGCAAGAAACACAAACAAAACAACGAGAAAAATACACTTACTCCCACACACATACACTCACAAGTTACACACACAATACACACACATTGTTATTCATATCCAGATATTAGAGAAGACGCTAAACAACAACAAGTTAACCAACCCAATTCAATCCGTTCGTAGATCGTTTGATTTGGCAATAATAACAACAACAACAACGAGACACGTGTCTGCTGCAAAAAAGCATTAAGAGAGGTTACCCAAATCTCTTCTCAATTCTATTCTTAATATAAACGTTAGAGGGCTGCGGCCAAAAACGTCAAAATTTTTTTGCAACAAACTTTAATCAACACGACGGAGGCTTCGCTTCAATTCAACACGTCGCCCACAATGCCCTATAACGGTGCTAGCAACGGCAGCGGTGTCGGCGGTGCCGTCGCAGGGAGCAGCGTGAGCGGTGGCGGGGCCACCATAGTCGTCAGCGAGGGACCCCAGAACAAAAAGATACGCACCGGCGTCCAACAGCCCGGCGAGAACGACGTCAATATGCATGCTAGGGTAAGTGAAATCGCCATATAAAAGTTAGAATTAGTATTTAAAAAAAATATATACATATAATATTGAATCTAAGAAGATCTCTAAAAATATTGTAAAGAAGTTAAGGTTGTATTATAATTATTTAACATTTTTAAACAATTGTTTCTCTTATTTCCAAATTGTTATCTTGATTAAACTAATTTGTTAGAGAGTTTATATTACCAAATTCGTCTATCTCATTCTTTGCATTTATTTAATGTCAACTTTAATAATTTCTTCTATTAAAAATCGTGTAAAAAGAATATTTATCTTTTATTCTTTTCTTTCCTAAAAATTACACAAGTAAATCCTGAACAATATTGTATAGTTCTCAATAGTTTTTCAAATGTTTATAAAACATTTTTCAATTTCATCTATGAAAGATTTGAAGATTTTCTATATACAATAATTTGCAAATCAGTATAAAAATAGTATGAAACCTTCTACATATTTTGAACATACTTTAAAGCAGTTAAGAATTTTTTCATGTGAAAAAAAATCGACCTATTTTATTAACGTAATATGAGTTCTATAAAATGTACCCTTTTGCCATAGCTGCACGTTTTATTTGTTGTTATATCTCAAATACATATCGACATATTCATATAAAACTTGATAGTTGTTCGAATAAATTTGGGCAACCCCAAAAAAAAAAAGAAAAATATCTAATTACCTGAGAAAATGTTATAGTCCTCTACGGAGGAGGAGAACTACGGTTCTCCTCCACTTTAGCCACCCCCATTAGTGGCCAGCCTGCGTGTGCTGTGGAAAGCGTTCATAGGCAGGAATCTATTATATCATCTATGGCTGTCGCAATAGACGTTTGGTTGCTGAGTTGGGTGGCAAACTTCAAGGTTCACCCCGTAACTTAACCTGAACCCGAATCTGAATCCTGCGCTACCGTATCGCATACCGCACACCCTGTATACGTTGATAAGGACACGTAAAACCAGGGGGAGAGCTGTAAGACCAGCGAATTTGGTGATAAAAGTTTTTCGCCTATTTCGAGGGTTGAAGTGCAAGCTGCAAGTAGAGTCGTGACAAGAGGAGAGAGGGTTACCAGGGCAGGGCGGGGGGAAGGTACTTACGTAGCAGCAGGGCACTTTTCCCAAGTTACTCTCATAGGAAAAGAAACATTTCATGCAGGTCATCTGTGAGATTTACAAAGAATTGTTAGAAGAAACTGTACAGCATGCGATTTTAGGGAAGGTTTCTTTGCGGCTAGTATTAACTAAGCAGTTAAGATCTGTAAGAAAAAGAAATAAAAATAAAAATATTATATATAAAATATCACAATATTATAGATCATACCTTAGTGTTTATTTTGTTGAATCTAAACGAATTTCTTAACCTTTTTAAACAGTTTCTCCCACTTACAATATACCCTACAATATGACAATTTTCCTGTGTACTTCATATAGAAAATATGTTTTCTTAATCTTCAAACTCTGCTGCTTCTTCAGTTTTGATCATTATTTAATATTTAATAATATTATTTATATTTTTTGTACCTTATATAGGGCATATATTTTCTTTACTTTCCTAACATAGCAGCTCCTTCAGTTTCGATCATTATTATTTAATATTTTATTTGCGCTACCTGTCGACGCCTTTTGGGGGCTGCCAGACAGGATCTAGATAGTACTACGAGGCAACAGCAGCGGCTCGAACACATGTTTGAGGGTTGGAAAAATCGATTTTGGCCATTTGCTGTTGCGCCTGTTTCGAGTCGACATCGTGTGTTGCCGCTGTTGCTGCTGTTGTTGGTAATATTTGCCGGCGCTTTATCTGCCCAACATGCCGATAAAATGTTGTTTGTTTTTATATGCATTGTGCGGGAGATATATATATGCAAAACATGAAAACGAAATAGTAATAGAAGTGAGAGGGAGAAAAAGAGAAAAAGACAGAGAGAGCGTATCAATGTGCTGCGAAACATTGAGCTGAAAATTGATTTAGTAGGAGGGGGGAAAATGCTCAGCATAACTGTAATTTGTTGTTGTTGTTGGGGGGGAAAATTCCGTCTGGGTGGTTGCGAGTTGAGAGCGCAAAATGTTGCTGCTGCGGCCGCGCAAAGTATGCAACAAATATTCTCTTTGCCCGTGTGTGTGTGAGGGTGTTGATGTGTCTCTCTGTGTGTGTGTGAGTGGCATTTGAGCTGTTGCTTCCGTGCTCACACACACACACTCCCACACACACACACACGCACTTGACTTGATAGCGCAATTAGCACATGAAGAGGCAGCATCTTCTCGTCACTTGAAGAGTTTCTGGCCACGCTGCTTGTGTGGCCCCTTCTGTCTTAGACTTTTTTTTTTCTTTATTTTTGCCCAGGACTGGGTGCAGGCCAAAGCCATTTGCCGCTTGCCGCTTGCCACTTGGCACCGTTTAAGCTTTTGTCGTTGCCTACAGGCGGCACCAGCTGCTGCTGCTGCTGCTGCTGCGTGCGCGACAGTCGCCAAAAGTGGCAACACGAACACCTGACACATGCCTTGCTTCGCCCTGTCCTGCCCCTGCCCTGCCCTGCCCTGCTCCACCTCTCTGCCCCATTGGCTCGTCAACTGTGGCATTTCCATGTGATTAAGTGCACTTTGGGATGAGGAAAGCAGCGGGAGCTGGTGCTGCTGCTGTCACGTGCGGAAGCGCCTGAAAAATCTTGTGAAATAGTTCAACACGCTTAACTGCACTTGCGTCATAAGGGTTAAGCGAAGGAATTACGGGGTCTCGACAAGGCTTAAGGATTAAGTGATCAAGCAGAGACAGGGAGAGAGAGAGAGAAAGGATACAAAGTTATAATACTTTTTTTTATTTTCAAGGGAAAGTGATGACAAATTTGTATAAATGAATTTGCTAATTAGATAGAAATATTTTAAGCATTTTTTAAACTTATTATAAAAGTACCCAGACATGTTTTTCTTTACTTCCGTCTGTATGAACAGCTAGATCTCTGTGTCTATAGATGCTAGGCTTACCAAATTTGTTGATAATATGTGCTTCTATTGCACACACCACAAGCTTGCCTTAGAACTCAGCCACGCCCACTTTCGCCTGGCTAAAAATGAATTACTAAAACATTTTTAAAGCTAGAACTTTAATTTATGATAATAAGATTAAATAAATACTTGATAATAAATTGATAATAAATCTAGAAGTTCTTTAAGAAATAAGCTGACTTTAAAGTATCTCACCCTCCTCTCTAGTCTTACATAATGCTTATAATTATCGCCCTGCTTGTGCGTGCACCGAGTTCCGTCTAGTTAGCCCCAATTTCAATAGCATTCAAAAGCATTTCAATTTGTTAACCATGCGGGACATGGCAATGCTGCTGCTGCCAATGGCCAAGAGCTACCAATTTTGGACCGCAGCATGTAATTTGCTAGCCATGCAGGACCTCCCTGCCATGAGGATCCACACAGGTCCCAACCACCCACAGGGGAGGAGAACTGCATCAGCAGCAGCATCAGCAGTGCGAGAGATGACGTCGCCGTTGCGTCTGGCCGCGTGACGCACGCGACTGTGGCATCAACAGCCATGGCAAATAAATTTTGCATGCTTCCCTGCCAGCGAGCTGCTGCTCTCCTCCCCTTCCGCTGCTGCAGCCCTCAGCCAGACAGTTAAAAATAGATTGCATATGCGTCTGACCGGGCAGGCAGGCGGGCATTAGCAGCATCCACTGGATCCACTGTGCACTGTGCCTGGGCTTAGTCAGCTTTCCATGTTGCCTGTGCTGCAGCTGCTCCTCCTCCTGCTGTCTCTGTCTCTATCTAGCCAGCTCTCCCTCCCTCTCGCACTCGCAGTAGTTGAGGCAGTTAATGCGCGCGCGAGTGCGTTTTTTGGTGGTGCGTCTCGAGGTCGTTTTGCCGGCGGCGGCAGCAGCAGCGGTTCAAATGCCACCCCCAAGTTTTGCACTTTTCACCATTTTCCCCATTTTCGATGTTACCTTAGCACACACCGTACCACCCATCCACCCACCCACTCTGCCGCCTCAAGGTCTTTTGAAAATGATGCGTCCAAGGCCTTGCAGCAGCGCCAGAAGTGCATCGTTCGCTCTCTACTTCTACTTCTCTCTCTTTCTCTCTCTCTCTCTTGCTCTTTACCTCCTGCTCTGTCTCGCTCTGTCCTCGAGGCTTTTTCGCTGTTGTTAATTAAATGCGTCGTCCGGGCAACGTACGGAGAACATTGCAGTTTTTGACCATCATTTGATAGGGGTGGCATTGATTGCAATATCCATTCCACATGCAGCGAGGGCAGTTCAAAGAGTTTGTCTGCAATGAAGTTTGAAGTTGAAGAAAAAAATAATTATCATCATACTGTGTGAATATATCAAAGAGTTAACTATAATCTAACCCTTTATAAATAAAGAGAACTGCTTTATAATATATATATTTATATATAATATATTTATATATGTGTAACTGCAACTTCTCGCGCACACCTCGTCTTGTTGTGTTGTTTTGTTTGTTGCATCTGCCCTTTTACTTCTGCTCTTGTTATTAACAACAATAATTGATTTTTATTGTCTTTTCATTTCAAAGTTTTAATTGCCAAAAAGTTTTGGCAAAAACAACGCGAGGGTTGCTCAAGCCATTGCCATTGGGGTTGTTTTTCTTTGGTGCAGACTGCATATACCTTACACCCCTTTTTGCATTTCTAATTGAACTAATTGAAATTGTCCGCATTCGTGTTTGATGGTCACGACGTTATCATTGCTCATGTAGGAGAGGTTCTCCAGAGTTCCATTAAAAATTCCCTTGTCCATTTCCAAGAGCCAACTTTAATGTGAATTTGAGCCCCGTTCAGAGCACGTGCAGCATCATCAAGCTCGGTGAGGCTTTTTCTCCCCATAGAGAATCATGCCAAAAAATCAAGTATTGATTTTGTGGCTGATATCATGGCTGTATATACTCTTGAATCATGGAAAATTGTTCAAAAGAAGGGTATATTTATTTTGGGAATATATTTAAATACGCAGATCTCAGCTATTATAGAAGATAGAGATATGAAATTTGGCATGGAGATACTTGTTACCATAGGCTTCTAAAGTGTATTTCAAATATAAGTATTATCCCATTATTAGACAAAGTATTCAAGTTTAAACTTTGTGCTTTGTCCTGTACATAGATAAATATTATTTGTACTTATATATCAAATTTCATATCGATCACAGCCCAAACACAGAAGTTATTGAACTTATCCCTATTTACATTTACGAGCAGCATTGTTTATGCTTTTAAAGGGTATCATACAGTCGTGTTGCCTTTCGTAATTTGATTTTCTTTGATGCCATGACTAGATATATTGACCATTTTCTGTTCGCCCGTAAATACCAACCGTTTGTACATTCATATTTGCGGTTTTGCAGTTGGTTTGACTTCAAACTGTCAATTATCGATATGACTAACTGATTGTGACTCTGTTTTGTATCGATTGTTTGATTGCATTTCTCACTCCTTCGCTCTCTCTTTCTCTGTTTTCTACTTTGTTTCTACTGCGTATATTGGTCACACTTTAAGTACGAACTGTAAATGAATTTCATGCCTGACTGGCATACAAAATTAGCAGCTGTTTCTTGTTGAGTTTCTTGACGATAGTACCGTAATTACAAATCGAATTTTCTATTCATAGTTTTTTTTGGTCAACAGACTGACCCAAAAAAAAAATTATTAGAATATTTATGCGAGTATAGAGTGCTGAAAGTCGCACCTTAAAATTGGAGAAAGTTCAGCGGAAAATTTAAGAACTCTACATACCTTTAATATATTTTTTATTATATGCTCAAAGAATAATAAAATTAAATATTACTTGCTTCATATATTATGCTCAATAAACAGTTGAATTCTCATACATTATTATTATTTGCTTCATTGTTGACAATTCTGCAGATCTTGTAATCTGTACAATAAATGAGAATTTCCCCATAACATCTGCCCGCGCCAAGTTTTTCCACAATTTTTCCCTTGTTGGGGACGTCGATTTAAACTCCAATTACAACAAATTATGAATCGTGCCTCAAGTGCTAAGCGACTGCGAAGGGCTGCGATGAGGAGAGCGAGAGAAAAAGAGAGAGGGAGAGGGAGAGCGAGTGAGGAGCAGAGGTAGAGGGGGAGTTACGCGCACAGTAAGTCGCTTACCTTCCACTCTTCCTTGCCCTCTCTCCCTCTCCCTCGTTCTGTTCGCGACAAGTTTCAGCAAGAAAGAAAAAAAACAGAAAAAAAAAGTTTAATTTATGTCGCGCTGTGTTATGCAGTTCCCTCCCTCTCCCCCTCTCTCGCCCCTCTTCATGCCTCTTGCCTGCTGCTTCTGCTGGTTCGTCGCCATTCGCTGCTTTCTTTATGTTTTGTTCTTTCATTTCTCTTTTTTGCTTTTTCTTGTCATTTACTTACAAGGCAATGCCTGGCCCACACACACACACAGGCACACACACTGAGAGATACAGATACACATGTATCTAGATACTTTCGTGTATTTGCCGGATGTCATGCTGGGTTCTTCTCTCTCTCCGTCTCCGTCTCCCTCTCCGCTTCTCGAAGGTCGGAAGTGTAGTTTTTTAAGTACACGTTTATATAATTTGATATATGGCGCGCATTGTCGTTTGCCATCTCATGTGGCCATATAATGTCTCTCTGTAGAATGTATCTGTATCTGCAACTGCATCTGCTCTGTATCTGTATCTGTATCTACATCTGTCGCATGCATATTGCGAAAGGAAAGTGTGTGTGTGTGTGTGTGTGCAAAAAGCTGAGATAAGATGCAGCGAATTGCTTGTGAAATGGAACAGTAGTTGAACGAGGTCATCTACTTGCATTAATGAAGCAATATTTTTTAAGAGACCGAGACAGAGCAACACATTAAGCCAGAGACAGAGAGAGAGAGAGAAGAGAAAGATTTATGTATAAATGTGTGGTAAGTGCAATCTCAAGAAATGTAGAACTCGTTGAATTATGTCTGGCAAGCTGAGCTTGAGATATGCTCAAGTCTCGCACTCGAATGTCAACTTGGCCAGCCAAGTGTGTACGGGGGGAGGGGGAGGGTCAAGTTCAGATACAAATTCAATTGGTAAAGCACTCAAAAATGACTCACAACTGAGTGGAAATTGAATTATGAATGCTATATACTCATACATTGATTAAGTAGGGCTAGAAAGGGAAGAGAGAAAGAGAGCAAATATATAATATATCTATTTAAAATTATATTAATGTATTCATTAGGGAATTCAGTATGAGTTAAGGCAAGAAAAATACACTGAACTATATAAAGTTTCTATATATTTAATATATTTATCAGCTCTGTGAACTCATTATAATACACTGCTTATATATGTTTTATTTAGGAACTTCATTAGGGTCTTACGGTTAGTATAATTACACTATGCCTGCTAGTTTATGACTCGTATCTAACTAGATAAATCTAGCTAGTTTTTCTTTCTAATTAAACAAAATCGCAGTCTCGAATCACGTCGTATAGTAGGACCCTTTGGGGAGTACTATAATAATACACATATAACTGTGTTTATTTGCCCCCCCCCCCATATGTTGGGCATAATTTCATTCATAAGTTTTGTGGAACACCCCTTGGAAGTATGGCCCTGTTTTGCACCCTTCATTTGTCAGGCCCAATCTTTCCCCTAGTCTCTGACTATCTATCTCTCGCTCTGCCTACCTATTGACTGCCTTGACATCTTCATGTCCGTTTCATGCTCATTTGTTTTTTTTTTCTATCCACCTTTTTTTATTTCTTTTTTTTTTTTTTGTGTGCGACATGCGACATACTTTTAAATGCCAATTACCCGCCGCTGCTAACGGTTTTCTATTACCTGCTGTGCCCCCTCTCTCTCTCTCTCTCTTTCCCTCTTTCTCTCTTGCTGTCTATCATTTGGTCGTTTTTCTTTGTTTTATTTTCAATATGCCACACACACACCGCACCACGCCCCCGATTCCTGCAACAATTTTTTTTCTTGTCGAAACTTGCGTCAATTACAGGCGGAAGGAGGTGTAGTGCAGGGGGTAGTTGGCAGGAGGGAAGGGATGGGCAGTTAGGAAAGGGAATGTGGACTGCCGAGGGGGTACCCCCACGCGGCTAAGCCGTGACTTGCATAGAAATGTACATACTTTTTGGTTGTTGTGTGCTCCCCCTCCCCATCTTTCATTCTCTTTCTCTTGCTCTTTTGTTTTCTTGCTTCATCTGTTACCAACTTCGATGCTTGCCTAATTCGCTACGCTACAATTAGTTTTTCATTTGCCATGCTTTCGCCTGCCTCTCCCTCTCTCTCCCTCTCCCTCTCTGCCTTCCTCTGCCTCTTTAGCTATTCCTGTTTCTCCTTTTTCGAGTTCCAGTTTATTTTCACTTTGAGTCATTACAACATTTTGGCCCATGTTTTCTGTAGCTCTCCCTCTCTTTCTCTCTCCCTTTTCTCTGTATTATTGTTATTATGATTATTGCTTATGCCACGTTTTTCTTCTTGCCCCATTCCTCTTCCCGTTCGTGTTCTACGTTGAAAGAATTCTAATGTTTTCGAAATGAAATTCGTGAGTGAAATACCATGAAATATTTTCGGGCCCAGTGAAAATGGAGCACACAAGTTTTTTCTTTCTTTTTTTTTTTTGTTTTTGCACGCATTATGAGCTTTGAGTTCCTAACTCTTGATGAAAGTATCTTACGGATAGTTTAATGCGCCAAGCGTTCATTTCGTTGGAAGTATTTTCTGCTTAGGTAGCGCAACAATTTTTATGTTGTTGTTGTTGTTGAAGAATTCTTTTTGTTGTTGCTTTCTTAGTTTTTTGTTTTTTAATTATTTTGTCTTGCGGCGCTGACTAGTGGAAATTTTTGGCGTAAAGATATGATAGGTTTATTGAAGAAAACATATGTAGTTTTTTTTGGGCTTTGATTAGGCAGAATGCAAATACTTTATCTGTCAGATAATTTGTCTTCTAGTTAGATTATTTGCTGATTTGTATCTTTTGCATTCGATAGCCTGCTCAGCCCGCATTTATATCTGTCAGATACATTGGCCTAATGTGTTAATCAGCTGCTTAATGGTTTATAGCTTTTTAATGAAGTCGTTTACAGCTTGTTGTGGGTTACGATCCAAAAACATTTCACAATTTTCGAACTGCGCGAAGAAAGAGAGCAACACTCACAGATACAAATGTATCTTTCTGCGCTCGCATTGTATCTGTATCGTACTTCTTATATACAGAGATCGCTGTGATTCCTCGTTGTTTCGTTTGTTATTTTTTTTTTTTGTATCTTTAGATTTGTTTTTGTATCTTTGGCTTTGCCCCCTTTCGAATGTAATTTCGATTGCGCGCTGTGTTCTGCGTTGTTGTTGTTGTTTTTTAAACCTTTTTCTTGATTTTTTTTTTTGTTATTGTATCTCTCTCGCTCTCTCTATCTCTCTGTCTGTCTTTGCGCTTTGCTTTACCGCTGCTTTAACATTATTTGCTGTTATGTAAGCAAAGTCAACGGCGACGGCGTCTCGCATATTTTGTTTCAATTTACTTTATTTTTTTCTGCTTCTTTTCCTTTTTTGTATTTTAAATGTGTTTCTTTCTTTTTTTTCGGTTTCTGTTTCTGTTTCGTTTCTTGTTGCCGTTGCCGTTGCCGTTGCCCGGCGTTTTGCTTCATGTGCATGTGCCACATTATTTGGTAATTGCCTCAGTGTGCGAGTACATGTGTGTGTGTGCGTGTGTGTGCGAGTGTGCGAGTGTAACTGTTGGCCAGGTTATTGAACTTGAACGTCGTCAAGTGACGTGTGGCCTCCTCCTCTCCTTCTCTTTTTTTCGGGTTTATTTCTCTGTTTTAATGCTCGCTTTGCTGCCGCTTTGGCGTTAGTCAATGTATCTCTGGCTCTCTCTGTCTCTCTCTGTCTCCATCTCCGTCTCTTTCTCAGTATCTGTAACTGTGCTCTGCTGTGTTTTTAATGTATCTGCAGAGGCAGCCGCATGAGCTTGTGCACTGCACACTCAATTTGGGCCAGGCCAAAAGAGCGCGAGTGTGTGTGTGTGCGATAATGATCACGGCTTAAAGCCAAACCTGAGGCAAAGGCAAACGCAAAAGCCAAAAGTCAAACAGGAAGTCAACGAAATGATGAAACTGTTAGAGAAAGAGACACAGAGAGGGAGAGAGAAAGAGGGAAGTGTAGAAAGAGTGATAAATGATTAATATGCTGTCATACTTACATTTGACATTCTGTATTAAATCTGAACTTATCAACGTCATGCTGACCGATTTAACAACCTCACAAGTTGAGAAATCTGGGTTTTATTTCTTTAATAACTTGTGTGTTTATTATCGAAGCGCAATTAAATTTTCAGTAAATTATACACAACAAGAATAAATTTGTAGCTCTAAAATTGCTCTAATTATTTGATTTTGATTGATTTTCTTGGGCAGAAATGACAGTTACCAAATTTTAAAATGATAATACCAATAGTGCACTACATGAGAGTATTGTCTCCAAATTTGCTGGCTCTAGCATTGATAGTCTCTGAGATCTAGCCGTTCGTACAGACAGAAAAACATAATAACAGCAAATTAGGGCTTTATCAACTCGACTGTTGAAAGTTTGTAAGATCTTTCTGCCTAGGAATAATAATAAAAAAAATCCCATGAAGTATACGATCATTATATAATATTGAAATTAAATAAAGAAAACTCCATTTCCTTAAGAGCAGGAACTACGGTAAATAAATTAAATACACGGAAACGGAAAGAATCTTAAATATTTTAAAGAGACTCA
The DNA here is from genome assembly GCA_018901885.1 of Zaprionus kolodkinae. Classification (NCBI taxonomy): domain Eukaryota; kingdom Metazoa; phylum Arthropoda; class Insecta; order Diptera; family Drosophilidae; genus Zaprionus; species Zaprionus kolodkinae. The sequence continues at coordinate 1,674,195 of JAEIFM010000288.1, read as the reverse complement.
TAAAACTGTTGAAAAACCCACAAAGATATCATATGAAAAATGAAAACAAATAATTAAGCGCACAATTAATTGCGGCGTCAAAGAACAAAAAAATCATAATTCAGTTTTAGGGGGGGAGAAACAATTTTGAAATTAGCAGACAAGTTGACAAGCTGATGGTGGGTGTGAAAATATTTATGCACTATAAAACTTGTCTCATTCTCTATCTCTCTCTCTCTCTCTCTCTCTTGGCTGATTTTATTTATTGGTCAGCATAGAAATAAACGTGGTGCTGCTGGCAAGGCGTAAAAACGGGGGCGTTTCCTAGCTAAGGGAGGGGTAGTGAGAGGGGGGGGGAAGCGTAACTAAATGTAAAGCTCGAGCAATTGGTTAGTTTTTTATGTTCTGCTGGGTAAAGTTGTTGTTGTTGTTGGAGACCGGTAGACTAATTAGATACAATTTCCAGTCGGTGTGGTATGTGCCAGTCGAAAAGCACGTTTTGCTGTGCTCGCCTAGAATGGCTGAGATAGGGTGATGGCAGGGGGGGAAGGGGGAGGCAGGGTTAAAGTGTGGTGCAGGTGCGGCACTAGGTAGACCGATAAATAGCGCTGCGCTGCGTTGCAATACAAAACACGTTTTCACTAGATCGCAGGAGGCAGGAGAGGTGCGAGGTGGGCAGGCGAGGGGTTTTACTTACCTGTACCAGCCACGCCTCCCCCCCTTCTCTTCTGTGCTTTTGTCACAGGTGAACGTGGTGTTCCAGTTGGCAATTGTGCACACGTTACAGCTAACACATTTGCTCAGAGAGAGAGAGAGAGAGGGAGCGAGATGGAGAGAAAACAAGCTTGAGATACTTTTCACTTGACAATTGCAGATACTTTTCGCATTAAATGCAATCGCTTGCAAGCTATCGATATCCTGCATTGTTAGCGTTGTAATTTGCGATTATTTATTTTATTTTAACGTTTGTCTATCGATATCATAGAGTTATCGTTCTGCTGCGATTTTTTCTTTCATTTTCAATCTTCTCTTGCTTTTCCCCTCTCGCCTTGTGTAACCAAGCAGCACAATTGCTATTTACAAAGTGCTTGGCAATTTGTTAATGCCATTTATTGTTGTTGTTTTCTTTTTTATTTTTGGCGCGCAATTTTTGGCCATTTTGACTCATCGCTGCAGCAGCAGCGCCCCCCGTTTGCATAATTCGTCACTGAGGCAGCGGCAGAGCAGAGGCAGAGGCAGAATAATTTGTGTGCTTTTTGCTGCTGCCGCTGCTACTGTTCCTTCTGTTGCTTTCTTTTGCCACGGTCACTTGGCTTTCTACGCTTACGCTTACGCTCTCGATCGAGCAGAAGAGATGGGCAGAAGAAGAAGTAGAAGAAGAAGCAGAAACTACATTTGTACATGCGCGTGTCTCTTACGCTCTCGCGCTCTCACATGTTCGTGTGCTCTCTCTTTGTCTGCGCGCGTGTTTGTCGCTCAGTCACACTTATGCTCTCTTCTGCTCAGTCACACTTTTGCTCTCTTCTGCTCAGTTGAACTTGCGCTCACTTGCTCTCTTTAGCTCAGCAGGCGTCGCTCTCTCGTTCGTTTGCGCTGTGGCGTGCGTGTGCGAGTGAAAGAAAAAATTGTTTATCATAACTTTTAATTGCTTGGATCTCTTTAAAACAAAAACAACAATTTGTTGCGTTCTTTTGTGTTGCCTCTGTTCCACTCACACACACACGCACACACACACGCGGCTATTTATAGTAGGCTCTGCACTTGTTTTTGTTGTTCTGGTTTGCCCATTTTGTGGAGGAGTTGGCATTGTTTTTGCCGCTGCTGCTGCCATTGCCGCCGCACTGTGTCGATTGTAATTACTCAATTGCTCATACGCCACCGACAGCGTTGACTGCGGCTGCGGCCGACGCTGCAGCGTCGTCGTCGGCGTCGGCGTCGCAGTTGTAGCGGCATTTGCGCTCACAGTTTAAGTACGTAGATAAAATAAATGGAATTGTTATGGTAGCCGCATTTCTGTTGCCTGCCACTGCGCGCCCGCTCATGTCTGTTCATGTCTGTTCATGTCTTCATTTTACGTACGTTTGTTTTTCCATCTCTTTTTCTACACTTGGGTTTTTTTTTTCGTTTATATACATACACACATTATTTTTTTATTGTATTTTGGGCAGGTGCTTGAACTTTGTGGTCGACTTCTTTGCTTCGCAGCGTTGCGCAGCATTTTTTGCGCTCTTTTTATGGAAATTTTTGTGAACTGAAACACGTTTTAAGCCTTTTTCGAAGCGCGAATGCAACGGCCAAATCACACAAATGCGAATTCAATGCAGTTTTCATCTCCTTCTCTTCTCTTCTTCTTCATCATCTTCCACTTGGTTTTTATGCGCCGGTTTACCTTCGATGCAATGTTCTCGTTCCCGTTGCCGTTGTTGTTGTTGTTGCTTTTGAAATCCAGTTTTGCGCAGCTGCAGCGTCGCTGACTGCGATGCAGCGTTGTAGCGAGCAAAAACAATTTCGCTGACCCACTAAAAAAAAATTACTAATAACAACGACGTCGGCGACGACAGTAAACAGTAAAAAAAACGCGCGAAATATAATTAAATGTGAGTGGTTTTCGCTGTGTTCGTGCGTGCCCACTGTGATCGTTTTTGCGCGAAGGGCAAGCGAGAGCGAGAGAGAGAGAACAGAAATAGCAGCAGCAGAAGCAGCAGCAGCAATGCCTGCAAGCAAAGGCAGTGACGAGCCTGGCAAGCAAAGCTCGGCTCAGAGCAGCAGCAGAGAGAGAGAAGAGAGAGAGAGACGCGAGAGAGCCAAGCAGCAGCAGAGTGCGTCGCCTTGTCGATTCATACATTTGCACTGTGACGTCGCCGTCGTCGCCGTCGCCAACTGCATTTGCCAAAAGCGACGACGACGACGCCCGCTTACGGTTTTATTTTTGGGCACTGCTGTTGCTGCCCGCTGCCCGCTGCCTGCTGCCTGCTGCCCGCTGCCTGCCTTTGTTGGCCTTTATATTTCTTGTAGCTTCTTTTTTTTTTCTGGTGTTGCTAACGGTGCTGCGGCTGTATTTACACTTGTATGTGTGTGCGTGTGTTTGTACGTGTGCAAACATGTTTTCGGAGCTGCGCTTTGGAAATGCGAAATGCCAATGAAATGCAATAAGGCCTGACGCAGCTTTTTAACCCATTGGGAGCTTGATGGAAAAAAAATGAAAAAATGTAAACCGAAATTGATCATTTTATTTGAATTGAAATAATGCTTAATTGGCAATTAAAAGTGTTTATAGATTTCATATTTTTTAACTTAAAATTATTATAGGCAAAACTCTGCGATAAATATGGCCACCAAAGGGTTAAAAGTTATGCCTGCCTGCTCTGACTCGCTTCCTTGTCGAATTTTTTACGTTTTGCGGCATTTTTTTGCCTTCTTTTTTTGGCTGCTTCTCCTTGTTTGTTTTGCCCAAAAATTCGTAACGTTTTGTACGTTTTCATATCCCTTTTTTGTGTGCGTTGTTAACGCATTTGACCCAAATTCGAGTGGGAAGATAAAAATAATATTTCTTGTATTTTTTTCTCGTATTTTTTTTCGTTCGTGAAAGCGTGCGAATTTTTTTTTATTATTAGAGAAAAGTGGAAATCCTTTTCGTGCATTCAATCAGATTAATTATGAATTATTACAATCATATTTCCATGTCGCAAATCAAAACTCAATTTACATTTGTCATCTGTCTTTTTGCAATTGAATTATAAATTTATGTTTTTTTTTTTTTGCTTTGTGCTGCATTTCTGCTGTTTTGGCATTAAATTAAAAGTCAATAAACTGTTTTCTGGCGCATGGTAAGACAAGTAGGGTGCAAGGCAAGGCGCGGCTGGTCGACTTATAGATACGCTGCAGGAAAAAATTGCTAAAGAAAATAAATATACCTTCTTTTTGAGGCAAATATCTTTTTTGATTATTCAGTTTTTTAGTTGGGAGAATATAAAATTTAAAAGAAATTTCATTAGCAAAGTTTGGCATGGGTTCTTTAAAGTCTTAAGAACTCGTTACAGTTATGAACACGTGTAGAACGCCATGTTTGCCTTCATTTATAAGCAATTTTTTTTTTGTTAGCTCTTTAATTTTTTTTTGCTGCATCTGCGGAAAAAAAAGAAATTATTCAGGGACAGCAAAAGACATTGGAAAAAATACCCGAATTGATTTACATGTGGCATAAAAATTGCGTATGAGATTTTATTTGCGAAATGTTTATTTTGGGTCTGTTGCCAATTGCAATTGATTGTGAAAACGATTAATTACAATTCCCTCTCGCTCTCTCTCTCACTCTTTGCATTACTTAATCAAGTAATTAATGTCATCCGATGTGAAACTCATCGTTTTTTTTTTTTCATCCTTTTTTTTCTGTTTATTTTTTATGCTGCTCATAAATTCAGTTTTATCAAAATATTGCTGCAAGTGGCGAATTGATAAACTGTTGAGGTCAGCGCGATTTAAATATATGTTATGAATGATTTATCTGTATATAGTACATATGTTTTTTTGCAATATATTGACTCGTTAATAGTATTATAATATATATATAATATATTAATAAATTCCATGTCTTTTTTGTCTCTTTCTAGGTAAGTTTCTTCTTTATTTTTGCTGTCGTTCGATGTGAATTAATTTGCGGTATGTTGTGAAAACAGTATTTAAGTGATGCCATTTGACGTAATTAGATTGTAAAAAAATCGGGTTTATTAACGGGTTTTATTTGATGTGGGCGGACGGACTGAGCAGATAAATGTACGCTTTGAGTTTTGTAGCTGGTAGAGAGGAAGAGTATAATGAGGATCATATTATGGCATAGTTAATTTTATGACGAGTTAATTAAATTTAAATTATTAAATATTTATTAAAATACTAAATCGATTAGTCGCAAATCTGTTTAGTTTTTCTTCATAATTCTATAGTTGAAGAAATAATAACAATAATATTTCTTGTTCCCCTTCTACTACTGACTTATCGCTATGATATTGAATTCTATGCTACCTTAGGTAGAAAACAAACTTCTTATAAATTGTTTTTTTTTTCTGCCTCTCTTTCGCATTCTTCCATCCATTATTGGTATTGCTCGGTTGTTTATCATTTTTTTTGGGCAGGTGCTGCGCATGCCAAAACATGTTGCAGCTAGCGGAAGTGATTTCTCCATTTGCCTCACGTTTTTCCACTGATAAAGAACAAAAAACTCAACTCAACGTTGACAGATAAGAGACAACAGATATGTGACGATATGTCACGATATATAGGGGCAGATACAATTTGTATAATTGGAGGTTTCATTAGCCTCGTTTTGCGACTGCATTCGGCTGCAGCAAAGCGTGGCAAATATGTGTTTGCTTTGTTTCGTATGCTCCACATTCGCTATAAGCAGATAAAAGATATTATATTTATTTATTTATCTAGCACACAATTTCGCACAACGCGATTGACAGTTCGTTCACACCACACATGACACAAGGGGCAAAAAAAAAAAAAGTAAATTTTACTTTTTTTTTCTTTTTTTTCTTTCGTTTTTATCGTAAAAATATTTAAATTACGCTCCCTGCCCGACCGATCGAGACCCTATCAGTAGCACACATTTCACAAGACCAGCTACAATAATAATAATAACAACAGACGCAAAGCAAACACCTACGAAAACAACGATATGTATATATATATATATATATATCGTATGTGTACGTATGACAAATATGCTGGGAGTTGAAAAAAATAAAGAGAGACGGGCAGAAAATGCTCTCGAGGGTTTTAGCTAAGGAATGCTCTCTCTCTAATCAAGGGAATGCAATATATCTAAAAGAGATACCATATGCATTGCTGGGAATATTTGTTTAGAAGAGAAATAAAATAGATAAAAACTTAAATACCTTAGCTATTACAGAGAGAGAGAGAGAGAGAGAGTGTACTAAAAGTAACTAATAGTTTCCACAGGGTGCTTCAGTTTTCGTATCATCACACACACACACAACCTTGTCTCTTCATACTTCCCTTTCATTAAAAGTGCATCACAAAGAAAGAAAGGAAAACAAGAAAAGCGTTGTGTCTGTGTGTGTGTGTGTGTGAACAGTGTCGAATTTAAATATTGATAAAAACAATAGCCAAAGTGACAGACAACAACAATAAAGATAACAACAGCTGTAACAATGTGTTGCAAAAAAGTACAAAATGGGTTAAATAAGAAAAACATGTAAAAACATGTAAAAACATGAAAAACATGTTTCATCGACTAAGGAATACCCTTTCCTTCCTCTCTTAATAACTCCATTGATAGATTTCTTTATTTTATTTATTATTATAGTGTGCTTAAGCACTTTAGCCTGCCAGTTTAAACACTCTTTGTCGCTGCTGCCCACAATTACAGGGTATACAGCTTGTACAAGCTGCTACATGTGTTAATTTGCCTGTACTTTTCGTTCCTTTAAAGTTTGTGTTTTTTTGCCTTACAGCAAGTTGAACAACTCTTCTTCCTAGCTGTTTACAATTACAGGGTATACTGCTTGTACAAACAGCTACATGTGTTAATTTCGTCCGTTTTGCACGTGTCATGATGGGGGCAAACTTTGGTAAACTTGCTGACAAACAAATATTTAATGCGAGGTCTCACTGCAGTTTGCACTTTACACTCTCTCTTTCTGTAGCTCCCTCTATCTCTTTCCCTACTCTTCCCACTCTCTACTCATTTGTTGATTAACACATCTCAAAAGTTGCGTCCTTCGCCGCCGGCATTGGCCAACTAATTTAGTGGCCGCCAAACAATGTAAACATTTGAATTGCGATACGTAAACCCAACGGAATCTTCCGGCTTTACGCACACCTTCCTGCTGGGTGGCGGGAAGGGGAGGAGGGGGAGGAGAACGTGAGCAGGTTGGGCACGCACTTTTGGCCATTAAGGTGCGTGATGGGAGGGAGGAGGGGGAGGAATATGAAAATGTTGTTTGCCTAGTGTGGCATCCATCGTCCGGTCTCCTCCATCCTCGTCACAGGTGGCGGCACTCTTGATTATTACCCACCCCCCCGGCCCGCCCTCTTGAGTTCTACACTCTGCTCTCGACCTCTCTCTACAGCCCTGTGGGGCTTTGGGTCTATTCGAGGCAACTGCTGCGTCTAAATGTAATTTTTACGGCACTGCAATCGTTTTTGTTATAAATTTTCACTCCCCGAACATGAAGACACAAAATGTGTACACGCTTTTCCGGGAAACTTTCAAAAGAGGCAAAGGGAGAGCAGAGGTACAGGCAGACAGGGAGTACGGCCCCGTTTATAGCTCTACTCGCTGACAAGTGTGAGGGGTTTTTTAGTGCGGTTGTTTAAGATATGCCTAGGGATAATGTTGATGCTGTTGTAAGGAGGAATAAAGAAACAAACAGCGTATTAAAAAAAGATTTTCAAAATGTTTTACGAGACATTTGAGTAGGATTTCCAAACACTTTTCCTGATGTGTTTTTGGGCCAATAGAATTTACAAGTTGGCAACTGCGGTTTAAAAAGATTTTATATTTTAATATATATATTTTCTATGCTGCATTAAATTTCAGATTTTCTGGAATTTATGCCAGTGTATTTTTCTTTCTTTTGAAATCGAAATGATGCAAAACTCATTAACGAATCATTAAAAGAAATGAAATTGTTTTTGCCTTGATTTTCTGGTCTCTTGATCAAACACAGCAAACACTCTTTACATGTCCATAAAAATACTATTTGTATATTTAGAAATTGGCAGTGCGCCGGAAAAGTCTTGGAAGACCATAAGGGGCAAAAAAGAAGAGTAAATTTTATGTAGTTGCAGACAGTGAAAAATTGAAGCTGCACAAATTAAATCAGACAAGAGAAAGAGTATAAAATTGAATCGATAGTTATATCTGGCTGAAATTCAGCATAAAAGTAGTCTACAAATTATTCGATAATCTTAACCAGAAATATTATTAGAAAACACGTGAAACACTCTGCTAAATTTATTTTATTGCCTGGATTAACGCATATATCTCATTTATTTCATTCATAATTTCAAATTTAATTTGAACATTATGAGAACACAAATTTCTGGTTTTTTTTTTGGCACACATTCTTAAAGTGGGGCCGACACGTGCCCAAGATTTATGTAAGACACCCAGAAATACCATGTATATGTATCTAAACCGTGTGTTCGTGCAGAAGAAATATTTTTGTACAAATTTCTTGAGATGGGTCTCAATTACGTGTTGTTGATTAGTTTTTCTTTTTTTTGTCTGGCAGTTCCAAAAAGTAGAGAAGGCATTGGCAATAATTGTCAACCAGTCGGGTTTGTTATGAAAAATAGCGCAAATATTTCAGACATTGACGTAGGGGAAAAGAGGGCAAAACAAGTGAAAAAACTATGCAATGAAAGAAAGTAAAAGCGAACAAAGAAATTAAAAACAGAAACACCTTGAGGGGCAAAAGAAAAAAAAAAAAGAGAAGCGAAAACCTCAGCAAATTTTCAATGGAGGAGAAGTGAGTTTCCTCTTCTCCCCCTCCCTCTCTCCCTCTCTCTCTCTCTTCACATCACACGTGACAGTCACAGATTGTGTGAAAATCTGTGAGATTTGTTGCGGTGACTTTTCACTATAATTTGTTTGGGGCCAGGGCTGCAAATAAATCTCTTTGGATTTCTACGCAATTAACATGTTGAAATTTACTTAATTAAATTTAATTAAACGATTTGTTGCGGTTCTCTTGATTATTTTTTTTGGTAGCCCATTTTCAATTGTTTTTTGTTGCCGCAGGGCGAAAAAAGAAAATTGAACTAGCGTTGGTTTTTCTATTCTTTTTTTTTTATGTGAATTTAAAAGCATTTTCCATAAATACAAATTATGAAAAGCGCGCACAGTGTGGCGGAATGAAAAATAAAAAAAAAAACCAACAGACGAATTAGTGAAGATTTTCACATGAAAAGCGGCGCGTAAATTACGCGCAGAGGCAAAAACTAAGATGAAGAAGAAGGTGGGAGGAGAAGGAGACGAGGAGGACGGATGAGGCTAAGGCGATGTAGACGTGAGATATGTAAAAATGAAAATTGTTTTATGTTGCGCCGTGTGCGCCTAGACAGAATTTTCCACATAAATTACAAGACGGGCGGAGGAGAGAGGTTGGTAAAGAAGAGGAAGACAGCGAGAGTGTGTAAAAGAGAGAGCAAGTGAAAGACGCAGACTGAGCAGGAGAGAGAGAGTCGGGAAGGGAGGGAGGAGGTAGGTTGTTGTCATAAGTGATCAACGGGTGCCTTAGGCCTGTCTATATAGAGCTGACACAATACTGGACCTGTTGTTGTTGTTGTTGTAGGTGTTGTTGTTGTTGTAGTTCGTGTTGCTGTTGTTGTTGTTGTTCTAGTGTTGCCTGTGGCCACGTCAAGTGAACTGACATCAAAATGACGAAAACGCAAATCAACAGCAAACAAATGGCAAAAAAAAGAGGAACAAAAAAAGTATAGGTAGGCCGAAAGCGAGACATAAAGAGTGAGAGAGAGAGAGAAAAGTAGGGAAAATAGGAAAAAAAGTATTCACCGCAGATTTTTGTTGAAAAGATGGATGGATTTATGCTTCTGTTTGGGGTTATTTCATTTTTTTTTTGGTTCCTGGTTGCCGGGCGAATCGAATTGGGCGGTTTCCTCCTCGTCTGCAGCACGTCTCTAGATTTTTTTTGTGTTGTTTTCCTTTACTTTCCCTTCCTTTCCTTTTATTCCCTCTTTGCGGATTGGGTTAAGTTATGCAGGCTGTAATTGAGTGACCTTTTTAGGCAGCAAAAAAAAGGGTCTACCGAATTCGTATTAATGAGATTAAGGGGGGCGTCATGTGTCGATGAGTATAGGCATCTTCAGTGCACTTTTGCCACTTTTTTTTTTGGTTCTCAAGCAGCAATCTCTTATCTTATCTTAACTCTGCTTGCTTATGGTTATCCCTTTTTTCGCTTTGTTGTTTTGCTGTCCTTCATTTGGTTTACTTTTTTTTATTAAAACTGTGTGTTTACATGTGTTGAATTTCTTTTTAATAAATTCCAAATATTTTATTCAAAAGGTTAGAGCAACAGGAACCTGGGATAGGTAGGGTTTTTTTTTGTTAGGCAAGTTTCAGTGAATTTAATTTAAGAAAAATCAGTTAAGAACTTTGGAAAATTCCTTTGCTAAAATAGAAGTTAAAGTTGTTGCGCCCTACAATGTTTCTATTTAGGTTTAGATTGGATGCCTGCTGCCTGCCTCTCCTTGGCCTCTCCATCAAAAGGGCTTAACCCGCCACATAAATTCCAATCTGTGGCCAAAGCCCAAGACAAGCTTAAGCTCTGTCCGCCTTTTGCTCCCTTTCTCCCTCTCTCTCTCTTTCTTTCGTTGTCGGCAATCTGTGAACTCTAATTGAAAATCATTGAAGAGCAAAGCGCAAAACAACAAAAAACGAGAGTGTGAGAGAGGGAGAGGGAGAGGCAGCGTGTGAGTGGGATGGCAACTATACTACACGACACGAGCTACAAAAATCAAACGTTGAACTAATGACAATTTTCAATGCTTCACGCGTTGCCAGCCACGCCCTTTCGCCCGCTCTGACGCCCAACATCATCATGCTGTGACTAATGAGCATGGCTGACTTAGATAAGAAATGTACTAGCCACAATAGACAAGCAAAAGGGGTGAACAGGCAGACAGAGAGAGAGGGAGAGGGAGAGCGAGAACGAGAGAGAGAGAAGGAAAAAGGCATTTGTTACCAAGCATCGCTAGATTTGTGCCAAATGGCGGCAGAAACAACAACAGAACGAAAAGCAACTACAAAAGCAATTGTAGATACGTTTAGCTGTATATATATATATAGTATATAGATGATATGTGTGTATATATTACAGATAGTTCAGTTGATATTAGGGTGAGTCTTGGGCGCCCAAACTGTGCGAATGAGAATGTTGAGCATTTTAAAGTGTTTAAACTAAATCGAAATGATATTATTATAGATTAGTTTTTGTTTTTTTTTTTTTTTTTATTCCACGAATTCGTTTACGCATTAAGATAAGGTAAACAGTTTTACTTTATGCGTATGCTCAATTAATATATATGAATGGGTATGCGATTTATTTGAAATTTAAAGCCAGCAACTTTCTCAAATAACTTGTATATTTATTTTTTGATGGCAATTAAATTTTCAGTAAACATTTGTGGGGTAATAATAATGGTGCACGCCAAAAATGAATGCTCTATTATGAAAAAGTACGCTTTTAATACGGTTTTTCCATTTATTAAATATGCGTGGAATATTCATAAGCATTTCCAACGAATTTGATAGCTCTGACTCTTGTAGTCTCTGAGTTCCTTGTGTTCATACAGACATATTTTGGCATTTCGACTCATCTGCTCAAGAAATTGGTTCCACTCTAATATATAGCTAAATATATGATCTATACGATTTATATATTTGCCTGTACTTATGTCATTGTTGAGTCCGAGTCCGATTTGCTGACGTTTTTCTCTGATTTCGCCTGATTTCGGACAGTTCGCACATGTGTATTTTGCAATCGTCGTGTCGGGGCCACGAAGGCGGATGAGCAATGCCAATGAAATGCCATTGAGTAGTATGTGGTGGTTGATGATGATATTGTCTAAAAGGTTTTTCGCCCCGTAATGCGCCCCGTATGATTGATTGCCGCACAAGTAGCAGAGAGAGAGAAAGAGAGAGAGCAGAATGAAATACGAAAGAATTGTATCTGAAAGATACGCAGATACACACAGATGCGGATGTGCGATGCGTTTGCTTTGCTAATGCTGCTAACTTTTACACAACTTACACATTGCTTCATTAAATTAGTGAGAGAGAGAGAGAGGAGAGAGCAGGGAGGGGGGACCGTGTCTGGCCTGCTGCCACTTGACTTGGACTTTTGATGTTTTTACTTGGCCCAAAACAGATACCCCCAAAAACAAATACGCTTACCAACGAATACAGGCGCTCTTGTCGCTCAGCGTATTGCAGCATTTAATTTCATTGTGTTTTGTTGTTGTAGCTGACTCTCAGTGTTGTTGTTGTTGTTGCGGCTGCTGCTGTTTTAATTAAATTTCGCAATTGCAAACGTTGAAGAAAACATTTTGTAAATTGCATTTTATGTGCAATTCTCGTTCGACATTTGCCGCCGGCCTCGCTGCGTCTCGCGAGAGTCCGCAGAAGGAGGAGAAGGAGGGAGCAGGGGCAGGAGCAGGCAGCGCAGCACAGGGAGGCAGTCAGCGCGTCTACAGTGCAACTAATTGCGAGTAACAAATGCCGCCTCATGTTGCTCTGTGTCGCCCTAGTCAAAGGGAGGAAAAGGAGCAAGAAGAACCTGCAAGAATATATATGGTATATATATAGATATAGATTCGCGCGAATATATTTTTGGGCCCTGCTGCTGCTGCACGTCGCCAGATCACAAAATGAAGGGCGGCAACATGTGCTCGCTGGCACGGCTGCCTGAGTCAGTCAATCAGTCAGTCAGTCCGTCAGTCAGTCAGTCAATCAATGAGACAATCCAGCCAGATGCAGAATCTAATGAGTTGCGGCTTTTAAGAAAATTGTAACTTAATTATGCACGCAAGGTGCATGAATCAAGCCATTAAAATAATTCTTTATTCATTAATGAGTTTCGAATGAATCATCTAGCCTGGAATTGTACTCATTTAACATAATATTGAATATTTTCTAGTTTTATTGTATTCATGTTTTATTCTTCTTTCTTCTCACTCAAATCGATCTCAATCGATAACATATCGTTTCAGTAGTTGCTCAAGCTAAGCAATAGATCAAGTTGTGTGTTTTTTTTTGTGCTCTACTGATTGATGTATTAGTGGCTGATTGAGCGATTGACAGATTGAATTGCTGACTTTGGCCATATATCTCACTTTCTTGGCTATTTATATTACCTCAATTCTTTATCGGATATTTCGCAAACTTGTTGCGCGATTTCTTCATTTTCTCTCTGCGTAAATTTCTTGGCAAGAAGCGGCATTTAAGTGTGCTGTAAACTGTAAACTGTAAATGTATCTGCAAAGTACCACCATATGTGCTCTGTTTGTATCTGTATCTGTATCTGAATGTGTTGACCATTTGATCAACTGAGTGCAAATTTCTCGAAGCACAAAACTTATTTGTGATTTGCAATTTGCATGCAGCCCATGATGGGCGCGTTGACATGTCCGTCCGGCAGTCCATCAGTCTGTCCGTCCGTCCTTCCGTCCGTCTGTCCCTCCGTCCGTCTGTCGTTGTGTATCCCTTGCGAATAGTTTCCACTGGGTAATTCATCTTCATTTCGTTGCGGTTCGAGTTGAAATGCGTTGTGGTATGTGCAGCAGCCATAGCCGCAGTCGGTCGTCTCGGGTTCTATTTTCAATTCGTTCGTTTCGATGTGCCAGAAATGTTTCAAATGCTTTTCGAAAAAAAGGAAAAAAAAAACAAGAAATAACCAAATACAACAAAAAACCAACTGAAATTTACCAACTATTCGTAGTCTGGCAAAAAAAAGAATATACGAAAGAATAAAACTGAAATCATTTTTTTGGTTGGTTTTTTTTTTTTTTTTTTGTTGGTATTTCGTTGCCATGCACTTAAGACACGATCCCCGAACATACACACACAAATTCATCCGAGAGGCATCCATCCATCAATCATTTGTTACACAGCTTCCACTTTGTTTTTTTTTTTTTACTCCTCCTGGGTTTTTTTTTGTAATTTAATCAACAGTTTCCAGTGTCGTCGCATGGGCTTTTCCAAGCGGGTGGGCGATACACGAGAGAGAGTGGAAAATATATGATATACATTATTATTAAAGGCAAATTTGACAGAAAACAAATGTTTTCTTTTTGTTGCTGCCTGTGTGAGCCTCTTGACGTGTTGGGTTTTCTCTACTCTTCATCTGCCTTTTATTTTTCTTTCCCTACTCACATTTTCATCGCATACAAATCGTGTGTCAAAGTTGTTGAGAATTTTGATTGAATTCTCTTAAGAAATTTCAAGTGCCTGAAAAAATTGTCGCCTCGCGCTGGATTAAGTTACAAGCTAGGTAAATAGGCAGCAAGTCGTCGGGGTCATCGTAGACTGAGAGAGAGAGACCTTGAAAATTGTTAATGATAAGTCGTTATGCTGTGTAGAACATGATAAACTCAATTTGTAATTGGGAAGGTGTTTGAGAAAAGTGGATAAACTGTTGAACGAGCTTCTAGAATTATCTCCTAGGTAAATTTTCAAGAATTATTTGTATGGTGGTAATTATTGTACCTAGTGAAAAATAAATTGTAATTTCATTTGATTTTTTTACGGCCTACCTTTTATAGTCTCTGAGATCTAGAGTTCAAAATAGACATAGCTATAAAACTCTTGATAGAAATTCAGCAAACCCTAACTAATTTGATATAATTAATACAACAATCTAAGCAAAATAAATTGTCCGTTTTTTCTGTGAAAGCAGCCTGAAATGGAGCCAGATTATTACACGTCGTTCCTTGCTACCCTGTGCACTTTCTTGCTGTGCCTTAACCCTTTGGTTTGTTGGCCCATAAAATGCTACAGCTCAAGAGATATTGCAAAAAATGCGTTACAGAGCGGGCGACGATCCATTAACCTAATTACGAAATCAGGTAGGAAAAACAAAGCTAGGGCGATGGTAAAAATACAAAATAAATACAAGAATAAAAACAAAGTAATATTAAATGAAAAAAAAAAAAACGAAAACAAAAGGGGGAAAAAAAGGGTTAAGTGAGCTGCTCAACTTGAGACGAGAGAAAAAATGCAGCAAATTAAAAGAAAATAAAATAAAATACCCTAAAACCGACACGTGCAAAAGGGGAGAGGGACGAGGGGTCAAAAGTCGCAGCGAGAGTCGGTTCAAAAGGGAACGCGAAAGAATGCGCAAAGTGTAGGAAGCTAGCGAAAAGAGCAAAGAGAAATGCAGAGAGAGAGAGAGAGAAATGAAGGGAAAAAGTTAATCATGACAAATGTTAATTAGTTAATGAATTGCTGCAACTAACTAAGGTGACAGAGAGAGGCACGAACGAAAAGGCTTGCAGAGCGTACAGAGAGGGAGCTACTAGATATGTACGAGTATGTGTGGTATATATGATATCAGGAATTTATATAACTCACATATAGCATACGATTTGCAACATTTTTGCCCACACAACTTGCAAGTTAATTAGCCTATTTTCTGACATTTTGGTGTCAAGTCTTCAAGGACAAATCGAGCTAGCTACTGGTCATCACCATCATCCACCACCTGTCCAAATGTACTTAGTACCATACCATGCCCCCCTCCCCCTCCACATTTCTGCTGCATTTCGCATTTACCTGAAAATTGAAATTTATGCCCAGCCTTCCACACTTTACTGCCCTCCTCCCCCGCCCACATCTGTCGTGCTGATTGACATTTGAACGTGACATGAACATGTTTCACCTAAATTCCGCAATTATTATTTATAGAGCCAGAGATTATGTGTTGTTTAGCTAGTGCAGCACCAATGGGTTTTCTGCTGTAGTTGTTGTTCTTGTTGTCGTTGTCGTTAAACATATTGCTGACAGCTTCAATTAACGTGAAAAAAATTATGCAAAACTGTATGTTCTTGCACTTAAAAAACCCCCCAAAATCGCATTTACTGTAGGCCCAGATAAATAACGTCATTATAGCCAGAAAATCAATTTGCTATAGCTGCTCAGTTTGAATTTTGGCTTGATTTTCTAAATGTTTTCAACGATGCGATAAGAATTTGACAGAGAGGCCATTCAAGTATCACGTCAGCAGATTTAATACAATTACTTACCCCCACTCCCATTCGCCTTGTCATTTCAGAACAATAAACAGGGGGGACCCTTATCAAAATCACAAATATTAATTTTGAATTGAATTGCAAAACCTACTAAGCCATTCTATTCTAGAACTAAAACCATGAATAAAATGTTTTACCCGAAGAAAATCGTTTGAATTTTAAGAAAGTTATGAAGTGAGGAAGTGAGGGTACTGGTCCTGTCTAGGGTCTTCCATGTCAAATTTTTTGTCGACTTTGACATGATTTTTGGGCAAAAATTAAGTATGCTCAAAAACAATTTTAAACACTTGTTTTATACTAATTTTGACCTCCTCAATCGATAAAAAGTACAAGCAGGCGATTTTAAATTTTGAAAAAAAAAATGTATCTGAAAAATGAACAGGGGGGACCCTTATCAAAATCGCAAAAATTAAATTTTTTTTTAATATTCTCAATTGCAGAAACTATTAAGCCATTCTATTCTAGAACTGAAACCATGAATAAAATGCTTTACCCGATGCAAATCGTATGATTTTTAAGAAAGTTATGAAGTGAGGAAGTGAGGGTCCTGGTCCTGCCTAGGGTCTTACATGTCAAATTTTTTGTCGACTTTGACATGATTTTTGGGCCAAAATGAAGTATGCTCCAAAACAATTTTAAACACTTGTTATACCCTTGCAGAGGGTATATTAATTTTAGCCAGAAGTTTGCAACGCACCTTAGGAGACATCTCCGACCCTATAAAGTATATATATTCTGAGTCAGCATCACCAGAGGAGTCTAAAAATGGATGTCCGTCTGTCCGTCCGTCCGTCCGTCCGTCTGTTGCAACGCAAACTAGTCTCTTAGTTTTTGAGCTATCTTCATGAAACTTGGCACACAAGCTTCTTATTACTGTAGGCTGTAAATAAGTCGGAACGAGCCAGATCGGACCGATATATCGTATAGCTGTCATAGAAGCTATCGGCCGATTTTTGTTATTTTTCAAGATATTGCAACAAGATTTGGCAAATCTTATTCTTATTACGTTCTTAATGTGCTGTCAAAATTGTATCAAAATCGGACTACTATAACATATAGCTGCCATAGGAACAATCGGCTGAAATCAGGGTTTTTGTATGCAAACCTGTTTTGTTTTTGGAAATACCGCA
Organism: Zaprionus kolodkinae; assembly: GCA_018901885.1. Taxonomy (NCBI): domain Eukaryota; kingdom Metazoa; phylum Arthropoda; class Insecta; order Diptera; family Drosophilidae; genus Zaprionus; species Zaprionus kolodkinae. The sequence continues at coordinate 1,657,291 of JAEIFM010000288.1, read as the reverse complement.
CATTATCAATACCTTTTAATGTTATACAGTAACCCGCCCTTTGTTTTTCCATATAAATATCTCAGAGGTTTATATTCTATAGCTGTTATAGGAACAATCAGTCAGTCCGTCTGTCTGTTGCAACGCAAATTAGTCCCCCAGTTATTGAGCTATCTTCATGAAACTTTGCTCACAAGATTCTTATTTCCGACTTATTTATTTTAATAAGTCGGAACGGGCCAGATCGGACCGATATATCGTATAGCTGTCATGGAGCCTATCGGCCGATTTTCGTTATATTTCAAGATATAGCTATCAGGCTTACCACATCCAAATCTAAGTGTGTCCTTAATAATAAAGTTTCATCAAAATCGAACTAACGATCAACGATCGGCCTAATGAAGGCTAAGTATGTGAAATTATAAGAGGATGATATAATCGATGTACTGTTATAATTGTTCAATAAATGCCACAGAAACCAGCAGCAATCCAAATATATTTTATGTTTTGTATAACTGCAAGGGTATGAAACCTTCGGCAAGCCGAAGGTAGCCTTGCTTTCTTGTTTTATACTAATTTTGACCTCGGCAATCGATTAAAAGTAAAAGCTGGCGATTTTAAATTTTGAAAAAAAATTTTTCTGAAATTATGAACAGGGGGGACCCTTACAAAAATCACGAAAATGAGTTTTTTTTTTGAAGTTTCTAAATTGCAAAAACGATTAAGCCATTCAATTCTATTGCTAAAACCATGAATATAATGCTTTACCCGATGAAAATCGTTTGATTTTCAAGAAAGTTGTGAAGTGCCAAAAGTGAGGGTACTGGTCCTGTCTAGGGTCTTACATGTCAAATTTTTTGTCGACTTTGACATGATTTTTGGGCAAAAATTAAGTATGCTCAAAAACAATTTTAAACACTTGTTTTATACTAATTTTGACCTCCGCAATCGATAAAAAGTACAAGCAGGCGATTTAAAATTTTGAAAAAAAAATTTATCTGAAAAATGAACAGGGGGGACCCTTATCAAAATCGCAAAAATTAAATTTTTTTTGAATATTCTTAATTGCAGAAACTTTATAGCCATTCTATTCTAGAACTGAAACCATGAATAAAATGCGTTACCCGATGAAAATCGTTTGATTTTTAAGAAAGTTATGAAGTGAGGAAGTTAGGGTCCTGGTCCTGCCTAGGGTCTTACATGTCAAATTTTTTGTCGACTTTGACATGATTTTTGGGCCAAAATGAAGTATGCTCCAAAACAATTTTAAACACTTGTTTTATACTAATTTTGACCTCGGCAATCGATTAAAAGTAAAAGCTGGCGATTTTAAATTTTGAAAAAAAATTTTTCTGAAATTATGAACAGGGGGGACCCTTACAAAAATCACGAAAATGAGTTTTTTTTTTGAAGTTTCTAAATTGCAAAAACGATTAAGCCATTCAATTCTATTGCTAAAACCATGAATATAATGCTTTACCCGATGAAAATCGTTTGATTTTCATGAAAGTTATGATGTGCCGAAGTGAGGGTACTGGTCCCGTCTAGGGTCTTCCATGTCAAATTTTTAGTCGACTTTGACATGATTTTTGGGCAAAAATTAAGTATGCCTTAAAACAATTTTAAACACTTGTTTTATACTAATTTTGACCTCCGCAATCGATTAAAAGTCAAAGCTGGCGATTTTAAATTTTGAAAAAAAAAAAAATTTCTGAAAAAAGAACAGGGGGGACCCTTACTAAAATCACAAAGATTAAATTTTTTTTGGAATTTTCTTAATTGCAAAAACTATTAATTCATTCTATTCTAGAACTAAAACCATGAATAAAATGCTTTACCCGATGAAAATCGGTTGATTTTTAAGAAAGTTATGAAGTGAAGAAAATGAGGGTACTGGTCCTGCCTAGGGTCTTACATGTTAAATTTTTTGTCGACTTTTGGCATGATTTTTGGGCAAAAATTAAGTATGCTTTAAAACACTTTTAAACACTTGTTTTATACTAATTTCCACCTCCGCAATCGATTAAAAGTAAAAGCTGGCGGTTTAAAATTTTCAAGAAAAAAAATTTCTGAAAAAAGAACAGGGGGGACCCTTATCACAATGACAAAAATTAAAATTTTTTTTAATATTATAAATTTCAAAAACGGTTAAGCCATTCTATTCTAGAACTAAAACCATGAATAAAATGCTATACCCGAAGAAAATCGCTTGATTTTTAAGAAAGTTATGAAGTGAGGAAGTTAGGATACTGGTCCTGTCTAGGGTCTTCCATGTCAAATTTTTAGTCAACTTTCACATGATTTTTAGGAAAAAATTAAGTATGCTCAAAAACAATTTTAAACACTTGTTTTATACTAATTTTGACCTCCGCATTCGATTAAAAGGTAAAGCTGGCGATTTTAAATTTTGAAAAACAAATTTTCTGAAATTATGAACAGGGGGGACCCTTATCAAAATCACAAAACTTAAATTTTTTTTTTAATATTTTAAATTGCAAAAACTATTAAGCCATTCTATTCTAGAACTAAAACCATGAATAAAATGTTTTACCCGAAGAAAATCGTTTGGTTTTTAAGAAAGTTGTGAAGTGAGGAAAGTGATGAACTGTTCGCCTCACGGGGGTCCGAAATTTTTGAATATTTGAGATTTTTGCCAAGTTATGGATAATGGAAGGGGGGTATGGATTCCAAAAATCTGGCAAGCAGGTAGCAAACCAGTTAAAAAATCATAGTAGTCTTGAAGTATGAATTGAATAAACTTAGTTGACATTCACATAATTAAACTATTACTTTGAAGTTATAGTTATTTAATAAATTTATTTATTTTGTAAGAAACCTGACATTATTAGAGACTTACAAATCCGCCAATCGAGTGAGCTTGCATTATTGGATTAAATATGGTCACTTTGAATAAGTTCGTAAGCCATATATTAGAATAATACCAACTCAAACCCATCTCAATTTTTCCAGCATATATAGTTTCATAGAAAAAAGCCGATCCTTCACGAATTATGTCTGTGAATTGTACAACAAAGACGTTAAATATTATCACATGATATTTAAATCTTTTGCAATATTTTCGATTGGCACGTGGCTAACCAAAAGATTTGAAGCTCTTGCGCTAATTTAAGTTAACGTCTTTCGTGTTGTGGATACAAATTTGATGTCTCATAATTTAATTTTTGATTTACTGTCGGGAACTGAATAAATAAAATACTCTGTGTAACACACTACTTCTATACCATTTTGTATTGCTTATTCTTACGCTTACTTACTACACTTACTAAATGCAATAAAAATAAATATATATATAATACCTATACCTAAATATACTTATCAATGTGTGTATGTTGTATATGTTACTCTTTACAGTCCACACCAAATCAGAGTCAGCAGCAAGCACTTATAAACAAGTCAAACGACGACCTAAGGAGAAAACGTCCTGAGACCACACGGCCAAATCACATTCTACTCTTCACTATCATAAATCCTTTCTATCCCATCACAGTTGTAAGTACACTGACGATTTTATTTATATATATACATATATATTTTCTACGATTTTCTTTTTGGTATTTTCTTATTTATTTTTTGTCACTTTTTATTGTGTTGTACAATATATTCCTTATAATACTGTGTAAACATTACTGAGTGGGAAGGGTAGCACAGGCAGCACAATGGGAAGATATATAGATGCAACTATAATATAATATTATTTTTAAATGCCATTCGTGGCTCGACAGTTTTGCTGCGATATTTATTTTGTATTTAAAGTTAATAGACTCGATATTAAATTTTTTATAGAGCATACACTAGTCGACTCTAAACTCTTGTAGTTCACCAGCTTTGGGCACTTGCCTTAAGCTACTTTGTAGCAAAGATTTTCTTTTTTCTTTTTTTTTTTTGGGCAATGGCGATGAAAAACGAAAATCCATTGCAATTTATTGCGTGCGTGTGTGTGTGTAGTAACTTGTCACACACTTGAGCTGAGCTCAGCTGCATGAACATGCGCTCTATGTGTGTGTGTGTGTGAGTGTGTGTGTGTATCGGGTGTGACAACAGTTATTTGCCACACTGTTGCCTCGCAGGCTGATGTGCCGAAGACTGACAGCAGTAACTGTAGAAGCAGCAGGCAGGCAGGCAGCAGCATCATCTGCAGCCGCTTAAGGATATTTCCACTCTTGCTGTGTTATATATATATATATATATATATCGTATATTCCATAGGGATTTTCATTGGCTCGACACGTGTCGGTACAACATCCATCGCCCCTCCTTCCTCCCTGTGTGGACATTTGGGATTTTTGTGAAAATATTTTGAAACTTTTTGTGGTTTCTCAGTGTTTGTCTGCGATTTAAGGCAACAACAACGTGCATGTGCGTGTTATGAATGCAAAGATTTTGTTGTTAGCCCAAAGTGCAGGCAGTTAGGCGTGCAACAACCTGCAGCAGCTGCCAGGTACTACAACAACAATTGTTGCAACTGACTGAATCAACAACAATTACAAGAGAGAGTAGAAAAAAAAAACGGAAAACAATGCAACAAAAAGCGTAAAAAATGCATAACATACTCAAGTGTTTGCCATGCCTCACAGTTAGTAACAGTAAATACAGTTGTTAGTAGTTCTCAATTGCGACATAGTCGCCTAACCAAATGCGCTGTAAATCGTATATAGGTGTAGGCGTGTGAAATTTACAGGGTATCTGTCCAAGCACAGACACACACACACTTTGACACACATTATTGTCATTTTGAGCAAGAAGCAAAACATTTTGGCGGCACAACACAAACAGCAAAAGAATGCGGAAATGTTTGCAGTGTATGTGCGTGTGTGTGTGTGCGTGTGTGTGTTCTGGCAATTGTATTTTCCAACACTTGAGTTAAGAGAGAGAGAGAGAGAGAGCGAGCGAGAGCGAGAGGCAGCGTCTGTAGTGGCACATAAAATCCTGTGAAGTGGAAAACATGCTGCATAAAAGCGCTGGAAAAACTGTAAAACTGCAAATTATTTGTGCCATCGTCAGTCCCTTTTTTACCCGTATATATGTATACTATACTGTATACAGATCTACAGACATATAGAGACTGTGTGAGCCACGGCACAGACATGTTAATTCGCAAAGGCTTTCGCGTGTCCTGCATCCCTTTTCGACTGACACACAGACTGACTGACTTTATGCCGTGCATCATTTTCGTCTCGTCTTTATTTTTTTTCCCACTGCTGTATGGCATTAAGTCCGACTTGCTGGATTTATATATACGCCTGGCAGATTTCCTCCCCTTCTGTCTGGCATAAATCTTTTGTTGATTTAAGGCAAACTGGGAATCCTCTCTCGGTCTCTCTTTGTTTCTCTCTCTCGCTCTTTCTCTCTGCCTCTGTGTGTGTGTTTGTTGTTTGTCATGGAATTAAGCAATTCCTTCTCTTGCCTTTATGACACAAATTAAAAGGCTTCTGCGAGAAAGCTGCAAATTGTCGCAGTGCAAATGAAGATTAAGTGCACGTTATGCTTTACGACTGATAAGCGAGTAAAGTGCATAAGAAGATGCATATAAAAGAGAGAGAGAGAGAGAGAGAACAAATACTTTAAAAATCTTTACTACTTTGCGCAGTTTATATCCCATTTTTTATATTTAATAGAACTTCCTTCAATGCGTGCTAGCATAGGTGTGCATAGCATAGTATTAAAGTTTGGCATAAAACCTTTAAGATGAAACCCATTTTGAAGAGTTTTATAACACTTGCTAGTGAGTTACTTGAGTTTAGTACATTTGTTGTTGTTGCTTAAAGCATGCAACTTTTAACTTTCCAATTTCGCACATTATTTTTCATCGAATTTTCGACACGAGTTTGCCAAACTTGCAGTTTAGGCAGAAGTTGAAGTTGTCAGTTTCTTAAGGGGATATGGCTGACTTAGCTTAACTAATCGCAAGCTAAACGACCTCTAATAGCAGTCGCAACTTTTGTCAACAGTGTAGGCACACACACACACACACACATTCTCCCATACCCACACACACACACACATACGTTGTAAAGTTTTGTGCAATGCTTCACTCATTTCCGGAGCTTTAGATGTTGTCAAGAGATTGATAGAGAGGGAGACAGAGAGCAGGAGGGCAAAAGAGCATAGAAGCATGGAGAAGGCACAAGGATTGAGACAGGCAAATTGTTGGAATTTTGAGGGCTTATCGTGGAACAAAAGCCAGAGCGAGAGGGAAGAGAGAGAGAGAGCAGTTGTGAGTGGGTGAGGAGATTAAAACTTTTTAATAAGACGACACTAAAAGCATCAAAGAAAATTTTGCTGCATATGTGCAAAGTGCAGTCGAACAACAAAAGACAGACAGAGAGAGAGAGAGAAAGAGAGGCAGGAGAGGGAGCAAGAGCAAACTTTTTGGCCCAAAATGCGCCTAAGCTCTCGCTTAAAGTTTAAGCTGATCAGCAGCAGCGTAGCAACTGTGTGTGTATAGACGAAGTGTAGATACGCTCTCAGCTAAAAGCGAAAGAAATATAGATTATTTTTTAAAAAATATTGATAGATCGATAGATGCGTGTAATATCTATAATACTATAATGGAATGCAATAAAAGGCAGTCGCAGCAGGCGCACCACAATGTTCAATCAAATATTAAGTATGCGCCACATGTGCGTGCCACAAGGAAAGAGTGAAGGGGAGAGAGAGAGAGAGAGAGAGGAGAAGGAGTTGCCAGGGCAGCGCAGCACATGTTGCAGCACAATGCCTGCTTGGTCCATGGCATATGTAAAACCCGCTTTGAAATGGCTTATCAGAACATTGTGTTCGACTTCTCTCTCTTTCTCTCTCGCTGTTGGCCAAAATGGCAGCAAGCCATAAGCCAAAAGTCCTGGAATGCAACGACGACGACGACGAAGGCGACGCAAGCTGCACAATTTTCAATATGTGACACATGGCAGCAAGAAGGGGGGAAAAAAAGAACCATATATGGACGGCAAAAGCCAAAGCTAAAGCCATAGGACAGGCAAAACAGCCGTTGCTAAGGTTCTTAGAGTCGCGCTTCGCAGTAGGCAGCACAGCTAAAAGGGGAGGGTAGGGAAAGAGATGGAGAGAAAGGGATTTTAGTTGGGGTTTTGCATACGCTACGAACGCGCGCGTCTACAGTTTTCAATAATGCAACTTTGAAGACTCTTCTGGGACCCCGCACTCACTCGTTGCCTGCCAGCCTGTGCCAGCCAGTCGCGTATTGTGTTGCATTTTGTTTATGCATGCGACAGCATCAAAGCGAAAGATGTTAGTAGCTCAGCGAGGGGGTTAAGAAGGAGGAGCAGGAGGAGGAGCGACCTTACTGCTGGGGCTGAAGAGTTTTGGCTGATGGTTTTTGGTTGGATTTTGCGGGTTTGTGGGCCACATTTCTAGCCTAGTACTCTGACAAATCGATGAAGTTCCCCCTATGCGTTTCGGTTCGCATGCATATAAAAGTTGTTTTTATGGCCTAACCAAGTGAAGTAGAGGAAACGGGCAGGCCAAGGGGCTAAGGGGGGAAACTGTCAGCTGTCAGTTGAAATATATTTGCATAGATATTGAAGGATATTAAAAAGTGCTGCAAGAAATAAAAAGAAAAGAATCTGGAAATAAAAGAAAATACTAATTTTAAGGAAATATTTTGACTGAGATTTCAAATAAAACAATCCACTAAAATGTGGACGTTATGTGTTAAAACCTGTATTATAATCCAAAAATAACGGAACTAAGCTACTCCAATTTAATTTAAGGTGAGCTTCGATATCCTATACTTTGAGTTCATAGGAGCAATATCTTTGGCATTTCGAAAAGAACCTTTCTTTCCTGTTTCCTCTTTCTCTCTCTCTCTCTCTCTCTTATAATTTAAATTCAATTCGTTTTCAACTTTTCTTTTGGTAACACATGGAAGAAGGGGGGGCATGTTGAAGGCGTTGGGACGGTGGTGCGGAGATGCGGGGAGGGGGTTTGGATGGGTAACGGACAGAAAAACACTTGAGGTCTTAAGCAGGGGATCTCATCTTATACACTTGTATGCCAAGTCTCATTACTTTGTTCACTCTCCTGTCCCAGTTCATCATCTGTTTGCGCCTCTTCGAGTGCATTTTTCTTTTCCAGAATACGATACAACAGGAATGGGAATAATTTAATATCATTTTTGCTTAGATTGCCATGTTTATACATCTCATCGAAGAGCTAGAGAAGGGGAGGATATATATAGGGAGATATATATAGAGAGATATATATAGTTTATCTCGTTTGTCTCTCCTTACCATCTCCTTGAGCTGCCAATGATTGAGATCTTCGGCACGTTGCTTGCGCCAATCATGTTGCCACTGTTGCTCTTCGGGGCTAATGGATTGGGGCAACCAATTGCTTGAGCTTTTGTTTCGTGGTTTTGGTCGATGTTTTGGAAACGTAGCAATGCTATTTGGTTTTCTAAAATGTTCACTAGATGATGATCCGATCTCTCGACGAGCCAGCATTTTTTTTGTTTTCGTCTTTAGCTTTCGTATGGGTTTAGCCATTTGCAACTTCTTCGAGCTGGTGGATGGATTCAACAGCTGTTGCTGTGAACTGCCGCCCTGTAAACGATCGCTATCCGTAGTACATTTCATACCACATTTCTTTAGGAATTTCGCATCTGCACGTGATTCCCATTCGATGCAGCGTGCACGTCGTGCATTCATTCGTAAATGTCGTCGTTGACGATTCCGATGTGTCTTGGCCAGATTCATTTGTTGCTTCAGGCTCAAGCGAGGTATGGATGGTTTTCTGCTACTACTCAAGAGGGATTTACTATCGGTCGATAGTTTCCAATTGTTTATGGACACATCATCGGTCTTCGGATCTCTGGTGAAAAATTGCATACCCTTGCGTTTGAGATCCTGCATGACGAGGGCGGTGCAACGATGACGTCGCAGCGAGGAGAACGTTGGTTTTGCATCCAGCTCGAAGGATTTCTTTTGTAGCATTTCCTGACGCTCCTGCAGATATCGCTGCTGCAGTTGCTTCTCCTGTTCCAATTTCTCTTGCAGCGACTTCTGTTGTATATGTTCCAAATTCAATTTCATGCGACTTTTACTTGCCTCCGTTTCCCTAAACATGGTTGTCGGCTGTTTAACTTGATCATAGAATTTGCAATAATAGTTAACTTTCTCGGAATCGGTAGGCGGCATGACACGTCGATAATTGCCCAGATGACTCTCTTCCCAGGCGATCTGTTGGGCCAGTGTGCTTATCGAACACGCCTGCTTTAGCCTACCGTTCAAGAACTGACTATTTGAATTGGATTGTAGATTTGGATTTTGATTGGGAACACGTCGCCTGCCCTGTTGACGCAAGAGACGATCACGTTGTATCATTCGATCCTGGCGTATGATCTCCTCCTTGTCAACCAGCGGTGTGCTGAGCAGATTAAGTGTATCTCTGATCAATGGACGTTTCACCTCCACATCGACAGTCTCATCGCTCAGCAGACTTGGCGTATGATTCACCTCCAATATGTATGGTTTAAGTTTCCAATCGACAAGTATATCGAAGCCAAGTAATTGAAAACATGCCTGGATCTGATCATGCTTTGGGAAACACAAATGATAATTATGCTTCAGCACAGGCCATGCACTTATTATCGTCTTAATGATGGCATCATCGACAGCTGCCCAAAACTCGGTTACACTGTAATCATGATCGGCCAACCATTTATTATATTCTCTTAGCTTACGCTTTGAGCCACCCTCATTGCCATGGCCAACATTGTAATTGGAATTGCGACGATTCAGGCAATAGTTGGTCAAATGCATGAACACATTATTGCTGTTACCCAGAGCTGGTGGCATATATTTGTTGGTTGCAAAACGTGCCAATCCCTCATTGTAGACAAAGATGCGCAGCGGATCTACTGAGGTGACCAGCGTATAGATGCGTAAATCAAACTTGAAGCCATCGATGAGCAGGGGCTGCAGATTGAAGAGCAGTAGATAAAGAAACAACCCTAATCTTCAACCTCATTTACTTACCTTGTCTACGTAGGTTTGACAAATGAGCTTCTCACGTTTGCCCACAGTGCGTAGATTATTGGTTAACCATATACCACGACCCTGACCCGCTGAGTATGGCTTGAGAATGAAGGTGCGTCGATGCTTGTTGGCATATATGGCAACATCGTAGGATCTAGAAAGATTTAAGAGAGAGAGGGACAGAGAGCATTATCATACATAAGAGATAAGTTTTAGTTAAGACCTTAGCAAATTATTGATTTATATGTACAGTGGGCATGGCACTGCATTTTTAAAATCAACTTGATCGAAGTGTGTTATACAGGCATCTTTATGCCAAATTTCAAGTCTCTAACTTGCATAGTTGCAGAGATTAGCGCGTTCAAACTGACAGATCAAATGATTCAGTCGTTTTTATTGAAGAAAGAAAGAGAGAGAGAGAGAGAGCTAGACTAAGCCCACTGCAACTTGTACTCACTCTGAGGGCAGCAGCCAGGTCTTGGGAAAGATGCGATAATCACCGGGAAACATTTTGAACATACGATTCAAATTGAGGGCCAACATATCCTTGCGGCAAATTTCGCTCATGCCGGGAAAATGATTGATCTGCTGGAAACGCTTCATGCCCTTGAGCAGATCGAAATGTGGTGTATTATCGGACCACTGGATATTCCATAGACGATGTTCGGGCACATGTGTTAGTCCCATATTCTTGGCGACACGACCGACCAGGGGAAATCGTGTATGTTCCACACAAATGCTAATACGTATACCACGTGCCAGGGGCAGTACCTTCAAGCCCATATGCGGTGGCTCATCGGGTATTGAAGGTGATGGTGGTTCACGCATCACATTGTAGCAGACAGGATCACGTTTCTGTTGATATTCCGTCTCTGTCTCTGTCATTTCCAAATAGGGATCACCCTTTTGTTTCAACACAATATTATCTGTATGCCGCCATTGTACAGGGGGTTTACATGGTATATAGGCGCTTTCTCCACCTTTCGATCGATTGGGTTTCTTATGTTTAATTGGCTTCTTTGAGGGGCGAGCAAAGATGGTCTCACGACTGAATTCTTCGTCCTTCGTGAACTTGGGTTTTGATAGTAATTTTTTTAAATCAAAAAAACGTGTATATTGATTTGATCCCTGTTTTAACCTGTAATTTTTTTTGGTAATCATCTATATGGGGGTTGAATATTGGTGGAATATAAGTTCATTTTCATTTAGTCTAGAGTCTTATTTGTTTACCTTTTGCTTATAAATGTATGAAAAAAGAAAAAAAAAGAAAAGAAATGGGTCCTACATAAACAAAATTTTGAGTGTTGACTGATTAACAGTAAAAACAATGGAATATTAAAATTTTTCAGAAAAAAAAACTATACGAACTAAAAATAAAACATTAAATAATACAAATTTAAAGAAATTTACAAGCCAAGAAAAGAAAATAAAATGCAAACACGTTAGTGATCAATATTTTTTTTGGCAATACTATAATATAATTGTTTTCTTTTAATAAATTTTCAATAATTTAGCTAGGAAAACTATTCTCAAACTGAAGTTCGAATTTCATTTTATAGATCTCTCTGTCATTGTAGCAGCAAGGGCAGCGTTGCCACATTTCAGTGTCGTCATTGATTTTATTTCTCTTTTCTCTCTCTCTCTCTCTCTCTCTCTGTCTCGTTGTCACTCTTTGACATTAAATCTCTTCGCGGTTGCGGTTGAACTTGTCGCGTCTCCATTACCTTAGAGTGTTGTGCAACACCTTGCGTTAGTTGATATGCCCCTCGAAAAGGGTAGAAAGAGAGAGACAGGGAGAACTAGACAAGTGCCTTGTGGCTCATTAACCGCAGTTTAATCAGGCTTTAGCCTTTTTTTTTGCGGTTATTAGTTCAGCTAGTGTGTTTTTTTTCCTTTTTTGTTGTTTGTTTTCATGCAAAGAAACGCCGAATCATTGGACGATATAGTGCTGAGATTATAACTGTGTTTAGTTCTCGCACGCTTGGCTAGCTTAATGACAACAACAACTACCACACGCGACACACGTTACCAATCTAGTACTAACCCCTTTGCACCACAAGCAGCTGTTGCACATTGCACAGTGGTAGTTGGTGTTGTTGTTGTTGCTGCTTTTTCTGTATCAGATTACAAAAATATTCCGCGTGTTTTAGTATTATTTTCCCTTTTTTTTGGGGGTCCGGCAAACGGAGCGTGTAATTTGTCAAGTTTATTTGGTCGAGCGACGTTTTGCTTTGCTTTTTTCTCTCTGGTTTTTGGGGGTACACCCTTTTGGGCGCACTAATTGGCCAGCCCAAGCTCTTGTTTTGGTTTATAATTATACCCTGCCATGGAAAATGCTGCAAAATGGGTATATTGATTAGGTGTAACTAATCAATCATTAAACTTTGGCATTATGTATCTTTTACACTTAATGCAGCTTGGTTAATATATTTTGTTATAGTTGCAAGCTGTGTAGGGTATCAGGCGGTCGCAGAGTAGCTTCTGTTATTTATTTTTCCTTCTTTGCTATGGCTAATTATGCGCGCTTTTGTCTCCTCGCTTGTGTTTGGCAAACAAAACAAACAACAAAATGCGCCAAAGTGTTGGCTACTTTTCGGCTAGATTTTCAATTTGTATGCAAGACAGAGAGAGAAAGAGAGAGAGAACAGAGAGCTGTGCTGCTCTTGTTGACAGGGATAAGAATGCCTGTGTCAGGTCGTGATAAGCACTGTAAAAAATTTCGAGGACGAGAAAAATATACCAAATATTTGGTTTAAATTGCAAAAATTTGTTTTATACAAAATTCTAGGGAATAAATCAAATAGATGCATCAAAACTGTTGCTCAATTTGTATCAGGAATTAAGCTGAATAAATTTCTCTATAATCCACGCAATTTATTGAATATTTTTCTGTTTGCTGTCAACTCTATAAATATTTAAATTCAATATATTCAGCTATAATTGGCTCAAACGATAATCACCATCCATTAAAATAAATCTTTGACATAATTCATTACATCATTCTCTCGCTCGCTCGTCTCTCTTTTTTTTGCCATATTTAAACGTGCAACTTTTGCACTGTTCTTGCGTTGTGTTTGCACGGCGTTTTTAATCAAGAGGGATCCAAAAACGGAATCGGCTTACGGCAAACTATATTAAAAATTGAAAAGGCACGCGCACATTTATTTTGCAACAAAAACGTGCGTGGTAAATAAAAAAAAGCAGCGAGAAATTTAAAGCAAACCTTGCGCGCTCTCGAGGTATAATCAAAAATTAAACAAAACCTCGACAAAAATGTGGGAGATGAGAAAGGGAAGTGTGTGCAGAAATTAAGCCGTGGAGGAGTCGATAGTTTAAGAGGAGGAAAGGTAGAGAGAAAGAGTGAGAGAGAGAGGAGTGTGTGCATGATGAACAAATGATATAAGGGCGAAGAAGGAGGAGGGCAGAGTCTTTTACAGAAAGGTTGCGCCCATAAAGTTGCAGTCGCTGCGACGTGGCGGCGACGGCGGCATATGATGGAAAATTCGAAACGGAGCATAAATTACAATGTGTGTGTGTGTGTGTGTGTGTACAAGTCAAAATTGCAGTTGCTGTGGAAAATCCTTTTATTTTTATGAAGCTGCAAGCAGCTTCCTTCTCTCTTTCCTCTTACTCTTCTTACATTTCGCGCGCACCTTTTTGCGTCTCGCTTGCTCGCACTAAGCACACATTAAAAATTAATCTTTTAATTACTGCCTGGCAGGCTCCATACAATAGCTTCAACATTGTGTGTGTGGCTGTGTGTGTGTGTTTGTGTGTGTGTGGATTAATTATTCGCTCTTCTAACGCATAATGGTATTGCCAAGCGCCGAATTATTGTTGTTGTTGTTGTTGTTGCTGTTTGTGGGTCGCAGCTGCCATAGCTGCTGCTGCCATATTGCATTGTGTGTTGCCAATGGCAGCCATTTTGTTTGCGGCAGCCATTTTGCGGCGTAGATAGTGAGCAGAAATGTGCAACAGTAAAGTGTAGCAGAAGTAAGCGGAATAAAAGTATATTTTAAATATGTAGTATAATAATTCAATTTAAAATTATGAAGATAAATATGGAGATAACTTTTAAAATAATTATAAATTACACCAAGAGTCCTACAATAATAATGAATAATAGCATAAAATTACAATATATCTCAATATATATAACTCAACTACAAGCACAAGCAGCATAATAACAAAAGGTTGACCCAAAGCAGAACCACAGGCGGCTACCCTCAATTAATCCTTTACACAAATCACACACTTTCAAAAACTTCATCTTTATTTTGGCAACTTTCCATATTTTAAATTGTCAAATTGTCAAATTTTACTTATCTGGGAGAGATTTTCCTGTGTGTGGCCCAACGCTTTTAATTGCTTTCAATTGACCAAAGCGACCGGACAAAACTTTTGGCGTGGCATAAAGTTCATGCAACAATGGCTTTGCACACATTTGATTTTAATTTCATTTTGACCGCCTACACTTAAGGCATTAACATAGGAGAGAGAGAGGAGTGGGGAGTAAAGCTCAAAGTTTTACGACAAAGTCCCCCAAAAAAAACTCTGTAGCTATGTAAAAACTTTGTTAATAGAATTAAACAACATATTAAACTGCATTTTAGAAGCTCAACTAAGCCGCTGCTGCTTGTGTGTGAATGAAAAGTCGCCATAAAAACTGGAGATAATCGACTATAGAGTAGGAAGAGGATAGGGGGGAAAACATAGAATGCAGATTAAAGATAAAGTTGTGAAATAAAGAGAAATTAATGGCATGCAGCGCAGCAAAGTATGCTATAAAAATATTAAAATGAAAATTGGTAATTTATGTAATTATTTATCTCTCGTATTAAATGCCATATAACTAGTTTATGTATCTATTTATGCGCCTAACAAAGTAAATTAAATGAGTATGTATTATAAGCTAGCAAAAATTCGCATAAAACATGCATTGTTTTCGTTATGAGTTTGCGCGTATAATTAACTTTGAAAAAAAGGAATACAGAAACCATATAATATCTATATTTCCTTTTAACAATGCATCATAAATATTTATTGTAAATTTAATGTTGCCAATGGATAAACAAACTACTAAGCTTTTGCAAATCGAATCGAAAATCCTCGCTGATGATTATCCCCAAAAAAACACCGAGAGAGCACAGATTCTTGTTTGGTCAAATCCCCATACAATGCACGTTTAGTTAGCTCTGTTGTTGGGGTTCTTGAGTAGGGGGGTATCTGCAGGGTATCCCTGCACACACAGCATGACAATCATATCAACATTTTTGGCTGTTTGACATTTGCTGCTGCTGTTTGTGATTGCAAATTCGAAATTCGCATTTCGTATTTGATTTATGTGCCGAGCATACGAATACACTCACTCACTCACTCACACACTCGTTGGCTGGCTGCTGAATACGTATAGACGTGCACTCACTATGCACGTAATTATGCATGAATCACGGAATCAACTGCAGTGAGAGAGAGAGATGAAAAAAATCTGAATTTCGACCCAGTGTAACGCATGAATGAACGCCTTCGTATATAAAAAAGGAAAATGGAAAAACTGCTGCGTGCTGTAGAGGGGTAAATCAGCGGGGAAGGGGCGTGACAAGGGAGAGGTGCAAAATATATGCACATAAATTTCATCAGCCCAGGCGCAATGAAAATGTTGAAATGTTAAAATGCTCGCACGTAATACTACTACGACTACGACTACTGCTGCCAGAGTCATTTGTAATGCAAAAGAAAACAAAACAAAAAGCGAAATAAATAATAAACAAAAAAAAAAAACAAAACAAAACAGTGCTAAAGCTAAAGCAAAACAAAACTAAAAACGTGGCTGGCAAAACAAAAAGCGAAGGCGAAAGAGGAAAGCTTTGGCATTTGTTGTTTTCTATCTACTTTACGGTATTTATTTTAGCTGTGTGTGTGTGTGTGTGTGCAGCGCATTTGTAATGAAAATAAAATTTAACAACTGCCTTCTTCCCCCTTCCCCCTTGCGCTGTCAGCAGCAGCAGCAGCGGAAGCAGGACAAGTGGAAGACGCTGCAAAGTATGCAGCACTTTTTGCACTTTGCTGCTGCTGCTGTCGCGCAAAGTAGTGCAGCGCCGCATACCCAGTACAAGCAGCTTAAGGGGTATGCTTGATGAATGTAAAATTGTGGAATCGGAAGAAAAACGGGAAATATTTTTTATAGCATATATCACAAATTTGTATCAGTAGAAAACAGAAATATTTGCATAGCATATTTCACAGTCTCGTGTCGCTTTGCTCATATCTCTCTCTCTCTCTCTGTGAGCTCTTTGACTTTATGCTGTTTGTGCTCTGTGCTCAAGATCAAGATAGCTAGATATAGTGTTTATAAAGTGCTTGTTTGAGGTGTTTATAGAGCAACAGTGCATAAATACAACTAAGTCAGCTGCATATTTTATATTTGAAATTGTTTTTTATTGCTGCTTACCAGGTGTAGTTCTTTCGGAAATCTACAAATGTCTCTGCTCTCTCATCTCATCTTATGTTTCCATCAACTATTTATATTTAGCTCTGGGGCGTGGTGACAAATTGTTGTGGCATGCCACAGCAAATTGCATGCAAAAATGGCCGCAACAGAACCGGATCAGGTTAAGAAATGTGACACCTTTTGTGTGTGTGGCAGTGCATGTCATGGCAGGTAGATTGTCTGGGCATTGTCAATGTCATAATTTGCCATAATATGTGTGCAGGAGTGAGACAGGAAGATGGAGGGGGGAAGAGAGAGTGAGACAGAGAGAGTTAGGCGGACAGCTGGCTGTCCCAATGTGGATGCTGATGATGTTGCTTCATGTCCATGTTGGAAATGTCGATGCCGTTGTCGCTGTCAATGTCGTTTTGCCCCTGCAAAAGGATGCTAGGGCGAGCTTGTGTGTGTGTGTTTGTGTGTGCCTGTGTGTGTCCGTGTGTTTGTTTGTGTGAGTTCAACTTAGTTGCAAAGTTAACGATGCGCCATGACAACACTCCATCAACATGGACAGCAGCAGCAGCATCCCAGTTAGGCAGCGTGTGTGTGTGTGTGTGTGTGTGTCGGCCACGCCTTCTCACGCTGCTCCTCCCACTTGCTGCTGGCTCGTGTCATGTCCTTGGCTGCGCACTGTCAACATTAACTCGCACACATGCTGAGAAAGAGACAGACAGAGAGCAAGAGAGGGAGAGGGAGAGAGTGAGATGCCCGTGAGGCACAAAAAGGCATATCCAATTGCAAAAAAAAAAAGACGACGCATGTCGATAACAAAGCGTACGCAAACATTCAACTAACATTAGTGGCACGCCCCATAGGCAGGCACATGGCTAACACACACACACACACACACACACACACACTTGGCTAACACACACACACACGGACACACACACTCGCTTCTGACAGGCTGCAGCTTTCGACTTTGGTGTCTATTTTACTTGGTCATTAAATTTGGATTTTGTGCCGTGCATATCACAAGTGCTTGACTTTGCCGTTAAATACACACACACACACACACACTTACACAGGCACACACACACCTGTGCACAACTGTAAACACAGCAAGCTGCTTGCTCACTCTCTCGCCCTCTCTTTCTACCTCTCTCCGTCTCCCTTTAGTGGCCCTTTGTGTGCGGCATTCATCTGACATGTCTCATGGCCTCATGGCTTCCCTTGCTGTGCTTTTTGCATGCCACACACACACACCAGAACACACACTCGCACACACACACACACACACATGGCATTCTTTTCACAGACTCAGCCAGACCACTTTGCCAGTGCTAAACAACGTTGATATGTCCGCTAGATGGCGCTGCAGCTAGTTGTTGCAGGGCCAAAGTTTGTTTTTGGTTTTTCGTTTTGGTTTTTGTGTTTCTGTTTTACTTACGCTTTGAGTCTTTTGTGGCTTTGCTGGTTTTACCGCAACTCCACACACAGCATAGACATGTGTGAGAGTGTGTGTGTGAGAGCAAAAAAGGATGCCAGACCTCTTTGTGCAGGGAAGCAAGAGTCGAATCGATTCAATAAACAAAATGGGCTTATGTAACTGAGCCCAGAAATGAGCATATAAAGGCAGATCAGAGAATAAAACTTGTAAATTGGATTGAAATTTTCAAGAATTTGTGTATAAATTAATAGATTACACACACTAATGAAGAGTGACAGATAGAAAAATGCTGAACAAAGCTAAAAGAAATAAGATTAAATCGTAATAAATCAATGCAAAAATGTAGCATATTTTTATGTTATTTTTCAAATATATTGTAGTTTAAGTTCAACCATATTTAAACTCCAACTAACTGTTTTTCTCTTCTACTCTCTTTCTGTTTCATTTTAGGTAAGTCACTTTGATTGCAAAAGTTCTTTGAGCTACTTGAAATCTGTGTAGATTATAAACTTAGAGTGCGTGAGTGATAGATCTAAGAGAATATTATATACTAGTCGGGCCCGGGCGGCCGACTTAACCTTTGGCATTTGTGATTAGTTGTGTTGCGCTTAGTTAATCTTCACTCTTGTGACTGACAGCAACCAATCAATTGCCTTTTCTGCGCTTATCTACTTCTGGCCAGAGCGAGAGGCTTAGGACGCACACACACACACACACCCTGAAGGAAATCCCCACACACACACACTGACCCAATAAATCACTAGAAAATTTCACACAAAACACTCGAAATCTTTGGGGTCCCGCGGGGCAGCAATAGCAAGTAGCAAAAGAGAATGAGAAGGAGAAGGAGAAGGAGAGTGAAAAAGAAAGAAAAATACACTCGGAAATAAGGTTCTGTAACTTTAGTTTAGTTTTTTTTTTGCTGCTCGCATTTGCTACGTAATTCCCACGATAATAATCATAATAAAAATCAAGCAAGCGATAAAGCATAAAAGCAAATTACAAGTAAAGTCCGTACACACACGTACACACTAACACACACACACACACACTTGCGCACTGTAAAAGAACCGAAAGCACTTGACATAATGCCCAAATTGTTGTTGTTCTTCGTTCCGTTCGCCATAACATAAAAATGAAAGTTTCTTTTTTTTTCTTGCCTTCGCCTTTGCCAACTTTTACACATTGTCAAAAATATGTTCGGTGTGGCCAAAGCCAGCGTTGCCAGACTTTTATGACTTATTCCATTGCGCACGTAACTGCCATTTTCTTTGCCTTGTTTTGACTTGCCTTGCCCTGCCCTGGCACTACGTGTCTGCCTGTTCTCCCGCTTCTGGCTCTCTGGAAACTTTTCTCATAAAGCGCAAATCGTATTATCGGGTTAAACTATCTGTGGCATAGGGCAGGCGCCACTTTGCGTGGTGTCACTCGAAAAAAATGATTTATGCTGATGAATTGCCCGCTGAGTGTCATTAGAAATGCCACCACCGTCGCAGCATCTCATCATTTTCCAAAGGCAAAAATTCATTAAGTTGTCAACTGCAAGTCAACACAATACGCTACACATCTTTTTTTTCTTCTGGCCTGACACAGACATGACAAGAAGGGGACCGACGAAACCCCCTATGCGTAGTGTAGAGGGAGTAGGGAAAGGGGTGATACGACGACTTGTGCTCATTGGTGCGTGCAAAATGTCTATTAAATTAGATGAGGGGGACTAGCGCGAAAAATACGTATTTCTGACGCAAAAAACCGTGTATCTAGTCTTACAATAGAAATGTCACAATCCCAAACAGTTTTGAGTGATTGGCATAAAGAACTAGGGAATTGGGTTCCCTAGCAACTCGAGAGAGATCCAAAGGCAAACTGATTTCAATTACTGCAGACTGATCTATATATCCCAATGGTTATGGTCCCTTTTTAAATCAATAACAAACAATATCATAGAGCTAGAATATGTATTTTGGCTGTGTATAGTTACTATTACGGGCTCTAAAAATTAGCTTGATATTAAAATCATATAAGCTTTTAAAACATGGAAAATCTAGTCAAAATCTGACTTGTTTAGGATTAAAACTACCTTCGCTGCATGTAGTAGGTATGTCTGCTATAGAAACCCATTTAAAATTTCATATGTTTTTCATACATGTTTTCCGGGCTCTTAACTAACTATTTCCATTGTGTTTATGCTGCGAAATGTGCATCCAATCATAATCAGAAAATTATGCGCTCTGCTAAACATTTCGGTTATCAGTCAGCGAGCATTTTGGAATAAACTGCGGTACCCCCTACGCTCTCTCTCTCTCTCTCTCTCTCTCTCTCTCTCTCTCTTTCGTTTACCTTTGCTCCACATACCCCACATAGTTTTCTATTAATCAGGCTGACCGAATATGCCGAAATTATCAAGTGAACAAACATATTGTGTCAGTTGCAGCAGCAAATATACCCTGTAATTAGTTTGTAAACTAAAATGCGCATAATAGCAAAATATTAAATTTGAAATGTATATACCCTACTCAAGCAATTACAGGGTATTGGCACGACTGCATTTGTTTCAATCAGTTGGCAGCTGCAGCGGCGACTCATTGTGCATTGTGTGCTAGGCGCATAATTAAAACCGCAAATAGTGCAAGCAATGCACACGCACACACACACACACACGCAGAGAGTGATATGTGATATTGCACACACACTCAGCAACACACACGCCCACACACACACAGCTCTAATGGTCAGCCCCCGTGCAACTAATAACACAACGCAAAAAGTCAGTGAGAAAATGAGTTGCGCTCAATTTAGGGCGACGCTTCTGCCCCCGCCACCCCCATCCCGAGTGTGTGTGCCAAAAGTGGGCGTGGCCATTGTCCATTGTTTGGCTGACATGTGAGCCGGGTCGGTGCGGGCTCACACACACACAAACACACACAACCACACTCGCATTGCCATAGAGACAATGTACCTTTTTGTGCCTGCTGCTGGTCAGCCGAATTCGAATTTTAATTATGCGCCCATTGCAGCCAGTTAATTACACTGCAAAAAAAAAAGGAAGACCAATGACAACAACAACAACAACAACTGCGACAACGACAACTTGTAATGCAAATGAAAATGCAGGCAACAAGCGACCACATTGCGTATACGCAACGTGGAGGCGAGCGAGAACATTTTGATTAGCTAAATTAAAATTGTGTCGCGCTTGCTTATTGATTAAGTTACGTTTTAAATGTGCAATTTAAATGATGTGTGTGTGTGTAGGGCGTGTGTGTGCATTTAAGCCTTTTATCCGATTTGGTTAATTTGGCAAACCACGTCGCGCATTGCTGCGTATTTTGGCAAGAGGCTTTTGTGGCGCGTGCTTGTTGCCACTCGCGCGGTACAAAGCGGCGGCTTTGCAGGGTATTTAAAATATTTTGTTTAGACTGTGAAATGTTTAAATATTTTTAGAGAACGCCCTTAAAATGGCGAATTTAATGCAGAGAAAAGTGAGCGAGAATTTTAGAAAAATTTAGTAATTCATTAAAAGTAATTGGAAATTTAAAAAGAAAGTAATATATATTTGTCGACTTGCCTAGTTGTAGATTATTGCTCAAAATAAATTCCCTACCAAAAAAACTATTTAACCCCTGTGCCTGCTAGCGTTCATCAACTTGGCTTATAGTATGCCCCGAGGTAGCAGCAAACGCTTATCTCTTATCCCCATAGACCCAAACGACTTGTCGCCTCGCACATATTTCACCAACTTAAGTACAGTTTGGCACTCACACACAGAGAGACGCAGAGACACCACCGAAGATGGCCACAACATAAATTCGTAAACCGCAAAGCTGCTAACTGAAATTCTACGGTCAATCAACGACAACATTTTCCGGCTTGTTAGAAGGCGGGCAGCAGGGGGCTGGAACGGGGAAAAACTTGCCGCAGCTAATGCCAGCTAAGCCTTTTCTACACATAGCGAAAGAAAAAAAATATTGTGGGAAAAAGGAAAGTAAATTAATGTGGGCTAATAACTCAGGAAAGAGTGAGAGCAGGGTAGACAGTCAAGCTAGCGGCCATTTTGGGTCAAGAAAAGTGTGTGTGTGTGTGTGTGTGTGTGTGTGCTGCGTAAATATTCTAACGCACAATTAAATGGAATGTGCCATAAATATTGCGTATACGCAACGTAAATCTATTTGAGTGTGGGAGTAAAACTTGTGCAAAACTTCTTGCTCCCCACTGACTGATTATGCGAACAATTAATCTTCGAGATGTTTATTGCCAGTTTGGAATAGACGGGGTGGGTTGGCTATATAGGATAGGTATGGCAAGCTGATAAACACCCTCATTGTGGGTACTGCGCAAATTGGTTTCTTGTCTTCAATGGGTTAAGTCGGCCAAAAGTCAACTGCAGTGTACGACGCTGATGATGGCGCACGACAACCGGAAGCACGCCATTTTGCAATCACATTAGCCAAAAGCGGGTAGCTAGCTCCCTGTGCTGCTCGCTCTCTCTCTCTCTCTCCCTCTAACAGGAAGTTGCATGACAGTTGTTGTTGCTGCTGCTGCTGCTGCTGTCGCTGGCAGCCGGAAATGAGAAGCAGCTGAAGCAAAGCTTGGCCCGCTGGCAACTGGCTCGCTTGACCGCAGCATTAAAGCAACATTTGTTTTAAGCCAAAGCAAAAAAAAAAAAACATGCTGCAAAAACTTTTGCACAAGAAAACAACAGAAGTAGAAAAAAAAAAAAATACTTGAAGCTGAAAAACATTTCAACAATGCAACACAAATTGCAGTTGCAACCGCAGCAGCAGCGGCAGCGGTTGCCTGTGTTCGTATCTATCTCTCTCTCTCTCTCTCTGTCTCTGTCTCCCTCTCTGCAACCGCCACTTCCAGAACAGTTGACCAATGCAATATTTTGACTTGGTCAGCTTTAAAATCGTCGCTGCAAAAGAAAAAACACACCAAAAAAATAAACCAAACAAGTGGGTAAGGCTACAGTCGGGCGCCCGACAGTAAGATACCCTTCTCCCAATTTTCTAAATCCGTTACAAACGTGTAACCACACTAATAATTTCAAACTAAAATTCTGCACAAATATTTCTACTACATATAGCTTACTCGCTCGCACTCACACAGCGACGCGCGTAAAGAGTAAAGCGAAACGACGCAACGTCGACGTCGGCGTCGACTGCTCAAAGCAGCGCAAAAGCTGCTGCTTGTACCGAACATTTGTACTGAAAACGTTGACTTTAATAACTTCTGTGTTATTGGTCCGATCGGATTGTAATTTGGAGATTATGTTCATATTGCATTTACCTTTATACATAATAAAGCAGAACTTTATAAGTTTAATACTTTGCTTAATAATCGTAAATAACCGATTTGCGGGGGCGGTGGGCGTGGCATCAAACATTTGACATAAACTTCACCTGCCCCGAATATATAGGAACCTTCATACCAAATTTGGTGTCTCTAGTTTTTTTAATAGCTAAGATCTGTTGTCTCAAACAAACAGACGGACAGACGGACAGACGGACAGACAGACGGACATGTCTCAATCGACTCGGCTAGTGATCCTGAGCAAGAATATATATACTTTATGGGGTCTGCCACGCCTCCTTATGCCTGTTACATACATTTTGCACAAAGTTAGTATACCCTTTTTTGACCATTTTCAATGGTCGAAGGGTATAAAAAGGATGCTGAAAGAAGGTACAGGGAGGCTGAAAGAGAGAGAGATGTAAAGGGAGAAGCCCAAAGTATCTACGCGACATTTGTTATGGTCAGCATAATTGGTTAACTTTGTAAAGGAACATTTGAGAGGTTTTATGGGGGGGCGATGGATGCGAACGTCGATGATGATCAAATTGTTGGCAATTGTCTTCTGGGGTCGCTTTTGTGCACTGTGCAATTGAGGCTTTTATGCAGCTTTTCAGCGCAGTTAAGGTTGTACGGGAAATACTTTGAAATATTTAAGGTATTTTCTAACAAACTACAACGATATCTTTAGTTTTCTAAAATATTATAAAATTCTTAGAAATATATGGTGAACATTTGACTGACTATACGTCTTTTTCACACTTATGGCTCTTAATAAGCTTAGCTTTTGCTTGAGCAGCTCTACGCTTTAAAGAGAGAAGGATAGAGAGACAAAAGAGAGAGGATAGAGAGAGAGAGAGAGAGCTTTAGTAAATTGAATATAATTTTTTTTAATTTCTTTTTTTAAATTAAATACCCTAGCTTGACTATTTTGTCCATTTTGCTTTGTTAAAACTTTTCTACACTCTTTTTGTTGTCTACCTTTTCTCTTTGCCATGTCCTTTACTTGCTTTTCTTGTCTTTTATCTTTGTCCTTACCCTTTCAACTTTTATGACGCGCTTTAAGTTTGTCTCTCATTTTTGCAGACTTTGCTTAACTCGTTTTTTTTTTTTTTTGTGTGTTGTTTGTTTGCCTTGTTTTCTTTACCATTTTACCTCTTTCCGCATATCTGAGCAATCAGTGAGATTTCGCCCAGCCATGGAGTATATTGCCACGCCCCTTTCAAAAGGGGGCAGCGGCAGCTCTCTCGGTAGTCAGTTTTAAATGCTTCAGCATTGCATAAAATTTGCATATTTTTTCTACGCTGTGCATAGTTTATTTAGCGCCATTGTGGTGGCTCCTGTTGTTGTTGTTGTCCATTTAGACGCCCACTGGCAAACAAGACTCTAAATTGCTGGCCAGGAGGGAGTGAGAGACAGAGAGGTAGAGAGAGGTGCGTGATAGAGAGAGAAAGAGAGGGAAAGCTGCCATATTCCATATTATAACTCAATATGAAAAGACGCGCGCGGCTTTTCGATGCTGCATTTTGTATTCATATATGCGGTGTGGAAATGAATCGTGGCAGTGCCCAGCCAGGAGATGCCTAAGGATGCCTCCCCCCCCCAAACACCCTTAGCCCACCTCCCGCTGCTCAGCCCAAACCGAAGGCCATTCCAATGGGCGCGTTTTCTTTTTTTTTTGGTTAGGAAATTTGCATGCCTTTTACGCACATTAGCATAAGCATACACACACAGCAGGCAGTGGTGTGTGTAAGGGGTGCTTCGCACACCCCTTGAAAATTTCATTCAATATGTCAAAACTCTTGAAGTATTTTCTGCGTTATTTTCTTTGCATTGCATTCAAATGTCAAGTGTCAGCGGCGAATCAATGTGACAGCAACACCCTACTGGCCCCTGCCGCTGGCCTTGTTTCTGTTCCTGTCCCTAGCCCCTGCTCTACCACAAGTATACTCCTCTATTTGCTGCGATGTGTGTGTCCTTCGGGGTCGCACTTGATGCGCTGCCTGCCTGCCTGCCTGGCCATGCATCATCAAATAACAACTGAGCAGACTGAGCTGTATTCAATTAATGTCGATAGTTGTTGGCCCTCTTGTTGTTGTGGTTGTTGTTGTAGAGTATTGTGCGCTCTGTTGCCTCGAGTCAAACTCTTGTGCTTCCCTCGCCCTTCCCCCGGTTTTGTTAACTAATTGCAGTCTGTGCTGCCTAATGAGACGCACTGTAATTAAATCGCCAACAAACCGATAGTTTGGCCCATTTCACAGTGCTGAGCAGCATTAAATAGAACTATATATAATTGAGCCAAGGATCTGTGCTCTCTCGTTCTCTCCCTCTCTCTCTCTCTAATGAGCTGCCATAATTAAACCGCAAAACTATTATTTGGTAATAGAATACTGTCACTAATTGGGCAAAAGTTAAGTTAAAAAGGATTTGTTTACTAGCATAAAATTGAACTTGGACTGGATTTGCCAACTGGGCAAAAGAGCAGGTAAAATATTTGCCTTTAATTTTAGCAGCAAAGATTAAGGAGCGAAAGAGAATTTAAATTTCTGTGTTGGCAAATTAACGAAAATTCCACATTAACAGCTTGGCGGCTGAATAAGTTCTTGATTGCTTGAGCCAATTTGTGGTCAATTAATGAGGAATTAAAAAGCAAATTGTAATTACTTTAGTCGTGTCAGACTGCTCGCACTTTTTTTCGCTCTCTCTCTCTCTTTCGCTCTCCTGCTTTCCTTCTCGCTCTTGCAGTGCGCCACAGCTTGGCGTGCACCAAAATTGTTGCATACTTTGCTGCGCCAGCTGCTGCCACTTGACGCTGTGCTGAAGGCAGCTGCCACTTTAAGCACTCAAAGAGGCGGTCACGCCCACACACGACAAGGCAAAGGGCTGGCAGGGGGCGGGGAAGAAGTGGGGGAAGTGTAGGGGTGTGTAGGTGGGTGGGTGGGCAGGCAGTTCAACGCCGCCCACACATGCTTGGGCCCACTCAATTAACGCAACTCATCAGAGGCGTTGTAGGGCGTTGAGTGCGCAGTGAGCGACAGAGGGAGGGAGAGAGAGAGAGAGAGAGAGAGAGAGAGAGAGAGCGAGGAGCTGCAGGATTGAAGTGACATGGGGGTGGAGTTGTTTGCTTACGCTTACGTATTTGTCTTAACAACTCTTGCATACTGTCTAAATGGCTCCTGGTCTCGGGAACCTGGAACAACCGAGAGACATGCCAGGCAGCCAGCCAGTCAGCCACTTCTTGGCTTAGTTTGGCCGGAATACAGTCAGCTTGTTGTCTCTCTCTCTCTTGTTGTTGCTGACTCTCGCATAATTACTTTGACTTGACTTTTACGACCTCTCTATGAATTACTCAAGAAGTGTTGGGCGCACGTCGTCGTCGTCGTCGTTGTTCGAAAGGCTCAGGATGCCTTTGGTTGTTGTTGTGCTGCGCTGCGCTGCCTCTGCTTTTTTACAGCCTGCCTGTGCCTGGTCTTCTTTTCTTTCTCTTCTTCCTCTTCCCCTCTTTTTTACTGTCGTTGGTTTTATTTATTTCTTTAGCTCGTGTTTGCCTGCTTATTTCTTTGCAACCCACGCGACACGCACGACAAGTCAACGGGGTTAGACCCGCCGCCCCCTCTCGAGCAGGCCAGGCTTGCTGCACGTTCGCTCTCCCTCTCTCTCTCTCCCTTACATAATGTGCTGACACGTGCACTCACGCACAGCCACACACACACACCTTTAGAGAGAGGCAGCTAACCCTAGTTAGAAATAAGTTGTTACAGTCTTGTCAGAGCCAACAAAGCTTTATAAGGAATGCAATTTACAATGTTTAAAGTAAAATGTTTTTTTATATCTATAAAGAAACTCTGCTCTTACTGACTGATTTCTTTGAGTTTTCCCACATTTTCTAATTAGTTTTCTTCTTTAATTTAATTTCATCTTTCTCTGTGTCTTTATTTCTGCTTTTTCCTTTGCAGTTTTCCGACAGTTTGCGTTATTTTTCTCAGCTCTAATCTGCTGCGTTGTGCTCTTGGCAACTATTTCCCTTTCCCCTCTACAAGCTTGCCAGCTTCCTTTTGCAGTCTCCTTTCAGCTCTTCTTCTCCTTCTCTCTCTCTCTTTTGCTCTCTGTGTATTGTACAGTGCCAGGCAACATTATCTACCTTGGCTTTTTAGCCTAACGACCGACGCAACACCTTTTGCGTCTGTCCTGCTCTCTCCCGCTCTCTCCTCCTGGCTTTAACTTCCTGGTTCGTGTCCATCGCATTCGCATTGTTAAGCAGAATTTATGCGCTCCGCAGCTGCGTCCCCCAAAGACAAACGTTACTTGCTTCATCTACTTCCCACACTTGTTCTACTTCCCACTTCTTCTTCTTCTGCTTCTGCTTCTGCTTCTACTTCGTCGAGCTGCCATTACGTTTATAATTGTCTTGTGCAACTTCTGGCTGCGCCATTGGCCCTGTGTGGGATATTTCACAGCTCTGCGGTGGCGCCACCTGTGCTAGACTACGACGAGGTTTCCCTACCATCATCATATCATGCTTACCTACCCCTACACCCACACATATCTCTCTCTCTCTTTCTCCTACACTATCTTGCTCTTTTTAACTGCTGTTGCTGCCTGTATTTGTGCTCTATCGTTCTGTAGCTGTTTCTGCTTCTGCTTCTTGCCTTCCTCCTCTCTTTTACTTTGGGCCACTTTCAGGCTCAATGGCTAACTGTTGATTTTGCTGTCCCTGTCTCGCAGCTCCTCTCTCTCTCTCTCTCTCTCTTGACTGTTTTGCCTTGTCGATCCGCTTGCGACACACATTTTGGCCAGTTTCTTTATTTCTTGCTTTTTTTTGTTTCTGCCCTCGGCTTGTTTACATTTTCACGCTCGAATTCGCCCCTTGTAATTTTTCAAGCAGTTTTCCAGCCACACACAGCGGGAGAGAGAGAGGCAGAATGTGAGTAAGTGAGAGAGAGACAGACACACACATTAAGCGGGCTCTGCCGACTTTGAACGCTTTGTTTGCTGCTTCTTCCCAACTGCTTTCAGCGCCTGCCTTTGTGTGCCACATAAATTTGCTTTAAAATGTATCTCGAACTCGGCAAGGAACTTCCCCGCCCTTCCCCCTTGCCGTGCCGCCCCTGCAGCTTATCCTGTTGCTGTCCTGTCCTGCGTACGTTGTAGTTGTTGCTGCTGCTGCTGCTGCTTTTCTTTTCATGTTTCTGTCCCGCTTTGTTTTGTGCTTATTTTCAATTTGAACATTTTAATGTTGTGGTCATAAAATTCTTTTTATTGGTTGTAAACCCAACTTTGACTGCGGATTGTGCGGGAGGTGGAAGGGAGGGGGTGCAAAATTAGCAGTCTCTTTCGTTTGGGCTACTTAAGCGCTGCGTTAAGGTACGCGATAAGGATGCCTGAAAGTATTTGGCAAATTAAACGAGTTGTGCCGTCTGCGTTTGTTTTTTTTTTTATGTGCCAGGTCATTGGGTTTATGCCATACACAACACTCGACGAAGACCTGATCTCCTGCTCTGCGTGTCGCAACGCGTACAAGTCATTTACATTTTTAATTTAATTAAAATACAAATTGAAAAAAAAACAGCAAAAACAAAATGAAATCAAAGAAAAATCCCAACGCGCAATGGGGGAGAGCTGCAAAGGTCACAAGGGCAGGAAACAAAAAATACCCATGTATATAAATACGGTCGAGAAACCCGAGTAAGTCCTGCAATTGACAGGAAAATTTAAGGAAAACTGTGCAAATCAAAAGATATATTTATTTAAAAGAGAAACTTAACGAAGCCAGTTAAAGGTTGCCAAATGAAATGAAACAAAAGTGGGGAAAATTACGAAAGAAATGAAGAAATGTAGCAGAGATTGAAATGCAAAGCCTCACTCTGTCTCTCTCTCTCAAATCGAATAATGTTATAAAATATGCAAAATCTACAACATTAAAATGGCTTCGCGTTCGTGTTCTATGCCAGAAATGGCTCCATTAAAATATCCCCAAAAAAAAAAAAACATTGATGCCGCTTTTTTCATTTCCTCTCGCATTTCCCTCGAAAATTGACAAATTTACATAAAATGTAAAATGTGAAATAAAACAAAAAGAGAAAAGGCGAAAAACTGAAAAACTTTGAAAATAGACGCACAGTGTGGACGCAAACAAATCATAATGGGGCAAATATTTGTTTTTGCTACTGTTTGACTATCGTTTCATTTGCGTGAACACGCCCCAATGATAAACCAACTATAAATTAGCATAATGCAAATGATCATATAAAATGATGGCGGCAGGGGGAGGAAAATCTAATTGAAAAATCTGGGAAAGAGAGAGAGCGAGGAAAACTCATCATAATATTGAAAAGTGAAAGAAAAAGCAAAACACGAACATTTCACACATTTCCGGTGCAAGATTGACAGTGACAGTGCTGCTGCTGCTGCTGCTGCTGTGTGGCAACTCTGGCAATAAAGCGTGTCAACATTAACAGCTAATTGGAGCAGGTGTGATGCCAGAGGAGGATGTGACGGAGGAACAGCTCAATTAAATGCTAATGGCAGAACTCTGAGGCGGCAGTGTCGACGTTGTCTCCGATTCGATTGATGTATCTGTATCAGGCCCAAAGACAATTTGTGTCTTACGGTATCAGCTTACAAATTGGAACAATCTGTGCAGATGGATATTGCCACTGTAATTGTAAATGGCAAATAATGCGATAAAGATGGAGGGATCTAATATTATGTATCAAATATATAATTGAACTTTTTTACAATTTTTGGAAAATATTCACACCAAGTAAAGTTTACTTTCTCATGCATATTTTGCTATGCAAAAAAACTTAGGATCAATAAAAAATATCAACTTGAAGTGAAAGTATTTTAGTGGTCATTGAATGTGTTTTTGCAGTAGTGTGTCGTAATGATACGAGCAACTTGCAGCGACTTTTGTTGCAACACACACACACTCGAACTTTGCCTTCAAAACTTGCCACACCAGTTGGTGGCGACCAGGCCAGGCCAAGCAGGCTTGTCAAGTGGTTGGCTAACACAAGCTAACGGCACATGGTGGAAGCACAGCAAAACAAAAAAAAAAGCTGCAAAAAAAGAAAAAACAAGCTGAAAAGGCAACGGCCAAAAACATTGGGGCTGCGGTTGAGCACTGTGAAGACGGAGACCCAAGACTACTGCGACTGAAGCGGCTTCCACCGAAATCCCTTCTGAGTGCACACGCTTCAGATCCTTCTCCACACCGCAGCTCCCACTCCCTCCTCTCTCTGCATCTCTCCTCTCTCTGGCTCTTGCCGACCTTTTAGCTGTAGTTGCAGTTAGCCAAAAAATACAAGCGAAAAAAAGTGTTGCAAATTACTCAAGAACAGGTTTTTAAAAGGGGAAGCTTTTGGCCAACAGAAATGGGTCAATAAGAAATTCAAATGCAGAAGAAAAAAAACAGAACCAAAAAGAAATAAAAAGAGTGTGTGGTAAGAAGAAGTGGAAGAAATTGAAGTGCGACTGTTGCCTGTTGAATTTGCGGTTGTTTTCTTCTTTTTTGGCTTTTTTTTTCACTTCGTTGTTCGCCTGCGGCGATTCGCGAGTTTCAGACACAGTTCAATGACTTCAGCTCTTAATCGAAATTGGTGCAGTCCAAAGAAGAAGTGCAGTGAAGAAAGAGAGA
The DNA here is from genome assembly GCA_018901885.1 of Zaprionus kolodkinae. Classification (NCBI taxonomy): domain Eukaryota; kingdom Metazoa; phylum Arthropoda; class Insecta; order Diptera; family Drosophilidae; genus Zaprionus; species Zaprionus kolodkinae. The sequence goes on along the minus strand of JAEIFM010000288.1, from coordinate 1,626,494 downwards.
GAGGGAGAGAGAGAGAGAGGAATAGAGGGAGAGCGTAACAATTGGCAAACATGTTTTACGCTTTCAATGCAGCTGGCAAAGACAAATGGCATTAAAAAAATATCAAGGCTAAAATGCGACTTGGACTTCTTTTCTGCATGAGATAATGCCAAGAAAATGCACGATTTATATACACGAAATGCAGTGCGATGATTTAAGAGGCTTCGAAAAAGCATAAACAATGTGTGGACTTGTGTTTTAAGTGTTCTCTGCATTGATTTAGGGCCACAGACTTGAGAAATATAGGCAGATTGCTACTTGAGCTTTCTACATCGGTTTTTTTTTTGCCTTTAATCACTCATAACTTTTCCAAAAATCGTTTGATTTAACTCGGACATGGCTTTTTGATCACGGTATTGGGCCTAAATGAATTCTGCATTGCAATATCATCGATTTAGCAACTTCGATATTTTTGCATTTTTTCCATGCAACCCCCTTGTAAAAATTTCGAAAATTTTTCAAAAAATTTCATTTTGATTTTTTGCCTAAAATTGATTAGGATATTCAAAACTAGCATAAAAATCGAATCCGCAGCTAATTTGGACATAAAATGTGTAAAATATGCATATTTAATTGAATTTCCAGGGTTGTATTTCCTCTTTCACATTGCTGTTTGTGAAAAATAGAGTTTTTTGATCGTTTTTCACTTATAACTTTGCCAAAAATTATTGGATTTAGCTCGGAAATGACTTATTGAGCACTTTATTGGGCCTAAACTGATTCTGCATTTAAATTTTACCGATTTGGAAACTTCGATTTTTTTCGACTTTTTCCATCCAACCCCCTTATAAAAATTTCGAAAATTTTCAAAAAATTAAAATTTGTATTTTTTGCTTAAAATCGATTAGGCTATTCGAAATTAACATTTAAATCGAATCCGCAGCTGATTCGGACATAAAATGTGTAGAATATGAATATTTGATCGATTTTTCAGGGCTTTATTTTTGTTCATTGTTAAAAATTGTTAGTTTGAGACAGTAGGAAAATTATCTGCGTAAATTGTGTGTTTTGATAGTAAAAGGTTTTCCGGTTAGAGATACTCGGGTTAAGCTAATGAAGCCTGATATAAAGCACAATTTTTATGACATTTTCCTTTCGGTACGTAAGTGATAATCAAATAAGGGGCAAGCCTGGACAGGAACGATATGTGGGAGCCCCATCTCTCTCTCTCTCTCTCTCTCTCTCTCTCTCTCTCTCTCTCTCTCTCTCTCTCTCTTTTTCTCTCTCTCTCTCTGACTCTCTCTTTGTGCTGTTGTTGATATTAGAACTAAGCACACAATATTATTAATATTTAATGCGCTTGCCCGAAAAACCTGCACATTTTATGAGGCGGCATTTTTATCAGAGCTACAACAATGAAATTATATTGTGTTGGGCGGGAGAGGCGGAAAATAAGGCTGGCTGGCTGGCTGGGTATGGTTAGTGGGGAATAAAATGGAAAACTCTGAACGTTGACGGACCTGCTGTGGGGAAAGCCGCTTAAATTGTTTGCTTCGTTCGTGGTGGACGTTGCACGAGTCCGTCGGTTGCATTCAGGGGCCCCTATCCTACCACGACTGCCCCCCATCCAGTGTTGTTGTGGTTGATTTAATATTTAGCACGCCTGGACAGACCTTTGCCAGGGTTGCCAGACCGGGCGCGAGAAGGCTGCCTTAGTAAAATTTTAATGCGCTTTTGATGATGCCCATAAAATGGCAAACAAAATGCATGTGCGGGGGCGTCTGCTTTCATTTTGTTGTTGTTGTTGGGGGGCGTGGCATTGCATGTGGAGAATCTCTGCGCGCTAGATAAAATATTAATTTATTATCCCCCCCCTTCCTCACTGTGTACTGCTTCTTCTTCTCCTTCGTGCTGTGCTGTGCTGCGTCGTGTCCTGCGCGGACATTGCAATGACGCCGCTGCCGCATCCAAGTTATAGTGCCTCATAAAATTTTACGTATGTATCCATGCCGGCAGCGCTCTTATTTTTTAAATAACTGTTTCATGTTTTGCCATTGGCCATGCCCCTTTGGTACCGCCCCCCCTCCGTACGTACAGAGTGAGTGTTATTAATATTTTCATTTCGACGCGGTTTATTTGCTCATTTCGCTATAGCACTCTGTTTTTTCTTACAGTGTACAATTTCAACGCCATTTTGCATTACTTATGAACTGTTTATTAATTTCAACATGAACGCGCATGTCGCTTGACAGTGGGTCAGGCTAAAATGCTCGACCGACGCCCCCAATCAGTCATGGCTTTTCTTTCGCTCTGCCAGTGTGTGTGTGTGTGTGTGTTTATGTTTTCACTCGCTTTTATTATGGGAAATGAGTGTTTGTGAGTGTTTCTCTCGTAGTATTTTCTGCGTTTTTCCGCATATTTTCCATGGATTTTCCATAGATTTTTGTTTTGATATTGTGCTTAATTTATGAGCAAATCCCTCATGGCAAGAGATTGAAATAAATAATCCCCGCCAAAAAAAAAAGTTTTTGTGTGCACATTTGATTTTCAAGGCGATTGCACTTTCATTTCACATACGAAATCGTTTTGGGGAAGATTATAAAATGCCTGTGTATACAATTCTAGTGATATTTCAATATTTTTTGTCAATTTTATTTATGCCAAAACTTGTAGCAAAATTTTCTAATAAATGATGCAGCAATTTTTGAAACTATCTTGCAAGTTTGCACTGCTTTTCTACGAATTTTCCCCTTTTCCACTCGTTAGTTCCCCCCCTGGAAACTGTTTGCTGTATTATTTATTAGAAATTCGCACCACATTATGGTCATAGATTAATGTCAGCGGGCTGCTGTTTTACGAGCTGCATACTCATTTATGCACCCACACACACACACAGAGCTGCATATTAAAGTGAGAGAGCGGGTGTATGTGTGTGTGTGCTCTATTACTTAATTATTAATAATGCAGCTTTAGTTCGCTCATCGCATCGCCATCTGCCGCTGCTGCTGTAGATGTCGACAAGAAAAACAACTTAACAAGCCCCACTGTCCTGCCACAGTCTCGCTCTCCCTCTCCTTCTCGCTCTATCTGTCTGTCTATCTCTCTCCCACACACTCTTACTTTCCATCACCCACTTGTGCCACAGAACTTTTCTAATTAGTTTTTGTGCACAGTGCGCTTTATAGTTATGCATTTCACTTCTTGGCTGCGGCAAGTTGCAAGTTGCAAAGGGAGAGGGAGAAGGTAGAGAACAAGGAGGGGGAGGAGGAGGGGGCTAGTGGCATGTGGCAAGCAAGTTTTTCACTCATTTCTCTCGTTCTGCATTTATTGCCAGGGGCAGCGAGTCGGGCGACACTGGACGACATCGTTCAAAATGACTTCGTAATTATTGTAAATGTCGCAATTATCGAGCGAAAGAAAAAAAAAAAATGGGTTCTTGTTAATGAGAGTGTGGAGGTGGGTAGGAGGGGGAGGTGAAAATAGTAGTAGGAGAGTTTAAGCATATTTCAAGCTGGTTAAATCACATACGTGCTGCACATACAAGAGGCGACGTGACTTGGATAAAACAAGTGCGAGAGAGAGAGGGAGTGACAGAGGAAGTAAGAAACTAAGCTAGACAGAGAGGCAAAGCAGCTAGCGCCATATTATGAGCACATTATCCTCTTGTGCGCATTGTTTGTCGGTAATTGGAGAGGATTAAGCCTGACCGTAGCCAAAGAGCTAGCTAAAGAATCCGAAAGGGAGAAGGAGAAAGAGAAAGAGAGAGAGAGAGTGGGAAAGACAGGCTCTATATGTGTGCTAAGCAACGCTAATTAACGCTTAAGCAAATTTAGTTGGCATAGTAAAATGTCAAAAGCGATTTGTTGGCACAGCGCAAAAAGTCGATAAAATGGCTAAAGAAAAGGCTAAGAGGAAAGAGAGAGCTAAGTAAAATGGCAGGGAAATAAGAAAGCGCTTAAAACGAGAGCACTTCAATTATGAGAGACTTATAATAATACGGCATGCTCTAAAAAAAAAAAAAAAATACGGCAAAATATTTCAAAAAAGCCAATAAAGTGCTAAAGAAAAAAAAAGCGACACTTAAATTAAGATTGAAATGCAAATTTGTTATTAAAAAACGCAGCTAAATATAGTACACAATTCCATTAAAATTTTGTGGAGGAATTTTCAACAATTATAACCACCCTCGGGCGCGCTTTTAATCCTCACTTTATGCAAAGCCAACGATTTCCCAAAAGCAGCATAAATAAGTAAGGAAACAAAAGTCTCAATAGGCTGCTGCTGCCTTATAAGCCACTTAATCAAGTTTCCACTTTGCTGCCACCCAAACCAATTCTACCATTCCATACCGCCGTCTGTTGGCAGCTGTCAATTACCGCCTTAACAACGCTCCAAGGAGCGCCCCAGCTCCCCTTCTCCTGCTTTAACTCCGCCCCTGCGTATTGGAAAATCTGTGCAAACATTTTCAGGCAAGAGAAAGAGAGAGAGAGTTCAAAATTTGATGCGCAGAGACTTATCGATGAATTTTCATGAATAATAAATACGACGTATTTTTAGACTAGGCTCACTTGAGAAGATTTACGCGGGTGGTGAAAGAGAGAGAGAGAGACAGAAAACAAGCAACAAAAGCCGCAGCAACTTACCAAGAACTCTCACCCTCCTAAAACTTGTACAAATTGAACATTTAACCCATTAGAGGCGGACAACAGAAGCTTGCCCTGTCAAATGAATAAATTGAAATGAGACGAGGCAAATTTACAGCTTACAGAGTTAACATCAATTTGCATGGCAACAGGCCGGGCAGGCGCCTCATTATAATTTGCCATAAATTAACAGGGCACACGCATATATAACCCTCTATATAGAGTACGGTATATTTGTATAATATATATATATATATATATATATATAGTATATGCAAGTTATTCGTCTTTTGAGACGTACAGCTACAGCCTGCGGCGTTAGACTGTCTGCAAGGAGTTGGGGGGGAAGGGAAACTCATTAACGCAATTTTTGGAAAATTTATAAATGTTAATTGGAAAATGCTTGCGCTGCTGGCCAACACTGCTGCTGCTGCTGCGTCTGCTTCTTAAGCTCAAGTTCTAGACAAAAAGTGCTTATTAAATTATGCTAATGAGTTTTCGCCAGCGCCAACTGTCAGTGCCAAAAATGCTGGCAATTTTTCGGTTTCCACAAGCAAAAAAAAAAGAAAATGAAAATACCACAGCCTGGGCGCAGGCTCCAACCAAGCGGATGAGAAATTCCAATTATAAAGGAAAGGCAACACAAAATTTGTAGCTGAAACGGTTAACTGGAGGTGAAAGATAAAATAGGCTGATCCTTCTAAAGATTTGCTAATGGTGTAGAAAGCTTATAGATGCGTAAAAATAGTCTGGCTTGTTTCTAGGCTTTTTTAGGCTCTTACAAGCTTGCTGCTCATTCAATGCTAGCCCATCGAAGCAGGGTATTTAAAAGCAAGTCTGTAAATTGCATTGGTCAACTGTCAACCCATTGTGACTTGCATTCATTGCAGTTTTGTGAACTGTGACTGCACAGCTCACTCGCCTCGCTCGCTGCTCGTTTATTAATTAGTCAGGACAATGCCGGAGCAGGGCAAAAACTCATTGAGTGAGTGGCGCAGCTATTGTGACCGAGGAAACAGACAGATATATGGTGAGAATGCAGCTGACAGTTGAGTAGAGGAAAGAGTAAAGGAAAGGATAGAAGGCAGGCAGCAACCCGTTCGTTCTTAATTTATGTTTAAGCACTTAACTTCAAATTGCTGACTATTTTTTTCTCTCTTTGTATTTGCAGGATGTCTTGCATAAGATTTGCAATCCACATGGCCAAGTGCTGCGCATTGTTATCTTCAAAAAGAATGGCGTACAGGCCATGGTCGAATTCGATAGCCTCGATGCGGCAACACGTGCACGCGAGAATCTAAATGGAGCCGATATATACGCTGGTTGTTGCACTCTCAAAATTGACTTTGCCAAGGTAAAACAGAGAGAGAGTGAGCGTTTATCGATTGTTGTTTCGGCAATAAACGATTATCATAAACATTTCTATATATTTTTGCTATGAATGCGAATATTAATCTTTATCCTCATTTCTAGCCGGAGAAATTGAATGTCTATAAGAATGAAACAGACACCAGCTGGGATTATACCCTGAGCACAGGTGAGATTCAACCAAGTGCGTTCACTTTTTTACTATATAAATATATATATATTATATATATATATGAAGATATTTCTTATTAGAGTTATAAGTACAGCCTGTGCACCCACAGAACATGCAACATACTGCATATATATTATCATGAATATCATACACTACACACAACACACACACACACACTGATACCTACACACCTGCTTTTTATTGCCCAAATGTGGAAAGAGTTGCTAAATTATAATTACAAATACACACACACACACACAAACACATACTTAAACTACATATACCGTTAGCCAATCAGTTAACTCTGCGCTCAAAACTTTATTTTAATTTTTTTTTGGTTGAGGAGAAAAATGCTTTTAACTTTTTTCCACAAAACTTTTTCAATTGCCCCACACACAACACACATTTTTATTTACATTTATAATTTTTTATTTATTTATCGACGCTTAAACTTTGACACTTCTCTGTGTGCTCGCTTTCTGTGTGTGTGTGTGTGCGTGTGTGTGTGTGTGGCATGTGCAATATTTATTTTGCGTGTGTGTGTGTACGCTATAGAATATTCAATTTATTTAAGTGAATTGAGAGTGTACAACGCGGCATATGCGTGTTTGACGTAATGTTTATTGAGCCACCTTTAAATAATTTATTAGCTCTCATTTATTTTAATTCCGAATATTTTTAATTTTTAACTTTTTATATCACCGACTAATTTATATTATTGTTAACAAAAGTGTGCTGGAAATATTAAATATTATAATAATATTTTTAATAACAAAGGTTTGTTTTTCATATTGATTTCTTAATTAGAGCATTGTTTATTATACCGTACGTTCTTCGTGACGTATACTTAATATTTTTTCTATATTCCCCTTGGGGCGTGGCTAATCGATTTCTCCAGCTGTCGTATGCTTGATATTTTGCTGCCTTTTGCCTGTGGATTAAAGTCTGCTTAAGCACACGCGTCGTATACTTAATGCCACCGCTATGAGGCGCCAATTAGTATGCCATTTGGCTTAGCAGCTGCTGCCGCTGCTGCTGCTGCTGCTCTGCCTCTAATTGCCACACGTCAAAGAGCTGCCAGAGAGAGTCTGATGCAGCAGCAAATGCAAAGGCAAACAAACAAGAAGCAACACGGCAGCAGCAACAACAACCAAGGAGACTTGCAATATTAATGATACTCAAAGTCGGCTAAGCAGAGGCGGCTGATGCTGACGCCCACGTTCTGTGCCCGCATCTGGCCGCAACTTTGGCTGTAGCCACGCCCCGTGCCACCGCCGCCGCCTTTGGCCACATGTCTCGCTTTTATGACAGACGACAGAGCAGCGCGTTAAATGCCATTTTTAATTCTCGTTTTCCTCCTTCTTTCTCTCACTTTGAATAAAAAATGAAATTAAAACGCTGCGCTGCGTTGTTTGTTGTTCTGCTTGCTGCTCCAGCTCTTCCTCCTGCTCCACTTCTTCTCCTCCCTTCTTTGCTTGTTGTTCCTGCTGCTGCTGTCACAGACAGCGCGGCGACGGCGACGGCAATGTTGTTGGCCAATTTGTAGGCAACTTCAAAAGGCCGACAAAAACTGCAGCAAAATCTGCCACAATGTCGTCCATGACAGGGGCCAACGCACCAAATGTTGCAAGTGTCAACAACAACAACAACAACACAACAACTGACAACAAAAAGCCACAACAACTCAGACAGCAGACCAGACCAGACGAGACGAGAGAGAGACGCCACTGTGTCATATTCCTCTCGAGCGCTGGACCAAACTTTTTGGGCTGTTTCAACCAAAAACTGCAACTGCTTGCCGCCGGATTCGGATTACAGTTGCACTGCAGTTGTGGCCAGAGGAGGAGGGAGCACAGGGATGAGGCAAACAGGGCGTGCGGAAGCTGTGCCAAGTGTTGTCGAGTCGCATTGAGTTTCAGGCTGGCATCAATGAATGCCAAAGCGAATGAACTCTGGAGCGGCGCTGTAAATTAGGCACAGGCAACGGAACTGGTTACCCATCTTTCCTCTTGCTTTAAGCTCATGCTGAATTCTTGCCGAGATTGCGCATTGCCCAGTGTGTTTTACAACACTGTTTTGTAGAGTTTAAACTTAAAATTGAAATTTCCTTGATTTTTCCCTTCTCTTATCTGCTGTAAAACACTGTGTACTTAATTCAATTAAATTCTAATCTCTCGCCTTTTGTTCAGCCTTAGGTTTATGTAAATCTTTTAGCCCTGCAAGTTTTCCATTTGTCAATTTTCACCAAAGAGGTTTCTTTCCACAACCCACACACAGAAGAGACACCCTGACTGAGCTCAGTTTAGTCGAGGAAACTTTGGTTGACCTTCGAGTTGGTATATGACAGTGGGGTTTGGTGGGTGTTAAGCGTATAAAAAAGAACTCGTGCTTCAGTTCAATCAATAGAATTCATTAAAATTGCTGCCGTTGACAGAGAGCCACGCCCACACACACACAGCCCCAAAAAAAGAAGAAGAAAAAAAAAACACGCGCGCCCACAAAGCCATAAATTCTTCATGAGTTTTGCAACGTCGTAGCGCTGCGTTGGGGGTAAAAATGGGCAAAAGAAAAACAATGAAAAGCGGCGATAACAAGTTAAATATCAAGTAAAAAATGCAAACAAAATATTTGCATAAGATTTTCGAGTTATATTTTGCTGCTCAGCAGAAGAAGAAGAAAAAGGAGAAGGCAAAGGCGAAGTCAATCGATTTGGAAAATACTCGAAAGTGTCCACAGCAATTCACAAAGTGGCAAGAGACGAGTTGAAAAAGTAGTTCAACTGGAGGAGGGAAATGGCGGAAAAACTTCATCAAGTAGTCAGCAAAAATGAAAACGTGGAAGGGGGAAAAACTAAAGCACATTTTGGTATTTGCATTTGCTGCTGCCAGCGCCAACCAGCAGGGTCGTCGCTGCCACTGGCGTTGCCAACTGACAGTTGCATATTTACTGGTAGTTCCAGGGTTGCCACCTGCCCGCAGGGAGGAAGCAAACACAAGTCGTATGCCTCGAGTCATTTTACCTGCATTTTATCTGTGTGTGTTGGTGTGTGTGTGTGTGTTGGTGTGTGGGCGCGTGCCCACTCGCGCGTTTTGTTAATTTTCCACTCATTTTCCATGGCATCCTTGCGGTTTGCCGTTAGCTGGCGGCAACTTCCGTTTGGTTTATCCTTAGCGTATATCGTTAGAGACATTCTCTTGATATATAGTATTGTGTGTGCATATATAGTCTCATGCTCATCGCATTTTGCGCTTGTTTCGTGTTGTCACGCAAGACTCTCTCTCTCTTTCTCTCTCTGTCTCTTCCTTCTCGTATTTGACTGCGAAATTGGTGTGAGCATTTTTTAGTTTTCAACTCAAGTTTTATATGTTGCTTTGTAGCCCAAGGACGTTCGATTTTTCCGTGTTTTCTTTTTTTTCACTTGACAAACTTTTGCCGAAGTGTGCTTGCATTACGTATACGTAATGTGGTACGCTTGCAGTCGGTCTTGCCTTGCCCTCATGGCCAGCTAATTGACTGCGTTTTGTTGCCATTTTTCTAGCTGATTTGTAGCTAAACTGTTTGCTCGTGGTGATTGAAGGTTGGGTATTATATTATAAAGAGACATAGCTGGGAAAAACAGCTGACTTGTGCGACATGTTCTGTGCCATTATCATATCAGACAAACCGTAAAAGAATTTGTAAGCGCCCCCAATAACTATGCTATAATTAACCGCAAAATAAATGCCACAATGGCAGCGAGAGGAGGAGGAGCAGCAGCAGGAGGAGCAGCAACCCGCTGCTGGTGGTGGAAACCACAACACAGCAGCGAGGCGAACCTGCATTGTAATGGCAGTCATTATTTATTTATGAATGCATGACAATAACAATAACAAAGTGCCACAAAAACGTAACTAGGCAGCATGCTGTGTGCGCGACTCAGAGATACCCCTTTGGGCAACAGTACAGTCTAGCTCTCTCTATGTCTCAGGCCTTGCTGCAGGCTGTTTGCAGGGTATAGCAACACCCAAAGGAAATTTCAATAAAACAAAAAACAGAAGAAAAAAACAAACAATACCGAAAGTCATCAAAAGCAGACCGAAATAACTGTCAGGTGGAAACCCAAAAAAAAGGAGGGGGAAGAAGAAGTAGAAGAGGAGAGAAAAACAAACAGCAACAAAACGCATTAAAAAGCCGCATAAATAGAACAATTTGAATAACGAGCAGGGAGGGAGGGAGCGGGGGAAATGGTAGTGAGAATGAGGAATGGAGCGTGTGCTGGGAAGACATAAAACATGACAAAACTATTTTACGTTTATGATTAAATCATGCACGAGTGTGCGAGACACACACACACACAAACACACACTCTGCCTGCCTGTGTGTGTGTGTTAGGTGTTCCTTGTTCCCTTGTTTTATTATGTGGCCCAGAGGCGACGCTTGATTCAACTATCGAATTAAATGCGCATAAATAATTCATATGGGGGTAACTCGCATGCAAATGTTGACGTTGTGGCAACACTGTTGGCACACGACAAAGACATTGCTGCGTTGCGCTGGCAACCCTGCCTTGCTTGCTTGGTCTCCCTGTGATTTCAATTATGCGTGTGTGTGTGTGTGTCCATTTTTACAGCAAATTTTATTTATTTAAATTACAATCGAAGCGTGTTTAAGGTTGAAGAAAAACGTATAGGGGGAACGTAGGGAGCGCGTATTTTCATACGCCCCGTTGGCTGCGCTTATCCTAAATCAACATTTGTTTGCCCCCGCCCCCGCCCGCGTACACTGCTTGCCGCTCGCTGTTGCTGTCATTGTTGCTGCTGTTGTTGCTGTTGTTGCTGTTGTTGCTGCTGTTGTTGTTGTTGCTGCTGTTGTTGTTGTCGTCATGGCAAGTCCTTGCTCGAGTTGCCAAGGCTCTTGAACGTTTCTTAGGCACTTTATTTTTATGACACGACAATTTCTGCCGCTGTCTCTCTGTGTGTGTGTGCGACGAGTGTATGTATGTGTGTGTGTGTGTGTGTGTGCGGGTGTGGGTGAGTGTGTGGCAAGTCCTTCGGCCTGGCTGCCTGCTGATTATTTTCGTTTTATCTAGAGCCTTGCGCTATTTCGGACCCTCAATTTGTTTTTAGTGGCACATTTGTTGGGCCCCCCCTGCCCCTGTCGCTTTGCCATTGCCTTCCCCGCCATATGCCACCCCCACAGGCTAAACACACACACACACGAACACACACCAATAGATACTCAAGTCCGCCCCCCTCATATAATGCATTGCAATTATAACGGTTTGTTTTTCAGCGTGGTTTATTTTATGTGAAGCGACAAACTTCATGTAATCAGTGTGAATAATTTGCTTTTATGCGCGCTTCGCCCTCGCTCTCTCTCTCTCTGATATGGTGGCATTTTATTTGCTTTTTTGGCCATAATGGGCAACCCTTCGACCCTCAATCATTCCCCCCTTCCCTCCCTCCCGTTTACAGCAGTGTGTGTAATTGTTGCGTAGGCGTCAACTTTGGCATTTTGGTCCAATTAAAATTGCTTTTACGGCTGCAAGCCAGAGAGACACGCACACACACACATGTACAGCCTATATGTGTGTGTGTGTGTATATATATATCAAGTCTTGTCTTCTCCCCAGTTGGTCATCGCATAATCTGCGTAACATGCTTTTTGTTTTACTCCAAACCTAATGTGGCGCATCAAAAGTGCCGTCAACTTTTGAGGTTATATCTCCTCCTGCTCCTCCCCTTTGGGTTAAATTGACCAGATGGGATCAGGACCAACCAGAGAGAACGAGAACGAGAACGAGCCGAGAGAGAGCAGCTTGATGCGATTGTGTGAATCAGTCGGGCGTATATTCAATTGTTTTGCGGTGGAATCTTAATGATTGATTGCCACACAGTGTACAGTTTTGTAATGTTCTCTATTCGAGTATAAATTTCAGCATGACATTTAAATTCAATCTACGATCTGAGAGTGCCACAGATAATCTTGTGGTTCTCTCAGGCATGTAGTGATTGAATGCATTCATACACTGAGTGTTTAATGCATGAAATACACTCATTTTTGATTCAACTGTTTAAGTTGTTTTGAATTCGAACTGTATGATCAACTGTTTATACTTATAAGACATTTAAAATTGTATATCCATATCTACGTATAGTAGTTTGATTGAGACTGATTGATGATAAACCAAGAGGCAATTCCCATAGTATTGCTCTGTATGTACTTTCCTTGGCTTTGGATCTTCCCTCCCCTTCTCCCACAAAACTTCTGCTGACTTTACTAACCCAACCCCAAAAAATTTACTAATCTATAATTTTACACAATAAACCTCACATACACGCAAACACACAATATATCATTCATTCATACAATTATCTAGCTATATGTATATTCTCTATACTTAAGCCTAGTTTAGCCTGATAAGCTATCTCATATACTACTACTATACTCTCGTACTATAATACTCAAGCCAATACAACTTTGATAAAAAAAAAAACATATCTTTGATATCCCACAACAAAAAAGAAATTGCTCAATATCTCTATTTGAATATTTCATTTGATTATTTTGTGAAAAGAATTTGAATTTCAAAAGTAAAACCATTTTGTGAACAATGAAAACATAACAGCAAAAAAAAAAAACGAAAAAGAAAATACAAAAAGGAAACAATTTCAACGCAAAACACATATTTTTATCCTGTCAACACGAAACTCTTCCTTCACTCATTTCAACAACAACAACAACAACACTGCAGCAGCCACCTCCACAACAACAACAACATAAAGTACCACAAACACGCCACAACAACATCAACAACATCAACAACAAGCAAACACAGCGCCTACTAAAAACCGATCCAAAAAATATTCAGAGAATACAAAAACAAAAACTTTCCTTGCTACTACTAAAAATGAATACACTGTATTATATAGTACAACAAACACAGCAGCAACAACAACAACAACAACAGATACAAAGAAACATTGTGTATTATAAAACAAAATACCACAACAACAACAACAATTACAAGAACAACATCAAGCCAGCAACAACAACAACAACAATGAGCAGCAATGCAAAATAAAATATGCCTGCAAAGAATTCTTATATGCAACTTCTTTTAACAAGCAACAACAGCTACAACAACAACTACAACTACAACAACAATAACTACAGTGTGTGTGTGCAGCAGCCGCAACAACAACAACAACAAGACCAACAACAACTACAACTATCAGTCCAATAAAAACAACAACAACAAGTACATAAAATGAAAAAAAAAACGAAACCTCAGCTTTTTTCTCGCACTGTAAAAAAAAAACGTAAATAAAAGAGAAATTTTGCGCGCAAAAAACAAACCAAAAAAGAAAAAACAAGAACTCCACTAACAAATCTAACAGTTAATTATAGTTTTTATTTTACTTTCATTTTTGTTTTATTTGTGTTTCATTATTTCTCTTTTTCCATGGCAGTTCTGTAAAAAAAAGGTAGTAACAATAACAACAACAACAGCATCATCAACAACAACAACAGCAAACAAGAACCAGAACAACAACACATTCCTCGACTTGAACTAACCAAATCACAGCGCTTTAAAATAAAGCATAATATACCAAAGAATATATATATTATATATATAATATTATATATATAATATTATATATATGTATGTATTGCCCAAAGCCGCTTGCCCGCCTGCCTTATAGCAACCCCCCCAACTAATTAATTTAATTACTTTTGATTAACCCAAAAACCTTAACCAAAATAAAACCAAAGATTAACGTATACTCGTACTACCATTTTTGTTGTGTGTGTGTGTGCGTAAGTTCCAGTATCCAGTACAGAAAATTCCCTCAGTATGAAAAAAACAACAACAAGAACAAGAACAACAACAAGTATTACAACAACAACTATTTACTGATACTACTACTACTACTACTACTACTACTATTACTACTACTACTACAACAACAACAGCTACAACAACAGTATGCAACTAAAAAAAAAGAATAATTTATATATATTAAAGAATGCACCAACAAAAAAAAATATAGAAAACTTGTTTTCAAGTTCCATTTCAATTTTATGCAAATCTATCCAAAAAAAAAGAAATTCAAAAACCAACCACGAAAATGCAAGCATAGAAACTATTTATATATACAGCTCCTATATATATATATATTAAAATATATATTTGTCAAACTCTACATCTGGGCAGGACTAAGCATCACAACAAAAAAATACCGAAACTCGCAGACAAAATCAAAAAAATACCAAAATAAATTGTCTTATTGTCTCTGTATCTCACTGTCTCTCTCTATTTATATATATACACATATATATATTTTATATATAATATATATCTCTTAATCACAATCAAAATCACAAAAACTACCAAACGAAACCAAAAAAAAAAACAAATTATAAAACCAAACAAAACCAACACTATTCTACTATCTATCTCTATCTCGCTTGTGTTTGTCTGTGTGCAGGGATGCATGGCACGACGGGCAACGCTGCAGACGTGACAAGAAGAATTGTTGTTGTTGATGGATGAGGAGGAGAAGGAGGAGGAGCAAGCGAAAGAGGACTTGAAGATTAATCGGATGATCATCGATCGTAAATGATCGCAATAATATCGATTGCAACGCGGGAGCATGGCAAAATCGAGTGGAAATTCGGAATCGGATAGAATATTAACAGACAGTGCTACCGATACCTAGAACTACTACTACTACCAAAACACATACTACCAATACTACTACTATTATTACTACTACCACTACTACTACCATAACAAGTGCTAGTACAATATGACTACTCGTTTTGCCGCCAACATAATCCCAAACTACTCTGTAGTCGCTATAGATCGTACAATTTGAACAGATCCTTGAAATGTTTAAGCGCCGTACGCTGAAATACGCAATGCACAAAGCAAAGTTTTTGAATTTTTTGCATAAAACTGAAGAACAAGAATGTATCGATAAATCGATCGCATTGTATCGATATCGATCGATCGGAATCATACAAAAAAAAAAAAAAAATACTATAAAAAAGTTGCCAATTGTGGTTGTTGCTGTGCCTGATGTTGAAAATCCGACGAGACTAACCGAAAAAAAAACCTAAAACCGAAAAAAAAACTCCAGAAAAGTATTTGCAAATTATAATTATCAAATTATCCATCGTATTCAATTTCTTTTTGGACCTCAATATTGCTTATATATCTAAATATATATATATAATATATAATTTTGTTCTGTATTTCATGCCATGAACCACAAAATTACAAATCAAGCTTCAATTTTATTTAATTTAATTAAAAACCAAAACCAAAACCAAAAAAAAAACATTTACCATTGGGATCTGTTCAAAGTTATGTGTCTATATACACATGTATATGTATATATCTATATACATTTATAGCTCTATATACATATATATGCAGAGTTGCTGGGGCATTTAGAGAGGAGTCGTATGTATTGTGCGCCCTTTTGGTATTAGTCGGTATGTTGTCGGCCATGTATAGTATGTATGTAGATTCTAACGGTACACACGATGAGAATTCTTCTTTATGTGCATCGTTTCTGATAATTCTATTCCTGTGGAGAGAAAATTCAGAGAGAGAAACGACGTCACCAACGTTCACAAACACACACACGGAGGTGAGTCTGTTGAAGCACTCTATTCTAAATATAAAAAAAAAACCAACCTAAGTACAAATACATTTTCATAGTTTTTAAGGAAGCCCAAAACTTTTCCCATAAGTCTATCTAGTTTAAGTCGAGCACCAAACTATTTACTCTATATATAAGTCTCACAGTAGACTGAAGAAAGCACAAGATAAATTTAAATATAGATCCTTGAAACGAATATATAGAAGCAAAAAGTTCTTGAACAATTAAAAGAAGAAAACCCAACTAGAAATTAAAATGGATACTCAGAGAAGTCTAAAGTATATCAAGAGATTATAAAACAGTTTCAGGAATGGATTAAATAATCATCAAGGCTAAGTGCATGCTTTTCTATTTTAATGGAACAAGCAACCCAAGTTTGAACAACTTAAGAACCAAATGAAAATCTCACACAGGCCTATTCCAGTTTTGCAAGATCATCAGAGATTCGTTAATTATTTAGAAGCCAATTCTCGTTATAAAACCAGTTTTTTCCCAAGTAACCATATCACATTTTGTGGTTCATGGAAAATCGCATACATTATTTTATATATTCTTTTTCAGAATATCATTTAGGTTTATAGAATACATCATCGATCAATCGAATGTGTGTTTAAAGTCGCCAAATACGTGAATATATCTATGCAAGACATTAGCACACATAACCATAAAAGAATTGGTTAACATCGCCTAACGATGCATAGAACAGGTTCTACCACAGAACTCGATTGGGAGGGGGCAAAAAAAAAGAAAAAAAAAATGCAATTGAATTGAGGTCGAATTTAGTTGATTTTTCTCTATTTTGTTTGGTCGGTCAGTATAGTTCTCGCAAGGTGGCCCTGAAAGTTTGTTTGGAGCGTGTGAGCGAAGTTTACAATCGACTTTATGACCATAAAAGTAGAAATCTGTTATGGTTGGTAATGGTAATGGTTGGTCGGCCTGACAAAAAAATAGTATATCTATCTCGCAAAGTTTTAATCAATTTTATTTGATTTTCCCATTGAGTCAACATTTCGCGTCATCAATTTGGCATTTATCATCATCGCAACTCAAATCTGACATTTCTCTATATATATATAAAAAAAAAGTTTATTTAATTTTGTTAAAATGTTTTCGCTGTCATACATTTTTGAGGGTTATATAAGAATTCCGCCGCTATTCGCGAACAATAAAAAAAAACAAAAAACAACAACCTCAAACATGACGTGATTTTTGTTGTTCTTTTTGGTACTGACCTGCCTCAAACCTCAAATTAAATTAGTCTGGTTTTGCTGCTGCTGCTTCTACTGCTCCTGCCGGTTATCGTTGTTGTTGTTGTTGGTACAAAGTTGCTGCTACTGTTGTTGTTGTTTTTTTAATACTTTATTAAGCAAAAAAGCGAGCAAAAAACAGATTCATTGGCATGCAGAGCGAGATGTATGTGTACGAGGCAGCAGCTGATGACGACGAGCTGGGCGAATGACCCGAAATACTTTAAGAACCTTTCATACTCTCTATCTGTCTCTCTCTCTATCTCTCTTTCCTACTCTCTCTCTCGTTCTCTCTGTCTCCATCTTTCTTCTACGTCGCCCACTGAGCTATTGTTTCCCATCTGGTTATATTCTAAGCATACGTTTTTTGCCTGATTTTCGACCTTGTTTAACATTTGTTCTGTACCATTTTTTTTTCGGTTTCAGTTTTTGAACAAAAACAACAGAACTTCCAACGAAGACACACACACACACACACTTTCAATCGTTTTTTCCTCTCTTAGTTAGTTTTTAGTGAACAACAAAATAATATAAAACACGGATTCGATAAACGCCACAGAAACGAAACACACACCACAACAACAGAATCAAGTATTCAAAAAAAAAAAAAAAAAAAAATAAGAAAAGAAAGCAATATCCTATCCAACAAGAAACGAAACCAATCAACCAACAACAACAGAATCCAAAATCCAAAAACCAAACCAAGCAACAAATTTAACAAATTTGTGGAAACATTTATCACGCGCAAATTGTTTGCCGTTTGCTCTTATCTCATTTCAGTTAAGGAGATTGGAAATGGTCGCTCACCATTACTGCAGGAGCCTCTTTACGGTACACGACCTCAGCCCTACAGTGAGTAGAAGGCGCCTATTCATTTGTAGTTTCTGTTTAGCTGACAAATGTTGTACCCAATCCTCCAAACGTTTCTTTAAAAAAAAAAAAATACAAAAACAATCCCAATATCCAATCTTTTTCCCAGAAAAACAAAAAAAAAAAAAAAAGAAAATAATAACAAACAGAAAATATAACTATGGTGTGTGTTTTTGAAGGTTGTTTCTCGAGTTCTTTCGTTCAGTGTGTGTATGTGTGTGTGTGTTTATTTTGCATTTGTATTTGGTTCTTCAGGTTGACTTAGGATCGCATTTCATTTAAAATAATGAGAGAGGTAGGTGCTGTTTCTTTCTTCATAACTTTGCGTTCGTTGGTTGGCTGAGCCTCCTATTGTCGTTACTATATAAGTTGTTATAATAAACCATATATGTATGTTTTAACAACTTTCCAAACATTATAACAATATTCTTCTGTTTGTATTCGAGTTTTAACGAGTATAAACCTCAATTTATTAATAATAATAACTCTTTAACTATAGTAATAATGATGTTTAATTGTTTTAAACACATAATTTTCTTTAAAATACAATTTATGCTTTATTTAAATACACTCACGTAATTCCCTAACTAATTGAGCCTCTCAAATGGAATTACTTGCGTAATTGCAGCGTTTTCCTTTTGAGTTTTTCCAAGCAACTTAACTCAACACACTTTAAGTAATTTTTCCACTGCCGTCAAGCCTTCTGTCTGTCACCCGCATTTCTTTTCGAAAAAAGGTCACATGCCATTTGCCAAATTGTCTACATAAATTCATTAGTATGTCAAATACAGAACCCACACGTTTTGCCAACTTACTCTATTTTTTTTTTTCCAACCTTGCCTTGACTTCGTACACCTTCCACCTTGCTCTGGGGATGGTAAAAACTTTTCTAATTGTTGGCACTTGAGCGTGTCTTTCGCAAGGAGCCCTTATAAAATTGCAATCATTACAACTGTTACTGCTCCTGCTCCTTCCCCTCTCTCTTTCTGTCTACCTTAACTTATCCAAGTTCGGGGTGTATGGGGTGCAATTAAAAGAATTTCCAGAGCTATCAAAATTGTGCTCTAATTAACTTGACTTAAAGCTGAACCTTTGATAGAAGGAAAAGGAAGCAGCAGCTCGACCCAATTTCAGTTTGGGCTCATCTGTTGTATTCGTTCTTTGAGCCGGGGGTTTTACTGATAATCAAAGACACGCACACACACGCACACCACATAGAGGTCCTCAAACGTGACAATGTGCTACACTCTTAAGTGAAAGTATTCGTACCGTACCGTGGGGCAAAGAGAGGAAGTCGAAAAAGAAAATAAGCAAAAGAATTTTTACCATTTGCCCGATTTGCCGTTTGTGGTGGTTGGAATTGTGTCAAAAGCAAAGCAGCAAAGGAAATGGAGAGACCCTAAGGCAAACTACTATGCAGGAGATAGCTGCAATAGAGAGAGATGGAGAGAGCGAAGCAGGAGAAGGGATAGAGAGAGGGAGAGTTATATGAGTATGTGTCTCTGTCTCTGATGTTATTGCCCGAACATGTGTATTAATTTTCTCGTTGGCTTTGCGGTCAGCCGCCCACTAATTTTCCGATGTGGTCGAATCTAACTCTCTGTGTGTGTGTGTGTGTGTGTGAGTGTGCTTGTGTGTGTGTGTGTGTGTGAGTGTGCTTGTGTGTGTACGTGTGAAGCACAAATTTAATTGATTTTTTATAGCCAAAGCGCACTTGAAATTCAATTGAATTCAAGTTTATGTTGCAATTTTCCGATCACATATTGGAAATCTGCAATTGACTCGATTCCCTTTTATGGCAAATGAAATCGAATTGCTGCGCATTCCTTCTACCATTTTGCAATTGGCCAAGAAGGAACTTGCCAACAACTTTAGCAATTTCCATTGCACACTCTTTGTGTGGTCATTTATCAATTTGCTAATTTTGCTATATCATTTATTGATCCTTAAGCTTGTTAGTAGCCCCATGGGTCACTCAGCGCTAGGGTTGGGCAATGAGGGATGAGATAGCAAAAGATAAGTGAAAAAAATAAAGAGAGAAAGAGAGAGATAGAAACGCCTGGCAACGCCTCGAGGCCGCACCTAGTTACAACTTTTGCATTATCTAAAAACCACAAACTATAAACTAAAAACGGCCCAGCCCTGTCATGTCCTGCCCCCCGCCTGCCCCCACTCCACCTGTGTGTGTGTGTGTGTGTTGCCACAGTTCTCCTTCAACTTATGTAACCTGCCTCCAGGCGCAGCTCGTTCATAATTCTGGCCGAGAATCTTCTGCCAGCAACTTGTTTCTCGCTGCTTCCTGCACTGCTCCATCTCCCTCCTCCCATCCCCCTCCTCCCATCCTTATCTTAGCCTTGATGTTTTAATTTGTGCGTAAATAAAATTTAAGCATTGCTTTGCTTCTGCATTAGCCAAGTGGAAAGTTTTCTGTACAGTTTGCTCTGGTCTGGTTGGGGCTTTGGGGACCAAAACTGATGCAAAGATTAAGCAAGAATCCGTCTCTGGCTGCCGCTCGGCTGCCGCTTTTAATTGCATTCTACGCAAAAACTTTAACTTAAGTTCGTCTTACGTTGTCTAGGTTTCAATTAGAGTGGAGTGAGTAAAGAGCAGGGATAGAGAGAGAGATAGGAAAAGAGAGAGAAGGAGTTAAGAAGCGAGTTCGAGGTTTGCCCCTATCTCATGTCTAAGTAGCTGTATCTCTGTATCTCTATACAACTTTGGGAGGGGGTCGAGCATTATTTCTCTACCCCCAACTTCTTTCTGCTTTTGCTTTGCCAAACTTTTGCCTTGCTGCTGCTGTTGTTGCTGTTGTTATTATTTCCTTTGGGAAGATATTTCGTTGATTTTTCGATAGCCCAAAAAGTTTTGCAAGCAAATTTTCTCTGAATTCTCTGTTTTGTCTGATAATTGGCTATGGCCACACGGCATTTGCCATTGTATTTCTGGGCGAAACTTTTAACTTGACTTCAGTCAAAAAAGTCAAATTCAATTGATTTCGCTTTTGGCGACTCTTCTATCTTTAACCTCTCCCCCCTGCCCCTTCCTGTATTTGGAATGTGTCAGAGAGTTAAACCAAAGTTCTCAAGTTTTTGCCAAATTCCATTGGCCTCTCTATCCATATATCTTTCCCCTTTACTGCTGCTGTTGTTGTTGTTGTTGTTGTTTTCATCATCAGTTTCGTTACGTTTGCTTTGGTTTACGCTTCGGTTCGGTTTGATAACGCTTCGTTGGTTTTTGGGGGGGGGGGGGAGGGATTTGAAATGCATGTGGTGTTCCATTGGCTTCTCTTTTTTTCTTCTCTCTTTTGCTCTGGTAAACTCCTGTAATGCTGCTGTGGTTCACAAGCAGAAAGGGGAAAGGAAAAAGAAGAGAGAAAGAGAGAGTGAGAAATGCAATGTGATCTACTGCAATTTGTACAAATTAAGAAGTGCGCTTCAATTGAGATTTTAGGGCAGCACGTACTCTAAGCAAGTTGAGAATGAAATGTGAGAAATTAGAAGAATATCGTAAGCTTTCTGGCAAATTTCAGATCTCTAGCTTTTATATTAGTTGAGATTCGCTTGCTTTAAAGTTTCCAACTGCGCCCTCTTCTCTCTGGCTGGCAATCCATTAAAACTCCTTTGTTTCTGACAAGGGCGTGGGCAGCCAAATGACTCTATGCATAGTTGATATCGTTACTTAGCTTTGCTTTTTCCCCTATTTTTCTCATCCAGCTCTGCCAGCCTTTGCCACGCCTAATCAGAGAAACAACATCAAGACGAGTCTCAGTTGCACTTATGACAATGTCGAGCTGGGAGTTGGGAGGCTAGGGCAAAGGCTTGGGCATGGGCATGGGATTGAGCTCGTCAAGTGGCGGAGTCTTTGGGGCTTTTCTTTGGCTTTTCCCTCCAGGCTGCAGCTGGTGCTGCTGCTGCTGCAGGCATTGCCTGCTGTGCCTAGCCTCTAATAAGCATCCTTGGGGAAATTATTATGAGCAGAATTCAATTTCGTGTTTAATTTGCAGTGAATCCGTTTCCCTTTCCCACAATCTCCAGCTCTCTTTCTGAAGTAACTTTGTAGCATTTTTTCATAAGTTTCCCCCTGGTTTTCTGCGGTTTCTTTGTTTAGGCTAACTGATTTTTTTGTTTTTCTTTTATTTTTATCTGTTTAAAAATGCAAATCTGCTTTGCCCGCTTTTTTTCGTTCGTTTTGCTTCTGCTTTCGTTTTTCTTTTTCTCCAAATAAATTTCAATATAGTACTTATTATTTTGAGCTGCTGCTGCTGCATTTGCTGCTCGTTGCCCTCTGACCTCTGCCCTCTGCCCTCTTTGACTCGTTTGTCCGCCAACCGCAATGAGGGCTTCTCATTATTTGCTGTAAAACATTTTTGCATAAGAAGACGAAACAAACAAAAAAAAATTATTTTTAATTTAACCACAAAGTTTTCTTGGCATTTTTTGCCGCGAGCGTTTCTCGCTCTCTCTCTCACTCCCACTCTCTCGATCTGTCTCTCAGTCTGTCAGTTTGCACTGCGCGAAATGCAAAAGTGATTTTTATTAAAAGTTTACTTTTTAATCTGACTGACGCGGTTTATACTTTTCTGCCTTTTTTTTTGTTGCTTGCGGTTGGTTTGCGCTTGCTGGGGCACAGCAGGGTTAATTAAAATTTAATTGTGATGCGCATTGCCGAGTGCAATATGCGAAAAGTCGGTGGAAACTTATTCTCGAGTGCATTAAGTGAAATGGAGAGAGAAGGGATTTGAAGAAGCCAAAGGAATAAAAAGGATTTTTTGTTTATGCTGCGCCGAAAAGTGTGCTACACTTTTGCTTTTCCCCACGCAATTTCAATTGCAATTCATTATGATTAACATATTTATGGCCTCAGTGCCGTCGCCGCCAGCCCCCCTCGTATGCCTAATCAAAAATGCCAAACAACCTTCCCACTCTCTCTCCCTCTCACTCTCTCTCGCTCTCTCTCTGGACAATCATTCACACCTTTAAGCCTGCACTGTCAGCAGTCACAGTTAAAGTCCCCGAACTGCTGTGGCTCCAGTTTCCCTTGGGCGCGCGCGACGCACAACGCGTTCAGGCAGCAAAACCCAACTGATTCAATGGTCTTTCTCTCCCTCTTCCTCTCTCTCTTTCTCTCTCAATCTCTGCCCGTTTGAATGGGCCCGCAAATCCGAGTGCCTGTAAAAACAAAATGGCCAACATCCTTCCACAAAACGGAAGTTGACAACGGCAGCAGCGGCAATGGCGACGTCCTCAGCTCTCTTTCTCTCTCTCGCTCGCTCGCTTTGTGCTACTTTTTACAGCTGTTTCCGCCGCAGCAGGAAATGTTTTTTAATTTTAATGCAGACTGTTTTATGTGCATATAAAGAGTCGCCTGTTTTATTTATATATTTCTGTCTGATATTTAAACAAAAACCGCTGACGAATTACGGCAAACTTGTTGCGACTTATATGTCGTATTTTCCTCTTTAGATATGCAATTACAATTTATTTGAAATCTTGTCGTGATTTTTCTCTTTCCATGCAATATTTTTCTTTGACGCCCTTTTTCGATTTGCGCGAGCTCTATAAAAAAAATGCAGCAAAATTGTGAAATGCAATTCTCAACTTTGGATTGTATGTCAAATATAGATGGAAGACTGCATGTTTGTGCTATATCTATAGAAAGAGAGAGGAAGAAAGAGAGAGAGAGAGAAGCAAGTGCAAGTTTTATGAGAAATTGAACATCAACGTCTTGCGTCATCTTCACTTTCCATTCACATCCGTGCACAATCCTTAGCAATTCCCTCAACAACTTCAGCTACAGCTTCGCCGTGTTCCCTCTCTTTTTTGCCCCTCTCTCTTTCTCTCTCGCTGCTGTATTTTGCATTATTGCCTTGACATAACAGCCTGCGGCATTGCATTTGAAAGTTATCAGACAGGCGCAAAAAGTGTGGTAAAACGTCGAAAGAAAAGAGAGAGAGAGAGAAAAAAGTAAGAGAACAAGAAATATGGATAAGGAAATTGTTTCATTTTCTTTATGTCATACGTAGCAGCTGTTGCAATACCCAGCTTGACTGCGCCCTGTCCAAATATACCCTGTAATGGGGGGAAGGAGTACACAACGAAAACTGTAACTGTTACTATATATCAATGTGCAAAATGCTAAGAAAATACTCAACTTATGCAAGTGCTTATTTCACTACTATTACAGGGTATCTCTGCTGTCTACCCTGCTCCATTTACTTGCACTTTTTTTTACACTATTTCTTGATTGTAGCAGAAAGTTACTTACTTGAGCTCGATTTCAGTAGTTGAGTGTTTTCCAATTGCTTTGCCGCAGGCTGCTGCTGGGCGTGGCTGATTGCTGTCATACCTCAGACACACACACACTCACACACACAGGCACCCTCGCACACACAGACACCCACACACACATGGCACTGCAAATTGTTGTCAAGTTTCTCAACTGGCGTAGTATCTCGAATCTGTTGTACGTGTTTTTGCCATCAACACATCATCTTTTTTTTGGGGCACAGTTTTTTCTTTATTCTTCTTGTTGTTTCTGGCTTCATCTGCTGCTCCTCCTCTTCCTCTCGCTCTCTTTATTGCTAAATATTGGCAACAGTTGCCACATTGTTGGCGCCATTGTTGCCTTGTCAGATAATAACTTTGCTTTATTATTTTTTCGTTTTTTTTTTTGCGGAATGGCCGCCGTCGTTGCCGTTGCCTTTTGTTATTGCATTGCGATAATTGGCGCATTTTGTGGCACTTGCAGCTTTGCAGCTATTGTGAGCCGATCTCAATCTGAAAGGCCTCCCATTTGGGGAGAGTGACATTTGTCGCTTTTCCACTTCCTCTCCCTCTCTGAATATATTGCCAGCAATTTTTGGCCCAGGCCAGATAAGTGCGTGTAATTGAGTGTGGCATCATCATCATCATCATCAACATCATGATTGGCATTGATGCCCCTTGAAAACTTGATTGAGTGCATACAGTTTGTTAGGCCGAGGGACAGACAGACTCTGCTTTTGCTGATTGACCGAACAATAAACATAAATGTCAAAGTATGAAGTGCCAATTGGGGGAGCAGAGAGTTCAGGGTTGTCGCTGCTAATTTGCAGCAGATTATCACGCCAAAATAAACGCTGAACATTAAGTATACAACTTTAGAGAGATAAAAGAGGTTAAAGGAGACAAAAGAATTGCCAGTAAAATTTAATAAAATTTTAAAGCGAGCCTCAATCAAAATCTAACTACCCAATGAAGTAGTTTAAGAACCCTCAAACAATTGAAAATATTTGTAGAAAATTATGTACACCCTTTGCAGAGAGAAATTAACTCTTATTTCTAAATGCAAAAATGGCTAAATGACACTCATATTATCTGCAACATACTGTGCACTCTTCCCCTCCCCCCTCCTGCGAACTACTTCCTCTTCCACTCCCATGTCCTTTGGGGCATATTAATTCCCCCTTGGCAAATGCAGCCCCAGAGCAATCAGTAGTGAAAACTTTTCGCATGCAGTGTTTTTCATGCCACTTGTCAGCGTTCAAAGATGCATGCGACATAAATTGGCGTTGCCACATCGCTTAAAAAGAGCGCGAGAGGGAGGGAGGGAGAGAGCGGGACCCACTTGACAGTTGTTACTGTGGCAGACATTGTGCAACTGTCAGCCCAGTTAAGCATTTAATTTCGACGACGACAATTTTAGTGGCCCGACAAGACCAGCAAAAATACTCAATCCATACCCCTCCCCCCGGCCATCTATGGTCACTCTTGTGTCTCGGTTACGCAATAGTATGCAAACTGCTTAACTGTTTGTTGACGTTGGGAAAATTGTAACTGTAACTGTAACAAAAGACAAGCAAAAGAAAAACCAACACATTGTGCGATGGTTACGAAAATTGAATTAGCTGGAAAAACGGCTGGGAAAATATAAGAAACTGCGACAACAGCAGAGCTTAGCCACAAATTTTCACACAGCCCCTGAGGAGGCTGTGAGATGGACAGGGACAGGGTATACGCTGGTCGAGCAATAGGACAGACAACTTGCTGCAAGTTACATTTATGCAGTGCTCAAATTAATTGCACATACACTGAGACAGGCGCGCTGAGAAGACTGTGCAAAACCGAGATACTCAACTTGCTGTGTTTTCGCTGCCCTGCTGCCTGCTACCCTGCTCCACCAGCTATCCTGCTACCCTACTCCTTCTGCTCCTGCTCCTGCTCCACTCTATGCTTTGCTCTAACAACAAAAAACTTATTCAATTAAAGTTTTGCGCTCGCGCGACCTAATGGAAAATGCTTCTAGAAAGATAGAGAGGGAGAGAGAGAGACAGGGAGTGTGAGGGAGAGAGAGATAGTGTAGCTGCTGCTGCACAGACGTCCAACTGTGCGTGTGTGTGTGTGTGTGTGTGTGGCAGCATAAATTTTATTTAAATGAAAATTTCATTAAAAAATAAAATAATATTTGCAGCATGCGCTTCATTTGCTGCCCACATACGCCCACATGCTGTGCGTGGGCGTGGCAAGCTGCTCAACTGAACTCAACTCTGTCGCACTCTCGACATATGTGACATGAGTTTTAAATGCTATTTACTTTAGTTAGTACCCGCTCCCCCCAAGCAGCCAACCCTTGGTTGTCCTTTTGCCTTATGCGGCAAATTAGTGCGTTATTATGCAGCTCGGTAGTCTGGCAACGCTGGCAGCGTGGCATAACACACTCGACTGACTTGGTAGGACTCCCTGTCTCTTTCCACTCTCTCTCTCTCTCTCTCTCTCTCTCTTTGGGCTTGAAACTATTTCGAGGCGCAGCTGATTTATGCCTCAATTCACATGACTCTCGACATTCGCTTCATTTGATTAATTCCTCCTCTTTTGGTAGAGGGTAAGTTGCATTTTCCAACGTACCCTGATCTATTGTCTGACTGGCAACATTGTTAGTCCACATCGATCGAGTTAAGCTCACTTATTTTGCAATAGCGCCTAATCAGCTAAACGTGCTTAATACCCTGTATATAACTAGTAACAATTTAATGCGCACGTAATGTGCACAATTCGTGAGTTTCCCCAGCTGCCTTAGTTGTTTTAAATTCAATTTCCTTGCCTCCCTCTCTCTCTCTCTCTCTCTCTCTCTCTCTCTGTCTGTCCCTCTTGTGTCTCTACTCTATAGCTGTCTTGCTCGTTTGCTTGTTGACTTTTCCCTCATTGGCTGTCGCTTTGTGTGCATTACTTAGTATTAGTATTCTGTATTACTCTTGGCATTTGCATTTGCATTTGCATTTCTCTCTCTCTCTCCCCCTCTCTCTCTCGCTCTCCCTCTCTATCTGTCTCTCTGTTCGGCTGTCCCCTACGATGACGTCTTCATTTGGTATGCAGCTTTAATTTCCTTGGCCGCTTGTCAATTTTGTTGATTCACAGTTGCATTTTCTTTCTTCTGACATAGCAACCCTCTCTCTCTCTATATATCTTTATGCAACTCAATTAGTTTTCCATCAGAAGAAAAGTGTCTGCTATCTCAGCTTCCAGTCTCTCTCTCTCTCTCTCTCTCTCTCTTGTTGTATTTACTGGTAAAGGTTTTGCGGTCCACCTGCATCTAATTGGCAATTAGTCGAGTCGAGTCGGTATAGTTAAATGAAGTTATTTGATATTTTATAGTTCCCACACGAAATTGACTTATTCAAAATGCAAAATTGAATTTTGCACAAAAACACGAAAAGAAATAGAAGAAGAAGAAGGAATGAAGAAGAATTCAAAATGTTTTTGCCTGTCAATGAGACGTGAATTTTATGTCTGCCTTTGGTGTGAATAGAATAGACAGAGATAGAAATACCAGAGAGAGAGAGAGAGAGAGTGAGTGGGGAGAGGCCACTTTCAAGGCAAACTAATTGATTTGAAAATAAATCATGACTAATCACCACCTGCAGAAGAAATGCTCGGCAAGTGGAACGACGTTTGATTCACAACGATGTATACCCTGTAAAACAAAGGCTATTCTAGAATTGCACTATTGCGTGTTGGAAATAATCTACACAAGTTTCATAATATTTTGCATTTTTTAGAGGGTATTTGGCTTGCGCTGCTCGTAAACTAGTTCCGTTTTTGTGCTTGTTTTGACTCTGTAAATTTCATTTCAATACACGTGCGGTTGCCCAAGCTGCCCGCGACCCACCGTCGCGCATCCTTCCCAGCAATTTCGCTGCTTTATCTGAAATGTCGACATGGGTTAGCCCCAAGCTCCGTTACAGCAATCCTGCCCTACCCCATCCCTTTTTCACCTTCTGCACCTTTTACCCAGTTCTATACGCTCTGCGCACACAGCTTGATTAATTGAAATTTCACTCACTGTCAAGCTGTGTGTGTGTGTGTGTGTGTGTGTGTTTGTGTGGGTGTGGGCGTGGCAGCTGGTTACTTAAGTGTTGGCGTTCGGGTAAACTGTTTTGAAATTAATTGAGTGCGCTAATTTTGGCAAAAGGGTTGCTTAATTGATGATGGTGCAGAGGTGCACTTCGTCCGCGTCCTCTTTGGTTATCGCTGGTTGGAACTAGTTCGGAATTCGATCCAATTTGTAACTAATGAATTGTGCATGAACGCTACGACCTGTCGATAATAATGATCTATCAAATAAATCAAAACTAAATTTACTTTGGGATAAACAACTATTTTAGTTTTAAATTATTATAAATATTCCATAAAGTTGACAGACAATAGATGCTAATTATACCTTTGCAGTGCTTGCAACCCAATTTTCAGGGTTGTTTCTATTCCTTTAGATCGGTTTTATTGGCTGAAATAATTCATAACTTTTTCAAAAATCATCTGATTTGTCTCGGAAATGACTTTTTAATCAGGGCATTGTGCCATAACTGATTCTGCATTTAAATTTGATCGATTTGGGAACTTCGACTTTTTTTCGAATTTTTCCATGCAACCCTCTTATAAAAATTTCGAAATTTTTCAAAAAATTTTGATATTGATTTTTTGCTTAAAATCGATTAGAATATTCGAAATTAACATAAAAATCTAATCCGCAGCTGATTCGGGCAAAAAATGTGTAAAATATGCATATTTTATTGATTTTCCAGGGTTTTCTTTCTTCCTCACATTGTTGTTTGTAAAAATTGAGTTTTTTGATCGTTTTTCACTTATAACTTTGCCAAACATTATTGGATTTAGCTCGGAAATGACTTTTTGATTACGGTATTGGGCCTTAATGAATTCTGCATTTAAATTTGATCGATTTGGGAACTTCGATTTTTTTCGACATTTTCCATCCAAGCCCCTTACAAAAATTTCGAAATTTTTTCAAAAAATTATAATTTGTATTTTTTGCTTAAAATCGATTAGGATATTCGAAAATAACATAAAAATCGAATCCGCAGCTGATTCGGACATAAAATGTGTAAAATATGCATGTTTTATCAATTTTTGAGGGTTGTAATTTATTTCTATGTTTACTGCATACCCTATCATTTTACAATGCAACTATCCTATAACAGGTGTTTGTAGTATTGGTTTAATATAATAATATAATATAATCTTCGGCGTGGCTTTGCCTTATTCTGATTTTAACATAATATATATTAATATATTCTATATTGTGTATCCCCCAACCACAACCATCTACTCTTTCACCTGATTAAACGCATTTTCACTTTTATGTTTCTCATTTTCAACTTTTGTTTTGCCTTTTTGCCTTGGCTCGCTCCACAATTTGTGGCGCATTTGCTTTATAATTTGGCTATGCGCAATTTGCATTGAAAATGATTTTCAGTTGCGGCCGCTTTTTCGCATTTTCCGAAATGATTTTCGAAATGTTTTCACCAACGATGCGTGGGCCATATATGACGATGTGAGCGGTCGGTCGCGGTGCAGCGGTAATTGCGTTTTAAGTGTTATTTGGCATAATGAATAATGCAGCAAAACTGCCGTGATGTGGCCGAAATAGCCCAGAGAGGAGGGGGAGAGAGACAGACGATGCTGCTGCGACCCTCCTCTTTCCTCATACAAATTGCAGCTGCCAATCAAGAGTGAGAGAGAGATAGAGAAGCTCGATGAAATCACTGAAGTATCAAAAGAATAGTTTCGATTTCAAGCTTTATAATCTCTAACTGAGCCTTCAAGTAACTACAAAACTTGCCAAACTATCGATATCATCTTAGACAAACCCATATATCATTCTATTCCTGCTGTAACCAACTGCAATACTGAGCACACTTCTCCTGCTAAAAATGTAATGAACCAGAAATGGAAATTTCACTTGCTGTGCTGTGCCACAGTGAGATAGATAAATATGTGTACGTTGCCTGTCCTGGGGCACACACATAATGATATGCCCATGAGGGCATGCCAAAGGAGACTTGGGTTTTTGCAGGCAACAAGCTGTGCTCAGACTATGAGGGGGGAGATACAGAGAGAGAATGAGAGAGAGAGGAGCGAGAGGGAAATGCTGTGCGGGCTGAAGCTGGCAGGAAAGTTGTTTGCCTTGTGCCAATATTCAAAAACTGATTTTCATATGTCT
Organism: Zaprionus kolodkinae; assembly: GCA_018901885.1. Classification (NCBI taxonomy): domain Eukaryota; kingdom Metazoa; phylum Arthropoda; class Insecta; order Diptera; family Drosophilidae; genus Zaprionus; species Zaprionus kolodkinae. Next base: position 1,596,070 of record JAEIFM010000288.1, on the reverse strand, counting down.
TTTAAGTTTATTTGCGCTCAGGCGTAACATTCTCACACACACACACACACACACACACACACACACATACACACCCCCAGCACAAGCTACGCCCATCCGCCCGCCCTCTTGGCGCTCTCTTATCGTTTTCTGCACACGCATAAAAGTTGCTGCTGCCGTTTTTCCTTTAAACTTTTTTATTGGCCAGAATTTAATTCGCCCTAAAAGAGAAGACACACACACACACACACACACCACACACACACACACACACTCATTCATATGAAATAGATACTACAGTAAACTCTGCTGCTGCTGCTTCTGCTTCTGTTGCGCCTGTGCAAGTTGTTTTTCCAAGAGTTTCCTCGTTTTTTTTTTTTGCTTCGCTTTTTGGAAAGCGATTTCAAATGCAAATTTTATTGGCACAAGGCAACGTCCTGGCAGGCTCGTTTCGTTTCTCTCAGTGTATGCAGATTAAAATCAATTCAATTTGCTGCAAGCCAAGTAAAAGTGGTAATCACTTTCAGTTCTTTGTTTCTTTGCTCGTTCACTCGCTCCACCCTGCACCCTGTGTTTCTCCTTCTATCACTTCCTACTTCCTATCCCCCCACTTATGTTACATACATACAGACATACGTTGTTCTTCTCAGTGCCTCAGTACTTTACATAATGAGATTTTAAGCAAGTGCGTTTTGTGTGTTCCCGGGTTGCCGGGAATGTTAGCCGCAAATTTGCCATGAGCTTAGTTATTCGCATTCTTTTACATATGCTGGAAAATTTTCCATGGAATATACCTTTGAAATACGTAAGAATATTGGGGCTTTAGAGAATTTACACAATTTGCACAATTGAATTGAAATTAAGCAAATGATTATTTTTTTTTTTTTAATATTGCTTGAGGAGCGGATATTCTAGCGTATGGTTGTACATACGAGTATGTCTGTATTCATATAAATATATATATATATATATATATAAAGTATGGATTAGTGCCACAGATGTCAGGGGAAGCGAGAAGCGTAACGAGCGTAGCGTAAAGCGAAAGTAACCGAAGCGTAAAACTGACAAACACTTGAATAATTTGTGTTTTTTCTTATGCAATTCATTTGTGAGATGTCAGAAAGGCAGAGGCACAACAAAATGTTGTTTCTCGTCAATTGAGTGTATAATTTACCATTCGCAATGGATTCTAATGATTGTAACAAGAACAAACTATAATCAAATATTTTATTTTTTCCTGTTTAGATCTAGTTTGGAATTTCTTCTACCCTTCTCCCTACTTTGTATATACCAAAACTGGCTTTGCCATTGTATATTTTATTTGAGGATACTTTTTCTTAACTTTTCTTTAATATTCATAGTTTCTTGTACAAGGAACCCAGTAAAGTCTGACTATATAATTATAAAATACATTGTTCTATTCCACGATACCTGGGATAGAACATGGTAAACTTTATTTTTATAAACGATGTTAGTCTGGCTAATTCGTCGCTTGCGCCTCAATTGATATTTCACGATCTGGATCATATGTATAAGCGTAGCATTTCAGCTGTCGGTTTTCCATTAAACAAAGGTAGCTTTTTCCGAATACAAGCTTTGGTGTTGTAGTTTCCTGATCACTTCGATCCTCACTTTCATTTTCATCACCGCCAATAACTCCGCCTCCATCACCGCTAGGACCTTCATCACCAACAGAACCTTCTCCACCATCTCCACCTGGAGTACCGTCGCCACCGTCAGTACCTCCTGCATCGCCTTTACCTCCTTTACCGCCTTTACCTCCTCCACCATCGCCTTTACCTCCACCGCCTTTTCCTCCATCGCCTTTTCCTCCATCGCCTTTTCCTCCACCGCCTTTTCCTCCATCGCCTTTACCTCCACCGCCTTTTCCTCCATCGCCTTTTCCTCCACCGCCTTTACCTCCATCGCCTTTACCTCCACCGCCTTTTCCTCCATCGCCTTTTCCTCCATCGCCTTTTCCTCCACCGCCTTTACCTCCACCGCCTTTACCTCCATCGTCTTTTCCTCCTTCGCCTTTACTTCCATCGTCTTTTCCTCCATCGCCTTTTCCTCCCCCACCTTTACCTCCATCGCCTTTACCTCCCCCACCTTTACCTCCATCGCCTTTTCCTCCACCGCCTTTTCCTCCATCGCCTTTTCCTCCACCGCCTTTATCTTTACTGCCTTTACCTCCATCGCCTTTACCTTTACTGCCTTTACCTCCATCGCCTTTACCACCATCGCCTTTACCTCCTCCATCGCCTTCTTCATTGCTTCCTCCAGGGCCTCCTCCATCGCCTCCTCCAGCGCCTCCTGCATCGCTCTCCCCATCGCCTTTACCTCCTTTGCCTTTACCGCCCTTGCCGCCAGTCCCTCCGCCTCCGCCTGGACCTCCTTCACCGCCGGCACCTCCTCCTTTGCCAGCACCTGCATCACCGCCATCACCTCCTTCACCGCCAGCACCTCCTTCACCGCCAGCACCTCCTCCTTCGCCACTACCTCCAGTACCACCAGTACCACCATCACCGCCAACTCCTCCCTTACCGGCGGTACCGCCTTCATCACCTCCTTTGCCTCCATCACCGCCACCTCCTGCGGCGCCGCCAGCACCTCCTGCACCGGCAGTACCGTTTCCATGGCCTGTACCTCCATCACCTCCATCGCCGCCAGTACCTCCTTCACCGCCAATACCACCTGGACTAGCAGTACCTTCATCTCCGTTTTTATCGCCGCCAGGACCTCCTCCACCGCCAACACCTCCACCGCCCCCATCACCTCCTGCACCGCCAACAGCTTCTCCACTGCTTTTACCGCCAGAACCACCTTTTCCTCCTCCACCGCCATTACCTGATGCACCACCATCACCTCCTCCAGCACCGCCAAGCTCCTCGTCTTCGCCACCTTTTCCACCGTCTCCTTTACCACCGTCTCCTTTACCACCGCCTCCTTTTCCACCGCCGCCTTTTCCACCGCCTCCTTTTCCACCGTCTCCACCTCCAGCGCCACCATTTCCGTCTTCGTCTTTTCCACCATCTATTTCATTGTCGCGATCACCTTTGCCACCATTACCACCGTCGCCACCGTCACCACCATCACCACCATCGCCACCATCTCCACCTCCACCTTTTTTATTGCCTTTTCCTTTCTTCTTGTCTTTTCCACCTTTTCGTTTGTCATCTTCCTCATCGCCATCGTCTTCACCTTTTCCTTTTCCATCCTTTTTTCCTTTTTTCTTGTCTTTTCCACCTTTTCCTTTGCCACCTTTTCCACCTTCGTCAGGGTCCCCATTTTCGTTGTCGCCATCATCTTCACCTTTTCCTTTTCCATCCTTTTTTCCTTTTTTCTTGTCTTTTCCACCTTTTCCTTTGCCACCTTTTCCACCTTTGTCAGGGTCCTCATTTTCGTTGTCGCCATCATCTTCACCTTTTCCTTTTCCATCCTTTTTTCCTTTTTTCTTGTCTTTTCCACCTTTTCCTTTGCCACCTTTTCCACCTTCGTCAGGGTCTTCATATTCATCGTCACCATCATCTTCACCTTTTCCTTTTCCATCCTTTTTTCCTTTTTTCTTGTCTTTTCCACCTTTTCCTTTGCCACCTTTTCCACCTTCGTCAGGGTCTTCATATTCATCGTCGCCATCATCTTCACCTTTTCCTTTTCCATCCTTTTTTCCTTTTTTCTTGTCTTTTCCACCTTTTCCTTTGCCACCTTTTCCACCTTCGTCAGGGTCTTCATATTCATCGTCGCCATCATCTTCACCTTTTCCTTTTCCATCCTTTTTTCCTTTATTCTTGTCTTTTCCACCTTTTCCTTTGCCACCGTTTCCACCTTCGTCAGGGTCTTCATATTCATCGTCGCCATCATCTTCACCTTTTCCTTTTCCATCCTTGTCTTTTCCACCTTTTCCTTTGCCACCTTTTCCACCTTTTCCTTTGCCACCTTTTCCTTTGCCACCTTTTCCACCTTCGTCATAGTCTTTATATTCATCTTCGCCATCATCTTCATCTTCACTTTTTCCTTTATTCTTGTCTTTTCCACCTTTTCCTTTGCCACCTTTTCCTTTGCCACCTTTTCCTTTGTCACCTTTTCCTTTGCCACCTTTTCCACCTTCGTCATAATCATCATCTCCACCATCGCCACCATCTCCACCATCGCCACCATCGCCACCATCTCCACCGTCTCCACCATCGCCACCATTTCCACTGCCGCTGCCGCCTTTTTTTCCATCTTTTCCTTTTCCACCATTCTTACCTTTTTGATCATCGTTTACACCGTCGTTATTATTCACCTCGCACCAAATATACATCATCTCGACTAGTTCATACACCGTGCTGCCACCTAACAATTCCCTCATTATCATTTCGGTGAGAATGTCCAACACGTCGCCATCTATGGGCTCGTCTTCTGAATACTTTTCCATTTGCTGAATAACGACTTTCGTGGCAGCCAAATGGGAAAGTTCCAGTATATCATCTTTGTCCTGTACGTTTGTGCAAGTTAATCTAGCAGATGCTATAAGATTCGCTGCATTGGGCTCCGGCCAGCTGCTCCAAAGCAGCAGCAAAAATATCAAACGCTGAGATCAGATCGAATAATGAAAATATTTAAAAACTTTCAGTATTATTTGAACCGTCCCATATCTTAAATATTTACCATGTTCTCTCTAGACTGTGTGCTTCTTTGCTATCATTAGTATAGGAAATGATCTCAGATCTTAAGATCGGATGGCGATTTAAAACCAATTCTCTATGCAGATTAAGTATTACGGTTGATTAAAAGGCGTGCTAATCTGCCTGAAGAGCTGTGAAGAATTTATAGTTTTTTTTTTTTTCAATTGTAGTTGAACTCACACTACCCCCACTCATCGCCAACTTCCCTACAGATATGAACTGACATCTAAAGACTTAAGAGCAGCGTAACGAGTATTTAAAATGCATGTTAATCTCCCCGAGAGACTGGGAAGATTTTAAATACTTCTAGGTATTTCAACTGATTCAAACTAGTAACAAAATCAATTGTCAAGCAAGCCCCCGACTATAAGATACCCTTCGTATTCAAGAGCAAATTCTACATATTTTCTTTCGCCAAACTCCTCCTTCTCGTCTCCTTCTGTCTATTACTTGCATTTACCCATTATTTTTCCATTTACAATATTCGAAGGGTTGTAAACAACATACTTTAGCCATATATAATGCTAGTTTCTTGCACATACTGTGTTTATCAGCTTATTAACTATTTTAGTAATTTAAGAAAATCACTTTTTTTAAAAGGAAAATAAAACAATATCTACGATCAGCAGCCCAAAGTTATGGTAGCTAAGCATAGTGATATTTATTTATTATACTCAAAAAAACTTGTTAAAGACTGAAGCCAAAAGTTTCTTGAATTTTATGTTCTAAGTTATACAACATTGATTAATTAATCCATGGCCCAACACTGAAGCCGTAGTTACTTTTTTTTTAAACTCAATCAATGGTTGGATGCATTTTCGACGGTTGATCCTCAACGGATATGTCATATTCCGGATCATATCTATAGGCGTAGTATTTGAGCTTACCGCTTTCCTTAAGACAAAGGTAGCTATCCGTATATTCACCGGCAGGAGTCGTTTCTCCATTGCTATCTGTAGTCTCTTCATCGGTATCAGTTGTCTCTTCATTGGTATCAGTAATCCCACCAGAATCACTAGGCGTTGTGGATTTTGGACGCTTAGTTGGTTTCTTTTTTTTAGTTGTCCTTTCGTCGCTGTCAGTAGTCTCTTCCTCGGTATCAGTAATCCCTTCATTGGAATTACGAGGCGTTGTGGTTTTTGGTCTCTTTTTTTTGGTTGTCCTCTCTTCGCTGTCAGTAGTCTCTTCACCGGAGTTTGGATTCTTAGTTGGTCTCTTTTTTTTCTTAGTTGTCTTTTCTTCGCTGTCAGTAGTCTCTTCACCGGAGTTTGGATTCTTAGTTGGTCTCTTTTTTTTCTTAGTTGTCTTTTCTTCGCTGTCAGTAGTCTCTTCACCGGAGTTTGGATTCTTAGTTGGTCTCTTTTTTTTCTTAGTTGTCTTTTCTTCGCTGTCAGTAATCTCTTCATTGGAGTTTGGATTCTTAGTTGGTCTCTTTTTTTTCTTAGTTGTCTTTTCTTCGCTGTCAGTAGTCTCTTCACCGGAGTTTGGATTCTTAGTTGGTCTCTTTTTTTTCTTAGTTGTCTTTTCTTCGCTGTCAGTAGTCTCTTCACCGGAGTTTGGATTCTTAGTTGGTCTCTTTTTTTTCTTAGTTGTCTTTTCTTCGCTGTCAGTAGTCTCTTCACCGGAGTTTGGATTCTTAGTTGGTCTCTTTTTTTTCTTAGTTGTCTTTTCTTCGCTGTCAGTAGTCTCTTCACCGGAGTTTGGATTCTTAGTTGGTCTCTTTTTTTTTTTAGTTGTCTTTTCTTCGCTGTCAGTAGTCTCTTCACCGGAGTTTGGATTCTTAGTTGGTCTCTTTTTTTTCTTAGTTGTCTTTTCTTCGCTGTCAGTAGTCTCTTCACCGGAGTTTGGATTCTTAGTTGGTCTCTTTTTTTTTTTAGTTGTCTCCTCTTCTTCGCTGTCAGTAGTCTCTTCACCGGAGTTTGGATTCTTAGTTGGTCTCTTTTTTTTTTTAGTTGTCTCCTCTTCTTCGCTGTCAGTAGTCTCTTCACCGGAGTTTGGATTCTTAGTTGGTCTCTTTTTTTTTTTAGTTGTCTCTTCTTCGCTGCCTTCATCTGTATCTTCTTTTGTGCCCCCATCGCCGTCTTCGCCGTCATGGCCGTCTCCACCATTAACCACGCACCATATATACAACTTCTCGACTATTTCATATACCGTGGCCCCTACCAAATATTCTTTTATCACCATTTCACTCAATATTTTCACAATTTCTCTACTGATAGGCTCATTTTCTGAATATTTTTCCATTTGCGCAATTACGATCTTCTCGGTAGCCAAATGGGACAACTCTATTAAATCATCCTTGTTTTGAACTTTCTCACAAGTGAGTCTAGGCATGATTAATTCATTTGCTTTTTTAGATTCAATCCAAGAACTCCACAGTAGAAGTATAAATATCCAACGCTTTGGTATAGAATAAAGGAAATATATAAAATTGTAAAATGATCATCTCTCGGTTAAGTATTTACCATTGTTTTTTTTTAGATTATGTGCTTCTTTGCTTTCATTAAATTCCAAAATGAGCTGACATTTAAAGACTTAACAGGGCGCTTTGTAATCAATTATTTATACAATTCGAGCGTTACGAGTATTTAAAAACCGTGCTAATATCCGTGAAGAGCTGTGAAAAATATATAGTATAGTAAAGTCACTTATTACTTATATATTAAATATATACATTTTGCATTGTTCAATCGTAATATACTTAGTTCTCTATTTTATTGTTTTTTTTTTATTTTTTCATCGTAAGATAAACATATGTACTTACTATAAATTGTGACATTGACCTTACGGAAAACTTACATTGAAATTGATTTTAAAGCCCCCGGCGCAGAAAATATACCAGTAGAGCATAAATGTATAAAATGAGATAAACAAATGAAAAGCAGCCCCAGACAGTAGAGCACCATATACAATTGAATGTGATGAAAACAGATTGGTCAGAGATCGCAACCACATCGCACCGTATCGACTTGCATCAAATCGAATTGAATCGTATTTGTTCTGCTCCGATCTGGTTATAGAATAATATATCGATCAGAGAAAACCCCATTAAAAAACACTTGATATAAGCTCGTAAGCCATTGGGTGTATATTTTAAATATGTTTATGTATGTAATACCCTGTAATGTAACCACTGAAACTGCTAAAAGAAATACGCTTTTATTATATTTTTCTACTCTAATGAGATGATCTATCAACATTTTTAGATAAGCTATACTATATATATCCTGCATGCGGGGTAACTTTCCAACTTTTTTGAGATTTCATTGAAATTTGTTCATGAAATAAAATTGGCAAATTATGCAAATCTCTAGGATCGCCTGTCGAATTGTTTATTTGTCCATTTGTTTACTGGCAAAGCAAATATGCAGACACTTAATTCGCACTAGGTCTTGCGATATATAGCTATGAATTGTTTTCTATACACATATACATATATGTATATAGTACATGCATAAGTAGTATGTACCGAGAACTGCTAAGAATGCCATATTATTCCTCCTGGGTATTTGCATTTGTTTATGACATTTCAACAGCTCTTGGCATGAGTTTTATGCCACAACAAAATTTGTCAGCCGAAAAATATTTATGCATTTTCTTTAGATTTCTCTGTTTGCAATTAATGAATTAATTTCGAGTGACAGGGAAAATAATTAGGAATACGACATATATGCGAAAACACATGAGTTATAGAAAATGGAAGTGAATTTCTTTAAGCATATCATTCAAGAGGAACTGATCCCAAACAGGCTTCTTTGCTGCTTCATTTTGTTCGTCTTACATAAGATTTCTAACATATCAACCTAAAAAAAAATTTCCTGCCTGTGGAATTTTATTTTTTCCCGCTCTGCCTGTGTGTGTGTGTGTGTGTGTGACAGTTATGACCTGCGGGGCAAAGGGGACCTGCTAGGCTAGTGGCCGGCAAAGATAATGCCCGAAAAGTGTGTGAAAGTTGGCAAGAGGAGTTTGTCATGCAATTAGAGCACAACATGCGACCCAAAGTGGATGGACGACGAACGAGCGAGCGAGACGACAGCTCTGGGAAACTTGAGCGGAAAACGCATTTTCCCTCCCCCTTCGTCTGCCGCCGCCGCCTCTTCAGGTTCGCAAGTCTCGACGAGAGGCAACCAGAAAATCAAGTTTTCCAATCTCGTCGTTCGTTCGCGAAATAAAAGCAACAATCAGCCCGAAAGCCAAAAGTGGTTTTCACCAATTGAGCGTGGCTTGTTGCTGTTGCTTTTGTTGTTGTTGTTGTTGTTGTTGTTGCTTCCTTTGCGAACGAAATCGAAATCAATTTTGGCTTGTACACTGTCCATAGAGCCATTGAACCATGCTCATCAAAGCCAACGTCGCAGCAACCCCCGCTCTCGATACCCTCTTATGTAAGCAGCAATCCAAGACGAGCGAGGGGCGCACCACAACTTTTATTTGTTTGTTTTTTTTTTGCGCAAAGAGCGTAAATCGAAATATGCGTAAGAGTCAGAAGCACCACAAAAAAAAGGGGGAGAAAAAAAACTAACATTGTTGCGGCGAAAGTTGCCCTAGCTGGCCCACACTCTACCACAAGGAAGAAGCAGGAGGAGGAGGAGGAGGGAGGAGATTTGTGAATGTGGATGTGGATCACTTGTAGTTGCTATAGATAGTTGTGGTGCTGCTGCTGGCTATCACAGTGTTGCTGCTGATAGCTGTTGGCCATAACTGTCGCAGTGTTGCCATAAAAAGCAAAGCAGTGTTGCCAAAGCGACAATGGAGGAAAAAAATAACATCCAAAGGAAGTGAGTGAACGATGATATTGAGGAAGAAGAGTTGAGTGCAAAATGAATTGTTATCTGGCTTAAGAGAACCGGTTAAGAAGGGGGCAACAAAAAAAGCTATATAGAAAAGCGATTTCACTTTTTACATATAAATTTAACCATATTGCAAAATACAGTACATAGCATAATATAATTCTAGATCAGATTAATTAATTACTAGACTAGGCTATTAAATAATCAACTTATTTATCGCGTTGCCTTGACAGTTGTTTTAGAAAAAAAAAATTAATATAATTAAAATGCGGCAAAGAGAACATTATTAAAATACCAGACAAAAACATTGTGTTTCTATTGCCAGATGAAATTTTAGTCTAATTAAATTTAAACACAGTATCTAGAATGTTGCTTACGCGTGCGTATGTGTCTGTGTGTGTGTGTGTGTGTGCGTGGTGTGCACACCATCAACATGCCAAAATAACAATGGTCCATTCGTGCCCCATCGTCGTCGCCATCCTCCTGCCTTTTGCCACAACCAGCTGTGTGCTGCTGACAGGCAAATCTAATAAGCATAATGAATGAAGCAAAGCAAAACAGAGAACGAGAAATGGAATGAGTAAAAGAAAAGCGGATAGGAGACAAGATTGGGTAGTGGGGGAGAGGTCCAACCAGCTGAGTTTCTGTTTTCGCTCAACGTGTTGAACTTGTGCTGTCACCTGTGAAGGCAATGACAAACCATCTCTACGTCCTCCCCTCCCTCTTTACCCCCTCTCTATGTCACTGCCCCTCGTGTGCCAATGGGGGGCCATGTGGCACAAAAACACATCTTGAAATTTACACCACATTTTTTCGACTGCCCTCTCCTCCTTGTTTTGGTTGCAGTAGCACATCGCATTCTCTGCTTTGGTTTCTTTTGTCTACAACTCGGGCAGGTTTAATTAATTTCTATATTAGATACACTTCATTAAAAATGCTGCATTGTTTTGTGCCCCTCTTTGTGTGTGTGTCGGCTATTTCCGTCTGGCAAAGTGATTGAGCTGCACAAATGTGGCACAAGTCGGGCGAAAAGACTCACATCTTATTCTTGTATCTATGAGATACTTTTGTCCCTGTATGCCTTGCCTATGCCTAATGGCTTGTAAGTGATCTATAGCATGAGCTTAGCACCTTAGCTATACCTACACATTCGTATACATATGTGTGTATTATATAATTCATCAGATTCCGGTTCAAGTGACGTTCTCCTTTTTGCAAAATGTCCTCGGCCAGTGTGTGTGTGTTTTATGTGTGTGTTGTCAACTCATTTGGAGCCGAGCAATTAACGCACATTCATCTGCACATAAACTGGGTCAAGTGTGGGCGGCACCGGGTCGGATCCTGTGCCTGGGCTGGGCATGGCGTTACCTGGTGTTAGCTGCTAAAGAGGCTCACTAAAGTTCTTGAAGTGCTGCTGGTGCTGGTGCTGGTGCTGGCACTTTTAGTCGACTAATGAAATGCATTTCAGTTCTCATTAGGCAGGCCACTTTGTGATTCTACAAACATGAGAGCGATAACTCTGTTTACACTCAGGAATTTACTTGTGTAGTTAAAGTAAACGGAAATATTTATAGTCTTAAATACGCCAAAAATTATTTTAGTATGCTTAAAAATTGGTTTCTTGGGTCTATTTAAAGTATTATTAATTTTTAATTGTCGAAAATGTGTTAAACTCAGAAAATATGCAAACTTTGTATACAAATTATGGTCACCTTAAAAGGTATTATGGCAAATGGGCATCCTGCACTATATATATTTGTTTTTAATGTGTCTATTTAGAATATTATTCGTTCCTAAGATTTAAAAAAGCGATTTGCGCTTTAAACGCAGCATATCAGCAAACTTTGTATTTATTATGGTCACCTTACAAAGCAATTATTGCAACTGGTCACCCTGAAACGTATATGCTTGTTTTGCGCAACCCGGCAACCCTGGTAAAACCAAAGTAAGAGCCAAGCAAAAAACGAACAACGTTGCTAAAGTGCTTTTCTTTTGTGCGTTGTGTGACCTGTGACCCTACGACACGACCTGAGCCCAGGAAAAGCAGAAGGTGTCCCGCTTCAACATTGTGTTAATTTTGCATACAATTAAAGAGACTACCCTGCTACTGTAGCGCTACTACTCTTATATTGTTGTTGCCCCTGGAAGTTGTAATGTGGCACTGGCACTTAATGCAATTTTGATGTTTTTGCGTCACCTGCAGTTGATTTTCACCAACAACAACAAAGCTCGGGGTGGAAAACAAAATAGGGTCGAGATGTGCAGGGGGGGAAAACTTTGAATTTGCATTTGTGGTTAAAGTTTTTGGTTTTTTTTTTTGTTGCCAATGCAGTTGCAGTTGTTGCAGATTTTTTATGCCTTGGACAGTGGAAAATTTTCTTGCAACATTTTACAAATGCTTTGACTGCCAACAGAGTCGTTCGCTCTCGCTCCCACTGCCATTGGAAACTTAATTTCCATCTCCCTCTCTCTCTCGCTCCGTGTGGCTGGCTTTTTTTTTGGCACTTGCCACAATGGCCACGTTCCGGACTCACACTCGCTGCCGCGTCATTCTCTCTGTGCACTGTTCCATGCGATGAACCTTTTTGGCGGGGTGGCAACACACGCAACTGAGGTGGCCAGGAAGTGGGCGAAGGCGGAGGAGCGGGAGCAGGAGAAGCCTTTTTGCCAGCATCCTGCAACTCTGCTTTGTCATGTGCAATATTTCTCGCATGTTTCTTGTGTCTTTTGTTTTGGGGTAACTCGGCACAACTCGATTTCTTCTCGAACCCCACACAGGATGTTGCCAAAAGGGAAGAAGCAACGTGCTAAGAAATATGTGAAAATTTCCATTCGCCGCAGCAAAAAGCTTTTAAAATCACTTGCAGCGGAAGTTAGTTGGCTAAAAGTTAGTTTTTGGTATTTAAATATGAGTAGAAGAAGTAGCAGGAGGGATTGCATATTTCTGACCAGTTGTGATACTACGAAATAGTTTCTTTTCACATTGCGTAAGCTTAGCAAAGTCAAGGAATTTTCCTTGCCAAAAGTTCTAAGATATTTATTTGTTTTCTTCTCTAAATCCAACGCCTACTTGAAATTATTGTATTTACGATTTGTACGTTCTGTCAAACTATCGGTATTAACTATCGATAAATACTGTCACTTGCACTGTAAATCATTTTGGGGACAGCGTTGCCACCTAATTACCAGACGTCAACGTGTATTCCCACATGTCACATTCGATATATATCTGCCTCACATAGATGAGTCGGCAATTATTTGATACAATCCGAGTAGGCTGTGCGATTTGAAGCCCATCGAACCTGCCCAGCGTGAATTTATTCATCAGTGAGACGGCAGACTGAAAACCAATCAACAACTCTCTCTCAAAAAAAAAAAAAAAATTATATATATACGTGGCAAAAGTTGTGTTTTTTTTTTTAGTTTTCTTGGAAACCGTGAAAAGTGTATAGTGTTGTTGCACGCTGTGTTATGTGTTGCGCGTTGTATTTCGTTACAGTCTCTCACATTCACTCTTCCATCTCCCTTCTTCAATAACAACCCAAAAACAACACCACTTCGAATACTTCTTTTGTCACTCTCACTCCCAAATAATTTCGACTAGAAACTACTACAACTAGTGCTACTATAAACCCGTCTACACTCTGTCCATCGCGTCGCGTTGTGTTCATGTTTGTGTAAATTTGCAATACTGAAGATATATACATAAGTCAAACTCCAACCGTCGCCGAATATACTGCTCCTTCAATCTGTATAAAGTTGTGCCCCCACCATGGATAACCTGAAGTCAAATCAAACGGGTGCCTATTTGTGGCAGCCATCGCAAACGCCGTTATCCTCATTGCTGCAGCAGCCATCGTCGGTATCGGCATCACCGCAACAGACATCGACGTCAATGCTAAACGGTTTGGCACAGCCGGTTCGTCGATATTTCGGCAACAAGAACAATTATAATTATATGCAGAGCCCCTCGCAGTCGGCCTCCAGCATTATGATTGCCGGCAGCAGTCCGGGCGGACATCTCTTGACCCTTGGTTCACCCAATCCGAATGTCTTTCGCAAGCGTCAGTCTGTGAATACGGGCTATAGTTCCGGTGGTTATCAGCATAACGGTAAGCAGCAGCGGACATCAGCAGCAGCACACACACACACACACACACACGCACATGCTTTGACAGACTCTGCTGTGTGCAGTGTTGCAGTGTTGCAAAGCGTCCTAGTAGTGTTAGAAAACAATGAAAAAACGTACAACATTTGTCGCTAAATAAGTTCTATAGCTAAATCAAATTGAATACTACTCACTCACTGTTTGAATGGTTCTATTATACTATATATACCCCCATATATATATATATATATATATTTATATATATATATATATATATTTATATATATATATTTTTGCCAACTTTAACAAAACTGAACAATATAACTGACTATGATTTTCCTCGCTCTTCTCGTTTTAGGTAAGTCGCTGTTTTCTATACCCGAAAATGTTGTTGTGCTTGAGAGCCGTAAGTACATTTTGAAACTATTTCACTTTTTCATACACTATAAAAGCACTACCTAAACATAAAAACTGTACAGACTATACACTACACTCTACACAAGACTTTACACTACTCTCTACACCAGCGACTCCTTATACATATGAACACAATTTACTAATACATAACATTGAATAGGAAAATCTAATAGTTTGTTTGGAAATTCTGTGCAGTGCAACTTGGATTGTTGAAAGAGCCCAAAATAGATTTAAGGAAAAAGATCAAAAGCAACAGTCGTGCCGGCATAAATAATTGAATTTTGCATTCACTTTGGTGATTTATCAATTTCGCTGCATCGCACAATTTCACGTCTTTAGTTTTTGCATTGTTATTATTCTTATTTTGTATGAATTTTCAATTTTCCCCTTTTTCCTCCTCCTCCATATCAGACTCGTTTCTTTCCGCATCTTATATATTATTAAATTTCTATAACGCTGATGACGCTATCAATTTTTATTCTTTACATTTTTCTCTGTTCTCTGCAATTTGCATAATTTTCAATGCACTCACTCACATCGGGAAGAGGAGTAGAAGAAAAAGGGAAAAGGAGAAAGAGAGGTGAGGTTGTGAGGTGGGTTGTGAGACAAAGCCAGCACGTGCTTAAGCAATAGAATTTTAGCTTTATGACCATGGGAAAAAAAGTACTTTAAACTACTCTGCAACCCCATCGACCCATCGATTTATAATGTACAATTTTCCAAAATCCATGCATATTTCTTTTCTATTTTCCGATAAGCTTGGAAATCCTAAAATAATTAATGAGTTAACAAAATCTTTCAGCTACATTTAGCCACATTTTTTTTTTAATTTCACCACGAATAATTCACCCTAAACAAGTCGCCGAATTTTCCGGCAATTTTCCTAATAGACCATAGCTGAATTTTACGCTCAACTCATCTCTGGGGTAGGTGTAGAATGGTAAAATGTCATAAAAATATGAAACGGCCATTTAAATAATTACGTATACGTACAGAGAGAGAGACGAGCACACTCTTCCGCACACACATAATTAAAATAAATGCTTTCGATGCTCAATAATTGCCAAATAAATTAATTTTAATTGCAAAGCTGAGCAAAAAAGCCGCTAAAAATAAATAGCTAGCTATCTCGCTTTCCCTCCCTCTTCCGCTCTCCCTCTCTATAGATCTCTCTTCGCTCTCGTTTTATTTTTGTTTAAATGTTTTTTCGCTCATGCGACTAACCAATACGAGCAGCTGGCCACGCCCACCGCCAAGTGTCGCAGGCCTGCTAAGAAGATGGTGGGAAAACACTTAAAAATACATAAAAATACCAATGAACAAGGGCGCGGGGGGTGGCTGTGTGTGTGTGGGATTGGGGGGCGACAGTATTTCTTTTTTTTGTTTTTGGAATTTATGGCTAGCCGTGTGAAGATTTTCAGCAATGATGTTGATGGCTTTTCCAAAAGAGAGAGATCAGCGAGGAAAAACCACTCAAGATTTATGCGTGTGTTCATTAAAATTGAACATGGGGAGGGGTGGGGGGGATCTAGCCTCACCCCTTTGACCTGCCACGTCCGTGGCATGTAAATTAAACGAGCGCGCGCCAGCAGTTTTATTTGCTTGGGCGGCGGCATTTGCTGTCAGCCAGAGTTGTCAGGGTTGCCATGGGTTGTCGGTGTGTTATCAGTTGGATTCGTCGGTCGCGCAGCGCAGGCCAAAAAGGCAAAGTTCATTTGTTTGTTTATCTTTCGCCATGCTGCGTATACCACTGTGCGCAGCTGTTTGGGAGAGCACCCAAAAAAAGAAAAAGAAGAAAAATACAACCCACTATGTATTTATATATGCGCGCCCATGTATATATATATTTGTATGATATAAGTCGAGTGTGGCGATGAGTATTTTTTTTCCCGGACTTTGCTTGCTTAATTTTTCCCCCATTTGTAGTCGTAGGTGTGAAGTTTGTTTGCCCATGGTTTGCCACCATCCCTTCCCCTTCTTCCTTTCTGTTTCCATTTGCTCTGCTCTCTGGTTTGTTTTGTGGCTTACTTTCGCTGATTGGCAGCGTATGTCCACTTTTCTCGCACACACAGAGACTACAGTTTCCTTCTACTTATTTTCATTATAATATGGTCTCTTTTTTTCTGTTGATATTTGCTTACGTAATGCAGCAGGGCAGATTGTTTTAGTGATTACGCTGAGGCACAGCTGAAATTAATTGAATTAACTTTTAGCTGGATGTGTGGTAAATACTTGAAATACGTATGTTTACTTTAGGCTAATTAATTGCTAGAAAAATTCCAGTTACACACGAAAATACTGTGAAATAATATTTTTATTCGATTTTCATTCGATTTCTCTTGCGATATCTTGATACTCACATATTTCTTGCTTAGTGTTCTGCCAACTTTCTTTAAATTTCAATTAGGCTTACGCAACTCTGACAGGGTTGCCACCATAAATTATTTACGCAAATTTTAATTCTTTCTTTCGTTCCCCTAATACCCCGTTGTGTTTACCTTGTGTTTGCGAGAGAGAGAGAGAGAGAGGGAGGCAGAGTGGGAGTACGCGTTCAAAAAAAAAGTACGGCGAACAATCCTTCGCTGTGGGAACTGTCGCTCGTAAATCATGTGCCCCCAACAACAAACCCCTCTCTCTCTCGTTCTCTCTCTCTCTCTCTGGCACAATAAATTAATTCATGCTGTGCGTGCGTGCGAGTGAGAGGGCGCCACAATATTTGGGAAAATAACCGCAGTTCTAGAGGCTCTGCCAGCATAAATATAAATTGTGTCGCTTGCATTTTATGGTAATTCAATAAATTGAAAATGACAAATTGTGTCGTGTTGCGGTCGACAGAGAAACGAGCAGAGGAGGAGGATGAGGCCAGGAAAAGCGTGTGGGCAGAGAGAGAGAGAGAGAGTGAAAAGGGCAGCCAAAGGGATGTGAAAATGTGTAGCGACAGGCGCGTAATTAAATCCATGTCGAGAAACAATAAAAATTGCCATTTCCTGCGATTGCTTTTAAAGTTTGCTGCGACCGCGGTCCAAGTGGGCGTATACGCAACGTGGACTCAACTGTTGTTGCTGCGCACATCAATCAATCAAAAGCGATCAATCAAAGTGTTGTCAACACGCGGGGGCAGCAGCAGCAGGCGAAGGCGGCGTACGCATTCAACTGATGATGATGCTGCTGCTCGCGCTGCCGCCTGTCGCTAGATGGCGTGTCGAACAAGAAGAATGTCGCGCAAACTTCGTGACTTCCCTTTCTCTCTCTCTTTTCCACTCTGTCTCCCTCTCTGTCTTGCACTCCATTCGTCTTACTAACGAGCGCTAATGGGCACAACGCACCACCCACTGAGCCACAGCAACTTCTCGCTCTCTCTTTCTCTCCTCGCAGCATTAAACTATGTTCTCTTTCGTGAAGGCGTTTTGGGGCGTGACATGCAGCAATATTGCGTCGATTATCTTCAATCAAATGCGCTTGATTGATGACTGGGAGGGATAATAACACATCACGTCATGTCACAACTAAATCTGGCGAGTACTTTAAACTTTTCTGCAAGTATTTGGTCAGCCATAAGACTAGCACTCTCTCTATCCCTCTCACTCTTTAACAATGGGTAATACCTGAGGCAGAAAATTAGTAGAGAGTGTGGGTGTATACGATTGAGTTAAATTCGAAATGGAAAGGGACAGCAAGAACTGAGGCTGAAATTTAAATTTCTAACTTATACTTTCTTATACAGCTTACAAACTTCAGCATATATATTCTTCCTGCTCCTGGCTACCTTCCTTTCTCCTCTTGGTTACCTTCTACCCTCCTCTTCTCTCTCTGGCAACTGTTCAATCGACCTTTAGCGAACTTCCTTACGCGCTCTTCATTTGCATGCAAATTATGGCATAAGCGTTGCGCATAATCAACAGTTCAATTCGCTAACCGCACACCCCATCCCCTCCCTCCCCCTATCTTTCTCGCCCAGCGTAATTGACCACATGCAGCCTGCAGAGTGACCCACTGTGCGAGTCGCCTACCCCCCACCCCCCACGCCGCGCCGCTTGCATAATTTGTGCAGACTTGCTAAATGTTGCTGATGATTTTCTTTAATGTTCCATTACATATTTTTATGGGGCAGAGTGTACTTGCCCCCCCAACTCAT
This sequence comes from Zaprionus kolodkinae, assembly GCA_018901885.1. Taxonomy (NCBI): domain Eukaryota; kingdom Metazoa; phylum Arthropoda; class Insecta; order Diptera; family Drosophilidae; genus Zaprionus; species Zaprionus kolodkinae. The sequence continues at coordinate 1,577,977 of JAEIFM010000288.1, read as the reverse complement.
AGTACTCCCTGCTGCTTCTGTTCCCTTCCCTTCCCCATTTATGGTCACATTTGCTTAATTTATGCTGACAGCGGCTGCTGCTGCTGCTGCTTTCCCAGCTTTCCCAGCTGCCACTACAAATAATTTGTAATTAATTTTCACAGCTGGCCTAAAGCAAAAAACTGCTTGGAAAAGTGTGCGCTGATTTTTTTTTTTGTGTATTTTTTAAGGCAATTAATTTTGCATTTAACTAATGCGTTTGCCTAAAGTTCTTGCCACTTGCAATGTGACAGCGTGAGGCTGTGGCAACCCTGCTGCTGCCTCTCCCTTTTCCTTCTTCCTGCTCCACTTTGTTTTTCCTGCTGCAACTAACAAAATTACAATATCGAAAATTGTCCATCAATTTTGTTCGCTGTTGCTGCTGCTGCTGCACAACACGCTAATGCCAAAAGGCATTATCGATTTTTTGTTGCCACGCCCCCGCTTCTGCTCCACTTCTTATCAGTCAACAAAGCGCGAGAGGGGAAAGGGCAGGGAGGGAGAGAGCGAGAGCGGTAAATGGGCAACTTAATCAAATCGAAACGAGGCGAACAGGGCGAGAACGAGAAATTGTCCCCGTTGCTGCGCAATTTGTTTAATAAATACAAACAAATACAGAGTGCACTCGTTAAGTGCAACTCGCATACCCTCCCAGCCTGCATGGTACACGCACAGTGAGTGCAGACTGTACCCCTCGTATTATGGCCCGTACAAATGGCGGCCATTAAGTGGCAAAAACAAGCAGCTGAAAATGTCATAAGCTGGCAAAAACTAAACTAAACAAAGTGCTGGATAGCAGGGGGGAGGGTAGGAGAGGGGGCAAAGTAACTTGCAGCGCAAAACTAATATATCAAAAACCGCAAGCACAGTGGGCCAGCAAACATAAACACCACACACAGTCACATGGTACACTCACTAGTGCACTCATATTCATACACACTCACTCGAATATCGTTTTTCACATAGTTTGGGGGGAAAATGTCTCTGGGTATTTTCTTTTGGGCCAAAAGGCAAGTACAACTCGCTAAGAGAGTGCTGAGTGGAATAGGAAAGAAGAGAGAGGGGGAGGGAATGAGAGAGAGAGAGAGGCGGACGAGGAAATAGTCGAAAATTGAAGTGCAATAGAGAACTCTTCACTCAATGATGAGGAAGTAGGGAAAAGCTGGCCAGGGCAATTGTTGATGAACCAAATTGAAGTCATTGACAACACACACACGCACACACGCAGAGAGAGAGAGAGAGAGAGGGAGAGAGTGAGACTTGTGTGTGTGTCATACGCTGCGTATGTGTAATGTTTGCATGCCATTAAAGCGCTGCGTTTGACCAACGCTTGAAATTGTTTGCCAATGCGATAATTAGGCCAGGCCAAGCCAAGCCAAGCCAAGAGTGAACGGGACAAGCTGAGGCCAAAAGCAGCGTCAATTTGCTGTGCACACACACACACACACACACACATACACACAGGAGCATGTGTGTCGTCTCTGGCAGCTCGCAACGCTTCTAATTATGTTATGCCACTCGCACTACTCGTCTGCATTGCTCGCCCCCTCCTCCTACTTACCAAGCTATGCAAGACAGGTTAGCACACACAACAACAACGGCAACAACCAACAAAAGCAACAACAACAAACAGCAATTACACGCGTTTATATTATTCAAATCCGTCGTAAATGTAATTAAGCTCATGAGAATTAAACGTAAATTTATTTTGCCACCAAACTGGGCGAATCGCTCGTTAAACCTCACGCGCAAATCCTTTTTACCAGCTACTTTCCCCCTGCTCCTCTGTCACCTCTTTCGCCTTATCAACAAGGCAGTGAATTGTAGGTAGAAAAGAAGAAAAAAATAAACAGTACTTGACATTGGGTTTTGGGGGGTTTCTTCTGCTTGCTGTGTGCGTGTCGCATATAAATTGGCTCATTGCGCGTTTCTTGTGTGCCGTAATTTCTTTTTGATAAGCAGAATCTCCTTCTCAACTCTTTCCTACTTCGCTCACTCCTTTCTTTCTTTATTGTTGCTGTAGAAATGCCAGAAGCAGAGTGAAATAAAATCACTGCGTCAATTGAGGGGCGGCGTATTCAAAAGAGATTTTTAAAAGGAAAAGGATTTAAATAAAAATTGTTTGAAATTTTTTCAAAATATTCCCCTTTTAAACATTGTCTTGCTGTGTCAGCTTACTGTTTGCTTAGCATTTTTTTTTAAAGGAAATCACAGCAAAATCTACAATCTCTCATGATTCCCACAAATTTGTATGCCTTTTCCTCTGACAACATTAAAAACCAATCAAGCTCATTGTCACATAATCAGCTCACACACACAGCACTCTCATGGGAGCTTCTACTATATAAAAATTCACTTGACTCTGCTATCTTAATATCATGACAAACGCAGAGAAAGCAAAGAGTAGAGGGGAGAACGAGAGAGGAAGAGGAAGAGAGAAGGCCAGATAGAGCGCGTGGCCAACTCTTTGGCTCTGTCACATAATAGTTTTGGCTTATGAAAACAAATTCAATTTGGAAGCTGCTTATGGAAATGTTTATGCAAGACGTGCGCAAACTGTCGTGTGTATAGGGGGAGGGGGCGAGAGCAGTGTTGGAAAATTAATGTCACATGACAGAGACACAGCGTAGGAGCAGAAGTGAGTGAGAGAGAGAGAGAGAGAGCGAGCAAGCGATGCATTTTGCAGTCAGATAAGCCAGAAGTGAGGAGGGGCAGCAGCACACTGCTGGCGTCCCTGACTCTTGGTACAGTTGGCTGGCAAAGTTGACTCTGACAAATTGAAAATCATTGAACAGCGAAAGTAAAATGCACACCTAAGCAACAGCAGGCAGGCAGCAGAGGGAGAAAGAAAGAGAGACAGACAGGGACAGAGGCAGATGGATTACACAATGTGAGTCGTTGAAAAATAGTGTAGCATACATTTAAGCAAATTGCAATTAAGCCAAAGCCAACGTTTGCACAGTGTGCTTTGTTTGGGCATCCGATAACCGTGCCACGCCCACACTACCACCCCTGCCTGTGGCTGGCCCATTCCCCTCCTCTCTCTGGTTGCCCAACTGGTACAGTTGCCATTTGCCGCTCGACAAAGTGCGCCAATATGCCACAAAGTATGCAACAATTTGCAGCATAAATACTTTGTACGCTTCAAGTGGGCAACGTGCTGTTGCGCTCCCTCTCTCTCTGTCTCTGTCTCTCTCACTCTCTCGCAATAAATGCCACATAAATGTTGCATACGCCGTATGTGTTGCATTTTATTTATACTAGCTTCTGCCTTTGCTGCTGCTGCTGCTGCTGCCCCACGTGGCACGACGACGAGCCTGTTTTAATGGATCTGTGTGCCCCATTTTGTTGCACATTTTTCACTGGCTGCCATGTTGCACTTTTCTAACAAATTGATGAACGAACGCGAACGCACAGCAGGGGGTAGGGAGGGCTGGGTAGGTGGGAAGGTGGGAAGGTATAGCCAGTATGGTCTGTCCCTAGAGCAGTTGTGGAGGTGTTTATGGATGTTGCGTCAGCCACGTTTGTGCCCCGTTGATTTTTATGTACTGCTTGCTCTATGTTTATTTGGATTGTCATAAAACACATGGCGACTACGACTGTTCAATTTGTGGGTATTCGAGCGTTGTTGCCATATTTCATTGCGCTGTTGCGCGACTTCAGTGAAGCTATTTAGTTTAGTACATAAAATATGAGTACAACTGCCACGCAGTGTTGCCAAATTTCACAGCACTCGAGTACTCAAGCGCAATTGCTATATATCATTGCGCTGTTGCCAAACTTCAGTTTAGATGTGTTGCCAAATTTCACTGCACTTTATATACTTTACCTTGCTGCATACGTTCTCGAACTTTAGTGCACCCAAAGTTGTCACAAAGTTCGCAAATAATTCCCTTAAATATGGCCGCAATCGCTTTGCCAAACAAACTTTTTGTGAGCAGTTGTTAACACTCAATTGCCAGCGCTGCGCTGCGTTGTTGGCAAACTTCATTAATAAACATTATTGCACTTAATTGTGGTCCACGTGTCGTATGAGAGTTCGCATGCAAGAAGGAGCAGGCAAAGGACGAGGCAAAGGTAAATTTGCTGTGTCGGCGCACTTAACGCTTCATAAAAACTAAACTGCAACTTCCGGTCACACACACTCACACACACACTCGCTCGAGGAGCTGTGAAAGTTTAGTTCACATTCACCTGCCGCTTTCCCTCATAATCTAAAATAATTTGTGCCCATGGAAAATTTACACCGGCAACAACAACAACAACATCGCCGCCATAGCTTTGCGTGTGAAAAATTTTCCAGCAATTGCATGCGCAACAATCGTCGTCCCGTAGAAATGCTTAAACATTTTAGGCACGCTTCCGACACCACCAGATCCGCCAGTTGGACGGACCGCCCCAGGGTGTGAATTTTCTTTTTATATGCACGGACCTTTGGCCAGCCCCCAAAAAAAAACCGGAGAGAAAAGAAAATACCAGCAATAAGCGAGTGGGGGAGGGAAACTTGAGCAGCAATTTCGCTTGGCTGCGCCGCGTCACGCATACGCCCCATGTGCCGGGTAACAAATCAGCGACTCGACTGTGAATTTCAATTAAAGCGTTGCTCGTGCTGCGTGCGAAAGAAGGAGAGTGTGCTCTCTGCTCTGAAGTGCGCCATGGATCTGGGGCAGAAGAGAAGGACTCCTCGAGTGTATAGTTAAAATGAATGACTATGTTTACCCCTTACTCAATACACGACGACGACGACGACGACGTCGACGACAAGTGCTGATTTCCCATTCTTGCCCCCAGCTGTGGCACGTATTACTTATACAGATATATTGACTAGCTCGCAGCGTGTGCCCCTCTCGATGCGTGTGTGTCTGTGTGTGTGTGTGTGTTGGAGTATGAGTGTGATTAGATGTAGGCGTGCTGCTCTCTAGCTACTGCTGCCAAAATACCAAATTTATCTACGGCTTATTTGCTTAGGGCGAAGTTTTAAATTAAAACGTGCTGGCAACTTTTTGATTGGGTTGCTGCTGCCTCGACTTTGACTGCTGTGCTGCACTGCCTTGTTGTTTAGGCCTTTAAAAATTGAACGCAAAAATTCAGAAGGATTTAAGAGAGATTTGCACGAGAATAAAACTAAATGAAAGTGTAGAAAACAATGTTAGAAATACCCTGCAAAAGACTGGCTTGCTGTTTGCCAAGCTACAACTCTGCTGTCATACATAGTTGTCTCTTTTTATGCGAGGTATCTACAGTTCCAAAGCGTGCTATGTTCCCATATACAACAGCATGGTCAACAAAGGCAGGAGGAGCAGCAGCAGCAGCAGCGTGAAAAATTCTGTGTGGAGATTTTTATATAAATATTTTGTCAGGTAGTTGGTGGAAGCGACATAAACAAACAGTTGCTGCCTCTGGCAGCAGCAGCAGCAGCAGAGTCCGGTCAACTAAATCAAATCAAAACAAAAAGAAAAAAGAAATAGAGGAGGTAGAGATGATACAAAGATAGATAGACTGGTGCGAAACGAGTTAGTTAGAATGCAAATTTAGTTTCAGCGCGCGCTGACATGACATTGAAAAAGTTTGCCAAGCTTAAAGTTTTCATTGCCTTTGCCTCTGTGATTAAGTTTAAAGTGCGTTGCTGCCACACATGTGTTGAAAGTTAATTAAAAGACTTGGCAACTCCTTAAGCCTGGCATCGTTGCCACATTTGTTGCCGCGACATTTTGACAGTTTGTAGCGTTTTTTGCTTTAATTATAAACGCCCGAATTTCGTCGTGGGACTTTTGAGCTTTACGACGTTTTGTGTTGCGGTTGCGGGAATTGTACGAATTGCGGGGATTGCGAGAGTTAGTAAGGGAAAATCCTTGCTAGAGCGCTGAGCCTGTTATTGGCTTGTCGATGGGTTTTTTTTTTTTGGTTGGTTTGAAAACAGTGGAACAAACCGCTGGATTTTCCCATAGAAATTGCATTGCAAAGAGAAGTGAACTTCAATGTTTGCGCCTCTCTCTGCGATTTTCAAAAGGTTAAATAAGCTGGGAGGTTCTGCAATGCATTTATAAATGTGCACCTCTCTCTGCGATTCTCAGAAGTTTGTATAAGCTGAGATGTTCTGTGATGCATTTATTAATGTGCATCTCTCTCTGCGATTCTCAACCACTGTACTTGCGTTGTTTCTTGCCATTGCTGACTGCAGCCTGCAATTGCCATGAAGCAGAGAACCCAAAGAGAGGATGGGACACCGGATATTTGCGCTAGGCCGAAAAATTCAATTAACTCGCTTAGAAAAACCACAGCTGGGTCGACTATTTCGCCGCGTGTTTCTTCCCCATTCTCTCCCTAGGCTATCCACCCACAGCACAGAATTTTCCCCCATCGACACCGACACATTTTGCATGCAACAACAAGAAAAACAAATGAAAATATATTTAATTTAATTATAAGTTTAGCTAAAATGTTTTTTAAATTAATTATATTTTAATTTGTTTTCGTTTTCTTTGTTTTTTTTTCTTTTTTTTAATATTTTCAATTGTTGTTGCATGCAAAAAAAAATAAACAAATGATTATAACAAAATGCACTGAAAAAAAAAAACTGTAGTTGCAACAATACCAACTCAAGTAGCGACACATCGTAACAACAACCACCACCACCACAACAACCACCACCAACAACAACAACAACAACACCACCACCAACATCAACAACATCACCATCATCACCAACAACAACACCACCACCAACAACAACAACTTGTTGCCCCAGCTCAAACGCACAATCTTGTTCCATTTAAAGAGCCACCACTATTGGGACCGGGCACCTCATTCCCGCCATTCGGAGCACCCGAATATCATCCCACCCAGCCGGACAACTGGAAGGGCGCCGCCATACATCCAACTGGCTTGATGAAGGAGCCCACCGGCGTTGTCTCCGGACGCAATGCGCCAGTCGCCTTTGCCCAGCAAGGACAAGCTCAGGTGAGTGTAAATCCCCCTCTCCCTCTCTCTGATCCGCCATTTTAATAAATATGATTTTCATTTTAATTTTAATTTACAATTTTCTGCACACGTTGCAATTTGCCTCGTCCCTTCCTCTTCCTTGCTGCTTTCCCACAACCGCAAGCAAATCCCTGATCCATCCCCTGCTCCGGCTTGGCGTCTGCAGCTGATGCAACTGGACAGCATTTTAATTAACTTGTTGTTACGTCTTCTGCATTCTTCCCCCTCCTGCTTCTCTTCTCTACGTTCTCTCCACTAACCATGAATTTTTCTCTGCTTTCCACAGGGCGCTGTCATGATGGTCTACGGCATGGACCATGACACTTCCAACACAGATAAGCTCTTCAATTTGGTCTGTCTCTATGGCAATGTCGCACGGGTAAGTCGTCTTCACTCTCTTCTCTCTCTCTCTATCTCACTCTTACTCAATTAATTTGTTAAATACATCGTGACTAGCCTACTCGATATTCGATGAGATTTATTAATTTATCTCGTAGGATAAAGCACAGATACGAGTTAATTATTATTTATGACTTGACAGAAAATGAAAAGTTATAGAGGGGAAAATAAATGTGTAAATGCTAAAAGGAGCTTGGGATAAATAGGATATATAATTTTAAAGACGTAAAATGGGTATATAAGACTTGGTTAATGCGTTCCCTACGTTTTCTTAGTTACTATCGAACAATTTGAGCGTTTCAATTATTAAAAACATAATTGTGTTTTGAGATAAGCTTCTTCTTCAATGGGGGGAGAATTCAAGTGTTCTCTCTCTCTCTCTTAAACGAAGCACCTTTTTTCTTTTTAATAAATATAAAGTGACCTTTTTTTGAAGGGGAGATAAAAACGAGAAGGAAGCTGCTGTGGGTCTTAAACTTGCACTTAGCCAGATGACACAAGTGGAAAAAGATGCTTTTCTTTCTGCTTTTCTCTCTTGAAAATATTTTCAAGAGAGCACTCTTAAGAAAAAGGTGTTACCAGACAACCAAAACCACAAGACACATTTGATGTGTGAGTGTGTGTGTGTTGAAGAGAAAGAAAGTGTCCTTAATGTGTGTGTGTGTGTGTGGGTTCGCTCCATTTGTAAATGTGCAAATAAAGGGAAAGGCAATAAAACGAGTGCGAGGAGGAACTGGGAAGTCGAAGTCGAAGCCGGACAGCTTGGGCCGACGAAACACATTTAGATAAAGCGTTTTAGATAAATACCAGACATGTGCCAGGGGCGTGGGCGGGGGGGGCGTCCAATCAAAGACGCCTACGGGCAGCAATCAGTGCAGCGTCATCAGCTTTTCAAAAAGAAGAAAAAACGAGAAGGAGAACCCTCAAATAAAATGTGAAGGCAATTGATACCGGTAAAAAAAAAACCGCAATATGCTTAAGGGAAAATTTTCGTGGGAAGTTGTGTACCGCAAATAAATCAAAATATCCATTAAGAAAAGCGAAAATAACCTTTTCCAAATGACAATTCAAATCGGGACAAGCGAAGGAGCAGTTTTAGCTGAGCTTGGGGAGCGTTTAGCGCAACTATTGCCACGCCCACAGCCCAATTGAACAATAGAGAAGGGAAATATATATGTATATGGATAAGCAAACTGTATGCGACATCAAAGCCAGAAGGGGGAGGTGGGACTGGAGGGGAGGGCAAAAGGAAATGAGGCAAGGCTCCTTGGCAACAGGAGTCGCTTTCATTTTATTGCCACTAAGTTGCGCTCGCTTCTGTCCTTTGACAATTGCACTGGGGCAAGGACAACAAGACACGAGCTCTGGAGTTAACATTTCCCTGAAACCCGCTTATCCTCCACCCCTCCCCCCTCTTCTGATGTCGCTGCCCATGACTTTGCCAGCGCTTTGTTTATTTAATGCCAGCGACAAAGCGCGAGCGCGCGGGCGTTTCCCTTGAGGTTGATGCCGGAAAACGACACATAAAATGAGTGGAAAATTGCACAGAAAAGAATGTGGGCTGCAGAGGGGGAGGAGTACAGTAAGATATGCAGGGAAAAAGAAGAGAGTAGTCAGATACGAAGGGTTAAAGAAAGTAAGCAAACTTTATTTGTGCTTGAATTTCAATGAAAATTCAATGCAAAGGCGTTTGCCCCCATCTGGCAGCACTTGCTTATCCCTCATTGCACGCTGATGCTGGCAACATCTGGCAACGCCATTTGCTGTGCAACTAGTTTCCAGTTCATAACTCGTAGCTGATGGGGCAGCACTGGCTGCTTGGGCAGCAGCACTTGCCAATTTTTCAACAATTGCGCCCCATTAGCCAATCATTTCACTGCCTTGCGCTTCACTCAGCACACACACACCCGCACACACAACACCCACACACACCCTCACACACACACACACACAGCAAAGTGGCCACGGCTTGCACCCATCCACAATTAAATGCAATTTACGCGCAAACAAAAAGGAAAAAACCCTCAACCAGAAACTAAAAGCAAATCCTGACAAGCACAAAGCGTTAGAAGCGCGCACGCTGGTCAAGCCATGGAGGAAGGGGCAGGAGGAGGAGCAAAGGGGGAGGGGAAAAGGCAAAGGGCCAGCTTAGGTTTGGTTTTGCTGGCATAGTTGGCTGGATAGTTTGCTCGAGGTTTGGTTAGTAGTTGGCAACGAGGACGAAACGATAATTCAAGGCGAGGCAATTTAGTTCACTTTTTTTCTCCCCCCTCCCTTTCTACGTTCTCGTTGTTGTTGTTGTTGTTACTGCAGCTTGCCGAGATTTATTACCAACTTCCTGTCCGAGACGGAAACTACTCATTAGCCATTAAAAATGATTATGCGCAAACATTATTCACTGTGGCTCAAAGCCGCAAACATTTCACAATGCTGCCCAGGCCAATCTGGCCGCTCGCTCGCCCTCTCTCCCTCTCTTTCTCTCTTTGGCCCTGCACGTGCTCTGGGCCAGGCTCATTATAAACTAACATATGTGTGTGCCAGTGTGTGTGTGTGTGTGTGGACAAAGAGGTGTGCGTGTGTGAGTGTGTGTGTGGGTGGTGCGCATCAGTTTATGGTCGGACATGTTTGAATTGCGAATGAGAAATTGATGGGCACTCAATCAAAGTGCTGCCTGAGCTTCGGCTCGAGCAGCACAACGCCCTCTCTTTCTTTCTTTCTTCTTTCTCCTTCTCGGTGTTAATGTGTGTCCCCTGGGAACGAGTAAGGTCTCTGGCATGTGCTCTGCAGATTAGCGTTATAAAAGTAAAAAGAATAAAATAAAATATCGAAACTTAAATGTTTCTGCACTTAAAGCACACTAAAAATTCGAATGTCCCATATTAACCGGAAAGTATTCCAAATATTTAAGAGCTGCAGAGTTTTCTTTAAAAAATTTATCATTCCTCTGTTTTTTTGAAGCACTTTAAAAATTCCTTTAGATATTCCCATAGAGCAAAGCCACGACTCGCATCGATGCCATAAAAAGCAGTCTATTGCCTTTGAAAATTTTAAGATAAGGGTATCAAAATGGGATTAGGCGCGCACACAAATCTCGCACAGCCTATAAGTCAAGCCCCATAGAGTTTGACATTAAATTTCTCGACCCCAAAACAGAAAGAGGAACGGAAAAGATATTTGATTATCCCTGCGGATAAAGAGGGGAGAGCAATCAGGCAACAGATGAGCTGGTATAGAAGCTGCTAGCTCACTCTGGCAGCTTTCTCTCTCTCTTCCTCTTACTGTGCCTCATAGCCTAAGGATCTAGGCGCAGGCAGCAGCTACCTGCAGCAGTGTGTGTGTGTGTGTGCGTGTGTGATTTGTAATTTTTAAAGCATACATCAGGGGGCATCTCCATTTTGCAGACGATGTGTGCGATGTGCACTGCATATTTTATGGCCTTTTTCCAGCCAATTTCTCAGCTGAGTGCCCCCTCACTTTAAAAAGGAAAACAGGCAGCATATTGAAAGCAATCTGGTTAATTATTTCGATGAAGTCATCGCCAAATTGTGCCATGTTTCAATTTCCTACAAGATTCTCTTATTTTTTTTTCCTTTTAGCCGTTCAGGTTAAATGGCTTGGCCTAAAAGGCGGCTCCCCCGAAAAGCTTTGCTGACAAGGCTAAATGTTTTTAAACAACAGCAACAGCAATGGCTGAAACACAACTATAACAACACGAACAAAAAACAATCACACGCACTCAATTAAATGCGCATTAAAAAAACATTTGGTAGATAGGTGGAGGGAGGGGCAACTGAGTGTTCTATGGGGAATTGAAGGGGGGAGCAACTTCTGTATAGCCAATATTCTTGGCCATTGTTTGTCATTCGCTTTGTTGCCACCGCTGCTGCTGTTGCTGCTGCTGTGGCACAGCGCGTGAGCAATTAAATCGAACGGCAACAGACGCCACGGCACATTGAGCACAGAGCGAAGAGCAGAAAACAATGAGGCGCGCGCGCAGAGGGTATAAATGGGGTGTGCAGCGGGTATAATGGGCTAATGATAGACGATAATAGGGATTGATAAGCTGCTGGGCAACAGTATGTGTAACGATAGTCTAAAGATATGACATTAAATAGGTCTATATATACATATATAATATTTCCAGTCGGAGAACCGGTCCGCTTAGTAATATTAACAATTATTCGATTTGCAGCTTAATGAACCGGTTGTTAATTGCCTTAAATTAACTCACATATCAATTGTTATTAAAGTTGACTTCAATAAGCAAAATCACTTATATTGTGCAGAAAAAAATAAGTATACGCAGCGTATTCCCGAGCACAGCAAATTCGCTCGATTTGACTGCGTGTTATTTTAATTAAGGCAGCAGCATACGCATGAAAGTATTTTATGGGGATTGTTCATCCTCCCCTTTTGGATAGCTGAAATCGCTGTCATAGGCAAAGAGCAGCAGCAGCAGCAGCACAGCTCATTAGACACGCACCAAAATGGAACCTGCTGCTGCTGCTCGAACTGTTGTCCAGTGTGACCAGTCAGGCATAAAGCGTGCTCGTGCTCTTTGATTTGTGTGCATGTGTCCTGGCGGCGCGTCTGTTTTGCGTGCTCTCTCTGTCGAGGCAATGGCAGAGGCCATTCCACCATTCCCATAATCCCTCATCCGTCCAAGCAGATTTCATAATGCCTTTTGTTTTAGCCATAGCTTGGGAAACTGCTCGCGTTGCGGGGCTATCTGCGCGCTTTCTGCATCACTGATTTATGGTCTATATTTATTTATATACATTTTATTTTCGTCTTGCTTTTATTATTTTTATATGATTTCTAGCCGAACGTAGTAAATGTGGGGGGAGTTGGGGGAGCAAGGCACGCGGGAGAAGGAATCTACCTTTATTTTTTTTTTTTTTTGTTTTGATTTGGCCGATAAGCCTCATTTAGTTTTTCCTCGTCTGGTTTTTTCAAGCGTGTGCATGTCGATATGCCAGTTTATAGCATCGGGGGTATGTCTGTATAAATCTAGCATAAGCTGTAGTTGGCTCAGACTGCTGCTGCTGCTGCTGCAGCCTGATAACGATTTTGCGCGTTTGTTTAGCCACAGCTCATTTTAATTTTAATGGCATCTAACCTATTTACACATGAATTATAATCTGTTTTTGGGTTCTCTATTATATTATTTACCGCTTAATTAATGAGCAATTTTTGCACTGCTGAGCTTAAGCTGTAAATTAAACAATGAATTTTTCATTTCGACCCGGAGTCGAGGGAGCACAGAGTAAGCTGACTGTGAGCTCTTGGCAGCATTGTTTAACGTGTTATTAAAGTAAACAAATTGTTTAAATTTGGGCAAAGAGAAAAAGTGAAAATTTATATAAAATATATAATGCAATAATCCCTTAGCTTGCCTCTTGTCATATTTGTCATACTTTTCCACAGAGTAAACTGAAACTAACCCAAGCCTAACCCAGTTCAAAATTGTTTCCATAGTTTGCTATACTTCTACTTTAGCGCTCTCTCAACTGCTTCCGAGAAAAATATTGCGCCACTTGAGTTGATTGTCAAAGTGGTTGCTAGTCGCTCTTGTTATTGTTGTTGTTGTTGTTTATGCCAACAAACGGACAATTTGCCCGTCACTTTCAAGTGGAAACTGGTCCAAGACAGGCCGCAATTATCTGGCCAAAATGCCTGCAGTTATAATTCAGTCAGTTTTGACCCAAACATGGATGAAATTGTGCAATTGCAGTAGAGATATATTTTGGAGTAAAATGAAAAACCAAAAAAAAAAACTGCATATTTCATGCGTCTCTCAGATTAATGAAAAGCAAAAAAACAAACTCATGAAAACAGGTGGAAAACTCGTTTTCACCTATTGAGTTCAATGCCTCACGGTAGCTGCTGCCGCTGCCGCTGCTGCTGCTGCTGCTGCTGTAAATTCAATTTAGCCAAGTTAGTCGACTAACAAGCGTTAGTTAACTATGCAACCAGCCATGCGGCCAATTCGCGCCCATTCGCAAAGATTTTCCATAGATTTTTCACTTTCACTGCTGTCGTAATTATATTGCAGTCTCGAAATGATTGTTATGGCTAATTAAGGTGCCAAGTGGAGTGTTTTTTGCTGCTGATGCTGCTGCTGCTATGGGTCCATTAATAATGCCAGCAATTGGTATCTGTTTAGGAGCGGACGCGCGGCTTTCAAGCCACATCTAAGCCTTTTTTAATGGCCGCCTTGACCACACCCCTGAAAAAGGCATTATGGCTTTGTTATTTGGCCATTAAAATCGAGCAAGAATTGTTATAAGGGGCCGTTCAAGGGCTACGCGTATTATTTTAAATTTTGAAAAAATTTGTTTTCTAAAACGAACCTTGCCAAGATCCCAAAATTAAACATTTTTTTGAATATTCTAAATTGCACAAACTATGTAGCCATTCTATTCTAGAACAAAAACCACGAATATAATGCTTTACCCGAAGAAAATCGTTTGATTTTTAAGAAAGTTATGAAGTGACGAAAGTGAGGGTACTGGTCCTGTATAGGGTCTTACATGTTAGATTTTTTGTCGACTTTGACATGATTTTTGGGCAAAAATTAAGTATGCTCTAAAACAATTTTAAACACTTGTTTTATACTAATTTGGACCTCCGCAATCGATTAAAAGTAAAAGCTGGCGATTTTAAATTTTGAAAAAAAAATTTTTTGAAAAATAAACAGGGGGGACCCTTACCAAAATCACAAAAATTAAATTTTTTTTAAATTTTCTAAATTGCAAAAACTATTAAGCCATTCTATTCTATAACTAAAACCATGAAGAAAATGCTTTACCCGAAGAAAATCGTATGGTTTTTAAGAAAGTTATGAAGTGAGGAAAGTCAGGGTACTGGTCCTGTCTAGGGTCTTACATGTCAAATTTTTAGTCGACTTTGACATGATTTTTGGGCTAAAATTAAGTATGCTTTAAAACAATTTTAAACACTTGTTTTATACTAATTTTGACCTCCGCAATCGATTAAAAGTAAAAGCTGGCGATTTTAAATTTTGAAAAAAAAATTTTTTTGAAAAATAAACAGGGGGGACCCTTACTCTTTAAAAAAATCGCAAGCTACTTAACAGGGGTTATCAGAAATAGGTCGTTTTCAAGTAGCTCTCGAACAACTCGCTTGTCATACGCACAGTGCGTTCCCTATTTTTGGCCGCTTGTCACGTACAAACCAACAAAATAGGAAAAAAAGAATGTTCTAAAATTAAATGAGAAACATTCACAATAGACACGACTACTGCCATATGGGGTGAGAGGGACACACGCAGCCACACGCCGCACGCCACAATGCAGGACAAATTAAGGATGTCATTCAATTTGATAATTTCATTTGGCAATAAATTTTAAATTGAATTCAATAAAATGCTGAGCTGCTGCTGCTGCGGCAGGGGGGGCAGGTAAGGGTTGGGCTACACTCTGCTACACTGCAAGAAAATTCAATCAAAATGGCAACCGTGTGTCGACACAGGTCAACACTGGAGTGTCTCTCGATTTGTCTCGCTCTTTTGAACTGTGTGTGCAGGTGCGAGTGTGAATGTGAGTGTGTGTGTGTGCTTGGGTGTGTAGAATCCATCTGGGCACATAATTGCATTTATTTACATTTGCGACACAAATTGAGGTGACAGTTGCAAGTGCGCTGACTGTGGAACTGTGGCAGGCAGAGGAGGGTGATGCCTTGCTTGGAAATCAGCTGAGAGAGATGACAGCAGAGTGGGCAACTACTGAGATGAATTTAAGATGAAATTAAGTCGGGTTTAACTGGATTTTTTTAAAGCCTATTAAAATTGCGATTGCCACTTGCCTTTTGCAGATCAAGTTCTTGAAGACAAAGGAGGGCACCGCCATGGTCCAAATGGGCGACTCCGTTGCCGTCGAACGTTGCGTGCAACACTTGAATAACATTCCCGTTGGCACTGGCGGCAAAATACAGATCGCATTCTCAAAGCAGAACTTCCTATCGGAGGTGATCAATCCATTCTTGCTGCCGGATCATACACCCAGCTTCAAGGAGTTCACTGGCTCCAAAAATAATCGTTTCCTATCACCGGCCCAGGCCAGCAAGAATCGCATTCAACCACCGAGCAAAGTGAGTACATTTAACATATTTCATTTAATTTATAATATATAATAACATATTTCGCTCTTCCTGTAGATCTTGCACTTCTTCAACACACCGCCCGGCCTGACCGAGGACCAGCTTATCGGCATCTTTAACATCAAGGAGGTGCCAGCCGTATCGGTGCGTCTGTTCCCCTTGAAGACAGAGCGCTCATCGTCGGGCCTGATCGAATTCCCCAACATCTCGCAGGCTGTCCTCGCCATCATGAAGTGCAACCATCTGCCTATTGAGGGTAAAGGTGAGATAGTGTTGTGTTTAAGTGTTATTCAAAAGAAAAAGAAAAGAAATGCAAAACGCAAGAGCAAAAGACCTGACCCTATACACACATTCTGCGCATATGGTCAAGTTTATCAAATGAAAAAGTTACACCAAATTTTCGCAACCTATCCCAAAAAAAAAAAAAAAAAAAAAAAAGAATTCAAGTAGGCAAAAAGTTTTAGAAGCCATTTTGCATGGCCTTTTGGCTTTTTGCCTGCTCCTCTGGCACAGAGAAAAAAAAACACACCAAATCCTCCAACATGCCTACACCTACTACCAACGCCCACACCACCATCACCACCACCACCACTACCACAACTTCACTCAACCCTCTAGCATCCTTTTCCCCAACCCCATAACATCCCATATCTCCATCCTCATACCATTTTACTGCTTCCACAAGGCGCGCCAAACTTTTCGGGGGAAAATGGAAAACTTTTTAGTAGTGTGTCGCGTTGAAAATTTTAATTTGGTAATTAAGATAAACAATTTCGGGTTGCCACTTGTATAAATATATACAAGCATTTATTTATAAATATATATATATATAGCAATTCCTTTTCTGCTATTCCGTTCGCGTCGCTTGACGACCATAAAACTTTTCCCATAAATATTTCGATATTTCCCGCTCTTCCGGCAAACTTTTCTCTCCCACTCTCTCTCTCTCTCTCTCTCGCTGCCCGCATTACGATTATTACTTTCATATTTGCATTTTGTTTCTGCGATTTTATTTTATATTTACCTTGTCAACATGCCGGCAATTATTATTGTTGATTTGGTATTCCAACGATCATAAAATAATCAACATTTGATTGCTTCAACGATTTGTGCTATTTGTTTTTCCACTTTTCGCGTCTTTTCGATGAAAATTTCCACGTTTGTGCAAATAGCAAATTGCAAATGAATCGTTGTCATTGCCAAAGTTCTTAAGAGAGGCGTGGGTGGGAGGGGAAGGTAGGAGTGGGGGGTAGAGGTTTTAACTTGTTGTTTGCGCTACACTCGAGGTCGTGTGGTTAGATTCAATTATGCATTTTGCATAGTTTCGCTTCGAATAACTCGTGCAATTGTCACGTGCGCTCTCGCTTACCTAACCTAGTCACGTGGCTCGTGCTGTGGCAGCATGTTGCTTAAGTACCGAGTACTCTCTCTCTTTTTCTCTCTCACTCTCTCTCTCTATCTCTCTGCCTGTTGCCGAATTATGCAGACGCAGATAATTTGCATGCATTGGCCCGCCCGAGTCTGGCATTGGTTGGCAGCGCATTTCGCAGTTACTCGGATCTATTCCCCGCCGCCTCACCACATTGTTTACACCTTGCGTAAAAATCTTTTATGCAAATAGCAAGAAGAAAGCATCAGGTGGGGGGGGGGAGAAGCAGGAGGAGGAGGAGGAGCGTATTTTGTCAATATTTTGGTGTGTGTTTGTTTATTTGTTGTTGATGCATTTCTGCTGCCACTGCCACTGCCACTGCTGCTGCCTCTGCCTCTGTCTCTGCTGTTGCATCGAGTGCATGGCAAATAGTAATTAAAAGTGTAAGGAATGCAAATACACTCGAAACAGCACACACACACGCACACACACAGCTCATATACGCGACCCCTTCTGCTGCTGGCAGAGAGCAAATGCTAAATGCAAACAGATGCCATTGCATACTTTCGGGCTGTGAAATTATGCAGCCTGCAAATAGAGCACGCGCACGTGTGTGTGTGTGTGTGTGTGTGTGGTAATTTTCACATTTGAATGATTTTTGAGTATGTTTTGTGTACTCTACAACATGCAAGGCAGCGAGAAGGGCACTAGTACTAGGGTAGGGCGTCTAGTATAATGATAAAATTATAGCTATTTATGGCCCACACTCAGTTCAAATAACTTCATATAAATACAATTATGGCAGCTTTTATGGCAACCAGTTGACACACAGGGTATGTTAGAGTATTCGAGCTTCGGCTAATTTGGTCTCACTCTCTCCGCTTTTATGATGCTTTGCCGCAATTTAATTGGCACATAAAACTCGTTTAGGCCCTCATCTCGTGCTCGTTTTGATGTTTTTAATTGCACGTAGCAAATAAATTAAGGTACGCGCGCGCGCTCATAAAACCCGAACGCATCAAAATGGAAGCTGGCGCTCCTCTCTAGTTTTCACTCATTTCCATTTTCCCCAGCCCGCTCACCCTTATCCCACTTTTACCCAACCATCCCCCCCCCCCTTCCAACGAAAACGAAACGAAAAGAAAACGAAAACGAAAAAAAAACTGCGGAAAGCAAATAACTTAATTCAGATATATACAACACTTATACACATTACTACAAAAAAATACTATAAACAATGCTGTTTATTTTGATAGCAACCCATGGCAGCCAATTTAAAGCTATAACTATGCACTTCTTTTTCTCCCCCCCTCTCTCTCTTCCCGTATCCGTTTCATTTCATTACCCTATGTACCTCCGCCTACTCTCCGCACACACTCCACTCCACTCCACACACAGGCACCAAGTTCCCATTCATCATGAAGCTGTGCTTCTCCTCGTCGAAGAGCATGAACGGCGCATGGAACAACGCGGCCAACGAGGGAATGATCGAGAAGGAGAACGATGGCGACGTCAAGGTGGAGATTTACAATTGAGATTTGATAACCATTGTGTAAGCGCAGCAACGGCAACCAGCAACAGCTATGCAACACACAATAAGACGATGTGGCATTGGATGGTGAAGGGAAGTAAACGAGACGACACACAGCATCGGCAACAACAATAAGAAACTAAAACTTAATAGCAACAACAACCACAATGAAGGGACAAAACAAACATAACATAAATTATTGATTAATTAAATTAATTGACTTGCTTACACAAACATACAAACAAACAAACAAACAAACAACAACAACACACACACATACAGACAGAGATATGTTTGAAATTTCAATTACAATTAAGCGGAAACAAGCAAACAAACTATTGGCAATTCGCAAACGCATGTAACTTTTCAACGCGTCATTGCGGAATAATAAAAATGGCGGCGTTTAAAAGGACACTCACACACACAGACACAGCCAAACCGACACACACACACAGACACACGCACAGCCAGACAGACAAGAGACAACTGCACTTTACATGCGTTTGCGCTGCGTTAACACAGCAACAAACAACAAACAGCAAAAACAGCAACAAACAAAACCAACAACAACAAACAACAACAAAACAACAACAAACAACAACAACAACAAATTGTTCTTAGAATTGTGAAAAGAAGAAAAAGAAACAAAACATTAGGTTAAATTGTTTACTTGCATCAAAAAAACAAAAGAAACAAAACACCAAACAAAAAAACATTTTTCTCATTTTTGTAAAGTTTCTCGTTTTGAAATTGCAAAGAAAAAAAAATAAAGCGAAAAACGAAAACACAAGCAAACATTAAATTGTAAACACTGTAATATGAAATTATAATATTATACTTCTAATAATAATAATACAACTAATAATAAAATACATGTGCAGAATGAAGTCAGAAAAAAATAAAAACAACTAGCTGACTTTCAACTAAGCTTAAACACACACACACACATGCATACATACATACATAAACTACATACATACATACATATACTTTAGTTGATTATTCTATTAAATATACATACATATATATACTTATGTGGGTCTATAATGAGAAACAACAACAAGAAAATGCAACAAGAAAATTTCTTTGGACAATATTTCGACAAGTATTTCACGTGTGAGAGAAGAAGAAAATAGAAAATCTACCGAGAAAACAAACAAATATTTATTGACATGCAAAAACGTACGGAAAATGGAAAACTGGAAATGAAAGAATGAAAAAGAAAATGATGCGAGAGCAAAACGTGTAAAATTAAACCAAAAATTTAGCAATTTTAAATCAAATTTACTAATTTTAGTTATGCAAATTTCACCGAGACGAGATGAGAGCGAGTGAGAAAGATAGAGCAAGAGCAAGAGCAAGAGCGAGGAAGAAAAAACACACTTGCACAACAAGCCAATGTTGTTTTTTCATTTAGGGATTTTTTTGTTTTTTATTAAAGCAATTTTTTCATTTTCTTAAATTAAATCGACAAAAAAGACAAAAGAACATTAACATAATTTTTGTGCTTAATTTACAAAGTTGAAAAAAGGCATAAATTTATATGTATGAGCTGTATATGTATTTAAATTAAACTAATTAATATTAATTATACTTTTACACTAAATGTAAAAAAAACAACAAACACACTAAAACAAAAACAAAAGAAAAAGAAACAGAAAATTAAAACAATTAATGCAGAAAAAAGCGAAATCGCATCTTAACTTTATAAATTAATTTCTAAGTGTAAAGCGACGAGACAGGCATGCAAACATTACAGTAAAAGTAAAAGTAAACGTAAAATATAAAACTATGCAAAACATATAACAAATATTTTTGAGGCGTTTTAACATGTTAGCAGAAAATGAAAAGCTGCTAAAACCGGTGAGACAGAAGAAGAGCCAAACATTTCACAACTAAAAGTAAAACATTGGCGCGACGCGTAAAAATGAATATTAAGCATAAAAGTAATTAATCTAAAAATGAATTAATATCAGCAATAAAGCAACAGTAACAACCATATCAAAGGCGTATGTTAAATTAACTGTAACAATGGCAAGGCAAAAACAAAACAAAAAAATAAAGAAAAAACAAATAAAATTTTGGAAACACAAATTAAATCAAATCAATTAATTTGCAGCTAGTTTTAAATGATTATTTTTAGTTCGTTTAAGTTGTAGCAGTCTGTACATTAAGCAGGGCGAATGTTCTTTATATATATAAATAATAATATATATGCAAACCTTTGTTCTAAATGCAAATCAACGAATACTATATGCTATATAGGGCCGTTAAACGAATTTTTCATGAACACATACAAATACACTGACACGCAGACACGTACACAGACACAATCACATTTCTCATTTCAATTATGTGCAATTATTGCTTTAACCAACACCAAGAGCAACACAACAATAACAACAACAACAAGGAACACTTCATTTATTTATTCGCAACCTTTGCTCATCTCTTTCGTTTTAATCATCTTCTTTAGTTTTCCCTCGATTACGTCTTAGTTCTTATGTAAATTGTTGTAAATCGTATAAATTGTAAAATATTTTCTAAAATTAAGTATAATTGTACTTAATTTAATGATTTATTCAAAGAGAGACAAAAAAAAAAACAAAGAAAAAGAAACGAAATCCAGAAAAATAATCTCGCTTATAATTAAATCATACAATTTATTTTGTTAAGAACTTAAAGCAACAACGATCTTGAAGCTCCTAATTAGTGCATAAACAAATAAATAAACAATCGTAAAAGTAAACTAATCTAACGTATATGAAATAACTTGAACCTTCATAACAATTAAATAAATAATGCAACTTGGTAGCTATATATATCATTTATACACAACGGTTTAAATCCATCGTTTCCATCAACACAATTAAATGGAATTTGAAAATGTTAATTCTCTTGAAGGAATACAACATTTTACAGCATTGTATAATTATTTTATTTTATAATTTTATGAGTTTATAATCCACAAAAGAAAGGGAAAACAAAACAAAATAATATATATGCATATATATATAAATTAGTTATATATATGGCGGATATGCAGGCATGTTCTGAATTCCGCATTCTCGCTTCACTGGAATGATAGGTGGAGTTCAGCATTTGGCTGCATATAAAGTTTGTTTTATTTAATATTTAAATTTTGTTGTTATTTTTTCTTGTGTGCCCAAAGTTTGTAATATGCGCGCTCATTTTTGATATAAATATATATGTACGATAAATGTAAAATTATTTGGCATTTGGTTTTTCATTTATTTGATATCATCAGCTTTCTTCATCATCAGCAGCAGCAGCAGATATAAAAAGTATGTTTTGCAGGAATTGAAACATGACAAATAATTTCCATAGATACACATACAAAATAATAGAGAACACACATTCCACGAACGCACAGCCCTAATGGTTAGTTTCCTCTTCTTTTTATTACAATTAATATAATACCAAAAAAAAGACATGGGAAAAAGAACTAAACCAAACGATATGCCAAATTGTTAAAGCGTAAATCCTGAATTTTAACATATCGAAATTTATAAGTTAAACGATTATACAATTAAGGCATTATAAATGTATTTAAAAGTAAAAATACCACGAAAAGAATACCCAGAATACTTTCATTGAATGAACAAACTGCTAACACCAAATCACAAAACAAAAAAGAAGAAAGTAGCAAGAGAAATTATCAAAAAACGCCCTCATCAGCAATGTAACCAATATTGCTAGACCTAAGCTATGGATGACGAGATACGATGACGACGATAAAGTTATGATTAGTGTGCAATATGAAATTGATTTGAAAGAGAATACTAGCCAAATTATTTTCTGTTGATTTGCTTCCGTTAAACCAATTTGGAAACTAGTCAAAAACAAAGATATTTACCCTCTTTTTGAAAGCATTCGAAATCAAATAGACAGAGCTATGCAGAGAGTTGACTTGCAACAAAAACCATTGCCTACTTTCCAGCGCAGTGCTGAAATTTCTAATTAGTTCTTTCTCAGCATAGCTCTGTGCACAAAAATTAGATAAATTCTTTAAATTAAGGTTGTCAGCAAATGAAATTTGTTTAAATTAAAAATCGCCCCTTTACTGCTCGGTTATATTCAGTTTTCGCCTTGTTTCGCATTGACTTTTGCAATTGCCGCGTAGTTTTCAACTCTTAACAGAAACAAAATAATGCGCATGGGGCACAAGGTAGGTGCTGTTTATATGATGAATACGATAACTCGAACGAATTTTCAGAATTTACTCAACCCTCAAAATGTATGTAGTAAAGTACAATGTACAATGTTGTTTATTTACACGGCATTGGCCGTGCGACACTCTTCCACAAAATGATATAAAAACGGTTTTTGGTTTAGTTTTCTTGTAATTCGCAATTGACACCAATGACACAACAACAACAACAATTACTACAACAACAACAAGAACAACAAAAATGGACCAGTTTATTCAGCATTGAATTGACAACCACCAAGTATCGAAGACAAAACTTAAAATTTAATATACATACATTATATAAATTGATGAAACCGTCCAATTATGAAAAGAAAAAAACAAACAAACAAACAGCAACTACAACAAGAACAAGAAACAACAACAGACAACAACACCACGACACGAGTTGAAAACTGCTATCCCAAGAACAAAGACAACACCTTAAAGATCGTCTGTGTTATGGCAGCCTCACGGAAACGGAAATTGGTTCCGCCGAAAAGTATGCAACAAAAGTATGCTACATGACGCTTCCGGCCGCACAGACGATCGACTCTTATATTTCCATGCCATGCTGCCTACACGAGTTACAACTACAAAGCTAAACAGTATCTTGAAAACAAAACGAGATCATATTTTAGTTTGCCAAGCGATACTTTTTACTTGCTAAACATTTTGTATGATTTTGGGTATTTCCAGTGAATGAATAGTAGAAAACAGAAACAAGAACAAAACCAACAAAAACAACCAGAACACTAAACAAAACCAACAACTTTGTACACCGAAACGAATTCATAATCTATGATGAAATGCATATTGAGAGCAAACAAAAGAAAAACAAAGTAATAAATAGAATGCAAAAGAAAACGTAGATAAAGCAAAAACCTACATACATATGAAAACCAAATGCATAAAAATGAAACAACTACAACTATATTCTTATAGGCTTATAGTTTATACTACTTACATACACACACACACATAAAGTGAAACGTATATACATTAAACAAATATTTACATATAACTATAATATATATAGCAGAGTGCATAGACACGCATAACACACACACACACACACTAAACACACCCTACACACACACACACATGCATATATGGCATACGATATACATATGTGTATATATCTTATATAGTTTTTAAACTTGAAGAAGCAGCGCGTGTCAATTTTAAAAGCAAGCAAGAATATTTCCCAAAACAAAAGAATAAAAAGAAAGCGAATACATAACCAAACTTAACATAATTACACCACAAATTACACAAACTACACAGAGACAGAGACAGACAAACAACAACAACAACAACCAAGACACACTGACACACAGATACAGACACAGACACAGACAAACTGAGGACAAAGTATGTCGGGCCTTGCCAGACAGGCAAAGTTTTAAAACTAAATAATGGACAACTGCATAGTGTAGTCGTACGCGTAATTACTGGTGATAATTTTGAAAAAATCTTAAACAATATTGAAAAAACGAAAAAAACAAAAACAAAACCAAAAAAAGAAAAAAAATGAAAAGAAAAAGCAAAACAAAAATTATACTCGTACATAAACTTACACAAACGTATTGTAATTGGTATGAATACTTAGCAGCTCTGAATTCTCCCCCCCTCCCAGGACCCTTGCTTCCTAGCTCCCCTCCCTACAAAATAGATGTCTATATAATATATCTGTATAATTGACAAATACATGAATATATAAATATATATATATTCAAAGCATTCCCTCTAGGGTAATCGGCAATTTCCGATGACAAACGAGAAAGAGAACCACAACCTTCGGTGTATTAGAGAAAATTAGGCATTGAATTTAGTAAAACAGACAGTATTTAGTAACCATGCACACACACACACACACACACACATCTACATCCACACGCATTCACATACACCTTCAGAGAGTTCTGTTTATGATTAAAAGCGATTCTAGAAATAATTTATTGCTCATCCTAATCGCAGGCATCTCTCTAAGCTCATGTGTGAGTCTGAGTGTGTGTGTGCGTGTGTGTGACTGTGTGTGTTTGTTTATAAGAAGGCATATTGAGGCTACTCTGTGCTTGTAGAACTTCTCGAATTGTCGAATTTCCACATAACCTTCATCTATCGATAGATCAATAATAATCGATTGCAACAGAGCGAATGAGTAGTAGGACCAGCTAAAGATTCCCAACAAGTAGTCCAGGTATATGTGACGACATCGACCGGTTGTAAACTCTCAAAAACACACACACAGACACCACGTATTGTATACAATTTATAGAGCGAGAACTAGAGTCCCCTCCCCCAAGACAAGTTGTTTAATTTGGCGTGTGCAATACGAATACAAATAAACGAAACAAACACAGATACACATGTATAGTTTGTGTTTATACGTATAATATAATTTGACTTGTGTTTAGTTAACACAATTTCATATATGATTAATACTAATAGAAATGTTAATATTGCAATTTAGTTAAATTTGCGTTGAACGTTCAAGTTTAGTTAATCGGTTTGTTTAATTTTAGACCTTATTATAACTATGGCGGAAATGGTCGTATGATTTCGATACACACTCTCACACACACACACACACACATACATATAGCCACTTGTTAAACTAATCCACCGAATGAAAAACAATCTCATCATTAAGTACATTTAATTAAATTAAATTATAAATCGTAACTAAACAAACGACATTTTTGCATCTGTTTCCGCCTGCTTTTGCTTTTTGAGTTATGCATTTAGTAGTACTAATATTTATGCCGCGACTGTACGACACGCTGCCAATGAAATGAATTAAAAATGTGTAGCATACTTTGAGGGCGCTTTCGAAAATACATATGTAACGAGGAGGAGATTCGACGACGATTATGACGACGAGACGACTTGATATATCAATATAGCAGCAAATTTAAATTGAATTTTCTAAGTGTTTTGTCGATGCGAACAGATCGCTGCGATCGCATCGCGTAATTTACTTATATAGAGAATAATAAAAAAAACAAAACAAAACAAATACAAATAAAATGAACATGAGAAGCTACACTTAAAGAAAATACTACTACTTACACGAAACATAAACATACATACAAGCATATATAATAATAATATATATATACATACATATACATGTAACACATTATATACTTAATACATTTATACACAAAATACAAATACATATACACACATACATACATACATGCATACAGTCATACATTTTATATAGCCTAAGCCTACAGAATGCAAACATAATCAGCGCAGACCCAAGAACTTTTGATAGCAACTTTTCGATAATTATTAACAATTTTCGCCACACGTTTCTGCCTCTCGTATACATACGCACACACACGGACACATACTGACACACACACATACACACAGAGACACACACTCACACACACACACACACTTGGCATTCAGACATAATCAAAGCGTATATCAAGCAAAAGTATCGAAAGAACCTAGCGAAAAGTATCAGAAAATTTTATCAAAGAGACACGTACACACACACAGACACAGACAACACTCACACAGACACAGACACAGACACAGACACGCTCACACCCACACAGTATACAAATTATAAACAATTATAAAAACTACTATTTATTAAATGTTGTTAGCATTTTCAAAACAAAAACCAAAAAATACCAAAAAACGCTGTAGTGCAAATGCAAAGAAAAAAACCCAAAAAAAAAAAAAAACAAAAAAAACATAAAAAAACCAAAAAACGAATAGAAAATTGTAAGCAAAAACAAAACACATTACAAACTTATTTAAATCTAAGCGAAATGCAGAGAAATTCTCGCAAATTACATTAACAACAACAACAAAACCACAATACAGAAACAACAACAACAACAACAATACAACAACAAAAACAAATACATAATACAATTCTTTGATCTTGAGCGAAACAAATAAATGAAAACTTAAACTTATACACAAAAGAAAAAGAAAAACTCAAAAGAAAACTTTGTTTTATTTCCAACAACAACAACAAGAACAACAACACAATCAGAAATTTTTACTCAGTCTATACTCACCCTATACCTTTATCATATTTACAGTTTTACAAGCAGTCAGACAAGTACAACAACAACAACAACAACAACACTACAACAAGTACAAGTTAGTGGCAACAACAACAAGCACCACATTCCAAACCCAACAACAACAACAACTACAGCTAGAACAACAACAGCAACAACAACAACAACAACTTCATAACAAGAACAAGACAAGCGCAGATGTACTCGATATTCGCTCGCTATATAGACAACAACAACAACAACAGCATCAAGTATAATATTAACAACAACAACAACTGCATGAGAACACAAATTGTATTGCAATGCATGAACGAGAGTGAGAAAGAAAGTGAGAGAGAGAGAGAGAGAAAATGGAACCCAACACTCCAAATATCATATCAGCCTTAGATATTATAGCATATACATACTTTCGCGTAGATATTAAACTGTATAATCCTTGCGACATATTTATAAATCCGTTGTTGCCAGAGCTGCCACCTTATTTTCCAAAATGAAACAAAAACGTCGAAAAGTATGCTACAAAAAAATGGAACTGCATCAAGCATTTTGCCGATAATCGATCAAATATTTAATTTTGGGATATCTTAATTTATATTACATTTCAAAATTACCGCTTCCCAATGTTCCCAATTTTTGCCATTAAAAAAACCCCAATTTAATGTAGAAATAAAACCGATTTGGCAGCACTGGTTGTAACTCTTGAGTACACAGAAACTTGTTTTATTTCCTTTCGATAATTGGCCACAGTTCTTAACGAGCTTTTCAGTTCTTCTCGGTTATTTTGAGTTTCGAGTTTGCTTAGCCCCAAGTCTCGTAACTTTGCTGCTTGCCCCTCCTCCGCCTGCCCGCATGCGGTAAGTAATTAAAACAGCAGCCGACTAATTTTTAAGTACTTTTTGATTAGGGCGTAACTTTTTGGGGAGTTCCAGATGAAAAGTAGAAATATTTAAGCCAGTCTTTAAAGCCCTTAAAGTCAAACTAATTAGGTATTCCCACAGTCAGTTGTGGGCATTCAATTGTAAAATTAAATTAAAATCATTTATAAACCAATTTAAGGCTGCAGGGCATGAAATCCGACATGTTTAGAACTGCTAGATACCCTTTAAATAAGTTTATTTACTCCAGCATACATTTTTCATAACAACATAATAATATATTTTAAAATATAAAACCCTGTGTTTATTTGAGTTTATGTTAGCCACAGAAAACTGAAAAGCAATTGGATACGCAATTGGAAAATAATTCATAAGCCTCAACAATTTAATTTAGTGGCACGCACAGAACTAATAAACAAACAAACAAATGTGCAAATAAACAACAATGAAATGTGTGACACAGACACACACATAGAAAAATATAAAAGCTATAACAATGTAGCAAATAAATGAAAATCGGAAAACCAAATCAAACGATGTGGAAAAAGTGCCGCCGCCGGAGGGAGGCAAACAAATTAAGCGGTTTATATGCAACATTCTGTCACACTTGTCCCTTCTCATCAGTCTCATCAGTTCATGTCTATGTAGCTGGTTTCGTGTCTGATTTCAGTTTGATTTCGCACTTGTCAAAATTGTTAAACGCTTCAATAATTCCGAAAGAATTTCCCTAGCAAATTCGACTTAATTAAGGGCCGCAAGCCTACATCCTGCATTGGTGGATCAAAAGGGTTTGAGGACGGTCGATTTATCAACTGTCTTGGACAGCGTAGATAAACCACAGGAGTTAGCCCTCTGTGTGTGTGTGCCTGTGTTTGGCTCAATAAATAATTTACCTAAGCTTTAGTTTTATGTAAAGCAGCTTCTGCAGATCTCGCATCGGCTCAACGTCGTAATCCTTTGTCTATTATTTCATTTGCGAAACCGAACCCAACGAGCCGAACCGAGGCAAGGCAAGGCAAGGCAGGACTTACATAAATATTTCATTTAAAATGCATGCCAATGCCCCTGGGGCTATTGCGGCTAACGGTTTATCCCTGGTATTTGCCTTCCATTGTCATTCCCTTTCAGAGTTTCCAGCATAGTCTCCCTCTGCTATTCCTCCTTCAACACGAACACACGCACACACACACAGCGCAGTATTTATCTATGGTCTATTTATTTAGTTTTATTTCATTTGTTGCCTTTTTCTTATTTATTCACTGGCTTTAGAATTTCCCTAAGTATACCCTATTCGAAGTTGAAGTAGACAGTTTGAAAACTGCAGAAACTGTATAGTATACTAGTATTTACAGGGTATTTAGGCACTAATACTCCACACTCTGCTTGTGCGTGTTTCCAGCTATTTTATTGTATAGCATAGTTGGCGTTAAATTGCATGTCGCATGTCCAAGCCCGATGACCATTGATTGATGGCAGTTTCCGGCTCACTTCTCAGTTTCCAGTTAGTTTCGAGCAGGGTGGCAACTCTGTTTGCCAGTTGGCTAAGCAAAGAGTGAACAAATAGAATGCGCTCGAGAGAGAGTGCATTGAGTGGGAGTTCGATTGATATTCCAATAAATTAATGCCAGGAACTTTTCCATTATTATTTATTATGCCTCTGCCTCTGGCTCTTCCTTCTCTAGCCCCGATATCATCTATCGTTACCGTGTTCCATCACTCCACACTCGACTCCATGCAGTACAGAACAGCTAAGGGACCAAATTTAATTTGCAACAAATACGATTATTTATTAACAAATGCATTTTCATTTTGCCAGATATACAGATATTCCATTGTTGGAGCTCTTTGTTCCCAAACAAAAAATACGATATCATGTGAATGTATTGAAAGTTATTTAACATATTGCCTTGATGAACTATTGCCGAGTAACTTGCTTACACTATGCAACACATTTGAGACGCGTCGATTTGTAAATATTAAAAAGAAGAATACATATTACTAAATATACTATTAAAATAAATTTAAAAAAAAAATATCGATTGTATGTACAATATTAAATAAGTGTAGATGCATGAGTTTTTGTTGCTTTTTCCGCCCCCATTTGTTTTGTATTTTTATAAATGTTTTGCCACATCAGATGAGATGAGAAAAAGAGCAGCACAATAAGGTTAGCGATAAAGAGAAAGATTAAGATTATTATGATTATTGAGAATCGGGGTACAATAATTTACATCTCACGATGGTCGGTCCATTTAGGCAATGAAAGGTTCAACAATTTGCTCATAGTTGTTGTATTTTTTTCCCCCCAATATCTATATAGTCTATAAGTATTAACAACAACAATAAGCTACACCAACTAAATGTAAACGCACTGCAATTAACCCTAGTCTAGTGTCAATTGTCTCTCAATTAGCAATTAGCTGCACAATAATCTCGCAATGAAAGAAAACCATGTTAATTATAGTACGTACTGTATATGCATACACCATGCACTAGGTAGTCTTAACTTATCATTTTACAACAATAATAATAATAAAAAAAAAAACGGAAAACAATTCGGGTGTAATTAGAATTCTGATTTGTGTACTTAAGCCAAAAGCAGTTCGATCAGATGCATTTCCCGGTGCGTGCGAACCAAACGATCCTAATGTCAATTTCAAGTAAAACTTAACTGTAGTTGTGTAATCATACATACACACTCACACAAACACACACACACACACTAGTATATACTACATACATATGTGTACAATTAAGTCATACGCAACTAATACAAGTAATAAAGTTAAGATAACAAAAAACAAAAACAAAAAACAAAAACAATTGATGTGCAAACCGAGTTACTTTAGAAAGAAAACAAAGCTATTTTATGTAGTTTGCAAAATACACACACACACACACACAATCACACAGACACGTATAAACATATTCAAATGTGATTTTGCTATATACAAAGTCTTATATTATATTATACTACCTATATAGTACATGTGCACTTAGCTGTACGCAATGTGTCAATGTGTGTGTCAATTCTTGATTTGTGTGTTGTGTATCCGTTTCTATAGCATACTTATTGTAGCATACATATTATAGAATATTTCTAGGCTAATAATGCTAATACTAAAGCTAATACGCTAACTAATTGCGACTTTCGTTCAATGCCAACGACGCCTTGCTGTCTCTGTACATTACTCACCTGTCCCATCCATCCCTACGTTCTCCTGCCTTTCCCTTTCTCATTTCTCTTTTTTAATCAATTATCTCTTTCGCCCAACCCCACCCAATCTCGATTCTTTCTTCTACGACTAAATGTATAAATGGAGTCCAAGTAAAAGCCACCGCCTCGACTATTTCTACTTAAACTTAGAGAAAATCGTGAACAAATTGTGTCTATGCCAACAACTGTAAACTGTAAACTAAAGAGCATTGCATCGGTGTGCGTGCAGACGACACCTACATATATATACAATACATACATATATGTATATGCATAACGATATATATAACTATACAGTATATACATAGGGTATACATAATCTTATATACATATATATATACATACATATATATATATATACTCTATATACATATGCGAAATCCTTTTTGGACAAATTTTTCAATGTTGCTAAAGTACGAACACACTCACACTCACACACACATACACACACAACAAGTAGCCCAAGAAGTGTGCAAAATACTGTAAGTTGTGGTGCAACCTGGTCTAGTATAAAATTGAAAAATAAAGAGAAATAAAAAATAGCATCCATAGCGGGCGCCAGATATAGCAATAGGCTAAACGATGCTTAAACTCGACACACACACACACACAGACACACACACACACCTTCCCATCGCATGTTGCGTCTCTCTCTAACCGTAGGGAACCTTGTATCGCACACGTTTTCGAAATACCCACCAGCTGCTCTTCCAGGCAACCAACCAACCAACCCAGTCCCCTTCCACAAGCCGTAGTTAATACACTATATACACATGCATATAAACTAGATACATACACTGTAATCGATAACTCTATCGAAATCTATCGACATGTTTGCCATCACACTACGAGAATATGCTCTTCTCAACGCTGACTGCAGAAATACCACCATATTAAACTAAAGAAAGAATTAAACTAAAACTTACAACTCGAACAAATCTTGAATATATATATACATATTATCTAGTATAGTATACAGTATATATATTTTAAAGTGTCTCTCTGTGGGGATCCAGTGTGAGGCTCATGTATGTATACAAAACAAGCATCAAATACTTAACTTGGTAGCAATAAAATATATGTATGAGAAAATAACTCTAATGACATCAGATATATTTTATTAGTAGCGAAATTTGAACAGAATAATACAGAAATAATATGAGTGTTATATATGAACTAAAAGACATCGTACATAGTCATTAAGTGAGTGTATTGCGAATCATTGCTAAACCGAAACAGAAACAGAAACCCAAAATAAATAAAAATAAAATTAATCCAAAATGGCAACTCAACCAACCGAAAGTTGTTAAGTTTTTCCGCTTTAAGTGTCAAATTAGCTAAATATTGTAATTATAATAATATTATTATACATCAAATAAAAGAACCGATTGCTTGAGGAACGGACAACTCGACGATAAGAGAGCGAGAGAAAACAACAGAAACAATTTTTAACTGTTAGCGCAAATTTTAATTGTAAAAAACAAAAAACAAAAACAAACAACGTAATAATAAATAAATGAAAAGTAAAAACTATTTAGTTAAGCATATTGCGACATTTGTTAACAAAATTAGATTTTATTTAATTTTTAATAAAAACCAATTATGAAAATGCCAAAAAAAAGAAGAAAAAAAAACGAAAATGAAATCGATAACGTAATCGTGAACGAATACGCAAAGAAAGCAAGGTAAAACGTTACTTTGAGGCCCAAAAATGTTGTCTAATCTTACAAAATAAAAAAAAACAAACAGATTGAAATTATCTACAAGCGAAAGAGCAAAAGAAGATGAAATGTTAAAAAGAGAACCGAAAAATAAACAAAACAAAACAAAAAGTAAGCCAAGGAAAGTCCGCAAAGAAATAAATCGATATATAGATATACATATACATACATATATATATATAAAATGTTCAGACATAAATGTATTCGTAATATCAGAACATTTAAACTACAGCATAACGTGCGATCCACGATAATATTGAAATTACCAGAGCAACTGTGGCGCGTTCCCATACGACAGAATATGAAACTTTATGCATACAACAAAATATTGTAAAAGCGCAAACCGAAAGCGAATAAATAACAATTAAAATTAAATATTAAATTCAAAGCGACAACTTTTATTGGGTTAGGGGGGTCCTGGTCTTCTCTCGATAATGCTGTTATATGGTTTTGTCAGCCATCTCTTTCGATGCGGCATCTATCGCTTGTTACAAATCCCGCAATTGAAGCGGAAAACTGTAGTTTTTCCACAGCTTTTTTTTACCTGGCACATGTTTTTCACTTGTTGAGGTAATTTTTGTCAGGATCCAGATTCTACGTGGGTGCGAGAGGGAGAGAGAGAGGGAGCATTGTGTGTGTGTGCCTGTTGGCGACAGCGATGTGCGGTGACTTTGGTTTTTTGTGCACTCTCAAACACGACGAGCAGAGTGCGAGGGCAGTGCGAGAAGTTTCTGTAAAGATAACCAGAAAAAGGATGAGAAATGAGACAAGTAATGGAAAAAGTAAGTTGGAAAGAGAAGAAAGCTTGGCATTAAGAGAAGGTAAGGCAAAAAAATATAGTATCATGCCTCAATCACCCCAACTAATAGAACTGCCCTCGTTTAAGTGCATTTTTTGTGGGCCAAACAAATGTTGCAATGTATTCGCCTTTCCCTCTCCCTTCCCTGCTCCCTATTTGCTGTCAGTTTGGTCACAACAACTACAACAACAACAGTTTGTACCTATGAAAAGGCAAAAAAAAGACTCAATTAATATTGCTCAATGTCAGAATATGACACTTAACACCGCACAGATTGGCAAATAAAATTGGTGAAAAATAAAATCGGAAAAGCGAAGTGGGCGTGGCAACAAAAAAAAACCAAGTGTAATGCAATTTGCTGGCGACTGGTAAAGTTTGGGAATAAGTTTATCGCCAGCTAGTTTACTTCTTGGCATGGACTGCACAATTAGGTAACAAACTTTTAGCCGGGACTGTGGGAGGGAGCAGGGGAATAGCGAAGCAAAGGTTAATGGGAAGCAGCGCAAATGACTTCATTAGTTTAATTGCAAACATTATTACAATGCACCCGAAAAAAAAAACTTGAACTTGCACCGAGTGAGCTGAAGAACTGAAGAGCTGAAGGGTTGCAGAACTGAATAACTGAAGAGTTGAACAACTGAAGAGCTGAAGAACTGAAGCAGCCGGAAAAGTCGGAAAAAAGCACTCGAGTTTGACTCATTTGGCTGTCCGCCTGCAAACAACAATTGTTGCTTGTCCCAGAGAGAGACAGAGAGAGAGAGAGAGAGAGAGAGCGAGAGACAGTGGAAGATAGAGAGGAATAATGAGGCAAAAGTAAGCAAGAAAGGCGTGAAAACACAGCCACATGCCTGCGATACCCTCGCTCCCAACCCGCTACCAACCCCAGCCACCCTGTACCCTGTTTTTTTTGCGCTTTTGCACTGCATAAAGCAACTGAATTATGCAGTGGGTAAAGCGTAGGGAACAAGAAATCTCCGCCAGCTGCCAAAAATGCCAAAACGTGGAGGAGCACCCCTTTTTTCCAGCCGCTTCAACCGACTGAGACTGAGTGAAGTTAATCAACATCGTGTAGCCGCACTTGCCCCCGGGCTAGACATGGGCCCAACCTGAGCTCATTATTTGCTACGCATAAAGAAGGCTTCGCTACTAGCAGCCTCATTAAATATAGTAGTAGTACGTTAGCAAGGCCCAAAATTGGATACTGCATGGCCCTGGGGAAAGATATAAATTTATATTTCATGTTTTTTCTATGCCTAAGTGGGGGAAATCCCTTAAAATAAAATAACTTGCTTAGTTTCTGCTGCCAATTGTAGCTGCACTTCAAATTTACCTATCGCACTTCGCTTCACATTACAATCGCATTATTCTTTTTCTCTCTCTCTCTCTCTCTTTCGGCCATATGGCGGCCTTAGCCTCTTTCGCCATTGACTTCATAATGGCATAACGGCATTACGAACAATCTAACGTCGAGCTGTAACGTATCGAATAACATTATTAGTGTCGCTCCCCCCTCTCTCTCACTCTCTCTCTTCCTCTCTCTGTGTGCCTTCTTTTCTCCCTGCCATTTTTTGCTCACACATTTTCCTCGGCACACAAACTTTTAGCATAATGGCATATCAGCTTCAGTCAGTCCCGCCTCCCTGCTCCCTTCCCCCCTCTTTTGCCGCATGCTGCCTGCTTTCCACTTGCTGCACACTCAAGTTGGCCCATTAAAGAATGCATCAAAAGGGCGGAAATTGCCTTTTTTCCACAGCTTTTGCTTCTGCCTCTGCTGCTGCTGCTGCTCGTTGCAAGTTTGCCGCTTGCATATTGAAAATTAGCTCCGCAGTTGCCCAGATACTCCGATATTATATTAATGCTCAACTCAAATTGCCATCGCAGGCTGCCAGGGTTGCCAGAGTGGCGCAGCTGAAGCAGGTGAAAACCTGACAGAAGCTAAAATAACAAATACGCTTAAGTGTGAATGAGCAACAGAGAGAGGGAGAGGGAGAGAGAGAGTAAGGTACTGCTAATTACCCTCGATAACTGAGGATCTACTTGATAGTTTCTTCTGAAACTGGCAGAATATATGCAGAATATACCCTAACTTCGATTTTGATAATCTTAATTATTAAATAAAATAAACTAAGCTAAAGAAAGCGCAAAAACATCAACAGTTCTTAACTCCAGTCCTTCTCCTTCTCTTCTGACCTTCCCAATTAAATTATCTACCAATTACAGCTGCTGTTAACTTAAGTTAACTTCTTCTTTACAGGGTATAGAAAGTCATTTGTGAAACATCTCAACTTGTGTTTTTCTCCTGTGCGTTTGTCCGGTACAAAAAACAAAAGTTTCAATGGCAAAATAATTATTTTTCATTAATATTGCAGTCAGGTGTGTGGAGAAGAGCAACACAAATACAAACACACATACACACACACCCGGGTCGATTCCTTACACCTGTTCAAGC
The DNA here is from genome assembly GCA_018901885.1 of Zaprionus kolodkinae. Lineage (NCBI taxonomy): Eukaryota > Metazoa > Arthropoda > Insecta > Diptera > Drosophilidae > Zaprionus > Zaprionus kolodkinae. The sequence goes on along the minus strand of JAEIFM010000288.1, from coordinate 1,542,229 downwards.
CACATTTGTGGCCAGCAAACTGACAAAGCCAAAATAAACTTGGCTCTTGGCTCTGGCTTTGGCAAGAGACGAGAGAAAATTAGAAAATACATTTTTCAGCATTAAAAATTGTTCGACGTGCGGAGATTGCGGTAATTTCGCTTAACAGTTAGCTGCAGCCAGCCACACACACACACCCATACACACACACACATTCAGACACACACACAGACACACACACAGACACACGGGCGTGTGCTCTGGCAGAGAAGCGTCCAGTGATTTTGATAATATTAATTATTAAATAAAATAAACTAAGCTAAAGAAAGCGCAAAAACATCAACAGTTCTTAACTCCAGTCCTTCTCCTTCTCTTCTGACCTTCCCAATTAAATTATCTACCAATTACAGCTGCTGTTAACTTAAGTTAACTTCTTCTTTACAGGGTATAGAAAGTCATTTGTGAAACATCTCAACTTGTGTTTTTCTCCTGTGCGTTTGTCCGGTACAAAAAACAAAAGTTTCAATGGCAAAATAATTATTTTTCATTAATATTGCAGTCAGGTGTGTGGAGAAGAGCAACACAAATACAAACACACATACACACACACCCGGGTCGATTCCTTACACCTGTTCAAGCCACATTTGTGGCCAGCAAACTGACAAAGCCAAAATAAACTTGGCTCTTGGCTCTGGCTTTGGCAAGAGACGAGAGAAAATTAGAAAATACATTTTTCAGCATTAAAAATTGTTCGACGTGCGGAGATTGCGGTAATTTCGCTTAACAGTTAGCTGCAGCCAGCCACACACACACACCCATACACACACACACATTCAGACACACACACAGACACACACACAGACACACGGGCGTGTGCTCTGGCAGAGAAGCGTCCAGTGATTTTGATAATCTTAATTATTAAATAAAATAAACTAAGCTAAAGAAAGCGCAAAAACATCAACAGTTCTTAACTCCAGTCCTTCTCCTTCTCTTCTGACCTTCCCAATTAAATTATCTACCAATTACAGCTGCTGTTAACTTAAGTTAACTTCTTCTTTACAGGGTATAGAAAGTCATTTGTGAAACATCTCAACTTGTGTTTTTCTCCTGTGCGTTTGTCCGGTACAAAAAACAAAAGTTTCAATGGCAAAATAATTATTTTTCATTAATATTGCAGTCAGGTGTGTGGAGAAGAGCAACACAAATACAAACACACATACACACACACCCGGGTCGATTCCTTACACCTGTTCAAGCCACATTTGTGGCCAGCAAACTGACAAAGCCAAAATAAACTTGGCTCTTGGCTCTGGCTTTGGCAAGAGACGAGAGAAAATTAGAAAATACATTTTTCAGCATTAAAAATTGTTCGACGTGCGGAGATTGCGGTAATTTCGCTTAACAGTTAGCTGCAGCCAGCCACACACACACACCCATACACACACACACATTCAGACACACACACAGACACACACACAGACACACGGGCGTGTGCTCTGGCAGAGAAGCGTCCAGTGGTTGGCAATGTTTCGACACATGCTGCGGTGCCAGTCAAACACACCTGCTCGCTGCCTGCCCCTTGCCGGGACCGGACAAGGCTGACGGGATCGAGGGAGCTGACAGCGACGCTCTCGAGTGGGCGTACGTGAGGAGCGAGGCGTGGCATAAGCGTGTGGGCGGTGCTAAATGTCGAGAGTGCAGTCCAACTGTCGGTGGGGAAAGACATGGGCTACGGCAGGACACGAGGCAGGAAAAGGAGAGTGCGAGGCAGATGCCGGGAGCTGGGAGCTGGAGGAGGCCAGCAAGGGCAACAGCTGGCACTTGAACAGAGGCAACAACAACAATGACAAGGAGTGGTAAATAAATACACACGTTCGTAAGATACCCTATGATATAGAGAAAAGGTCACAGAAACACAAAAAATATAGACTAAGAGGCAAACCAAGAGAGTGTAGAGAAAGAAAAATGTAGACAGTTAATATAACCTCAAGTCTTAGGTTGAAATGACCTATTTTTAGCAAAGCCATAACCCAACAAATCTGGCATACCCACTTCCATACATGCTCATTTGATGCAGGGTATAGCAGGGCAACGAAACAACTCGAGGGTCTTCGTTCAACTGCGCTCACAACATTTCGCTTCCGTTTCCAAATGGCAAAAAACATACACACACACACACACTGGGACACAGCCTCACACACACACCCAAACACACTCGCACACTTGGCACATTTGGAGAGTGTGGAAAAAACGCATAACTAAAACAATGTGAAATAAGATACTTCACAAAAACTCGAGAACAGAAATGAAAACAAAACCGAAAACAGAAAACAGATAAAAATAAAATCTGAAAAATCCGCTGTTAGAACTGGCAAATTATAACTTAATATTGTAGCTGGATATTGCTTGGCTGGGTGGAACAACTTCAGAGCTCGCTGCAATGCCATAGAAAATTAACGAATTAATTATAAAACTAATTACAAAGAGATTAGAGACAAAACGACAGAGAGAGATTCCAAACTTTAAAACGATTTCGCATTTGGTAAAGCAAAATTAAATTAAATAAAACATGCTTTGATATAATAAATGCGCTAGAATAGGGCAAAAAATAAATTAATAAGCCAGAAAAAGGAAAGAACCTGTCGACACGCCAAAGATTGTATACCCTTGCAGAGATTTCTCATTTAAGTCTTTTATACCTATACTACACCTTTTAATGGGAAATTGCATTATAACAATTTGTAACAAAGAAATAATTTACATCCCTAAAAAATCAATAAAATATGCATATTTTACACATTTTTTGCCAGAATTAGCTGCGGATTCGATTTTTATGTTAATTTTTAATAACCTAATCGATTTTAAGCAAAAACTCAAAATAAAATTTTTTGAAAAATTGTCGAAATTTTTGTAAGGGGGTTGCATGGAAAAAGTCGAAAAAAATCGAAGTTTCCAAATCGGTCAAATTGAAATGCAGAATCAATAAAGGCCTAATAACGTGATCAAAAAGTCATTTCAGAGGAGAAACAAATCATTTTTGGCAAAGTTATAAGTGAAAAACGATCAAAAAACTCAATTTTTCACAAACAGCGATGTGCAAGAGGAAAGACAACCCTGGAAAATGGATTAAATATGCATATCTTAAACAATTTGGGTCCGAATCAGCTTCGGATTAGATTTTTATGTTTATTTCGAACATCCTAATCGATTTTAAGCAAAATCTCAAAATAAAATTTTTTGAAAAATTTTCGAAATTTTTGTAAGGGGGTTGCATGGAAAAAGTCGAAAAAAATCGAAGTTTCCAAATCGATCAAATTTAAATGCAGAATCAATTAAGGCCTAATACCCTGATCAGAAAGTCATTTCCGAGATAAATCAAATGATTTTTGGAAAAGTTATGAATAATTGAAGCCAATAAAACCGATCCAAATGAGTAGAAACAACCCAGAAAATTGGCATAGTATTGATATTTTCCAAATTTAGTGCCCAAATTTGTTTTGGAATAGATTTCTCCAAAGCCATCGATCACATGCAGTGACAACACTTATTTTTAGTATTGTCAGCCATCAATACTTTTAATTTATCATGCAATGACTCTGTGAATGCCGAAACTCCCCATCGATTGCAGTGAAGCGCAGCAATGGAAGATATACGCGGCTTAATGTGCTTTAGCGCTTAAGGCTCACACACATTAAAAACCACAAGATGAAGAGGAACAACAACAACAATAGCAGCGATGCCTGCCAAAAAGTGTACAAGAAATGCTTCAGGCCCCCACGAAGTGCGTTCTAAAAAGTCCCAGCAAAACATGCGTTACAAGGCAGACAGAGAGAGAGAGGGAGAGAGGGAGAAAATGCTCGCAAAGTGTCGCTTCAGGTGCTCGCAGGTCCAGGCAGCTGCTGCAGTTCCCACGATGCTTGGAAATGTGACTCGCATTGACTTTCCCCCCAATCCGCATTAGTATCCTGAAATCGCCGAATATGACAAATCATCGAGACACACACACATACAACACACACACACACAACCGGCTTATCCCGTGGCAGGACAAAACCTTTTGCCAATCGCATCAATCATAAATACTTTAAGCCGCAGGCGAACACAGGCGACAACAGCCCCAGCTCCAGCTCCAGCTCCAGCTCCAGCTCCGATAAAGGCGCTTTGTGCTTGACGTAATTGCATTTGCTGACCCCAAAAACCCGTAGACATAACTCGATAAGCCTTCGGTTGCCCTCTGGGGGGGCAAGACCAAAGTCTAAGCGCAATTAACTCAATTAGGAAATTTTGCAGCAATTAAAACTTAATGAGGAATGCAAAATGTGCAGCGCGTTAGACCCTGCACACACCTGTTACCCCTCTCCCAGTTGGGTTTTAGGGGGGTGGGAGGGGGGCAACGCTGTAAATGGCGTGCAACATTGCGTATGCGTGATTTTTAATTGCTATTGCAACGCCCAACCCTAATGACACTTTAAGCCAGGTCCGGTCAAGTCGTCCACGTCGTCGTAGTCGTCGCATGTTCCGCAACGATTTGTCCAATTATTTGGGTCCTTTGCTTAAATACCGCTATACCATTTGGCATATGCCTGATTTGCACTTGAGATAAGGCGTGTTTCGCATTTGCGACTCTATAAACATTTACAGCAAATTGTCTATCCCCTTTTTTTAGGCCACACAGGGCCGCAGCGAGGATAGTTGGGGGCCTTAAGAGCCTTATGATTTTAAAGTTAGATATTTGTTTCGCTTACACCTAGCTGAACAGCACAGATTCTTCCCTTTCTGGGATCAATAATCCCATTGAACCTCTTGACTAAGTCAGTCTCCTTGCTTTACTCATCTTCCCTTTTTTCTTTAGCAGTTCTGAGCTTTTTTCTTGACTTCCTAGGCTTCCTCCTCCAATCAGTTATCTCTGCAGCTCTCAATCCTTACTCACTCTGAACCTCTACTTTCTCTGTTTGCCTTACTCAATCCAGTATGGAATCCTTCGATTAATCCTGCAGTACCTTACTCCCTTTCTATCTGTAGTGCTTAGCCCCGCTGTAACCCTTTCCTCTCTCTGAACCGCTCCTGTCTCTGCGATTGTCATGCGGCGTAAACAATTTGATTGCCAGCCAATAAACTGTGGCATACGCCGGACATGTGTAGGGAATGGAGGCAATGGAGGACAGAAGTAAACACATCGATAAGCTGTCGACAGGAGAGGTCTGTGCCGTCTCAGTCGCATTTTCAGTCTCGTTTCGGCAATGGATCCTGCGACACTGGAGCTCATACTCAACCAGCACAGCACGGCGCAGCAGGACGCGCTGGTTGGAGCACATCTGCACCTGGCCAACAATTCCTTCTTCATCGATGTCTTGTACCGCATTTATCGTCTGAAGATGCTTAAGAACATCGTGATATTTGTCTCGGAGCGACTGCAGCTGACCAATCCGCGGGGTGCACAGTTCTTCGACCAGTTCTGGCAGGAATTCGAGTATCTGCCGCGTATATTCTGGAGACGTGACCAGAACTATTCGACGGCAATTATGAGGCACATCAGCACGCCGTCCATGGCGCTGGTTGTCACAACGGAACGCGATGATCCCATCATGGAGGTGGCAGCTGGCAGTATGCGGGGTATGCGTTGGCTTAAGACAGCCTTCCTACTGATTCCACGGCTGAGGGCAGACGACACGCTGCTGGACATGGTGAGGAATATACTGGAGTGGACATGGAAGAAACAGTTTACCAACACATTCCTCATGACCATCGGCGACAATCTGTTCATTGTGGATCCGTATCCCCAGCTGAGTATTCACAACAGAACACGCCACTGGGGCTACAGGGATCTCTTCAAGAGCTCGAGCAGCCTGATCAATACGAAGGGATACAGTATACGTACACCTGTTCTCAACGATATTCCACGTGTCTTCAAGGGAGCCGACGGCAAGAGAATCTATGGCACCAGTGCCAAGTTCTTCTTTGGTTTCCTGAAGTTCATAAATGCCACGATGAAGGATACCAGCGATACCCTCTCGTTTACCCAATTCGATTTGGCTAACATGCTGGAACTGATGACGCAAGGTGTATACGAAACACTGATACACTCCTTCACCGATCTCGATGGTAACCATACGGTGGGTATCAGTTACCCCCTGGGCATTAATGATCTCTGCGTGGTGGTTCCCTATCGCAATCAGTCAGTGCAGGATCGCTATGTACGTGAGGCACTGCAGGAGAATGTGTGGCTGCTGCTGTTGATCGCCACCGTGTACATCTCACTGGGCATCTGGTACTGCTCGCCGCGGCGTCCACGTGATCTCAGCTCGGCCATGCTGCAGTGCGTCTGCAGCATTACAAACATTGTCCCGATAACCATAATGAAGACACCGACACCACGCATGCGATTTCTCTCCGTGCTGCTCTTCATCTTCGGCCTGATCTGTTCGAATATGTATATCTCCAAGATGGCCAGCTACATGACCTCATCGCCGCCACCACGCCAGCTGAACACACTGGAGGACATCATCGAGGCGGATCTGCGTATATTGGTGCAACGCTACGAATACGATTGCATTGCAAGATCCGTTCAGAATTTCTCACAGCGCTTCCTGCAGCAATTCCAGGTGATTTCCGTGGATTCTCTCCGCGATGGACGTGATCAAATGAACTCCAGCTTTGGTTACCTGGTGCCCAGTGATCGCTGGAACTTTGTGCACATGCGGCAGAAACATCTGCGTTGGCCCCTTTTCCATCTGACCACCATTTGCTCGGGTCCCTACTACCATGTCTTTCCCATGCACGTTGACTCGCATCTGCGATCTGCCCACCAGAATTACATTCTCATCTCAATGCAGGCCGGACTCAATGGCTACTGGAGTCGCAATGTCTTCTGGGATGTTCTGCGTCTGCGTCGCTTTCGTCTGTTCGTGCCCAGCGAGGAACCATCGCCCCTGAGCATGAGCTTCCTCTCGAGCATGATGCGTACCTGGTGCTTTGGTCTAGTGCTAGCAGGCATTGCCTTCTGCTTCGAGATGAAGTGGCATCAGTACCTGATGGTGAAGTTCAAGTTGAGGTCACGTTTCAAGCGTCTTTTAGAAAAAGTCAAGGAGTTTTATAGATCTATTTAAACTAAGTTTGAGTAATATTTAAATATGATTATTAACAATATATATTGGACATTTAAAGTAAATTGCGCATTCAAATCATGCATTTATATTGAGTATTCCGTTTTTCTGTCTGTTTGAACATCAAGATCTCAACTATTATATAAGCTAGGGTCTTCAAACTTGGCATGAAGATGACTATATGTGACTAAAAGCAGATGCTTCATTTGTTTTTTCGAGAACTCTTTCCAAAGATTAGAGATTACAGAACTTCAGCTGAATGCGTGCCCAAAACACCTCCAGGACAAATATGATTGTAGCCAAGGCCGTCATGGTAAGCAGAAAGATGAAGGCGATGGCCAAATGCTCTAGGCCTGCTCCAATGAAGTCCTGGTTCTCCTGCAGACGCTGCACAAGACCAGCGTGCAGAGCAGACTCGAAACTAATGCGGGCATAGTAATTATGCAATCCCGAGGAGTGTACCCGGAAGGTGTAGTACTCCAGATCACGCCACAACGAGGAATCCATCTGCATGGGATAGGCCAAATGGAAGGAGCCAAAGCAAATGTCACTGAACTTGAAACGACGCTGCTTCAGATGCCGCTGCTGATGGTCCAGAAACTGCCAGTTATCCTCCGTGACAAAGTACCCAAAGGAACTGTTCATTGCGATCTGATGCTGTGCAAATACGCCACTATCTACGGGTCTCAACAGTGCGCGAAACTCATCCGGCAAATCCCCATGCAACTGCAGCAGAAATTCCAACTCATAGTCTATGATCATGACGGGCAGCTGAGCCTCCAGTAGATCCTCCATGGTATTCAGCTGGGCATGAAAGAGATTCACAGTGAGAATGCTACCCAAAGTGGATGTATAATTGGCGGACAGAAAGAATCCGTGAAAGTAGACGGCAGAGAGCAGAAGCAAACGCAAGATTGATGGTTGCATCACTTGGCGACCCGTTGCAATGTTGATGATGTAGCAGAACGTGTTCAGCACAGCCAGTGGAGCTGGAGCAGCTTGCTCCGGCCACAGCCATAGCCAGAGCAGCTCGAGCAGTATCAGAGATACAAAAGCACTTGCCACAAAGTACCAAACGTGTCTATCGAAGGGTTGCACGGCATAGAAATAGGTGGAGACCTTGTTGTACAGTGGAACCATGAGACACCAACGCACCACGAGCAGCGGGTAGCTCTTCTCGACCTCCTCATCCTGGGTGAACAAGGCATACGCGTGTGCCGAGAATTCGATGCGACGCTGACGCACAAGTTCCAGTGTCCGCTTCATATTGACCATCTGCCCGCCCAGGGCATCTGGAGGTTGTTGCAGCTCCTTGAAGCTGCCATTGATGTGCTGCACAAAGGTCTCTATGATCCGGTATGTGCTGCCCTCGTATCTTCCGTGTTCCCTGAACAAATGTGGCGGATCCTGCCGGAGTGGGGTGGGAAAACTAAAGCCTCCCACATCCATGTGAGCTGCCACGGTATGCTTCATTTTACTGCGGAAATATGCAACAAGATCTGTGCGATTCTCAATGGAAATGTTGGGATACCTCGACATCCCGTACAGATTATTCACACCATCTTCCGTTTCGAAATAGAGCAGCGAATTTGCGAACTGATAGTTATAGAAATAACGACATATCTCATTGACCGGTTCCATATCGGAGCCAATCTTATCCATAAGCATATAGACGGCGAAATAATAATGACGTCCCGTTAACACCTTGTTGACCACACCCATTATGGGATCCTGCACTCCGTTGGTGAGCACAAAACTCACCAGATTCCGTCCAGCTCCCGATCGTATCATGCGAATCTGTGTATTATTTGTGATAACATATTGCGTGATGCCATATCCTTTGCGCACAATACGCACAAACTCATCCAATCTCTGTGAATGCTGTTCGGGTAGCTCTTGGCTAATGAACCAGACAATATCCTGAAACTGTATCAACCTATGGAAGGTAATCAGCAGTCCACTAATATACCGAAAGTTCCAACCGTAACCCAATTGCAGCAACGACAACAGCCCGCAGAGAAAGCACAACCAACGCAGCACAGACATCCTGACCGAACCTGGAGGCGTTCACAGGTCGTATGCGTAACCTAAATGCCTCATGGCGCATCTTCAGCCAGAGACGGAGTCACAGCCATCGCCACACAGTCACAGCAAAGTAGCCTCCAGAGACGACATGCTAATGCTAATGCTAATGCCGATGGCGATGGCGGAGGCGATGCCGCTGCCGGTTGCGCAATTAGAATGTAACATTAATGTTCTGTCGTATCCCCCAACCTGGACGAGAATCTATTCATTATGCAGAGATTGCAGATAGCGTCAGGAAATACTATATATACGTGTATATATGTGTGAGAGCAGGGGCGAGAGTAATTAGCACGCAAGTGCTCTGTTGAAATGCTTGAGATTCACTTGGGATCTGGGGGTAAACGTTTTCCATATTTAGTAAAATATTAGCCCAACTATTTGTCCCATTAAGTACCTACAGTAAGGTATATTAGACCTATGCATAGGTTTGAAATCAGACTGGAAAAAATGAAGTGCAGAGTATGAGTTAGAAATATTAATCCATGGGTAAGACTCGTGACTATAAAAAATTGCCTGATAATTATATCGACTTCCTATAAAGGCTGAACGAGAATATATATTCAGATATATATGCGTTATCATGTTTTCTTCTGCAAGAATATAGTACCATTTTTGCCAGTTTTATAATCCCATTTTTTTTTAAATATTATATTCAAAGAGAACCTTCATATTGCATACATGTATATATATATATTATATATTTGTGACATTCAAGAAATCAGAATAATATTGCAAACTTAAGTCTATATAAGTGTTACTTAAATTTGCGTATAGATATTCACACAATCTTCCAGCATCCTTAATGATTTAGCTTCGCCTATAGCATACTTCAAATCACCCTACGTCTTCTCCAGCGAAACCACAGATGCTCCAGGCCATAGACCACACAACAAATGGGTAATCCAACCAGCATGACCATCCAGGCGGTGGTAAAGAACTGCAGATTCAAGGGCTCCACTGGGTATGTATCGAGGAACACCTGCGCGTATTTCGCTCGCAAGGCATACACAAACGCCATGTCCACCCAGAAATTCCAGAGTCCTGCCTGCTTGGCATACAGAATGAAGCGATCCAATTGGCCTGCAAAGGAGGCATTCTTCTGCATGGGAAACGCATTGAAGAGGCCACCGAAGCAGACTTGGGATAACTTGAAGTACGGTTGGATCAGCACCTGCTGCTGCCGGTTGAAGAAGTTCCAGGCATCCTGGGTGACTACATAGGCAAAGGTACGCGATGGATTCGCCAAGAGACTCTGATAATCCTGTCAAATGCGTGGCTCGAATTGTGGATCCAGCGATGATGTGTCCACAACGGGAAGAAAGCGCAACTCATCCAACAGCGTATCCGGTATAATAATGCGCAACTTGGACTCAATCAGATCTGACCACGTGTCGATTGGTTTGACAAAGACGGGCTTCATGTCGAACGATGTCATGTGACTGATGTGATAGTTGGACACAATGAAACCCTGCACATAGAGCAGCATGTAGAAGATCAGCACACGCAGCGAGGCCTGATTGAGACGCACCTGCATATTCATGTTGGGACTGTACATAAGGATGGCCATGGCGTGGAGAAGATTGCGAGTGTAGGAGCGTGTTATGGTTTCCCGCCAGTGGACATAACGCATCAGGAGGGCCACATAGAAGATGCCCACAAAGAGTGTACTCCACACATAGCGTCCCAGTGGCCACACCATGTACTGCCACTTGGGCAACTCCGGTGGCAGCGGCACCATCACACAATTCTGCATTACCTCCAGCGGATAACTGTACTGCGTCTCATTGCTCATGGGCTCATCCCAGGGCGGTCGAATGAGTACTCCATGCAGCGATACATTATACTCCCCGCTGGCTATCAGACTCAGCAGCTCCGTCTTCTTGGGCAGACTCTCGATGCTGTGCAACTGCAGGCGATAGCGAAATGTCTGCGCAAAGCTCTGGATCATCTTCATGTAGGGTCCATAGTAGAAGGTCTGCCTTCTCCGAGGATCGCTGTAGATAAACGCATGCGGAATATCTCGGCTAAAGGGCGAGTTCAGTGTTTCCATGGCGTAGCCAACTGTGCGTCATTTTTCCATTGCATTCGCCTTATATATAGAGCACGAACCTAGGCACGACACCACAAAAACCCATGCAAATTAACATGTGACTCCACACAAAAAAAAATCAAATAAATAAAACAAATTCCGCAAATCGAGACTCAACCTGCACGTGCCAGACCGGTTGGCGTCGCCATTCACCCAGTTCCAGGGCAGCAGCTTTCCGGTTGCAACCTGTTCGATTGGGCTGGCAGTCGGAGCCAAGTTTAAATGGGAAGTGTATGAAATTTTGGTATAGTAACGCTAGAGTATCTACTTAGTGTAATTCAACCTCTAACTCTCTATAACTTGATATACTCTAATGAGTATCTGATCTCTTTTTATTTTTACAAATTATTGATAAAAGTTCTTAACTACTCAACCTTTTGCATTAATTCATATTATCTAAAAAAAAAAAAATAAATAATAAAAAAATAAAAGTAAGTCCCTTTTCCATATTAAACCTTCAACGATCTTAAAACGTAGTCTAAAAGGATTGTATCTAGAGTTTAGAATAATATAACATATCTACATAATATAACATAATACAATTCTCTCTACCCTGATATACTCTAAAAAATATTCTGATCTCTTTTAATTTCTACAAGTTCTTGATAAAAGTTCTTAAGTACTCAGCATTTTGCATTTATATATATAATAAACAAAATAAATCCCTTAAGTAGTTCCCCTAACGATCTTAAATCACAGTCTATAAAAGCTCTTCCAAGTTCCAAATACCTTTCGTACCACAGTGCAACAATGATTGAGTGCCATTTTTTGTTGCTCTCTGACCTCTACACAGCATATATGTATGGCATATGGCTCTATGCACTTGATTTATGCACATACAAGTATATATATACATATATATAGTAACTGCTAGCAGGCACTGTTAAGGGGTGAGTCGACTGACGTCTGCTATCAAAAATTAATTTGTAAATACGCGGGGTCAGAAGATATTTTATAGTCATACGGTCAATACATGTAAATAGAGCAACATTTTCGCGCAATTATTGGAGCGCGAATACTCATACAGTGCACACCGGCACACACACACACACACACAGGTACAGTCACTTATACACACACACAGTGAGCCGGGAAAGAACTGCAGGCTTTTTACATATTTCAAAAGCAGGCCACAAAAAAAATCGCTGCAAAAATTTCACGGGTTGTTGTCTCTCCCCGAGCGTGTGTGTGCGAGCGGGTGTGTGTAAGGGTGTGTGTGAGGGTGTGTGTGCGAGTGTACGTAAATTTCCAGTTTACATGTAAACACTTTACAGTTTTTTTTTTCTTTTTTTACGGGCTTGCAGCACGTAACGCCAAAGTGGTGTTAAAAAAAACCGAATGCCAATTTTCCCCCTGGTTCCCGTTTCCGTTTCCCTTTTTCCTTTTCCTCGCACCGTATGCCTCGCACGGTACTCATATTTGCAAATGGCGCACAATAAAAACAAAAAGTGCCATTGAAATAATATTGTACTTATGGGTAATTACAAAATCATTAAACGCGCGCAAGTTACACTGCACAGCAGGAGCAGGAACTGGGGAACTGGGGACGGGCAACTTCTGTTTGCATTTGTAGAAAGTTCTACGACAGTCATTAAAAAAAAAAACTGGCAAATTGAGACATACGGCTGGCATAATGACCTGAGGCAGTAAGGTGGGTAGGTAATACCTATAAAAATTGAAGTGTTTTGTTGACTAGTGTTATGTATCACAAATGTTAGAAAAGGCAATGATGATATTTAGTTTGGGATTTTAGAAATAGCTGAAAGGATTTAAGCAATTGCATAAATATAAAGATATATACCAGGTATAATCGCTGAATTCTGATACATTTATTCGCAAAAATTATTAGATTAATTATTAATAAGATTATAAGTTAGGTTATGCTTTGATAAGACAGAGTTAGCAAAGCTACAATCAAGTAAAAAGTGTATAAAGGCAGGGAAATTCAATATTTAAATAACTTTCATATTTATTATATCAAAAAGTTAATAGGAAGAACATAAATTCGAAAGCAACTCGATTTTCAGCCATATACAGCAGCGAAAAGAGGCGTAGCTAAATTGTAAAACAAACTTCAAAGTACTGTGAGTATAATCACCAAATTTAAGGACTCTAGCTTCTTTAATCTCTGAGATCTAGCTGTTCATACAGACAAACTACTAACGTTTCTTCAAATTCGTCCATTTCCGTCTGCTGAGAATACGTTTTCTCTGGTACCACAACAGCTCCAAGAGAAAGGCCAGAATACAACTAGGTATGCCCACGGCCAGAACTATCCAGGCGGCTGTAAAGAACTCCATATTCAGTGGCTCCACGGGATAGGTATCCTGATAGATTTGAGCAAAGCCCGCTCGCACGGCATACACAAAAGCAATATCCTCCCAGTAGTCCCACAGTCCCACCTCCTGTACCTGCACCATGAAGCGATGCAGACGCGAGGCAAACGATGAGTTCCTTCGCATGGGAAACGCGTTCAGGACGCTGCCGAAGCACACATCCGTCATGGCAAAATAGGGCTGGATCAGTACATCCTGTTGCCGCTGCGTAAAGTCCCACACATCCTCGGTAATCACGTAGGCATAATCCCGCGATGGATCAATCAGCATATCCTGAAACGAGTGCCAGTCAATTGCCTTGAACTGTGGCTCCAATGGCGTAATATTCACAGAGGTCACAGAGCGTAGCTCGTCCAGCAATATGTCCGGTATAATGATGCGCAACTTGGACTCAATCAGATCATCCCAGCTTTGAATGCGCTCCACGAACACCGGCTTCATATCGAATGTGGTCATGTGGCTGGTATGGTAATTGGTCAATATAAAGCCAAGTCCCCAGAGCAGTATGTAGAAGATCATGACAGGCACAGAGATCCTGTTCAGGTTCACCATATTCATGTTGGGACTGTTCATAATGATGGCCATGGCGTTGAGCAAATTGCGGCTATACGAGCGGGTAACTGTCTCCCGCCAGTGGACATAGCGCAGCAGGAAGGCCACATAGAAGATGGCCACGAAGAGGGTTGTCCACACATAGCGTCCCAGTGGCCACACTATATACTGCCACTTGGGCAGCTCCGGTGGCAGCGGTATCATCACACAGTTCTTGAGCATCTCGAAGGGATAACTATTCTCCACTAGGTTAGCCAGCATGTCATTCTTAATGGGCCTGATAATCAATCCATGCAACGACATATTATACTTGCCCTGGGCAATCTGAAATAATACTAGCTTGCGTCCCGGCAAGTTTTCCACCCAATCCAGTTGTAGATCATAATGATACACCTTGGCGAAGGCCTGCATTGCCTTGATATGCGGTCCAGCAAAGTAGCTCTTATTCCGTATGTGATCGAAGTAGGGAAACGCATTCGGAATATCCTTACTGAATGGCGACGTGATAGTGTTCATGGTGTTTCCGGCGACTATGTGGGTACAGCTCCTCGCGCCGGGCCCCATTTATAGAGCAGTCCCAGGGGGCGACTTCCAGCTGGGCGGGTGCAACACGACGAACAACTGCAAATTAGCTGAAGTACAGCAGGTTCAGGGTGCACTAGGGTACTAGGTAGGGTTAGTAAAACTGACCCTGATACAGTTAAACTGAACTAAAGTCTGTCAGCGCGTTCTATGCAATTAATATAATACTATATAATTAACAAAGACTAAACAGTAATTAGACAAGTTTTGGAAATTAATAAATTTCCAGTTTAATTAATTCTTTTTGGTATGTTTTTATTAAATTTACAAAGATTTAGTTATAATAATACCTAAGGGAGAAATATAGAAAATTTAATTTAATTCTTTTTGTTATATTTTTATTAAATTTACAAAGATTTAGGTATTAGGGAGAAATATAGAACTCAACTCAACTTAGTCAAATCACAATCGCTGCGTATTTATGTAATTTATAATGCTGATAAGAATAAATGTATATTTATTTGCTTATCTACCCTAAGCAACAAATGCGATAAGGTCGCATCAATGGGAAACGCTTTGTCAGAGAGGGAGAGAGAGAGAGAGGGGAAAGAGAGAAAGAGAGAGAAGAGAGGGAGTGGGGGAACTTATTTATTTTGTGTAACAATTGCCCGAACCGTAAAACGCTCAACTGGGAACCAAATATTGTATAACTCATTTAATTGCCCCTGGGGAGGTATAAAACCAACGGAAACAAGTCGGCACCTCATTAAAGGCACGTGAGTCCAGTTAATTTGAATACCTTGACTGCCCTAAGGACCTGCGGCATATCGAAATCCGACAAAAGCTTAGCACACAAACCCATTAGATTCGGCTTTAATGTACAAAGAAATCAAAAGCTCGTTAGTTTTGCAGAAAAAAAAAAGAGAAAGAAACTTCTATACCTTTTTTTTTGTGTTTACACTGCAAAGAGTGAGGGTATTTCACAGTCGAACTTGGATGATATAGCAAAACATTGTACAAATGATCAAAGGCTACAAATCAAATCGTAAAATGCAAAGAGAACGCATTCCATTCGTTTAATTGAGTCCGGCGGAACACATATTTGAATAAATTACACAAATTTTTCACAGTTGGAAAATTTTCATACTTTTTTTTATGTTTTCATTTATTTCAATTAGTCTAAGCGATAAGAAAGAGATATTACAGTCATTTAGCTCTTTTTAATTGCTACATAAAAAGTTGTGTAAACAATATATAATAAACTCCGTAAAGAACAATTTAATTTAGTGTGCCATCATATTTGATCATAAAACGATAGAGTACAGTTAATGCTATACGAATATGCTAATCATATTCCTATTTCTTTGTTTTAGATGAATACTTGTTGTATTCGAAATTTATTCAAAATTGTACAAATATATTTATCGACCAGAGCAGCAGCTGGGAATGTCTGTCTGTCGGTTCCAACCCCGGAGCCACAAATGCACCGGGGCAAAGCCGCAAAATGCTGCTGATAGCAAAATGAATTGAAATGCCAAGTCAAGCACCACGCCTGCCCTCTCTCTCTCTTCCTCTCGCGCTCTATTTATCTCTCTCCCTCCCTCTATGTCTCTCTTCTCTCGCTTCCTTCCGGTGCGCTGCTGCTCGAGTGCTTGGCATTTAAATTCATTCATAAACCAAAATCTTGTTTATTGGTTGTCGGTGGCTCGTTTCGTGTCCCTCTCCCTCTCCCACCCGTTCTCTTGTCTATCTGCGCTCTCTTTCGGCTGCCTTTCACCACTGATTTTTTTATGTATTATTCTTGTTGTTGTTGTTGGTTGTTATTATATTGTCTTGAGTTGGTCTGGTTGCCGTCATGGGGCGGCGTACTTGCGCTTGCTCGCCATAAACAAGTTGTTAGAGCCCGCTCACAACTGCAACTGTAGCACAAAGCTCGACGAAGCGTTGATAAAAAGAAAATTTTCTTTTTTATTCGCTATTTCTGCGCGCCGATTCAAGAGTCTTCGGTAGCCGTGATCGTCTAGTGGTTAGGACCCCACGTTGTGGCCGTGGTAACCCAGGTTCGAATCCTGGTCACGGCAATGCTGCAATACGCATTGTCACGGAAGAAGATTCGATTTTTTTTTTTTTTTTTACTCTACTATATTATGGTATATTTGTTGTGTTTTCAAAAATGATATTTTAGAATTTAAACATAACAAGGGAAAAAAGTGATCAAGAAATAAATATTTAAATAATATTTACTTATGTCTTTTTGCTAAGATATTTTTTTTCTTACTCTTACTATATTATAAAATCTTTTTTTTGTTTTCAAAAATGATATATAAAAATTTAAACATAACATATAAAGGGAAAAAGTAATCAAAAAATAAATATTTACTTAATTTCAGTATGCCTTTATGCTGAGATATTTAAAATATGATCGTTTTATGCTTACAGATATATTTAAAATTGAAATAATGTATTTTAGTATGAATAAAGAGTCCAATTAGCCGCTATATATATCAATTAAAACAACTGATCTCTGTGTAATTTGCATATCTAGTGTAAATCTTAGTTTTTTTTTTTTAATCCCATCTACAGGGTGTTTTTCAGTCAACTTTATCAACGTTTTTCTTCGATTCTGCAATTACTCTTTGTGCTATTATTAGCATCAAGCGTGAAGCCTGCTCTACTTTCTCTATTGGTTCCATTTATTGGCTATTTTTATGCCGATATTCAGGTGTCTTCAATAGCCGTGATCGTCTAGTGGTTAGGACCCCACGTTGTGGCCGTGGTAACCCAGGTTCGAATCCTGGTCACGGCAATGCTGCAATATGCATTGTCACGGAGAAGATCCTTTTTTTAAAAAATATAGATTAATATTATCCTATATTTGCTTTAAGAAAAGAATTCAGATTCTGCTTATACAGTACGAGATATATCATATTTATATAAACATAAATGCAGTCAGCCCAAACTGATGTCTCTTTCCCTCTCTGTGTCCAAAAATAAATCACGCAAGAATACTATAAATAATTTATTTCTATATTTAATAAGTAATACTATTTTTTTTAAATATATATATATAGATATACCCAACTTTGATGCCCTGACTATGGTCACACTGCGAAAGAAATTCATTATTATTCTTTTGTTAATGAAAAACTATCTTGCAACCCGAATCTATGTGAAACTTAAAAGCAAATAGGATTACAGAGTTAGTTGGGGATGTATTATAGGTATGATAAATGTGACCCTTAAAGTTAATGATTTGATTACATAAGTGTCCGAGTGTACGCCCTCGGCAAAGTGTTCCGAAATGCAGGCAATTTTCCATCTCAAACAGAGATAATTCGAATCGACTGACGATTAAATTGAATTAAGCCAATTAGCTGCTGTAGTCTGTAGTCGGCGCTATAAAGAGGACCCTGAGCTGCGCCTCTGGGGTCACAGTTAATCCGTAGCCATGATGCAAACGCTGCCGCTGCTTCCTCCGATTTTCCTGCTACTTGGTCTGCTGAGTTCGCGGCACGTGGAGTGCCTCAATCTGAGCTTCATCGAGAATGTGTTGCAACGTGCCGCTGGCGAGGAGAGATGGACGAACACCCCCATCCTGCTTAGTCATCAATTGCAGCTGACTGCACTGGACCCGCTAATCGCTTGGCTGCACAGTAATTTGAGTGTGACCAGCTACGTCTTCGACGGCACCCAGGAGAGACCTGACCGCTTTAATCCGCTAAGGAATCACATCAAGAACGATGCACTCAGCATGCTCTTCTGCCACAGCAGCGAGGAGGTCATCTGGTGGCATCTGGATGAGCGCTTGAGGAAGCTGCGCCAGACGCGTCTCATTGTCCATCTCTTGTCCGCCCGGCGAGACATCTCATCCGTGCGTAAAGTCTTCAACAAGTTGTGGTCCCTGCAATTCGTGCGCGCTGTGGTGCTGCACAAGCAACGCATCTATGCGTATACACCGTATCCCAAGATGCGCTTCTTCGAGCTGCATCTCTCGAAGCGGCGGGGCATACTCTTTCTACCGGCTCCACCGAGAGATCTGCAGGGATATGTTGTGTCGACACCGGCGGAAAATGATCTACCGCGTGTTTTCCACGTCCGGGATCAGCGTACGGGTGAGCAGCTAATCCGTGGATATGGTTATCGCATCTTCGCCGAGTTCCTGCGCCGCCACAATGCCCAGCTGCACATCAGCAATGCCGGACAGATGCTGGGCATAGGCAGCAGCGTGGACATGTCTCGCATCAATCAGATGATTGGCGATCAACGGCTAGAGATCTCCTTGCATCCCTATGTGGGTATCGACCGTCAGCTGGGCATACTCAGTTACCCGCTGACCATTGCCGCCAATTGCCTCATTATGCCGGTGCGCAACGAGCTGCCACGCTACATGTATCTGTTGCGTCCGTTCCACTGGAGCAGCTGGCTGCTGCTACTCTCCGCGGTGTTCTACATTAGTCTGGCATTGTACTGGCTCCATCCTGGCCAGCTGCACACCAGTCCAGGGCTATGTCTGCTCGAGGGATTGTGCCAGCTGCTATTTCTCGGCTCACCGACACGTATTTATGCGCCAACGTGGCGTTACTTTCTTGTGGCACTGCAGTTGTCCGTCTTGGGTTTCATTGTGACCAATTGGTACTCCAACCAGTTGAGCAGCTTCCTCACAGCCACCCTGGTGGGTGAGCAGGTGGACACGTTCGAGCAGCTGATAGCCCAGCAGCAACACATTCTGACGAAACATCATGAGATTGCCATGGTGCTGCAGCAGGTGCCGCCCGCCCTGGTGCAGCAGGTGTCACAGCTTGTGGTGGGCGCCGAGGCTGGGGAGCAGGTGCGTGCCCTGCTCAGCTTCAATACCAGCTACTCGTATCCCTTCACCGTCGAGCGTTGGCAATTCTTTGCCCTGCAGCAGCAGTACGCCCAGAAACCCATTTATCGTTACTCCTCCGTCTGCCTGGGTGCACCCATCATTGGTTATCCCATGCGCCTTGACTCGCATCTGGAAATTCCCCTCAAGCATTTTATAATGTGGGTGCAGAGCACAGGTCTCTATAGCCACTGGATTGTCTCGGATTTCACAGATGCCCTGCGTGCCGGCTATGTGCGACTTATCGATAACTCTGACTTCTTCAAGGCTCTCAATCTGGACACTCTACGCTTGGCCTGGTACGTTCTACTCTGCGGTTGGCTGCTGGCCACCATCGTCTTTGTCTGCGAATACCACAGCAGCAGCAGCAGCAGCAGCACCTGGCATTGGCGTTGACTTTGAGCTTAATTCAATTGGACGCAACTGACAGAAATACACAAGTGGCGGCGGCGTCACAAACTTCAACGCGAAACGGCGATATTAAGACGCCCCCAGGCAGGGAAGAGGCAGGGCGGAGGCAGGGCAGCAGCTGGCGTTGACATAAAAATGCAATAAAAAATGTCAGCAGAGGAGCTTGGGGGAATCTTGAGTAATCACATTTTTGATAAACAGTCGAATGCGAAATGCACTACAAAACGCTGTAAATAATTTTCAACTATCTAAACATTTGCTAAAAAATATGTTAGCTAATTAATTTTTCAAAGATTTATACATTTCTTTACATAATATAATATATTGTATATTTAATTGATTTATTTTTAACATAGTTTTACGTTTTTCATTTTCTGTTTTAACCAGAAAAAAAGAAACATTTATTTAAAAACAAACCAAAAAATATATTTACATAATATTTACATCGATACAGAGTTACCTTAATGCAAGAATGTAATAAAACTTACCATAATATGTATGTATGTGTGTTGCTGGAACATGTCGCCATTTTGAGCGGATATGCTTCTAGTTTCCTGTAAAAAAAAAACAAAATGGCTCGAAATCAATCCAGTGTGACCAACATGCTGGGGCGAAGTCTGAGCGAAGGTAGAAAATGGCGACAACAATGCCGCATTGCTCTCCCATTGTTATTGATGTTGTTGTTGTTGTCGGCGAGCTGCTTATTGGATTTTCGCTCTGAGAAGCTGTTGACAATGTCTCGCAGAGAGAGAGAGAGAGAGAGAAAGAGAGAGGGAAGAGAGAGCAAGAGAGAGGAAAGAGAGCGCTGCCGACGGCTGAGTTAAATTCCAGCTTCAATCAGGCAAACACTCGACGGGGATTTTAATTGCGTGAAGGGCAACCACAGAGGGGGAGCCTAATTTGAGGGCAACCAAACACACACACACACACACACACACACAGACACACACACACAGAGACATACACAGACACACACACACAGCTCTGTTGCGCCTTGGAAATTGAAAAGATTTTCGCATTTCTTTTTGGCGACACACAGAAAGACACGCACATATGTGTGAGACAATCACATTATGCCATGCAATACAAAATAATGGCCATTTCCATGCCGCGTTTCATTGAATATGAAATAAGAAGACAACAAATAATAACCACAAAAGCGATGCTTCTCTGCGTGTTTGCCTTTGTCTCCACTTTATGTGCCTGACATACACATATACATATTGTACATACATATGAACACACATTCGTCTGTTTGTAAATATGCATATTGAATGGATAAAAAGGATTTGAGTTTATTTCGTGTTGCGCCGTTTGGCCGTTTTGGGCCCAGTCACCCGTGCCACGCCCACCTCCCCCATTGGGTTGGCATGGCGAACGCAACGGAAGCACCGTGTACCGTTGTTCGTTTCACGTTTATGCACCCGTTCGCATTGTTTGGCACAAATTCGCAACAACAGCCGGCATACGCTCCAGCTACATGTTTTATAAGGCAGGTTGATAACGGGCTGCAATTGTCGAGCAGCTCAATTACTATGGTAAATAAACCCTGCATTATTTGTTTTCAAATTTCAAATTTTAGCAAAGACAACAACCATTTGTGGTTGCGCGCCAACTACCAAGCAGTGTTAATCAACACTGATTTTGACACATTGATTAATCGATAGTATTGTGGGACGATGTATTGGTATCGAGGATAAACCAAATTTTTAAATATTTTAGATTCATAATATTTTGATGCAGAATCAATCTAGAAGCTAAAACATAAAGAAAAAGCCATCTGCCTTGAGAATCTCATGATTTTTAACGAAGTTATGGATTTTGGAAGGTATGGAAGAGTCTTTGGTATGCGGATAGGATTGGATAATATGGATAGTCACAATTTTTGAGCATTTCAGATTCATAATATTTTGATGCAGAATCAATCCGGAGGCTAAAAAATGAAGAAAAAGCCATCTACCTTGAGAATCAGATGATTTGTAACAAAGTTATGGATCTTAGAAGGTGTATGGGTATCCTAAGATCTGGCATGGATGCTTCAAAGCAGATTCAAGAAAACTCCATAGTTAGTTGTAGCTCTGAACAGCATGCAAAGAATAGGTCTGCCCACAGGCATATATAGAAATTATACCTAAAGCATTCCACACTCAACGGAAATACCCGATTAAGCTGATTAAGAAACACTCAAGACGCGCTCAAGTTAAATTCAACCGGCTTCAAACAGCTCACACTTTTATTAATTACAATTTATGTACGTCATGAATTTAGCTACAAATTATACACAAGAATATCAATAAATAATTGGATAATGGCAACATTTAGAGTTACATACAGTGGGTACTGTAAGTGCTTGTACGTGACTGAGGGGTTGTTTTCGCTTTTGTGCAAACGACAAATAAACTAAAAAATAATAACTAAAAACTAAACAATTAACAAATGCTAGTAGCACGTACAAATGTTACGAAAAATAATGAGATGACATTTGGTTAATTTGTTCTATGGCGAAAGCGTCTACTGTGACTTCTTCGATTCCTGCGTCACGCTGGGAGGCTGACGCTCGACTGCCTGCTTATAGAGTTGATTGAGGCCGAAGGAGGCGCGAACATTGTCGCTGGAGAAGAAGAACTTCTGCAGCTTGCCCTTGGGATCGACTCTGGGCTGACGATCCGTCTCTTTGCCCTGCTGGAAGAGTATCAACGTGGGCAGCTGACGTGAGAAGCTGCTGTCGGAAATGCGATACTTGGCGGCAATATCCGGATAGCGTCCAATATCGATTTTTCCAAATTTTAACAGTTCCGTATTATACTCTGCCGACAGTTCAGCGAATATGGGTGCGAAGTTCACACAGCTGGGATTCCACACGGTGTAGAAGCAGATCAGCCAACTGGTGCGTTTGTCGCGTGTCAGCTCCTCCTCGAACACCTGTGCGCTGCGGAAATAGGTGATGTGCTCAGGTCCCTTGTACGATGGCTCCGGCAACAGCATGCCAACCAGCACGCATATCAGCAGGAAACCCAATCCATAACGAAAGTCCGCGTAGGACCAGAGTATCATATTGGCTACCTTTGTGTAGAGGAACGATGATGACAGATAGTTTATCATGGTCACACTGCCTGTTTTACGGGATCGTATCATCACAACAATCAGCAGGAAGAACAATATTTCCACCTCGCGGCTCTCCATGTCGCAGACCTCATCCTTGGCTGCCTGGGGAAAAATGCGCGTGCAAATCGCATTGGTTTTTTTCGCTAGCAAATATGAAACGGCCAGCAGTATGTTAACCCAATAATAGGGCTTGGCCAGTATTTGTAGCTGCTTTTTCCACGACATGGCTTTGTGTTTTCCAATCTGGGTCAACTTTTTAATTAACAACTTCCCGTGTTTTTATTCTTTTTTTGTTATTAGCTAATTTGACAACGTGCTATCGATAACACCGTCGTCTCGATAATAGCAATACTGTAAATATGGCTCCACAATTACTGTAAATGCTGCTCCAAAATTAACAAACCGACTGTTAACTTAACAGTCACCAACTAAGGCAGCTAGTGTTGCAAAACAGCGAAAAAAAGGCACGCGCGTAAACAAATTCAAATAAAAAATTGTAACAAATTCGAATAACACGCGTTTATCATAGAATATTTGACGTTTTATGTATCGTTTTTAGATAGCCTGATTTTTCTTCAAAAAATTTTAATTTTTAACATAAACTTTGCCCAGCTTGATATGCCCATAATCTATGTATATTATATATACAATTAAAGACACACGCTCTCCTACTCTGCAATCAGTGAAACCAATCTGGCTCTACGTGACTTGAGACGCTCGTGGCAGACATCCAGTATCTGTACTTTTGGACACCTCTTTTGGCTTTTGTTTTTATTTGGTGCACACAAAGGAATATTGTGCATATTGTGTGCCTCGGTTATTGACTGTTTGTTAAATGGAACAGTCTGGGACCTATAGAATGACGGAAGAAAACAACGTCTGGCGTCTGATTTAAATGATTTACACTCATTTCTACAATTATCGTTAAAATGTCCATGCTCTTATTAAATTGCAAGCAATGCACTTTACAGAGATTTGCCATTCCAAATGTGCCTGGCAACAGACGTTCGACAGATGAACTCAACCACATAGAAATTAAGATGATATATGTGCGATGGATGTGTGTAAAATGGGGTTAAGTATGTTTCAGAGGTTCGTCTGTCTACAGTATAAATCTGATAAGCCAACATTATAAACATATTAACTTATTTACTTTTCATTTACAAATGAATATTGCAATTGTACTGACGTAGTGTGTGACTACTTAGTCATAGATTTTTTTTGTATTAATTCTAATAAATTAATTAGTATAAGCCGGGGTCAGTTTACTTGACGGGTTCCTTCAGTGATTGTATAAGCAATTGGGAATAAACAAATACAATATACAATATACACCTCTAGTCGATTGTAAACAACATTTTCAAAAACGAAACAATAAACAGCAGAAAGGTCAGTTATTTCATCAGCAAATGTTGCATGCTTAGTATATTCGAGTGCCATATAAAGAGATCCGTACTGAGAACTGAATACTCTAGCCGCAGTCCAAGGAGAGAGGAGGAGACCACAAGCCGCTTTGGCTGATGACTTCGCATGAACCCCATAGATAGATAATGCACACGCGCTCATGGCCTAGTAAAAGTTAAAGATTGTTCCACAACATGCTCGTAGTACTCGAGTACCCAGAGATATTCAAGGATTGCCCAGACACACAGATGTAATAGGAAAGTCGCGAATGACTGATAGTTTTTTTTTGTTGAGCCAACACTTTTCTAAGGTTTTCAGCACAAACTGCGCAGTTTTGTTAATCAGTTCCCCAATCGATCTTCTTATCAGTCCCACACCATGTGGCCAATGTCGAACTTTATCAGCCGGCTACTCTCTTTAGCACCCCCTCCCCCCCCCCTCACTCACGTCGTGGACACATTAATATGGTGCAAAATCAGATCGAGGTCGATCGCAGATCACTTATGGGTTCACTTGGATTGCAATAAACTATATCCCACAAAAAGAAAATCAACAGGCAAAAAAAAAAAAAAAAAAAAAAAAGGTTTATTTCTACATACTCTTACGTAGCCAAAACAAAATGGCGACCAGCTGATCTCTGTAGCTCTCGCTTATCTGGCGCTGTCTCAAGTTCTCATTGTGAGTGACTGTATAAATTTCATTGGCAGCCGAACCGGAGATTCAGTTCATAATTGAACCCTCTTGAATTTAATTGTGTGTTCGCGCGCTATCCCTACCATTCCGCCGATTGTGGAAATCTTAAATTGCCGGGCATATACCATATGCCGTACAAGACATTGTGCTACAAAAGTGATAATAGTGAAAAAACGTGGGAAATTCCCAATCCAATTTCTGTGTTAGCTTGCTGAAAATATTTTTGTAAAATATTTTCAAAATTCCGCAAGCGAAGAAAAAACCCATTTTAAACACCCTTCAAACATTAATCTTTGAATGGTGCTGCTGCAAGTGAGAGACGAAAAATCCTTGAAAATTAGTCAACAACTGACTAAGCTCTGGAACAAACTGTGCTATCTAAGCAGCCTGCGACTGACTGAAGCTTCCTCGAATTACTACTCCAATCTCAAAAATTCTAGCAGTAAGTGATAGCCGAGCAGAGAAGTTCGAGCTACGGAGTTGTTTTATTTTTCTTAACTTTTCCGTACTTCTTGTCTCTAGTCAACAACAACATGGCCTTGCCACAGGGAGCCTTTATTACCTGCAAGGTACGTCAGCAGTTCCAGGAGAACGATCTGATTGTCTCTCGCATGCGATCTGCCATCGGAGCGGAGAAAGCTGATAATATTCGTAAGTCACACAGCAAAGTTTTATATATATCAAGTTTACTTATTTTCTAAATTGTTCTCCCCCATTAGAGCGTGAATACTTGCCCGTCAAGTATAATGACAAGTTGATGAACTCAATTTGGGGACTCTATAACCGTTATTCCCCTCACAATGTCAAGAAGAACGAATTCGCCCCGCCAAAATTCTAAATAAATACGGCGGCGCAGCAGCTGTAAATATATCTGATCTATCTGTAGAAATATTGTAAACTAACTCTCATTTATCCACAGATTCTTTGGAGCTGCTGCGCCCCGTTGTTGTAACGAAGAGTTACACATCTATACAAACATATTTAATCTCAATACACTATTATAAAGAACATATATACTTACCCACGAAAACATACAAATTCCAAAAGCAAAAAAAACAACGACGAAAACTTTTGATCATTCGCATCTATGTAAAATTCAATAAATACTCTTGAAAAATGTAAGAAAAAAGGCTTCTACGTGTGATATAGTATATCATATATGGTATACTGCAGTATAGGGTTTCAGTTGAGATAGCAAGACTCGTAGGTCGGCACCATGTACTTGATATTGATGAACGCATCCTCCCCGCCATGCAACTCCAGCACTTGCAGCGTCTCATCGATCAGATCGCCCAGATTTAGATTATTCTTTTGCGCATAGTCGATCTCATCGCCGCAGTTTACTGTAAAAAAAATCGCATATATGTCGAATATCTTCCGATAGATTCTCTACGTGTTTTTTTAAACTTACAATTCTTCACCTTAAAGGCATTGAACATGGGCAAAAGTTGTCTATAGAATGGCACCAGGGCGGGTCCCACCATATCCGAGGCCATTACCAGCTGTTGTATGATTTTCAGTGTCGTGCACATTACCTCCAAATTTTTAGTACTCAATGCGTCTGTCGGGGGGGAAAAAAATGGGTGTAGGTGAATAGACAAAATTAAAGTGAAAAGGCAAATTGGATTCGCTTTGTTGCGTGCCCAAAATTTCGGAACCATCGCCGACGGGTACTTACTCTTTAATGGTAAAATTAATTGCGGTACAACTGGATGAATTTTTTCACCGCCAGCCTGCAGAAGGTCGCTGACACCTTGTCGTGCATATGTCTTATAGGGATGCTTGGGTTCGGCTAATCCATCGAAAAACAAAGGCAAATAGAGGCTATAGTCCAATTTGTCAATGTCCACCTACAAAAAAGGAAATTAAAATAGAACATGAGAATTATCGACAGCCAAACGTGAAACGAGAATACGACAAAGTTCAGTTTTGTTTAGTTTTTCTTTTCTTTTTTTTTTGGCGAGGGTGACGATTGCTTCAGGTGTAAATTTGCACGCGATGCTCGTTAAGTTTTCGCTGATTTCTATTAAGATGCAGTTTCTATATTTGCACTGTCAATGAAAAGTTACCAAATAGAGAATATATACTATGTACTATATAAAGATGATAATAAGGAAATTCCCAACGAGTTTGTTATGCTAAGAAACCCTAATTAATGGCTTATGCTTTATTTCAGTTTAGCATGATTGAGTTAGGTTTTTATGCCATAATGAACATTATATGCTTTTCCCTGTAAATGTACTAGCTTTCTGGAACTTTCATTGTCTTGTAGTCAACTTGAACCTCTTTCAGTCTGACCTTCACATGACGCAAATGATATGGTGTCACTCTCATTTCACTCATATGTAAATGAGCTGTCATAAATACTTTGGGGCTGAATAAACAAACGCACCTACTTGAGCATCATACCCTTTTTCTGTCTGACATTGAACGTCTGTTCGCGCACATGCGAATCCCTGCCCAAGTCTACCCGCGTTCCCAATGCGCTTTCTCGCATTCTGACACCTGGACGTCACGGCCTGAATCCGAACGGGGAGTCCGTGTGTGTGTTTTTTTGGATGGTTCCGGAAATAGCAAATGGCATATTGTATATATACCATAGTTGTGTTACCGAAGCGAACACTTCAAATAATTGAACACGCAGGTCTGCAGATGGTATGAGAAACTGGGCTAACACCTACATACAATACATATCTAGTATATAGTGTAGGCAATTAGTTGACATTGGAACTTGTCAGGTAATTTACGGGCCAAAGTTCAACTAATCACGAATCGTTCTGCTACAACACATGATTACCCATAATTAAGCTTATGACTCGATTCGATTTCTAGAAAAAATCCATTAGTATTAGCTTCAGTAAATCCTTTCAATACTTGAGTATATAGAACAATTAGAATTCTATACTATAGGCAAATTGTAAGTAACTTTTCCTATACTTACCGTCCATCCAATCTTATCGCCACCGCATAAGTACTCCATTTTAATGGGTAAATCTCCTCGATCGAAATACATGCGAAACAATGTGCCACGCCCAGCATTTTTCACAGGCGCTGTGGAGGCGTTAAAGCTGGCACCCAGATTGCATGACGAAATGGATTTCTGTTTCCTTAGGTCTAAAACAACAACAACAAATGAAATACATAAGTAAGTTAGACTAGCAGAGTTTTGTGGGACCACGCACTTTTCGGATTCGGCGCCCTGCCGCGGGCACTTGCCGTTACGGCTGGCTCCTGTATGGGACCGTTAATGACAACCGTATTCTTTTGCTGCGATTGTATCGAAAATGGCGGCACACAACGGGGTCGTGTACCCCGAATGCCGCTAAATGGCCGCACTTGCGGTGGATTTGCGGATTTGGAGCGTTGCTTCAGCGATATGGAATTCGTGTGGTAGTCGTGCGATGGCCGTGTGCCAAAGGCAGTGGTTATGCGTGCATGCGACATATCCTTTTTGCGAACCGAAGTCACTCGAGTAGCGTAAACAACTGAACTGTCGCCCAGGCGCAGGAATTTTCTAGCCCCCCAAATTTAGGTATTGGCATCCATTTCGTGTGCCGGTAACTATGGCGCACGTTGCTAGGGCAGCCAAAGGCGCAGTGACTGATAAGCCCCAAGTATTGTTTACCAACTAGCAGGTGTTTTGTGTGTTTAGCCCATATGCAATGGTATTCCTGGTCTTTTTAAAGCTTAATAGCGCTAGAAATTTGAAAACATGAAATGCTAATTTTAGTTTTTTGGAAACGTATAACTTCGTTATACTTATACTATTTAAGGCCCGTGATATACTATCCCGTTTAAAATAACTTTTGCTTAGTTCTTAAAAGTTTCTGGCACTGCAATCAGTAATGGCTTTAGTAATTACAAATAACTGCACACTTTGTTTACATTCCGTAACATGATAGTCTGGCAACACCAAATGTATATCGTTCCGAAAATGAGACTATCGATAGGCGTCGTGCATATCGGCATATAAACTGCAACAAAGGCTCTCTTTACTTAATAATTTACTTGAATTAATATGCCAACTAGTTAATTTAATTTTTATGTATTTATTTAAGCATTTATATTAATCAGTATTAAACAGAGTTTTAATTTTTAATCATACGACTAGGGATTATTTAATAACAAACTGTTATTAGGTACTTTAAAAATACGCGTGACTGGTAACTTTTGCTGCAGCAGCTCTGCCAGCGAGCGAATAAAGAACAAATGTGTGTGAGAAAATGTCGCTATAAATTGGTAATTATCTTAGCGCAGGATCTGTGTAGAACAAATAAGACACACTTCGCCAGGATTCACTGAATTCCTATGCAACAACAAGGTGCAGTACAACGAATGCAATAAGGATAAAACCCAGAAACAGCAACAGATACCAACATGTCTTCCAATTCAAATGGCAATGGCAATGGCGAGTTGAAGAAATTGTCGGAGGAGTCGCTGTTGCAGCCGCCGGAGAAAGTGTTTGACATAATGTACAAACTGGGCGAGGGCAGTTATGGATCCGTATACAAGGCATTGCACAAGGAGAGCAGCTGCATTGTGGCCATCAAACTGGTGCCGGTTGAATCCGATCTGCACGAGATCATCAAGGAGATCTCGATTATGCAACAATGTGACTCACCCTATGTGGTGCGCTACTATGGTTCATATTTCAAGCAATATGATCTTTGGATCTGCATGGAATACTGCGGTGCCGGCAGTGTCTCCGACATAATGCGTTTGCGCAAGAAGACCCTAACGGAAGATGAGATTGCCACCATACTGTCGGATACGCTAAAGGGTCTGGTATATTTGCATTTGCGTCGCAAAATCCATCGTGATATCAAAGCGGCAAACATACTACTCAATACAGAGGGATATGCAAAGCTGGCGGACTTTGGAGTCGCAGGTCAGCTGACAGATACCATGGCTAAGCGGAATACGGTGATTGGAACACCATTCTGGATGGCACCCGAAGTGATTGAGGAGATTGGCTACGATTGTGTGGCAGATATTTGGTCTTTGGGTATTACGGCTCTTGAAATGGCCGAAGGAAAGCCACCATACGGCGATATACATCCCATGCGTGCAATATTCATGATACCACAGAAGCCGCCACCATCGTTCCGTGAACCGGATCGCTGGAGCACAGAATTCATAGACTTTGTCAGCAAATGTTTGGTTAAGAATCCTGATGAGAGGGCCACGGCCACCGAGCTGTTGGAGCATGAATTCATACGCAATGCCAAACATCGCAGCATTCTAAAGAATATGC
The DNA here is from genome assembly GCA_018901885.1 of Zaprionus kolodkinae. NCBI lineage: Eukaryota > Metazoa > Arthropoda > Insecta > Diptera > Drosophilidae > Zaprionus > Zaprionus kolodkinae. The sequence goes on along the minus strand of JAEIFM010000288.1, from coordinate 1,511,832 downwards.
TGGAAGAGACGTGCGGCATACGGGAGCAGCAGCGTGCTGATAGAGAGAAACAGCGCGACAAGTATGCAGTCGGCGTGGCAATGAGCCAAGCCAAAAGTCTGGCCACACAGGAGTCGGGCCTGATGCTGCAAGAGGAAGAGGCTGAGTACAATTCGGGCACTTTAAAAACCTTCATCGATGATCCTGGCACTTTGGTACCCGAGAAATTCAACGAATACCAACAGACTTCCGCTTCAGATGCCACCATGATAGCGCATCCAGAGGACATGTACGACGGCACGCTCGGACCAGACGGCATACGTTCGGGCATGGCAAAGATGGCAACTAAAGCAGCAGCTACATCAGCCGGAGCCAGTGGCACATCGCCATCGGATGTGGCAGCAGTTGACAGTGGCACCATGGTTGAGCTGGAGTCCAATTTGGGTAAGTAAACTGCAAGCGAGTTAAAGCAGCAGATAAGATAGTTATGGCACTGGGAAAAGTTGATAAACACCCGCCATATGTTTATGTATGCTGTGTTTTAATCACTACTCTCTTCTCGGCAGGCACTATGGTTATCAATTCGGATTCAGATGACTCTACAACGGCCAAGCGGAATGATGATCAGAAGCCGCGTAATCGCTATCGTCCACAGTTCCTTGATCACTTTGAGCGCAAAAATACGGGCGATGCGCGTGGCGATGACAAGGCAGCAACTACGCCCACCGAGTACTCCCCGGCAGCCGCTGAACAGCAGCTGCAACACCAGCAACAACAACAACAGCTGCAGCAGCAGCAGCAGCAACTACAACATCAGTTACAGCATCAAGAGCAACAGCAGCACTTGGCAAGCGGAGCCAACGATGCCAACTACTGGGAGAACAACATAGAAATGCAATTACAACAGATCTCCGCGATCAATCAGTATGGACTGCAGCAGCACCAACAAGGACAGCAGCAGCAACAGCAACACTTGCTTCTCGCCTATTCCCAGATCAACGAACAGCTGATTGCGCTTAACAATCAACAGAACTTATTGCGCAGCAATGCAACGCCACAGCAGCAGCAGCAGCAACAACAGCAACCGCAGCAGGGGGCAGCAGAAGCGGCTGCGCCTCCTCCCGCATATCAACATCAACACTTGCACACACAATCGCATGCGTTTGTTGAGGGAGAATTTGAGTTTCTTAAGTTTCTTACCTTCGATGATCTGAATCAAAGGCTGAGTAATATTGACCACGAAATGGAACTGGAGATCGAACAGCTAAATAAGAAATACAATGCGAAGAGGCAGCCTATTGTCGATGCAATGAATGCGAAGCGGAAACGCCAGCAGAATATCAACAACAATCTGATTAAGATATAAGAAACACAACGGGATGTCGAGGGAACTCAACTAAACCGCAACTGATATTTAAGTGAAACGAGAACGTAAAAGCTTTATTGTAAATGCACTGAACAATTGTGGACTAGGATTACGAATATCAAAGGAGTTGGGGTGTTTATGATGTTCGATAACTTGATGAATTTGTGATTGGTCGTCCTTAACTTACCGAGTTATCTTGCAAGCTTGAACATCCTTGACATATTCTAAAATGCACGTTTTTTCTCTCGTTTTCAAATCGAATAGTGGCATATAATTTAATCTAATCTTTAGATCAACAACCAACTCTTCTCAACTGCCCCCTAAAAAGCCTTCTCCTATATAACCCTAAGACTTAATTGGTGCGTTCTTCCTTGTTAACTATAAACATAACTATTTTTTAATCAACTATTTACTCAATATTGTTTCAAAGTGTTTTTTTCTCACAATTCTAAATATAATTTTTTAGTGCATCACAAAGCCGCAAGCAATAAAATTGAAGGAAACACAAATCATTTTAATAAATCGCATTGGAATGCATATTTTTCGAAAGAATATATATTTCACACACACACTCACACATATACACTCACATGAATACATATATAAACAATATATATATATAGATACTAGTTTATATAAATAATTTACACAATAAATATATAAAGATTATATGCAAAAAATTATTATAACCTAAACGATTAGTCGTGAATTTCAATTGTCCAGTTAAATATATACATATGTATGTAGGAAGTATACACCCATACGAATCTGGAATTTTACTGTGCAACAAGATTTGCTGATCCAATTATTGCGTTTTCAATAAAGTGATAATAAAGTATTGTTATCCCTAACTATTCGGTTATATCCATTTGCTGTGTCCCCTGCTCCAAGTCGTGCAATTGTGCGCGCAAATCTTCTGGAAGACTGTGCTCATTGAGTGCACTAGGATCCTCACCGTCGACAACAATCTCTTCTGGATCTGGTGCACGCGGCAGAAACTCAGCATCCTCGTATAGCTTTTCGAATATTCCACGTGCATTAGCTATAGCCGCATCATAGTCCAGTTCATAGGCCGGCGGAGCTGTACAGTGAATTTGCGTGGCAGAAGGATTTAAATTCGTATGTGCTGCTATCGTAAAGTATGCGCTATAAAGAATTTCTGATGCATTTTCCTGGAAGAGTTGCGCCGTAAAAGCAGCCAAGTCAGCAGCTGGATCTTCGCTTATGGCGGGCGTGGTTAAATGAAAAACGTCTATGGGACAAAAAAAAGGAAGTTGTGGTAAACTGTAGAGTTATAATAATGCAATGACTTACATAGTCCAACGGGACAAACGCCAGAATAATGGGACAATTGTATAAGGAAGGCCTCGCGTTCACCATTGTCCGTCAGTAGACGCAACAGGTTAACACCGCCGCCCCCTTTGTTAAGCTCTTCACTGCCCAGCGGAGTTGATGCAATAAATAATCCTCGTGAAATGTGAGGCCTTAGCTCGCCATAGTCCTTGGCCAGCGAAGCTGGTAAGTGTGCAGGTGCACATACCACGTTCTTAACCCGAAGCGTTTTTCCTGCACTCGTTAGCAATAGCTCATTTGTTTCCGTTGACTGGCTAATCTCATCGACGCCGCGTTTCAGACAATATATACCACCAAAGACAGCGCACAAGCGACAGAAACACTGTGGCAATTCACCGCATCCATACATAGGAAACAGGAACGGAGTATTCCCATAGCGTCCCAAACTACCCAGAAACTTTTGGGTGCGTTGCATACCCTCCTCAAAGCTAGTGTTGGGCTTGCACATTGCAATCGCCTGCATCACACAGGTTGCAATCTTGTCGGTAACTCGTTGCGCCTGTAGATACTCGAGAAATGTACGTCCACGAAAGTTGAGCGCATCCTCATTGGCCTTATCCTCGGCGTAATCGTTGCAAGCCGTCAGGAACTTCATCAGAAGTCGCTTCTCCACAATCGTTAGGGTTTTTGTGTTAAAGACATCGCTGCGAGAGCAGGGCACGGAAACTATCTCATTATTATAGAGCATGCATACATGATCCAAGGCACGAAATTCTGCATAGCGGCAGATATTTGATTTAATCAGTAAGTTAACTAGTTCTCCCGCAGAGAAGGCAATGCGTGGACTCAAATCTAAGCTGAAACGGCGTGACTTCTCAAGTAATTTCTCACGTGTCCAACTTCCTCCCTCCTCTTGGTCATCTGCGATCTTGTGCCACGTATAACGCCCGTTGCGAAGTGTAGATCTAGATTCGTCCAACAAACTATTAAAGGCATCTAAACTAAATGAGCTCCAAACATCGCCGTAGTACTCATTGGCGTCAATATGGAGCACCGTTTTACCAATTCGACTGGCAGCAGCAGCAATGCAGGACTCCGCGAAGCCTAATGAAGTTGTGTTACATGAGTCATCAATGAAAAAATAAACAAAGTAAACCACTGTTCTTACCTGTGCCTATGACTACCAGATCGAACTCGTCAGGCAGATCATCAGACATGGTTTAGACTAGTTTAATTAATTTAATATTAATGCAAAGTTGTATGTTAATTGTGTTTAATTTTATTATAAACTTTAACTGCGCTCTCTGTTTATTGTTACACAGCTGTTATCATTTCACAGATGGCTAACCTGCCCACACATACTGCAGAAAATGAATATCGATATTAATCATCTAATGTGCTTAAGGCAGCATGCCAAGCGCGTAATCGATAGATATAATCGATAGTTAAATACAACTTTACTAACACTCTGAGCAGAAGGCGACAACACATTTCTGAGGCAGAAACTTTTAGAAGGGAACAAGTTGATTAATTTCATAATTTACCATGAGTTCAGGATTTGTAACGGAATCCGAAGCAGCAGAAGCACGTAAGCGTCGTCAAGAAGAATGGGAACGTGTTCGCCAGCCCGACGATCCCATGGAAAGGCCAGAGGAACCATATGATGGACGGTCACTATACGAGCGACTAAAAGAGCAGAAGACTAAAAAGGATATGGAGTATGAGGAGGCACACAAACTGAGTGAGTATTTGATGATACTACATGAAAATAAATAAACTAATCGCTTAACAAATCAATAGAGAACTTAATTCGCGGCCTGGACGATGATGAGGTGCAGTTTTTGGAGCTTGTCGATAATCACAAAATAAATGCGGAGCGACAACAGATGCGCGACGAGGAACTTGAGTTAAAAGACTTTCGTAATCGCGTCGAGAAATTGCAGGAAGAGAGTGTAGATAAGGTAAGCCACTTAATGTGCATTCAATGTTTGATATCTCTAATGAAATACATCCTACATATTGCAGAAACTGCAGGCGGAAATAAAGACTACTGCCAAGTCTGTTGGAATCGCCGCGACAGCACGTAATACACAAAAATCACTGCTAGGACAAGGGATTAAGCGTAAAAATGGTGAATTACCTACAAGTAGCAAAGTAACTAAATTAGACCAAGCAGAACTTGTTGAGCAAGCAACGCCTACGAAACAATCAGCACCAGCTGTGTCAATCAAAACATCCAAATATGATGTCGGCAGTCTTAAGTGCATTGCAATTCTACCCGGTATAGGATCCTACACTGATTCTAGCGATTCGGAAGCAAGCACCGATGCCGAAGATCACGACCACGAGAAGTGCAGTCTGGTGGATCTGTGTGGCCGTAAGGTATCTAAAAAGAAGCAATGCGCCGAGTAACCGACTTCTTATCAATTAAGGGAGCAACAGTTTTATTGGATTCTTATATTAATTATAAAAAATGTAGCGTTTTCTGCAGCAAATTATATAACCTAGAGATAGACAATGTGTGTCCTACGTGTCCTTCTTCTTGTTACGATTGCGATTCTTGACATTGGTTGCCTCATAGAAATTGCTGCCGATTTTCTTGCGCTTTTGGCTGCGTTCCAGCGCCCGCTTCTGTTTGGCAGTAAGACGCGGCGCCTTGGCACTGCTTGGGCCATCATCGTCGCTATCGTCGGGAGCATCTGAATCGCCTGGTTGCACTTTGGCCACTCGGAATTTACCCGATGACGTAATTGCCAACTGTTGCGCCTTCTTGGTTTTGGCCTTTTTGTGCACAACCTTCTCTAGATCCTCGTTGTACTCATCCTCAGAGTAGAAGTCATCAGCACCATCGCTCGAGTCTTCTTCTTCTTGTTCGGGATTGACAAGACGTGCCTTTTTGCGTGCTGCGCGTTCTGCTTTCTGTTGCTCCAACAGCTCCAAATCAATGTGATCAAGCTCACGCTCATCCTTCTTCTCATAGTCAAGACCCACACGAATCTTACGGAAGTCCTGAATCTGTTTGAATTCACGTGCCTTTTTCACTGACTCGCTAACAAAAGTGGGAGCTTCGGATTTGGCATCTACATCAGCATCTTGAGCTGCAGCCTGAGCTTCAAGTTCAGCTACTTCCTCATCTGTTGGTTTTCCTTCCTGTGATTTGGGCGTGGCGAATCCCTCGGGAGGCACATAGAAAGGCAGTTTACCGCGCTGCCAATCGTTGAGCACCATACGAGCAGTAACAGTCACATCAGGCTCACCACCTTTTAGCAGTTTACCCGTTTTCTTCGCCAGCTGCTCCAAGAAGTGCGTCGAAGTAGACCAGTTCTCGATCTTGTAGTTCTTGGCAATGTACTCCTTGCGCACACGCTGCAAAACTGTTTCTACATAGTCCTCAGGATTTGTAACTAATTCAACACGCACCACACCCTTTAACACTTTCTCAGTGTCTGTTTCCGCTGAGGGATACACCACGCCGGGACAATCGATCAGGAAAATACGCTTCATTAGTGTTATATACTGCCAGACTTTGGTCTCACCCGCAATGGGTGCTACATTGCAGACCTTCTTCGAGCGCAGCGCATTAATCACTGATGATTTGCCTACATTAGGATATCCAATAAAACCGACACTGATCTGCTTTTTATCCATGTGCAGTTTGCCCAACTGACGGAACAGATTAATAAGAGCACCTGAAAAGGTTTTAATTAGCTTGAAACAATGCAAATAGACAATTTGCCGGACTTACCTTTGCCAAAGGGATGTTGAAGCGAGGCGTGGAAAGCAATTGTAGGATATTCTGCACTTAGGATAGCCACCCATCGTTGCGTTACCCAAACAGGCACCAAATCGACTTTGTTCAAAATGAAGAAAAGATGCTTGTGGGGTTTCTCTTTGCGCAAAAACTCCTCAATGTATTTGGAGCGTGTGCCCATAGGATCACGTGCATCCAGCACCTGCAGCAGAACATCGGAAGCATCGACCACCTTGTGCAACTCATTCCAAATACGTTTACTTTGACCTGCACCAAAGACCCAATCTCGTACAGCCTTCTTTTCGCCAGTATCCTCACGTATAAGATCCACATCCTTTGTGGAATCATATTGATCGGCCTGCTCATCAGCTGTTCGACTTAGATCTTCCAAATCACGCACTTTAAGGCTGACACGCTTACGTTGTTTCTTAGGCCCGAAAACACTGTCAAAACTCTCCGTGTCCAGCAGATGAACACGTTGGTATTTGGATGCTTCGTTCAGCAGCGTTACCGGCAACTGCGATGGTTTCATTATCACCTGATAAGGATCCTTGACAGCCTTGCCTATCTCATCCTGGAACTTCTGCAATGCTGTCTGAGAAATGACACGAGAGTTGCTGAACCATTTTGGTGTAGGTTCCACTCTGGCCATTGTTCCAGATGGCAGTCGACCCTAAAAACCAAGTTTAAAAATTGTTAATCATGCAGCGCTCTCGAAGAACTTTCTTCCTTACCTGAAAAGGTGCCGGAGTAAGGATTTTACCAGTACGATCGCGTTTTGCCTTGAAATTACGATACATCTGCAGGCGCTTGATGGTGCCTTTGGTACGCGGGTGTGCGACACCTTTGAGGCCACTTGTCGGGCGCTCCGGATTCATGGAGTGGTTGGAATGGTTGAACCCCTGGGTCCGGGGCTTGCCCGGAGTGCTGCGAACTTTCGGCATATTTGTTTTTTTTAGTTTACGTGCGACTTATATTTAATTAAATGCTGATGCTACAGCACGCACGAATCAAAACAAACACGTTCCGCTCGCAAAAGAGAGGTTAGGTTCTAGAGCAGATTGTTATTATAGAACAAATATCGATGTTTACATTTCAACTATGGTCGATATTGTTCTCAACGTATATCGATACTTTCACTCATTGCGATATTTGTTGTGTGGCATCACATTTCGGCAGTTGCAGTCAATCCAATCGATCTGGCTACTCTTATTTATACGTAGCCTAGCATAACAATAGATACTTTTAAAATAACATATTAATTTGCTTTGCTAATCTTAAGGATAACTGTATAAAGATTTTATTTTGTTTATAATATAAAGCTTGAGACTGTTAAGTGATTTTTTCAATGCTTCATTTAGAAATGATGGCAATAAGCAATGTAAAATGTACATCTTTATAAGCAAGTGTTCTTATTAGCATGGATTGTAGTGTAGCTCAGTAGCAAGCTGGTTTGTATCCGTGTGCATATGTATGCATATTTGTAGTTGAACATTTCAATGATGGCCACGAGCTGCACGCTGCTACCTGCACTTTATATCATTAAATTTAAGGAGTAACTGCACTTTTTGTAAAATCAAATAACAAAATCATGGACATGTGAAATATAAATATTTAAGTGCAGTGTAGTATTTAGTTCAATAAATTCAGTTATACATATGTTTGTATGTATTTCACCAAGCTTGCTCACTAGCTCTGTATGTGTGTGCGTGTGAGTGTGTGTGCTTTTTGGAATGTTGCTTTGCACGAAATTCAAATTGTGACCATCCTTGAGATTTTTCTTATGATACCAGATCAAAAGAGCGCGAGTGAATGAGTAAGATAAACGGTTAATTATGCAAAATTAAGCCAAAATTAATTTAAATAATGGACGAGCACACATTGAATGACCTGTTGGAATGTTCGGTGTGCTTGGAACGCCTAGACACCACATCCAAAGTACTGCCATGTCAACACACCTTTTGTCGTAAATGTTTATTGGTAAGTGCACCTTGTTTATATTACAATGCAATATAACAACATATATAATTGCAATCACAGGACATCGTTGCTAGCCAGCACAAGCTGCGCTGTCCGGAATGTCGAGTTTTGGTAAATTGCCGCATAGACGAATTGCCACCAAATGTTTTGCTAATGAGAATTTTAGAAGGTGAGTACTGGATTCAGTGTGGGTAGCGTAGCTCAAGCAGTTGTGGGCAGGAATGTTATTGCCAACTGATAAATGCACCTCTCACTTTAATAGGTATGAAACAAACTGCTGGAAAAAATGACAATAAGAGCGAAGAGTTACCACTGCCCAATACAACAAACAAATCACAAGTGCAGGAGGAGTTGCCGCCGCCTACACAACAGCAGCAGCAGCAACTACATGTACCACCTCAGCAGCAGCAGCAGCAGCAACAGCAGCCGCCGCCACAACAATCCCAGCAGCAGACACAGGCACGTCAGAAACAGCGACGATTTCTTCTGCCGCACGCCTATGCTCTGTTTGATTTCGTAAGCGGTGAAGCAAGCGATTTGAAGTTTAAGAAAGGCGACTTAATTTTGCTAAAGCAGCGGATTGACAACAACTGGTTCGTTGGTCAGGCCAACGGGCAGGAAGGAACGTTTCCTATTAACTATGTTAAGGTAGCAGTCGCCTTACCCATGCCTCAGTGCATTGCCATGTATGACTTTAAGATGGGCCCCAGCGATGAAGAAGGCTGCTTGGAGTTTAAGAAGAGCACCGTCATTCATGTACTTCGCCGTGTTGATCACAATTGGGCTGAGGGTAGAATTGGACAGACTATTGGAATATTTCCCATTGCTTTTGTTGAACTCAATGCGGCAGCTAAAAAACTGCTGGAAAGTGGCGTAACTAATCCACAGCCACAACCGGCGCCACAATTGTTGCACCAGCAACAACGTGCTTTGCCACCGGTGCCATTAATAGATCCCACTCATATCACAAACGAATCGAGTACCGGATCCTCAAATAGTAACTCATCGAACAACAACAGCAGTAGCAGCAACTCAAGCTCAACATGCAGCTCCAACAATTGTAGTCCGAACCATCAATCTCTGCCCAATACACCGCAGCACATTGCAGCTACAGCAACAGTGGCGGCGGCAACTGCTTCAACTGGCTCAGTGCGGTACCGCGACAAAGGAGCCAAGGAAAAGCGACACTCCCTGAATGCTTTGCTACAGTCTGCACCGCTTAGTTTACTACAAACGAATCGTCACTCCGCTGAGATACTCAGCCTGCCACATGAACTGAATCGCCTGGAGCTTAACCCACAGTCGAATGCAACCCCAGCAGCTGCCTCGCGTGTCCTTAAAACCCAAGTCCATCAGCAACAGCTGCCACCGACACTGCCTTGGGGTTACCTGGCGCTCTTCCCTTACAAGCCTCGACAGTCCGATGAGCTCGAGCTGAAGAAGGGCTGCGTATACATCGTGACGGAGCGCTGTGTGGACGGTTGGTTCAAGGGCAAAAACTGGCTGGATATAACGGGCGTTTTTCCGGGCAATTACCTAACGCCCTTGCGCACACGGGATCAGCAACAACTGATGCATCAATGGAAGCTCGTTCCCCCACTTGCAGATGCAAACACAACTCCAGCGCAATCGCTTGATGTACGTCTCAGCAACATGCTGCCCACACAGCCACCAGATTTGCCACCAAGACAACAGCAGCAACCGCAACCACAACCGCAGCAGCAGCAGCAGCAGCAGCCACAATCAACCACAAGTTGTTCGGTGTGGACGAAACCTGTGGAGGCGCTTTTCAGTCGGAAGTCTGAATGCAAATCTGAATCCGGCAGCAGTTCAGGAGCTGTTGGTCTTATGCGACGCTTGACGCACATGAAAACTCGCTCTAAGTCGCCAGGTGCATCGCTACAACAGACGCAACAAAATGTGCCGATAGAAACAACTGGAGGAAGCGCTACAACCGAAAACAATATTAAAACACAACGCTTGCATCCAGTACACGTGAGGTGGGTGAAGTGCAGACTAGACTTAATCCATTACGTGGTTATTACAACTCTTATAATTCACAGATCCGGCTCCTGTCCCAGCCAGCTGCAGCAAAGTCAGCCTGCCAAGGAGACAGCAGCAAAAGCTCCATCGCCATCCACGGTCGGCCAACAACTTCAGCCCAACACCAGTAGTAGTAGTAGCAGCGTCTCCTATGGTTCACAACGCATCAAAAGCAACAAGGAAAGACCACATTTACTCTGGTATGTCCAATATCAAATTACGGGTATTAAGTTTTGCTTGCTCACGCTCCTTTTGCTTATAGCGCCAGACAATCTCTAGACGCAGCCACTTTCCGTAGCATGTACAACAATGCGGTGTCGCCACCGCCACCTTCAAGCCATACACAAACCCAAACCCAGTTGCACGCCAACATGATAATTGCACCCAATCATCGCAAGACCCAGAGCCTGGATGCAGGGCATGTACTGTGTGGCACTAATAGCGCCGGCAACAGTGGCATCATAACGGAAGCAGCTATTAAGGCCAGTGCTACCACAAAATCGATGCACTGCACCCGTGAGAGGTTCGTATAGAGTTGAATTCGAATATTATTAGCTTACTAACTATTCTTTTTACCATGTAGCCGCTTCCGTTGCATTGTGCCGTATCCACCGAATAGTGAAATTGAACTTGAACTGCGACTGGGTGATATTATCTATGTGCAGCGCAAGCAGAAGAACGGATGGTACAAGGGCACACATGCACGTACGCACAAAACTGGTTTGTTTCCAGCTTCCTTTGTGGAACCGGATGTTTAGCTTTTTCGTACATTCCATAGTGAACAACACACACTCTTGTCAAAATTTGCCTCTTAAATCGCCGGTCGATTTGTGCTTCCACAAAATGTTTTCAAAATGCTTCCCTATTGAATATTTTCAAAAAGAAAGAACTGTTTGTACTTTTATATCGCGCTCGAATACAAGTTCTCGATTATGTATAGTTTTTTATACGATTTTTAATCAAATTAAGCTAACCATACAATAATGATACACATAAGAAATGTATGTACTTAAGAACGCCCTTAGTTAAATCGAAATATGGAAATACCGAACCAACGAACAAACCTGTATTCCAAACGTAGAATATCTACGCTTCCTTTTGTACTTTAAAATCGATTTAAAAACTAACAACTGTTATGCGTAGTGTACTTGTACTTACATCATACGAATATTAATTAATAATACACAATAAACACAAACGGATTGAACTTAGTGTTGTTTATTCACGATGAATCAAACGGTTTAAGCTAGAACAACGGGCAGTAATGTTTATTCGCTCTTGTCGAACTTGGATCCATAGATGGGCACATACTGCAGTATCAACTTCCAGTCCGTGTAGTAAAGCAAAGCCAGTCCAGCGGCGCCACCGAATCCTGCGCCGGAGCGAACACTAAAAAAATACAAATTTATTATAATTGTTTTATTTAGATGATTTTTGGTTATGCAATGCAGTCCACCGAGTGTTTCTTTTTCATTCAACAACCCGTATATAGTTAAGATCTCCTATTTTGGATGCATTTAGTTTCTACTTACAATGATGTCGCGATTTCAGCGTGTTTCTTGCCAAAAGGTATGCGGAAAGCCATTATTTTCGAGTTAAAATAAGTTTTCTGCTTAACAGTATCAATTGGCAATGGACTGCGTTACAATTCAGTTTTACACTAAAAATAACCAAGAAATCGCACAAATTGAAAATATCTGCTTAAAATAGTTTGGCAGCCCTAAGCAGGTGTGTACAAAAAAAATATCGAATCATTGACAAACATAGGCAACCCTGCATGTGGTGTACGTGAATATCAACAATTCGTCATCGTTTGCTGCAGTACTTTTTTTTACCCCTATTTGCATTCAACTTAAAATTGTTTAAGAAAACTAAATTATAATGAAGGTTGCTATTTTTGGCGATTTAAATACATTCGAACTGTTTCTACTAAGCAGTTTAATTCCATCAGTATTTATTTATTTGTGGTCATTGATAACCGGCGACATTAAGGTAAGGCTTGTTTATTTGTCAGCTGATAGCAAATGTTGAATGTAAATATTTATTTTTACTTTTAGAATTTTGAGAACAGCAAGAAAGCTTATTCAGTTTACTTGGCCAAGGACCCCATTAATTGTTATCAAAACTATAGTGCAGAAGGAGGGGTTTCAAAGAAACAAAAATAGGTTGATATAAAGAAAAAAATAAATATTTAACATAAATAAAATAAAATGTACTTGTAATCAATATACCACAACGTCGTGTTTATATTGTTATATTTCTATTTAATGATTTTACTCTTTCAAAAATTACGCACAAAATATTTATATTCTACTGTTCTAAAATCACTGAACAAGTTCGCTTCACAGTCACTTAGTAACTGTAATTGGGAAATATCGCAATGTAGCTCATCCCTAGTTATTACTAATTTAGGTAAATGCGAACAACAACACTTTCTAGTTGAAAACAATACAATAATATGTTTGTAGGAAGATTCCTGTTTGCATTCTGATCTTATCGAAAATCTGAATAGACGACTTGAACTACTTGTGTCCAAAACACACTTTAATATACATAGTTAGGTGCTGAGACTTCGAGCTGAAGGACAACAAAGAAACGAGACAACGACGACACAACAACAAATATCATGTCTGAAACATACGGTTTGTGACGCATTGTCTTCCCTTCATAGAACCAATATCTAATTGAATTTGTTTGTTTACACACTCTTCTAGATTACTTGTTCAAGTTCCTGATAATTGGTAGTGCAGGAAGCGGAAAAAGTTGTCTTTTGCACCATTTCATTGAGAGCAAATGTAAGTTATTTTCATCATATTTTTACATAATTATGCAGATTTATGTTTTAATATATAAACAGTGTCTATAATAATTATGTATACATTTCCTAAACCAAGATTCTCACATTATATTTTTGATTATCCAGTCAAAGACGACAGCTCGCACACCATTGGCGTAGAGTTTGGCTCAAGGATTGTGAACGTAGGTGGGAAATCGGTAAAGCTTCAAATCTGGGACACAGCTGGGCAGGAGAGATTCCGCTCCGTGACACGTTCGTATTATCGCGGTGCTGCCGGTGCGCTGCTGGTCTATGACACAACTTCACGGGACTCATTTAACGCATTGACAAATTGGCTAAACGATGCACGCACCCTGGCCAGTCCGAACATAGTAATACTACTTGTTGGCAACAAGAAGGATCTTGAGGAAGCTCGTGATGTTACATTTTTGGAGGCCAGTACCTTTGCACAGGAAAACGGTAAGTTCAGAACTTTTTATTACACTTTAAGTTGGACTCTTAGTTAATAATCAAACTTTAAGAACTCATCTTCCTGGAGACGAGCGCAAAGACAGGTGAAAATGTGGAAGAAGCATTCCTCAAGTGCTCAAAAACCATATTGGCAAAAATCGAGACTGGCGAGTTGGATCCCGAACGCATTGGAAGCGGCATCCAGTACGGTGGCGCAGCGCTACGTAATCTACAGACGCGGCAGCGTAGCATTAACAAGCCCGACTGTACATGTCGCATATAAACCAGAATCGGCAAATTGTTTTGAACTTAGTCGCATTGTACGCAAGCGAACAATATCTGTGTATTAGTTGTAGGCGAGCAAATTAATCTCATTTAATCACTAACTAATTGATACGAAACTTAGTTAATATGGTTGCACCTGTGTTTGTGTATCTGTCTCGATTTCTCTATTTATGTTTGTGTGTGAACATGCGACCGCAATTAATTTACCTTAAACCTTTCAAGTTGCAGCATTCCAAAAGGGTTGTTTCGTTTTCACTACATGTGACTCTTAATTTTTATTGCTGAATTAATTTTACTAGTTTTTTCCATATTACTTATGTAAATTGTAAGCAACTTGATTATTATTGTAAAAAACCAGTGGCGGGCCCAATAACTGCGATTAACGTGGAGCTAAGAAAGTCTGGAGAATGAATCACCAAGCGGATGTAGTAAAACGAGCAAAGTAATGCGATCCGCATTTTGTAAATAAGCTACGTCAACTTCGTTGATAGCGCAAATTGTAAAGAAAATTAATTATTTATGCACGCGAATAATAAAAGCGCAATTTCAAAGTATAATATTTTTTCAACCATGTGTTTTTCCTTTTAATTGCAAAGAAGCACTTTAAATGCGTATATTTGCATATATTTATTTGTATTTATAGAGTTTTATAAAAAATGCATTATTGCTAGGCAACATTTCAACCCAAAATAATCAGAATAGATTCCGATATCAGTACATTTCTTGCTTTTTAGTTTTAACTACGTTATGCTAGAACACTATAAAAGATCCAAATTTTGAAAATTTGTTATAAAAGTTTGACAGTTCAGTTTTGCTAAATATCGTAACTCATTACCATAATTAGCAAATCTGAACTATTTAAATTGAACAAAAATTCTATATATTTTTTTTTGGATAACTCCTAATTGAAGCAACAAAATTGATATACCTTTTGCCAAGGTATTTTATAATACTTTTGAAAAGCGAAAATTATTCAAATCAGATTTGGTTTTAAATTCGTATAAAATGCAATCACATCAATAGTATTTTCCAAAAACAAAACTCAAAGTTCGAGCTCAGATTTTTCTAAGCTACTGAATGTTATATTATATATGGGATATTTGTAAGTATGTACGTATGGTTTAAAAATAAAAAAATAGCTGGCTTTATGCTTCGCATTTAGCCAACTTTTGAAGTGCGTGCTTAGCAGCTGAAAGTTTGGCCTGCTTGCTGTTATTGCCAAATCCGTAGACCTTGATAGTCTTCTCCATGCAGTTGAACTGGCATGTGACCATCACTTGGTTCTTATCTACAACCGGAGGTCCGAAGGTTGGCTTCGCCAACTTGTGTTCGAACAGCTGACGGATGGGATTAAGCGGAACGTTGCGTGAAAACTCGCGCAGTTCGGGCTCAAACAAACGATAGACAACCTGCCAGGTAGTGTTCAGATTTCGACAATCCAAATAGATGGCAGCTATCAATGCTTCGAGAACATCGCCCAATGCCTTAGGCACATCGACATTATGCGAAATATTGTAGTCCCCAATGGGAATATCCTCCGCGGCAGTAATGGCATTTGCCTGAACCGCTTCGGCAGCCACAAGCTCCGCTTCATCGTCGGAATCCAGAGGTTCGGGTTGTATGTCACGTTCTTGCATTAGAATGCGCACATGATTGGTGACACGATGAGATTGTGACTCCTGGAATTGCGCAAAGTTCTGTATGGTCTCCGAGAGAAGTGCATTCTCGGCCAATATGAATAGGTGAAAACGATGACGCACACAGATGCAAGCGAGCGTCACATTATTCACTAAGGCGGAACGTAGATCCGTTAATTGACCTGGAGTCATTCTGGTCTCATGCTCGAATATATAAGCCGAGATGAGGAAGTCAAGTATGGCATCACCAATGAATTCTAATTCTTGGTAGCATCCGGTCAAGCGGTTAGTTGGATTGGATGGATGCGTTAGAGCTTGTAGCAAATAGGCCCGATCTTTGAAAGTATAGCCTAGGTTGTTCTCCAAGTGCGCGTAATTGATTAAGAATCCGTCAACTTCTCGACGCGATATATTCGTTCGCATGCGTGCTCCGCCTAGCTGCAGATCCAGCAACTGAGACAATGGCCTGCCAAAGTCCGCCTTGCAGATGCCAAAGTATTCGAGCATACGAAAACCATGCTGCAGGCCATAGTTCTTTACAATAACGCCCAGGATTGCTTCTAGCGTATCGGCAATCAATTTGTTTGGCATTTTTACTTGCCCTACACAGAAATTAATCTCGGAGCTAAAGTCCATGCCAGCATGATGGGTTTGTTGATTGGCTTGGCAGCCATCTATAAAGCTCGTAAACGATGCACTTCCACAATTTCCATTTCCGAACAGCTCGTCCTCACTGATCGACATGTTGCGCAGATTATGTGGACCAACAAGCGGAGTCACCTCTGAATTCTTCTGCCACAGTGCGAGCACATTGTGTGGCAAACTCACGCTCGGCGGCAACCAGGTATACTTCGGCGTAAACAAGGTACTACAGATTCGAGTCGGAATATCTGTGTCACTGAGGCAGTACAAAAGGTTTCGATTGGAAACGAGTGTTGACTTCACCTGTAACACAAAGATTAAAAATGTGTTAACTATGAGATCAGTCGAATATTTTTGGCATTGCTGCTACTAACCTGTGTGAGTATGCCCTCATTCCAATCTGGATACTTGTTGGCCAAATAAATCGATGCGCCAAACTTGAGGAAACAATCGCCCAGCAACTCGAGACGTTCCATATCTATGACATCGACACTGCCAGCATAGGTGATGGCAGCCAGGAAATCGCTTTGCTCGGCCGGATGAATGTGCTCGTTGGAAATACTGCGCTGCAGTACAGATAGTTGCACCTCAGGCACGTTGCGGGCGCCATTACTGCCGGTGGCTGGCAATAGGGCTGGCAATGTCCGATAGCAAGTACTGGGATGTTCGCTATAGATATTGCCCTTGGGCATTTCAAATTGATTCCAGCGCTCCTTATCTTCATCCTCAAGCTTATCCAGATTCAAAATGTTACCGTTCGTGAAGTTATAATAATATGACAGCTCCACGGGATAGGTAGACATAATATTGCGCGCAATATCAAGTGGTTCCATATATTTTTGCCATGGTACTTCTAGATCGGTTATCTCCAGTTTCTCCATTGCCAACTCAACGCTTTTGGTGCGCAGTGGTTCCAGCAGCGGACGAGGCTCATCGCATCCATCGTCGTGCATGGCATTTCCTTGATAATCGACATTGCGTCGCAGTGACCAATCTATTTCCAATGGCTTGGGTTTATAGTCAGTTCCATTCATTGGTAACTTATCCAATCCAAGATATCTATTGAAACGCACTCGCAGCGCTTCAGCATGTAACATGTAGTGTAGGCGTCGCAATATGCTTGGCAGAAGGAGTAGTTTTACCCACAGATCACCAGGAAATCCAAAATTAAAGCATAATTCTGGTATGAGCATAACCTTGGCACGTGCCTTGCTCTGTGCCGAAGTTTTGGTACGTTGCTGTACATAGAAGTTCAGCTGATCGGTTAATTCACGCACTTCGAGTAGGAATTGATGCTTGTGGACAACATCACCAATGTAACTGCCATATTTGTCCATGGTAAAGGTGTAATAGTTTTTGTCACGCTGCTTCTCCTCCATCATGCTCAAGGGGCTAAGATCTGTGTGCACCTTGGTCACAAGCATTCGCTTCTCATCATAGTTGGCATACCATTGCGTAACTACTTTTCCCTCAAAATCCTCTGGGCGTGGCGGTGGCATGGCTTTTCGTTGCTCCAAGCTTGTGCCACATGTTCGGGGAAGCCGTTGAAATTGCTCGACCAGTGACCAATCCAAGCCACCACCAGGTACAGCAGAGAGTGGCACCACCAGATACGAGTTCTCCTTGCTGCGACGATCAAGCACAAAGAATGGCTGCCATATGCGTAACAAATCGCGAAAGATCATCACATGGAAATGCTGCAGCAGCTCCAATTGCTGTTGGCTTTGAATAACCAGTTCCGAGGGCTTTTCCGCAACATGGACATTAATACCACCCTGATGAGTGAACAGTGGCATTGCTGCCAGTTTTGGTAGCCTTTTTCTCAACAGCAGGGCATAATTGCGACGCGTCTGAAAGGCATCGTACATGTGGACCGTATAGTCATTGCGATTAAACTGCGACTCTATGCAAATCTCATACGCATAGCAGGTTTCCCCAACACGCGGCATGGCATCAAAGAATTCGTCAGGGCAGCTCGTTGCATAGGTTTTTGCATTATTAGCTTCCAATTCGCGATCTTTACGTTTAATGGTTACTATAATTCACAAATACAAAACATTAGTCATTAAGTGATGATTTAGGGATCAGGCAGCAGGGAATTAACTCACCATCATCACCGTATTTCTTCCAATGCTCAAAGTGCACGTTCGCAATTTCGGCGACACGTTCGTTTATGGAAGTGGGCAGAAAGCGTTCGTTTAGCTCGCCAAGTTCATACAACTTAATGCATGTGTTGAAAGCCGCTGAGATTTTGGCCCAACGGGAACAGCTCATGGGATTACCCTGCAGGAGTAAAAGTAAGATTAGAATGTAAGAAATTCCCCGCGGTGGTGCTATGCATCTTACGTAGATCGTTTCTCGCAACGCGGTATTCAGTGGCAACGTTACAGATACGATTTCCTTTCTTGTCCAATCTGAAGTACGCATTTTAACTTCGTCCTTGTCCAGGAGTTTGAACCATGGCAACACAATGCCAAATGCGTCTGATGGCAATTGCTGGCAATATCGATGCAGTAGGCTAAGGGCGCCGCTGGCCAACAGCACGGCTCCATTCGCATTAACATACGGTTTGATTTCGTCTTGAAAGTGTTCGTTTATCTCATCCATTTTTGGCTCGGAACGCTCTAGCACACGGTCCTTCAGATAATCCTTGATCTCATCATGTGCTTGACGATATTGGGCTATTTGCGCTGATATCTTTGGTCTGTCCAGCTCCGATGAGAACAATATATACATAGCTTCTTTACTGCGGGCACGTCCCTTTGTCTGCACATACATATTGAACGTTTTTATTGGATCCAGTATAATGACATAATTGCAGGCCTGTACATCGATGCCCTCCTCCAGCACACTGGAGCATACCATTAGATTGGCTTCACCGTCGCGAAAATTTTGAATAGCCTAAAATATGTATAGAACTCCTGCGTGTATTTAAACAGTTCTGTTCTTATATTATTTATTCAAACTTACCGTCTTTTGCCAACGATTTTCGAGGACGTTCTCAAAGTCCTGACTAATACTATTGCGTCCAACCATAAACTGTGGCACAAGGACATTACGCAACTCCGGTGTTGCCGCAATAAAGTTCAGGAGCACACCATATATGCATTTGCATGTATAACGCCGTTCTACGAAAACCAGGCAGCTGATATCCTTTAACTGTTTATTGGCAAAGGTTTTCTTCAAGTATTGCAGAAATACCTGAACTTTGGGTGTCGAAAAGTTCATGATAACTTCCTGGTTATTCAGATGATCTTCAGACATTTCCTCGTCGTCCAACATGTCGCGTAGTTTTTCCACCAACAAATGCCTTATACGTTCGCACACTGTAATCACGGCCCGGTATAAATTCCTCAAGCTAAGAGTCTCAGCTTGTCGTCGTTTTATCTCGAATTCAACCAGAACGGAAACAATGGCAATTGAGCCCGCATAGATGCCATAGTTATCCAATTGGAAGAGAAAATCATTCATCATGGTTTTGATGAAACTCTTCTTATTGGGCTCTCGCGTCATTTTCAATCCTTTTGACAAACGGACAGGCTGGTGTCCAATGTCAATTAGTTCCATGTTTCCGTAGAATTTGTTTATGATCTCACGTATAGTACTGATAACAGCAAAGCTGTGTACGGTTGATGAATATGGTATGAGACATTCCCGTGGCTTTGTCGAGTGACTGAGTGAACAAAAATGAAATGAAAAACAGAAATAATGCCAAATTTTGTTATAATGTGTACTTACAGCATAACATTCTCCATTTCCTTCATATCAGACACGGTTATAATGTTGCCGTGATATGTAGTTTCGAGTTCTTTTAATTTTTTGGCAACCTGCTTAATCTCGTTACCCTTCATCAGCACTCCGGTCAATCCTATCACTCGTGGCAATGGCGGTTTCGCCATTAGGAACAAACGCATTATTTCATGGTAAGGATGATGACCTGTTCCATGATGACACTCGTCAAAAATTATAACGCTCACCGAACTCAGTTCCATATACTTCTGCTGTAAGAAATCCAGGAACACCTGCGCTGTGCCCACCAATACCTAAACAATATGTTAATACTCAATGTGCAAATCTATTAAAGCACAAGCAAGAAAAACATACTTGATTCTCACGAATCTCTTCAGTCCATTTGGAGCGAACCCAATTATCGACTCCTTGTTCTCCAACATAGAAACCAGCTTTAAAGTTTGTATATCTTTTAACGCAGTTCAACTGTTGCCGGGCCAGCTCAACTGTGTTGCAAATAAACAGACCTCGTTGACCGCCCTCCTCAATGGATCTGAATAATGTAAACATCAAAGTTTCATTGTATTGTATAGCAAAATAAGTTTCATAGTTTTGTATACATTTTCAAGTTCTTGCCAAGTGTTTGTTTGTCTTCAAGAAATTTGGGGATAGATCACGTATTTCACAACTATTTCACATGTTTCATTTGCTGTGCGGAATTTCCATCGCATTTACAATTACGCTAGCGAGCCAGTGCACTTTACAATATTGTAATAGGATCTGGCTGGGTTCCACAGAACAACGTTTCTACTTACTTGTCAAAATTCTTAGAGAATCGCTTCAAGGCCAGGATGGCCACGTATGTCTTGCCTGAACCAGTAGGCAAATAAATGATACCATTACGTTTGGTTAGACAGTCGACCAGTCGCAGTTGATATCCGCGCGCCTGTTGGTATTTCATTTTTCATTTAATAACTCTGATCTTATATTATATTTAATTACCTCCATTTTCTCATCATCAGTATTCCCAGACATTTTCCCCTTTTAATTTGCAACTAACTGCACACACTTAACACTTTGACAGCCAATCGTGAACTGAAATAAATCTGCGACAAAGGCGCATACACAAATACAATTGCACTACGAATACAAATGCAATCCGGCAGCGGCTTATGTTCCTCACTATGCTCAAGATGACGTGGACTTTGCATCTACTGTGTACATATTTTATCAACACACACTTGCTTGTGTTAGTTCCTAGATTCGAGTTCGGGAAAGTACCGTAAATTGTACCCCCCAAAAAAAAAAAAAAAAAACACAGACACCTGTTTATTTGACAAGTGTTTCGTAGCTAATAGTTAAACAGTCTTAGTCAGTTAATTAACTTCGAAACAAGTAAGCTATTGACTAATGCAAGTGTTAGTTATTTAGCATTGGCAAAGCGAATAACAAATATAATCAGGTGAATCACATTCAACAAAATTCATTGTTAAAAAAAATATGTAGAAAACAGCTGATTAAAGAACTACACTACTGACCGATTCGATAGGCGACTGCAATGCCCTGGACTAGGGCTGTCAACGATTCGATTCTCAGCGAATCGATTTTTTTCGATTCAATTCAAAAAAAAATATCGATCAAATCGAAAAAATTGCTTGATGAAATTAAATTTTTTTTATTGTTCTGTTATCCATTGGTTTTTACTACAGAATATGAGTTTATTTACATTTTTGGCTGCGGTCACTTAAAATACATCCAGCTCTGCTCAAATGTATGATTCTTAAATAGGGAATGATGTTAAAGATTTATTCAATGGAATAATACATATACGAACCTTCCAGAAGTCTATTGGATTTATGTTAGGTGCCGCAAGTGGGTTCTCAAAATATTGCCGGAGGGCAATTTTGGCGTCTGACGTAGATGTGCTCACTATTGTTGATTTTTGGGCTTCCATAAACGGAAATACTGTTTCTACATGTGGGGTTGGTGATTCCGGTGGTTCGGCGGACGGTTTGAAGTTCTTGGTTAATTCAATGATTTCCTTTTTGAGTGCTTCCCCTGCCGTGGATGCAGTCCTGCTGCTACGAAAGCCTCGTTTTTTGAACCGTGGGTCCAAAATAGTTGCTATTTTTTTTTACTTACATTTACGCCAGCCAAAAAGCGCGCAAAGCCACAGTACAAGTGATGTACTTTTTTTTACGTGATCATAGCGATATATCGATTCCATGAAAACTGATTATCATAGTTGCTGGAATCGATAAATATTTTGTATATTCAAGGCATACGGCCCTGGTAAAAACAACCCTGTTATTGTGTGCAGTAATCACCACAAAAATAACATAAAGAATTCGTCATTTTGTGCACCAAGTTAAAGTTTCAAATTCATTAGTACCTGTTGTTAAACAATGTTAATGTGAATTTACTTATCTTCGAATTGTAAGAAGAGCGAAATAAAAGCTGATATTGTATAATTAGAAGCCTCCAAACAGAAAATAATTGTTACTGGGAAAAACAAATACCTGCATAGCTCAACAACAATGGTTGGAGTTATTGATGATTCGCAGCTGTTTTATCCATTGGGGACACGCATCAAAATTGGAAATAATTATGGCACCGTTAAATATGTTGGCGAAGTAGGTCTTTTAAAATATATGTTTTCATTGTTTTCAACTATTTACCGATTGTCGCTTGCAGGTGTGTGGCCATGCGGGCACTTGGCTGGGCATCGAATGGGATGACGGGATGCGCGGCAAGCACAATGGTGCAATCGATGGCAAACGTTACTTTCAGACTCAATCACCCACAGCTGGCAGCTTTATACGCCCTGGAAAGTTAGGCCCGTTTGCGACATTAGAAAATGAGGCACGCGAGCGATATCTAAACTACAAATCGAACAATGTGGATGAATCGCTTATACGCGAGGCACAGGCATCGTTGCAGGCTTCTCTGTTTGAAGTTGTAGGAATGGATAAGATTGCACGTAAACAGAGCAAGTTCGAACAGCTTTTGGAGGTTAGCATGGACGAGACGCCAGTGAATGCAGCAGGTTGTCTGAGGGAACTGACTCAGCTTACAACTCTTAATGTTAGCCATACGCTTATCTGGAACTGGGAGATTGTGGCCAGCATAACAGAGCAGCTTCCCATGCTCACCAATTTGAACCTAAGGTAGCCTCAGTTTTAACAACTCTGTAGCAATTAATCATGGTTATTTGTAATTAACAATTTCAGCTCAAACCGGTTAGTGCTACCGAAGGAATCACAAATTAATGAACTGGAGCCAGCATTCCGTCACTTGAGGCATATCAATTTACGTAACTGTGGCTTCACCGATTGGAAGGACGTACTTCTGACTGCGCAACTGTGGCCGGATATACAATCACTTGGCCTGCAGGAAAATGCACTGAGTCAATTGTCAGAGGTGGATTGTACACGGATCTTCAGGAAGCTGCAGGAACTCGATTTGCATAACACCAAATTAATGGATTTCGATCAAGTGTGTAAATTGGGTAACATAAGTACGTTGCGCCTGCTGAATCTTATGGAGAATGGTATTGAGCAGTTGCAGTTGCCAGACTGTGAGCCACAAAGCAAACTCAATATGTTCGTATCCCTGGAGCAGTTAAGTTTGTGGAACAACCCCATATGGAATGAAGTGCGTATTTATCAATTAAGAAAGCATAACTGAGTTTTATAAAAACGCATTTCTTCTACAGGCTGAAGCATTTAATGAGTTGGACAAGTTGCCGCAACTAAAGCGTTTAAATATGACTCCACATTTGAAATCGAATTTTGATGAGATGTTTTCCAAGGCAGTCGCCAGTATAGCTAGCCTTCAGTTTGTTAATAAGGCTCAGGTAACACCGGAGGAGCGACGAGGTGCTGAATACGATATATGGAAAAAGCATGCTCTCGACTGGTTACAGGCAACCAAATTGGGCGCAGATACTCTTCGTGAATTCTATAAGAAACATCGCACATATTTGTCGCTTGTGAATAGTATGTTTCATTTAGAAATTTATATAAGCTTGATTATTAATCCTTCCGCTTGCTTGCAGAATATGGATCTCCAGCTGATTTTGTACCACGTCCACAAATCAAACAATCGAATCTTATAAAAGTCCGCATTCAGCATAAACCGACCGGAGAGGTTTGGGAAAAGAAAGTACCCCGCATGATTACTGTACAGACATTACAAGGACTGGTCATGAAACGATTTCATCTAGTTGGCGAAACGCCACAACTTTGCTATATTGACGCCAAACATCCTGATCTGATTGTACCCTTGGAAAATAATGCGAAAACTTTGGATTTCTATTCAGTGCAGGAACATGATACAGTTTTGGTTCAATAGGCTGATTGTATGAGGTTGTTTCCGTCTATTTTGGTATTTTATCGTGGTATTTTAGCTGTAACCAATATCAAGCTGTGTGCTTGCTGAATATTTCTGTGACACCCTTTAAAATCCCGCTATGCAATACAAAATTAATATGTTAATATTTAGATACTTAAGTTGAAAAAAAATTAACAAACATGTTTTCATTTTTGTTCTGTTTTACACACTAATGATGAATAACTAAAGTTACTGCGTTTTATTCTAGAAAACTGGTGGGATTACTTAAGCCAGTAAAGTTAGTTTTTTTTGGCTATTGTATAAGTTGTAGAAATTTGAAATTGTTATGTACGTAACATATCATCTAGCTCTATTTTAAAACGGATTTATTGTAGCTTGTTCCCCAATTGGAAGAGCGAGTTCAGGTCGTCTATCATCGAGTAGAATAAGTAAGTATCGATATTTTGGTATTTTACCATTGTTGACAATCGATAGGTTGGTTGCCAGTCACACTTTGTCGCGATGCGGTTCTATTGGCTAACAAGTTCGTTAAAATTGCTTAATTGCAATAAAAACTTGCTTGTCCGTAATTTATCCGCTACTACACAGATACATGGTGAAAAGGCTGAAGCCGCACCACCTCCCATACTTGGAGATGACACCGAGAAAGCCAACAACAACGCGCAACAGCAGCAACGATCTCTGCACATAGCCGTCATTGGAGTTCCGAATGTGGGAAAAAGCACCTTCATAAACAACATAACCAACCATAGAGTAAGAATTCTCACTTACAATCTTGAGTTAAACTAAGTAAATACACTTTTAAGGTCTGTCCCACTTCGGCCAAAGTGCACACGACACGCAAATCGAACACTGCAATATGGACAACGGGTCAGACGCAGCTCGTCTTCTACGATACGCCTGGTCTGGTGACACAGCAAGAGATACGCAAACACCATTTGGAACAGAGCTTTAAAAGTGCCTATCGTCATGCCATTCAGAATGCAGATATTATAGCCGTCATGCAGGATGCTTCAAATAGCTGGACACGAAAAGAATTACATCCCACAGTGCTCGATACGCTAAAAGCCTATAGGAAACTACCGAGTTTTCTGATTCTGAACAAAATAGATGCCTTGAAATCGAAGAGAGTGCTCCTCGATTTGATTAAGACCCTGACAAATGACACCCTGCAGGGAAGGCACCAGGGTAAGAAGTCGGTAATAAAAGCCACAATCCCCAACGAAGAACAACCGCAGATACAGGGCACACCATTGAGGGAACGTGAGACCAGCTGGAGTAACTTTAATGATGTATTCCTTGTGTCTGCAATAACTGGCAATGGACTGCAAGACTTGCAGGACTATTTGGTTGGGGAAGCTAAGCGCAGACAATGGAGATTTGATGCTGATGTCTACACTGATGCCACTCCCGAGGCGCTAATTGTGGAAAGCGTGCGGGCTCGCCTTTTGGACTATTTGCCGCAGGAAATTCCATACAATCTAAAGTGCGAGCTGGAGTATTACAATGTGGAGAAGCGTAAGTAGTGCTCATGCTATTCAATTCGTATTTGGTATTAACTCGCTTAACATTTTTTAGATGTTGTCTACACATCCGTCATGGTGCAGTGTCCATCGCCGCGTATTGAACGTTTGATCTGTGGCGAATCAAATGGAAAACTTCGTCAAATAACCGAGCGCGTCACCTCCGATTTGGTTGAAATGTTTGGCCAGGCTGTGTCCCTAACCATATCCACTAGATCCGGTGGGAAACGATCAGCCTAATCGTTAGCGACACTAAACTCATGTTGTGTTCATATGAAATATTTAATACGATTCCTTTAAACTATACTACAATTTACAACAGTTTCAAATGGGAAACCAGTTTATCAAGATCGGCGGCAGGTGCTGGTCCCAAGCCCAACACGGTGGCTGTGCCAGCTTCCAATTGTGTGCGTCCTGCATCTCTAACCATTGAAGCCACCACACTAGCCTGTTCCGCTTGCAGTTGCAACCCACTCAGCTGTTCGTAGCTGTCCACCCGCAGCACAATCTTCGGTTGTCCCATGTGGCACCAGTTCTGCAATACTGCATGCTGTACCTTGCTGCCCTGTGCAGCGCTCTGGTAACACATGACAGCAGCGTGAGCACATTGTGCCGCCGTCTTTCCCTTGCTCATCTTCAGGTCGCCGCGTACGATAAGCGCCAGTTTGGTTGGTTTTGCGGCTAAGCTGGTGCTTATGAATTTCTGTAGTATTTTACTTAACATTGGCATATTTCTTGCTCTGATTATCCACATATTTTTGCATGCAAGTCTTGAACTCTTTTACTTTTTCTTGGCACATGCGCCAGTCGCCCGTCTCGGCGATGCACTCCTGCACCTTATAGTGAAGCTCAATACAGCCGGTTTTCTTTAGCATCAATTCAACGGGATCCTGGTCTTGTTGTATAGCGGACATCTTAGGCCTACTCTATGCACGTTACGAAAGCAATTCCAGCTGATTGAACGCGTTCACCATACGCTGCTTGCGTCAAATGGTATCGATTAATCCATTTGCGATAGCTGAAATGTTATGTTAATCGATAGTTGTTGTAGTCAACTTTAAACACTTTTCACGAACATCTTGCAGAGTTTTGAATTTCGTTTATGAAAGCTTTTCTTATAGGCGATAGCAGTGGATAGGTTTTTTTTTTTAAAGCAAAGTTTTAAACTGAAACTATGAAGCCATTCTCTTTCAATTTTAAAGAAAAAATTTTTCTGTAAATATGAACAGGGGGGGCCCTTACAAAAATCACAAAATTATAAATTTTTTGGAATTTTTTATATTGCAAAAACTACTTAGCCATTCTGTTCTAGAACTAAAATCATGAAGAAAATGCTTTACCCGAGGAAAATCGCTTGATTTTCAAGAAAGTTATGAAGTGAGAAAAGTGAGGTTACAGTTCCTCTCAAGGGTCTTACATGTCAAATTTGTAGTCGACTTTGACATGATTTTTGGCCAAAAATTAAGTATCCTCCAAAACAATTTTAAACACTTGTTTTATACTAATTTTGACCTCCACAAACGATTAAAACTAAAAGCAGGCGATTTTAAATTTTGAAAATAAAAATTTTCTGAAATATGAACAGGGGGGACCCTTACTCACATACATTTTGCAAACAGATCCTATGATATATTTTCATAAAACAAACTAGTCTGGAGTCCGCTGCGCGTTACTTCCTCGTTGGATCTATCTCCCCTGGCTCTTCCTTTTTCACCTCCTGCTGCTGCTATTAATTGATGCAAATTTAGACAAGTGAATAGAGCGCGGTAATTCCCCTACTCGGTTTTAAAGCGAGTGCCTAAACGTATGCATTATTTTGGGGAATCCCAGAAAATGCGTTTCGTTTTCAAGACAATGTGATACTTTTATGTCTATCAATTCATTCTTAAGCTGTTATTGTTGGTTTTGTGTCAAACATGAACTTAAGATAAGATTACAGCATGCAGCTACGACTATAGGGCTGGGTACAAATACCTTTTTCTTAAATTGGCCGCAGTGCGACATGGAAGATTTCTGCTTGCGATGCAGGTCACGTACCCAAAGTGAGAACTTTGGGTCGCTTACTTTTACGCAGTTACTTAATTAGTTAAATGCGCGCTGGGGTTGGTTTTTTGCTTGAGTTGTTTCGGTTCGGTAACCTGACAAATTAGGAGATCAGGGATGCTATAAGGAATTTTAGAAATGTTCAAAGTGTAATAGGGTTGTTTATGAAATAATTAAAGAAAACACTGCAATTTGTAGTTAAATTATGGCGGTTATGTTAAAAAGTTTAACAAATTTACTACATATATATTTATTTTTATGCATGCTTTTTATAGGCTTTTTTATGGTTGGAACACATGCCAAGAGCAACCATAATTTATTACAAGTTTAAAATAAATTTTGGAGAGCAATAAGTTATGTTATTACTGACCCTGAAAATGCGAATCCATTCGATTTTATTATACTTTACTTCTATGGCATTTGCCAGGACTAACATTTATTGTAGCCAGGCTTCCTTTCTGAACTTGTCAGCAATAATGCGTCATAAAAAGTCATTCATGCTTCGTTGGTTTTGTGGATTGGTTTCCCTCATGGCGTGCTGCGACTTCGCGGCAAAAGTCTTTGTTGAGAGTCGCAGACGAATCACATTTGCACATTGGGCGGCAATGGAAACCCTCATCAAATACGATGCGCATTTGCATAATTTGGCTGCACCAACTGTCGCTTGGCATTAACATTATTTGCCTTTAATTGTTACCAGATTTGCGAATGCTGCTGCAGCGGGTCGTGGGTTGGAGGAGACAAGCGCGGCAGAGAACACCTAGCCCACGCCCACAAAATGGTTTCTCTCCTTGTTTATGGTTCACTCCTGTCTCCTTCTGGTTGCATTATTCATGAGCGTGGCGGCGTCTGCGGCGCGTGTCCAATGCCAAGCACAGCGAACAAAAAAAAAAGAAATGAAAAGAATAAAAATGCGCACATGCGGTCGATGGGGGCGGACTCGGGGGGGGTCGGGGTCGGGCGAAAGGGTTTCGATATTCGCTAAACTGCGTCGCGCCATTTATGTATGTATGTACACCACGCTTACATGACGCAGTTATCCAAGCTCGACAACAACTGTGGAAGCCCACGCATCGTCTGCTAGTGTAATGTTTATCAAGTTGAATCTCTATTTACATTTTAAGCAGTATGCAAATTGGTGACTCTAAAAATGAAAATGCCTTCAGTGTGAAACGCTGCCAAACTTTCCACACTGTGCTGACTTCCGCTTCCGTTTAATCAAATTGCCGGCGAACGATGTTTACGCTGAACAAACTTGCGGATTGCGGCTAAAAAACTTGTTAATTGCCAGTTGGGCTGACAACCCAAAAGGGAGTGAAAGAGAGAGAGAGAGAAAAAGTTTGACTTGTAATCGATACTTAACGACATTTGGCACGCGATACCCGCCCATCGCTAGGCTCACGCTTGACAAAGAATTGTGAATCGATCTAGAAATCGATTACAATTTATGCTTAGATTGATAATTAATAATAAGTGCGATAAGCCACAAAACAATCATTAATAAGAATAAATAATTAATTTTAGGTAAAATAATATTTTTCCTTTCAGCTTTATCATCGCCGCCGCCATTCAATCAATATGCAACGCGCTGTGGCCAATTTCCTGTTCCGCCTGATTGACATCAGCTCAGCCAGCCGTGGCGCCCAATATTAAACAAAGCAAAGGAGCTCGGTCAGCATGGGATGCAATGAAGCATGGCAAAAATTAACCAGCTTGGCCGGGCATCAATTCGCGTTGCCAATTATTTGTAAAACAATGTGCAATTAGCAGCAAAATAAACTCGGTTGCGGTAAATTCGTCCCCAATTAGACTCTCTGTTGAGTTGTGTAGCATATTTTCGGGGCGAATTGAAGATATCAGAGAAATTTTATAGAAATAATAAGTAAATAAAGATTGCCTTTTGTTTCAGCTTACACTTGCTTACGCATCTAGATCGTTTAAATATTTTGCCAACTCGAATGCCAATTGTAATTGGGGTCAAAGACAATTCTGTGTGGGCTGTCCGGCCGGCTTCAGTTGGCAACTGTGCAAATAGTTTCAGATCTAGATATATGACTATATAAAGCGCCGATGGATCAGTGCGTTTACGCATCCAGCAAAACGTGTTGCACTTGCAAAGTATTCAAATCAATCATGAACTTCTCCGGGCTGTTCTTCTATATGTGGCTGTTGTTCTCGCTGCTCCTACTCATCGCACCATCGGCGGATTCAACATTCCTTTTCTTTGCTTGCATTTATCGTCTGAGTATTTGTCCATTCCGAACAACAACAACAATGGCAAGTGGATAAACGGAAAAGGAAGGAAACTGAATATAATAATAAACGGAATATGACAAAAATAAGATGTTTGGCAAAATATTTGATGGACACATTTTTCAAAAAAATATTTGCATAAATGAAGCGGAATTTTAGCTAATTTGTAAACTGAAACTTGATACAATTTCGCCAGATGTTATGCTGAACAAAAATATATATACCAAAAATACTGTTCTCTTTTTCCCTGTAACATAAATTTGCACAAAAAAAAAATAATAAATATTTTTCTTGACAATTTCAAGTAATGCACATTTTCTGCTATTGAAGTTTTTATGATCCGTTCTCTATACAAGTAGAACCACTGTGCACTCTCTCAATAGGAAGAGAGAAAGAGAGAGAGAGAGTGCAGGGCATAGGGCTATGCAAATTAAGCTAGTTACAGTTGGAATCGAAAAATAAAACATAAACAACAGCTCGTTAGTTTTCTGGCATTAATTGGCAACTGTGCAAATATTTTCGATTTGAGATATATCACTATATAAAGCACCGATGGACCAGTGCGTATATGCATCCAGCATTAACAAGTAACACTTTCAAAAGCTATACAAATCAATAATCATGAACTTCTCCGGGCTGTTCTTCTATATGTGGCTGATGGTTTCGCTGCTGCTACTCATCGCACCATCGGCCGAATCGACGTATCTCTTCTTCGCTTGCGTCTACCGCCTGAGCATTTGTCCATTCAAAACATCCACAACACAGGCATCAGGCTAAGATGTACGAAAATATGGTAAAAGGAATACAACAAATATTATTCAAGTGTGTCCTAAAATAAAGCGCAATTTTGGCTGTTTTGTAAATTGAAACCCGATTCGATTTGCCAGATCTTTTGTTCCTTCTAATGTGCCCAATTTGATGAGCTGCCATTTAGGTTGGGTTAGTGTCATCGGAGCATAAGCAACCACATCATCATCATCATCATCGTCATCACATGCATTCAACATGCGACATAATTCAATTTTGGGCCAGGCCAACAGACATTTATCTGAAATGGAATATCAAATTGCGGCCAATTCGTATTAGCGTTAAATTGTAAAGCGATTAGTGGCAGCCACATGCAGACACTGCCAAGGGGGAAATGGGGAGGGGGTGGAGCGGGGGGAAGCTGCAGAGAGCGGTAGAGAACGTAATTAAGTTGCCAGTGAATTAATTTCATTTGTGAATTTTCGACAAATGAAATTTAAACAAATTTTCAATTCAGCCAGAGGCTGCTTCAGTTTAGCAATTGTTTCAGCTACTTTCTAGCTAAATTTAGACTATGTATGATATACATATATACCATATACGATATAGACTCGTATTGGTTGAGGTTCATTCCAGCTGTTTGAGCACTCGTCAGGCGCCTTTTAATTGCCTGGAAAATGTATGAAAGTGAAGTGGAAGTACTCGACAGGATTGGGCACCCTACACGGGGCGTCAAGTGGTGTAGGCAACCCTACACACAGTTCCGCCTGGCCGACTACTCGAGTTCGCTTCGGTTCGACTCTCGAGTTGAGTCGATAGCAAAGTTTGTCATTAGTTATTTGCACTAATTAAGTGTGAAGCGCATTAAAGTCAACTCAGCACGACGAGGAGGCTTTTACTTTCGCGGCAGCTGCTACGTGCCGTGGTTATGTAATTTCAGCACTTTTCTCTCAGTCCTCCTCCTGGTGTCCCCCTCCCCCACTGCTTCATCGTCCTGCACAACCCTTACCTCAATTCGAATACGACTCGTCGCCCGCAGCTGAAGCTGAAGCTGAAATTGAACCGATGAGCAATGGCCACATTAATGAATGCTTACAGCATTCTCCCTCTCTCCTCCTCAACCTCTCCCCCTCCCATCCAGACAGCAGGCAAATGACATTGTCATATAGAATTACCCATTACTCAATCCGGCTTTGGCCAGTGCGAACAGCTTAGCTGAACTTAACTCGACTCAAGCTCCAACTCGTACTCAAACTCAACCTCAGGCAAGGGCTGCACTGTAAACAAAACGGAATATGGCTCGACTGCGAGTTACCCTAGAAGCTAAAGATGTACAGGTTACATTTAAACTGCACTGTATTGTTTATTTTTATTAACAAGGCAAATTTATGATACTATTGGACATGTTTGTCTCTGCTTATCCCTCTACAGGGTATACAATTGTGTGAGCTTGGCTTTTTTCCGGAAATTTAATATCAGCAGAGGCAAAGTACTACCCTCTTTATTATGGGTTGGGATATAAGTTTTCATCCCGTAAGCTGTAAACTATTTAAATTGGGGTCTTAAGGAAAATATAAGCTGCAGTCCTCTTTAAACTGAATATAGTTAGGGAAAACTTTTGTAAATTCTTTTGCGTCTTACTCTTGACCTTAATTAGACCGTTTTCGGCCAGAGAGCTCATGTTACAATCACTCACTGGCTTTTTTTTTTTAACTTTTCCCGGAAAGATGAGAAATTGCTTTGCATTCTGAGGCTTCTCATTAAATTTAAGGTTTGTTTTGGCCATGGAAATTGGCCGAGTATCTTAAGACTTACGTATGCGTATGTGTGTGTGCGTGCGTGTGTGTTTGTGTGTGTAGGCCTGCCAAGAGATATTACCAAATTTTGCGAAAAACATTTGAGTGAATTTTTCCATATGCCTGAGGCGTAAATTTCTTTCTAGAGGCCCATTGAGGCGACCCCAATCAGCAAATGAAATTCGCAAGCCAAGCAGCTCCATTGATGGGGAACCAGGGAAGCAGGGCGAGAGAGAGAGAGAGGGAGAGAAAGAGAGGGCCGCTATGCAAATAAAGCTATTTACAGTTGGACTCGGAAAATTAACATTTCGTCAGCAGAAGCCGCAAATTTTCTCTCTTTTTTTTTTCAATTTACAGAACCATTGGCAAATGAATCAAAGGCCGCGGGCTGTGTAGGGCGGAGAGAAGAGCTCCGCGAGGGAGGAGGTGCGGGGAAAAAGATGTGAAAAAGGCAGAGTCAGTCCCATTTGTTGTACCGCTTGTTGTCTTAATGTTCTTGTCTGTTTGAAAGCCTTGTTGCCTGTTACCAAAAAACAATGTGAGAAGTTTCTTTCCTTAAGCAGGCGACAGACAATTCCGGCTAACTGAATCGCCAGCATTTCACACTTTCCAGCCAAAGTTTCTGTCGGTCTTAAAGCCTGAAATGATTTTATAAATAATGGGGTAGCCACTCACTTTGCCCACAGCAGAGCCGAACATTTTTTAAATGAAAATCAATAAATTATCCACAGACGTTTTAATGCTGTCACAGTCGAGGGAAAATGCCCATTTAATGTTGACAAATGTTGCAGCATGAAAAACCAATGAAAACACTCACACACACACACACACACACTTCTGTGCTGAGTGTGTATGTGTGTGCGACAAGTGCAAGTCAAACAAATCAATTGCGATTTAATTGGCTGCACGCAGAGTCAAAAGGAAAATGTCGTCTGAAAAATGGGCAGCATAATCAAAAGGAGCGAGAGAAAGAGAGATGAAAGTAGACGGAAGTGGCTAATGGAAAAGGCAAAAGCAAAGGCAAAAAGGCCAAACATATTTTGTGCTAGCACACATTCCGTGCTAATTTTAAACATTTTAGACCCAAAAATATTCAATTTGGCGGCTCCCAAAATACTTTGTTGCTTAAGGGTTCTGCTTGGGAATTGCTTACATAAGAAATTAGACAACTAGGTTCTGCAGTAATGCCAACAAATGAAAAGGAAGTCAGTTTTGGCGGGAAATATGCCGATTTGGCAACTTCGAATGTATTGCGCTTTAATTTTAAATTTAATAGTCTTTTCTTTATGGCAGACTCATTGTGGTTGCTATGAAACAGGCAGATGCTCACAGCTATGACACTCGGCTGAAGTTGGTGTATAAGATAATTATTCTGTTGCATACTTTGTGGCTTGCAGATAAATTAATT
Source organism: Zaprionus kolodkinae (assembly GCA_018901885.1). Taxonomy (NCBI): domain Eukaryota; kingdom Metazoa; phylum Arthropoda; class Insecta; order Diptera; family Drosophilidae; genus Zaprionus; species Zaprionus kolodkinae. The sequence goes on along the minus strand of JAEIFM010000288.1, from coordinate 1,477,757 downwards.
ACAGCATGCTTTTCTGCTGTCATTTTTTATGTGTTACAAGATAAAGATATATTTTATTAAACAATTGAGAGTAATTTGCAGTTAACAATTGTATAAACGTCTGAATTGAATTGAGCCAAGCAATTTAAAATTCAAATTCCGTTGCCATAATAGTCATGCTGCTCATTTTCTCTTGACACGCATTTGAGATTCAACGATTTTAGTGACAATAAAAGTTGGTCGTGGAATTCCAATTCGATGTTCTGCAAATTGTTAGTGTCTAAAGGGTGTAAAAAATCCAATTTATATTTACTTCAACTTCAGTTGACGACGACGACAACACGGTTTTGCCGAGTTCCGGTGTTGCCTTTGCCTACGCATAGCATACTTAGCGGTATCACAAAGTTGCTGTCAAAGTTTTTGTGTAGACTTGAAAATGTGTTTTATTTTTGTGCTCATGGAGTAAGAGGGGGAAATGGGGGAGTGGGAAGTCTGCCATGTGGGCAAACAACTGATATCAGCAGCTGCTGACAGCTTTCCCCTTGTTCCCCCCCTCCACATTGTCGTAAATTGTAAAAACTTTGTTTGGATTGTCTACAATGTTACGTATGCGTTAAGACAGGCACACACACACACACACATACATGGAGGGAAACGAGCGTGCACACAGCGCAAATTGCAAATAGACGGCAAATTAATTAAATATCACTCATACGCCAGGTAGTACGCTGGCTGCTGCTGAACAGCATGAATTAAATATGTTATCATTACATAAATATTTATGTACATCCACAGATATCTATGTATATACTGTACGTCACAGATCTCCCTGGATATGACTTGACACTATTGCCGGCTATGCAGGCTGCCTCGTGGGCGTTTCTGTTGTTTTGCCACTAATGTCTATGTTGCACGCAACGGTGACCACGCCACGTGGGCGTCAGCCGGAAATACTGACAAGCGTGGGCTGGCGATTCCGGCTAGAATTAAATTATGCAAAAATTATACAAGCTCGACAGATGAAATTCGAAATTGAATATATTTTGGGCCCATGTTCTGCTTAAATCCTGAATATCCTGGCTTAGTTAGTCAACGGTCGCAAGTGATTAGACAGCTGAGCGGCAGCCGAATTTAATTTTGGGTAGACTATTTTAAAGAATTTTACAAGATGAGAGTAGATATTTCTATGTCTTTATTTATTTCAGTCAACTAAGGCCAGTCGACTGATTGGTTTATACACAAATTTTAAAGATAAATTAAAACTATAAGTAGAGTTAAAATTACAATAAAATAATATATAAAATATATTAAAATACATTTAAAATATTAAGTTACGGAAAACCTTAGCTGGTTTTGTTACTATGCTAAGCTGCTAATTCTAAGCATCCTCAGTTGACCAGCGTACCTACTTTTTTGTTATGTAACTTCAACTTGCGTCGCTCCAGACTATTATGTGCCATTCCAGATATGTTAATTTTATTTGCATAACGATACTTAACATTGTTATCCCACGGACCACAACAACAATTGAATTATACCAATTGCGCAAACACATTATGCATACACACGATCTTCGATATAGTATAAATATCGCTGGACAGATCCGTTAGAATCAGTCGAAAGCAGAGCTCAATCAAGAGAATCAGCCCGAAGATGATGTCCAATAAGTTTTTCTTCTACTTTTTGCTGGTCACCCTACTGTTGGTCTTCACCGCACCAGCAGCTGAGGGCACTTTCTTCTTGATCGCCTGCCTGCTGCGCTCACCACTTTGTCCATTCAGAACTACGACAGCTGCTCCTGCAAGCTCTGCTTAACATCCCAAGTTGAAGTTCTGCCAAAAAAAAAGAAATGGAGAAAACATAAACTAACAAAAAAATAGAGAATAAAATAAAATTTGCATTGAAAATGTTGTTGTTTTTTATTAATAGTATAATTAAGTGAGAGCTGTTTCCATAAATGGAGTCCCCCACCGAGTGCCCAAATAACAAATTCTTAAGTAAGATTTTACCAATACTTTTATGAAATATAAAACAAATTAAGTTTCCAGTTTCCCTTTAACTACAATCAGTTTCAGGAAATCGCGATATTTGCTCGATTTATTAGCCTCTTCTATCTTCAGTCTAGTCTTCATATATAAGACCACCCATATAATCATCATATTCATCTTCTTTTCCACTATCGTTATTCTCGTGCTTATTGTCATCATCATCCTTCCATTTAGTGTTGGGAATCAAAACTTGACCATAAACTGGGGGTGTATTCGTGAAACCCAGTGGACATAGAGTAGATCTCTTCAAGCACAATATGGTCAGAAAGAAGCCATCCACTGCATGCGAATTGTAGGCCAATAGCAGAGCGATCAACATTAGTGAAATGACGAACTTCGGCGACATTATAATCTAATTTCCACACTTTGCAGACGCCTTAGTTCCGAACCAAAAATAAAATTTGACTTTATATACAAATATTTATTTTCAAGTTAGGATTCTAGTCACACTCATGGCATGGTGTACTTTGTCTGAGTTCCAATAAGGCATATCAATATCAATATGTAACTTTAGAAAAATGTGCTGTAATAAGCTTTAATCGATATTGCAGAAGTTATCGATTTCTAACATTCTGCAAATGCAACCGATTGCAATTGAGCAGCAGCAATTGCTAACATTACATTGGGTTAACATAGCTCTGTTAACTTTTTATTTACATTTTTGAACATTACCTGCGACAATTTTATTGATCTTTTTAAAGGGGGTGTGTTGCATTCCTAACTGAACTGCAAATATCCCATTCAATTAAATAAACAATTACACAATTAACTGGTGTTTCCATACAAAGTGATTGCGTGAATGTTGGAAAACCGTATTATATATGAGTGAGAGAATATTCCAAAGAATTAAGAATTACGAATTATCAGTTATTTGTATATTTTGTCCCAAAGATGTCGCAAGCAGACATCTGCTTGGGGTCTGAAAAGCTATATAAGACAAATGCACAGTGTCAGTGTACCTTAGATACATAGCATATTAGCTGCTGATATTACCACGATGTCACCGAAGTATCTTATCTATTTGTCAGTTGTGGCGTTTCTGCTGATCAGTAATGCGCGTGAATCGGATGGATTCTTTCTGGCTTGGGCTTGTTTGGCAGGATCTTCCCGTTGTCCCCTCATTAGGAAAACAACGGCTAAGGCAACCGCGGCAACAGTGATTTCAGCAGCCACAACTGAATCTACGATTACGACTGCCTCCGTTGCCACTTCAACAAAGCAGTGCGACAATGTTGATGAACAGTTGAATTGTACGGATTGATTTCTCGAATTTACAGAAATTCAAATTTGTATATAAACTAATGGATTTGCATTCAATCACTCATAACCTTTTATTCATCTGGTTTGGAGCTGACCTTTTCATCACGGTATTGTGCCTTAAATAATTCTTCATTTCAATTTGATCAATTCGGGAACTTTGATTTTGTTGCACTTTTTCCTTACAAATACCTTAATTTTTTTAAAAATTTTAATATTGATTTTTTGCTTAAAATCAATTAGAATATTCAAAAATAACATACAAATTTAATCCGTATCTGATTCGGACCCAAAATGTTTAAAACATGCATATTGAATCGATTTTCCAGGGTTGTCTTTCCTTTTGTACATCACTGTTTGTGAAAATTGAGTTTTTGATCGTTTTTCACTTATAACTTTTACAATAATTATTCGTTTCTACTCGGAAATGACTTTTTGATCACGGTATTAGGCCTTTATTGATTCTGCATTTAAATTTGATCGATCTGGGTTCTTCGAATTTTTTCGACTTTTTCCATGCAACCCCCTTATACAAATTTCGAAATTTTTCAAAAAATTTTGATATTGATTTTTTGCTTTAAAACGATTAGGATACTCAAAATTAATATAAAAATCGAATCCAAAGCTGATTCGGACATAAAATGTTTAAGATATGCATACTTAACCGATTTTCCAGTGTTGTAATTTATGTATTTGCTACAAATTGCTTACATCTTTCATACAATGCAACTTCTCTTTAACGGGTGTTTGTAGTATGGCTATAACAGATTTAGTGTAACATTAAGTGAGTTATCTCTGCAAGGGTATATAATCTTCGGCGTACCAAAGGTAGCTTTTCTTTTTTCTGGTTTTCTTATGAAGTTCCACAACGTAGTACCTGTAAGTAAACACTTGTCTAATGAAGTCAACAAAAAGTCGTCATAATAAACAAGTGTTTTTATTTATATCGTGGGAGTAAATATCATCTGAAGCTCAAAACAGTCTTGAAAACTATAAAAATACTGTGGCCAACTAAAGAACATAACATTCTGCTTTCAACAATGTCGCCAAAGTTTCTTATATGCCTTATATTCCTGGCAATTTTTGTAGATGTTATTCAATGTGGCTTGATCTGTCATCCCCAAGTTTTAAGGATAAATAGACAATGGTGCTTATGGTGGACTATTACTACTGCGGCACCCATTGTATCTACGGCATCTAATTCTGCCTAGAGAAAACATGGAAAAATCATCGATGGGAGTTTATAATCATAATATAATATAATAATATAATATAATAACACATAAAATAAGTACAGATACCTGACATTCTTAGTTTATTTAAAATAAACTTTAATAATTTAATTTCCCTCTGGTGAGAATTAAATCCCTTAGGTTCCTTGGACGTGTAGCTCGCTCTACTGGATCTCATTATAGTTAATTAAGTAATCACAGCGAGTGCAGACACGTGCGGTATTATAACCACAATTTCAAGTAGTATTTCCACTTAAATCTCAGGCTGTGCGACATTTATCTGCGCTAGAAAACGCTTTGTTGTGGTTTCGATGGGAGAAAGAGCAGTGAAAAGTGGCTGAAAACAGCTTGAAATAATTGATTTCTAGCCAAATAGGGATAAAAGCTGAAAATGATGTGGGCAGCCGACAGCGACGCCGGCATATGAAAATACAAAAATATTTTCTCAATTATTTTAAACAGCTGCGAAATGTTTGCGTCATTCGCGAAATTATGAATGAAAAAATTCGCTCAATGAGAAGAAGCAACAGTTGTTTCACGCACACACACATACACACACACACACACACACTGCAACTTGGGTTCCAATGCGAATGAATGCGTTCCACATTCACTGGCAGCGACTGCGCCGTATTTGTGTTGACTCGCACGTGGTGGCATCCATTCAGCGTGTTCATTGTGGACTCCATGTTTGGCGCGCTTTTCATTCGCTCATTGTGGATCGCATTGGGCTTAGGCGCCGGCTGGCTGCGCTCTGCCAAGTTAGTCCTGCCAACGGATTCGCCCCAAACGGTCGCGCTTCTGCCGCGTCTCACAGTTCTCTTCGAAAACTTACAACATTTTTGAGTTAATCGAAAAAATGCAAAACTGAAAAAAATACGATTTTTAGCGCGTGCTAAGCAAAAAGCGAAGCGATTTCGGGTTTTTTGTGTGGAATTGAGTAATTCACGCGTGTGCCGAGATTGTTTATGTCTGCGTAAACGAGACAAGTGTTTGAATTATAAAATCGGCACAAATTTATATAGAGTGTAGTCGAACAAAGGCGAACAAACTGAACTACAACGTGTTGATGTTTATTTTCACATCATTTGCAGGCGTTTGTGGAAAATTTGCCCGTAAGTTGTGCAGGGCCCAAGGGGGCGGGGGCGAGTAGTGCGAGGGGTCATAAATCAACAGAGCATTTCACTTCGATCGGGCAAGTTTATCATCGATGTACAAATTTTGTGTTCCAAGGCAAATATTCGACTATCGTTTTTGTACGGGCTTAAATCATTTTCTCCTCATGTCAACGACAGATTTTTCCTGCCAGCACTTATCGAGATAAATATAGAGAGAAAGAGAGAGAGAGAGAGAGAGAGAGAGAGAGAGAGAGAGAGAGTGAGTCTGGCATTTAAAATTTAAATCAAATTCCCAACCATTTTTTTCTGACACGTACTCTGCTGCTGCTGCTTTTAGTCCTACTATGTAGTGCGAGAGTAGAATAAAAAGTTTCCGCCTTTATTGCATTTGCAACAAAACCCAGCTCTAAGTATTTATTTATGCCAACTTTTCGCAGGTGAAACTAAAAGCTTTTGTGACACGAGAGCTTAATTACTCGCACGAAAAGTTGTGGCCTGCACTTTGCCCAGCCCTCCCCACCCCCATGACTCCCCCCTCGTTACCACCTGGCTGTCAGGTGTTGTGATTTATTTAGACTCGTGTTTTACACCTGATTAGTTTCACTGCAAACAGAAAGTTGCACAAAATTGCAAGTGAAACGTGTAAAGTTGTTAAACAACTTTAAAATTATTAAATTAAGGAAATTGAGAAAAATTAAGTCAAGTCTTTAAAAGTTCCATAACTTTTTTGCAAATCGTTTTAAAATGTATTATTGAAAATAGGCTAAGAGTTTAAAGAAATTGAAACAAATCATGTCAAGTCTTTAAATGTTCCATAACTTCTCTGTAAATCGTTTTAAAGTTCTCTGCAAATGTTCTACACAATTATTCAAAAACAATAAAGTGCTTTAGATTTTGCAGGAATACATGAATAACTATATTTTATATAAGACCACAAAATTCTTAGAATAAAAAGCTTTCAATTTCTAGAAATATATTCAATAATTTGTCTGACATTTATAGTTATTTTGCCTGCACTTCCTTTGACCCAAAAATAACCAAATATTTAAAATTTATCAAAAATACACGCCCTGATTCCTTTTAATTTGTATAGACACTTTTTGCCAGCATCTTCATTGGCCTCTCCGCTTGATTTGGTTTCACAATGGAAAACCAGATGAGATACGCGTGTACACTAAATTCAATTAGAAAATGTACTGCTTGAATTCCGGGTGTCAGCTCCGAGAGAGAGATGGTATAATGGAGGCGCCCCTTTAACGGGAACAAAAAAGGTCAAAGGCGTTGCGGGCATAACATAAAATAAATGAAATTCCTGGGCATCGTTCGATAAGATAAGCAAGCGAGACATGGCCCAAAGGCAGAGAGCAGCACCCAGACAAGGTCCTGCTACAAACTGCTGCTGGCCAAGAGAGATAGAGAGAGAGAGAGAGAGAGAGAGAGAGAGAGGGGGAGACGGGCAAATAAACAAGCGAAATCGCATAATTAAACTGCTGACTGTAAATTGAAATTGTCAAAGCAAAGTGCGATAAGCTAAAGCCATGAAACCAACCATGTCGGCCGGCATTTCCAGATCAATCGGTGGCCACACGGTGGCAAATGACAAGCAATTTCCAAAATTAGCATAAGTCAATCAACCGGGCAACGAGACAGTCAATCAGTTAGTCCAGCAGTTCCGCAGTCAATCAGCCAATCAGCCAATCAGTCGGCTTGTCAGTCAGTCAAACACTCAGACAGTTGGACTGTCTCTCAATGGGTTAGGGCCAAGAGCAGGAGGAGGAGCAGGAGCAGTAGCAGGAGCAGCCGGAGCAGCAGTGGGCGCTAATTAGAGCAGGCAATCACAGTCACGAGCCACGTGGCTCATCCATTTTACCAGCTGCAAATTTGCGTAATTAATGTGCTCCATCTCTCTCTCTCTCTTCTTCTTCTCTCCGTTTTTTGTTGTGTTTATAATTTTGATGACAAAAGTTGCCTTCAAAAGTTTACACTTTGTCTTTGTCTTTCACCTGGTTACCCTGGACAAATATGGCAGCCCTAGCTAGGCTCTCTCGCTCTCTCTGTCTGACAGGCTGTCTCTTTCATGCGTGTTGTGCGGCAAAAGTTTTTGTGGTTAATAAAATTGGCGCAGCGTTGCGCACGTTGCGTATACGTAACGTCGTAATATGCCCTAAGGGTCATATTTATGTTTCGTGTGCGCTTGACAATCATTTGATTATTTTTCCGCGCATCGTTGGGGCATTAAAACTGCGGCAACGCACGCACACACACGCACACACACACACACACACACGCCCTGCTAATATATCTATTGTTCTACTCATATTTGGCTAAATATTTTGTGGTCATAAATGCGCTTAACGGCAACAAGAAAAACAACAACAAAAGAATATATATTCTGGGGCTTCTCTTTAAAATTTAATTCGCACATTTTCTTTTCTGTATTTTCACTCCCAGCGTATCCGTTTAGTTTATGCAAATGATTTTCCATTTTCCACTTTACACCAACCAACTCATTTGCATCTGCTGGGATGACACTTGCGACATCATCCCTACTCCAGCTGCTTCCTACTCCTTTCATCACCTTTGGCTGATGAACTACGCATCGAGAGTGTAGTGTAAAGTTCTCTCGAGTTAATGGACTGAAACCCGCTTGCGGATTGTCTCTGTGTCAGTCTCTGCAAATTTGCATTTGATTTAAAATTTAGATTGAATGCGTAGTGTAAGAAGTACGACACGTGCCGGAGCTGCTTAATTCGATGGATGTGAGCAAATAATTCCAGAAGTATTATATTTTGTAGAAAACTTTCTACACATGCCTGCAAAATCATATACTAGTTTCATCTGATTAGTTCATTATATAACAACATGTATTGATATTTGTTTACTGCGTTGAAATCTCTCCCTCAAGATATTCCCACAAATTCCCCCCTGCATAAAACTCATTAAAACTTTCGTCAATTCATCAGTTTATCAAAGCAATGTTGCCCACATTAGAGGTATCTCTCTTTTAAATTATGTGCAGTATTTCTTTGAACTAATGAACCCAGCCCCTCTGCCAATCTTCTGTTCTGTTCTGAATTCAGTTTGGTAAATACATTCACATCTAATTAAAGTTTTCCCAAGAAAAGCAACCTTATCCATTTGAGAAAATATTTTAAGTTTTCGCTCGTGTTGTTGCCATAGTCATAATTGTGGTCACACCTATACGCACACACACACACACGCACACACATTGCGTAACCATCGGGGCAAAGTTTTCGTGTTCCTTCTGCCACTTTTGGCCATATGTCAGCTCAAGTTCCTCATGGTTGACCATTTAAAAGCAATATATCTAAGTCGAACAAAAATTTCCATGGCAACTTTTGTGACAGCCAGCAGAGCACGGGAAAGAGAGAGAGAGAGAGATAGATAGAGTGAGAGAGAAAGAGACCGATTGAAATAAATAAAAATTGTTTGTAGCTCCAATTGAATTGGGCGAAACTTTTACTTAGATGTTTGCTCATGTAATTTTCCTGCTCTGTTATTTTTATGGCCTATACAAGTTCGCCGACACCAGAAGGGCAGCAACCAGAGCGGGGGAGCAGGGGGAGGGGGTGTTACGACCACATTTTAATTGCCAACAAATGCGTTTGTCAGGCAGGCGTCGCTTTAATCTTCGCTTGCCATAATTTATATGTTTGTTCGCGTATTTATCACCAGTTTTTATACCTCGAACCATATTCTGGCATCCGCCAGGTAATAATCTATTGTGTTCCATTTCACTGGTGCTGGCAACTTGTCGATAGGCCGACCAAATTGATATTTATGTGCGCGCAATTGTTTTGCCACCACTATACCCTGTAAACGTGGCGATGAGGCGCTCTCTCGCTCTCTTTCGTATTAATATGTATAGTAAATACTAGTGCAAAAATACTTAATCTTTTATATTTATATATTTTATTTTTCATTGCATTTTTATAAATAATTAAATACATATTTATTATTAAAAGATGTCAGTCAATATGCTAGTAGGTTGGAGAGTCTTTAGACTAGGCAGGGAATCTGCCAGTTGTGCTCTTATATAACTACTGTATTTTTTTCTGATTTCAGACCCGTTTGCTTAAAGGCTCGCCTGATTTATGTGCAACTAGGCCCTTTTAATGCCGACACGCTCAATCTTCCCATTGTAAGTCCCTCTGTGACAGTTGCTTTTCCCTCGTCGGCTTAGGATTTTCCTTTGCCAGTTGTGATTTTCTACATTAGTACTAAGCTCTGCCATAGTATTTTCGTTTCAGTTGCCAATTGAAACTTTAAGTTAGCCAACTGTTTTTCCTTTGGTTTGCCATTTAAATGGCATTTTCTTTGTTATTTTTTTTTTATCACGAAACTGTTTCCGACACGCGACTCGAATGCGTTCAATCTGAATTTCCCATCATAATTTCCGCTTCATTCAATTTTCGAGCGTCTTTCGCCATTGTCAACGAAAGTTTGCTATCGTCGTCTCTTTCTCTCCCCCTTTCCATTATGTTCTTTTCCATCTCTTGCTTCACATTAATGTGTCAATTTCCGCACTATTTGTACTCACATTAAATTATCATAAGAGAGACATGTTTTTTAATCGTTGGCATTTTCGCGGAATTTAATGCGGATTTTTATTTTTCGAGAAAAATGTTCTTTAAAGCTCTCAAATTAATTTGTCATATTAAACTGACGAATGTTGTTGCCGATTATTAATGACTCTCCATAAAGGGACTCGGGCTCAAGCACGGCCCGAATTGCTCAATTATGCTGCAGGCTTTCTAGCAGGCCTCGTGTTTCGCCCGTTTAATCAACTGATTGCTTAATGGCCACTTGGAATGGTGAAGCGACCGATATGAATATGGAACAGCTTAATATTATACATTTTTTCCATTTATCAAGCCTCGTTGCTAAAGCTTTCTGCGTCAAAATATAATGAATTTTGGCTAAGCAAAAGGTTCGTAAATGATAAGCTTGGCATTATTAAGAAGGATGTAGAGAATTTAATGAAACCTTGTATCATATAAGAAAGCAGCTCTTAAATATCTTTTAAATAGTTAATAAATTATCAGCAAAATATTTCAATTTAGAATTTAAAATTTCACAATTCTACACAAATGAGAAGCAAAACTATTTCCGAAACCATTCGAGTGCTTTGATAATATGCTATTCCAATTAATGAATTCATACAAATGTAGTTGGATTTTCGATCTGAGTTTAAACAAAAGAAATGAAATTTTGTCACGCTGCATTTGTTATGAAAACACTCGCAAATTAGATGAATTTCCATGCCTCCGAAATGGAAATTGTCTCCTTTTTCTCTCTCTTCCGTTTTCCCCTTTTAATTTCGCTTGAATAATCATTGAGATTTAATTAAAGTTTGCATTTGCATGGAACCAGGAGCGGGCTGCCTCGTCTGTCAGTCAATCATATGGAACTGCCGTAAATAGGAAATGAAATAAATGCAGGAGATTGAACGTACATATGTCGTCAGCTTCGCAAGGGATTTCAATATTGTGAATGATTCGTGCTCAAGCTGAATGCGAGGCGGAATCAAAGTGGGCCCAAAGATGCCAACGAAAAGACGAGTTTGAGTATCTTGACAGGTTGTCAATCGATGCCGGAGAGGAGCAGAAAGCAGGAACGAAAGGCAAGGCTGGATACACAGTACCCTTAGTTATAGTCAGTCAATCTGCTGATGCGGATAATGTGCCGACTACGTGCGTAATTTCAGCTTCTCCATGTTGTGTGTGCAGGTGTCTCTCTGAGTCTGTCTCACTGAGCATGTGTGGGTGGATGAACCCCTCTGCCCTATCCACTCTCTGACTCCCTAATAGTGTTATGTGATTTGGTTACAGGCAAAAGCTCTTATCCTTGTTCTGTGTGTGATAAATGAAGGCACTTGTTGGCCTTCTACGGTCAGTTCCTTCGAACCGCCTGTTAATTTCATCGACTGTCTCGACTTATTGTCATGTTCATTTTGATAGTGAGTTAAGGTTAAAGTTTTATGCACAACATTTGGCTTAGCATTAATCTTTTAACCATGAAATCAATCAATTATGGCAAACTTTCCTCGACTCTGCACAGTTAACTTCTCCCGTTCTCCCAGAACCGAACAACATCATTTGCTATTCATTGACGTCAGGACGGACCCTGTCGGGATGACTGTAGATTGTTTCTTATAAATAGTTGAACAGCATTTCTTTCCACCTGCCCCAAATTCCCTCTCCCTCTCCCTTTCTTTCTCTCTCTGTCTTGTTTTTACTTTCTTTCAACTCTCTTTTTCTCTGCGCGCGTTACGTTACCACCCGACGAGTTGATGATTAACTTGGCTCATTTATCATAAAATCATTGCCCCACAAGCAAAAGGGGCGGTGACCCGCCCCCACAACAACCACTGACCAAAATTGCTATAAATAATGCACTGGAAATTGCAGAGCAACAAAACAAAAAAAAAAACAAACACAACTATAGAGCATCCATACATACATACGTATATGTACAGAGAAAAAGTTCTCGAGTTTTTCTTCTCTTTTTGCGTTACACATCTTGAGCACATTGTTCTCTGGGGTTTTTTTTTCCCGTGTTCCTCCTCTCTCAGTTTGTTTGTTTGTTTTGCCTTCTGATTCCATTTAGTGCGCTACATTTATCTTTTTGGCTTGCAAATAAAGCTTAGAGAAAAACCATTTCATTTGCATAAACATTTGTGATCTGGTAATGCGAGAGAGAGAGTCACATCGTAAGTTTGCCACATCGCAGCAGACCCGAACTGACTTTTGATAAAAGACTGGGGAGCATATTCACAAAATGCGAATTTTTAATTACTTTTTTTCGCAGTGCAGGCAGAAAGAGATGGGGAGGGGGGGTGAATGCTGGAGGGAGTGTGATGAAAGTTGAGCATAGTTGTTTGCAACTTTTGTTTATGTTGTGGAAGTCAAAATAATTAACAGAAAATTTCATTGCCAGTTAAACATGGAACGGAAAGATACCCAGTATTTTTGTAAATTAGTTATTATTTTTAAAAATTAAAGCTCAGCTTAGTAGTATTAAAATACTTACATTTATTTTTCAATATTTGTTTTTAAATAATTTTATTTTATATAAACTTGTAATCTTGTTTTTCTGTCCACGCAAAAAAGTTGTAATAAAACCGCAAGCAGGCTTATTGCTTTTTTCCGCGTTTCTCTTTACGCTCTGCAATTTGCAAATTTAATGAGAGAGCGCTGCTGCAGCTGTTGTTTTTGTTTGTGCTCTCATTTTGAATTTCGCTATGCAACCTGTGTGTGCGAGTGAAATGAAAGTACTGTCTGCATACATACGTAGCGTAAGTGTGTGACGCAAGCAGACTGAGCGGCTTGGCCAACAACAAGAGCGATCGTTGACAGAGAGAGAGAAAATTGAGAGCGCCTGAATGACAGCTTGAGAATGATTGGCCAGCCTTAAGCTGAGGCAGCCATGTTGTTTCTCTTTTTTTGATGGAACAAGCGGCCATCATAGACAGTTTGAGAGGCGCCCATCGACAGCAGTTTGAGAGCCCTTGCATTGTTGCACAGTTTCCTTTTATCTTATTTATTTACATACTTATTTGCGTTCGTCTCACTTGATTGTGTCTTCCGGCTAATACGTTGTGTGAAGCAGAAGATCAGCTGCCAAACTGTTGCCATGCATGGAGCCTCTGGGACTGGGAACTATCTGTTTACGCAGCTATATCATAGCATCTCTATTGTCGACTCTCTCGCTCTCGCTCTCGCTCTCGCTCTCTCTCTATCTTGCTAGTGTGCACGTGGAACATAATTTACTTAGAGCTGTCGAAAATTGTTTGCCTCCTTTGTTGGCCTGCGTACGTAGGGGACTCCAAATTGAATTTTCCTCCTGAATTATGTTGACAATAAATTTCCAAGAGGCCTGTGGCTGTGGCCAAATGCCGCCTGGCATGCCCTATGCGCCAGATTTTGCCAATTAGCTTGGCCCCAAATTGCTGACGGGAGTTTCGAAAAATGCTAAACAGCCCGAATCGGCACTCTCGAACCTGCTTGCCCCTGTCCCCCATTCTGTGCTTGCCTCCAAATCGCTTATCAATGCGGTGGCACACACGCCGTGGTGCCACCAACAATGCGGGAGCACAAAATGCGAGAGTGAGATTCCGTTTCAGCCATTTGTTTGTTTTCTGGCAGCCAAAGGACAACTCCGACAACTCCGACAACTCCGCTCGTCGACATCAAAAATTTATCGCGAAAATTTCAATTGAAATTCGCTGCATTTTTCAAAAAAGCAGAAAAGAGCACCGCCTTTGCCGTTGACAGATTGCCAGGAAAGGTAGCAAAAAGGGAAGTGAGAAAAGTGAGGGCGACTATGGAGTACCCTGCGTGGAAGATATAAATAACAATTTAACTGAGTTAACATTTCCCATTTGGTTCACCCAAGTTTACAATGAAAGAGTCTATAGATTTGTTAAACAAAGATGTGTAAACAAAGCTACCCTGATCTAGTCACTTTAAAGTGCTTGCAGGGTATAAAACACGCCGTAGTAGGCAGCTGGAATTTTCAGCTAGAAGTGCGCTGCTCTTGTAAAACAACTGTAAATTATTGTCGCCCCAACGGGAACAATATGTCACTGTTAACCAATCTGTAATAAATTTTTGATGTGGGTAAAAGCTGTGCCTCGCCATATGCCAATAACATGAATAATTTAAGTTATAAGGAGGGGTATTTTGCCCTAGGGAATATGTGGCTAATACGTCTTGATTACGGTAAAATTATCTTCGCAATGATAGATGCGATCTGAGTTATGTTTTAATATAACTTATTACTCTCAGCTTATTTATTATCAGCTCTCATGTGATATACAATTCTAAATGTTGTTGCCAATTGATTGGGATTCTTTGTTTATTTATTTTATATTCTGTTCGTCTCTTTCGATTTTATACACTTGTGTGTTTATTAGCCAAACAAGCAAATATTTGGCTACATTTGTTTATGTTTATAAATTCTGAAGCAGGTTTAAGCACATGCAGTAAAAGTTTTATTATTTTTTTTAATTATATAATATATTAGCATATATTAACAGGGTATTTCTCTTAAGGCATACCCTGCCTGGCACAGAAAGTGATGCCAGGAATGATTGTGCCACAGTGATGTGTGGCATTTGCCGGGGCAACAATTCTTTTCTCTTTCGTGTTTTTTTTTTGCACTTTTTGCCACGCAGAATGCGAGTTATGCGCGCTCAACTTTGTTTCATGTTGGGTCTATCCAAAAGGGGGTGGCGGCCTGGGGAGGTTCAGCATTTTTTAAGCCGCTTTGCCGCGTGCACACGCGATGTGTGAACCATGTGCAGTTTGGTGCCAAATGAAGATTCAAGATTTAGTGAGCTGCAGCGTTGGAGAATGCCGAATCGATAAACAAACAAGATAAACAAAAAAAGCAAATCAGATGCTGCCAATAAAACAAGCTATTTACAGAGAGGGAGAGAAACAGATAGAGAGAGAGAGAGCGAAAGAAAAAGCACTGGAAAATGGCCACATGAAATCAATTAAAATATTTTCCAACAGATTTCGCAGCACACATAAAACGCGGGCGTGAAAACCCATTGAAGGCGACCATTAAAAATTGCGAAGGGAGACAGAGACAGAGATAGAACGAGAGAGAGAGAGAGAGAGACAGAGAGGGTGGGAAATGCTTTAAATAATTAAATGGAAGTACGACTACTTAGCCCGCCTGTGTTTATTTGGAAAGCATTTGGCTGCAGCAGGGGCTGGTGGGGTTAGTGGAAAAAACAAACAAAATGCCAATTGAGAAAATGCGGGAAAACGCCAATGTGCCGCAGTCCATCAAAGTTGGGCAAAAGTGAAAATTAATTAAATATACGAGCAAAGTATTTGCGTAAAATTTTCCAGATTTTCCCCATGTTGTTTCTCCTGCATTTTTCTCCTCCATTCCATATTCGCTTCTCTATGCCAGCAAGGGAGAGTGGAAGAGGACCTGGGGGGGGGCAGGCACTGAGCAGAGGCAAATGTAAGTGAAACCTCTTCGGGCATTTCAAATATTTGCCAAATAATTAATCACGCCATGTCATGGTCCCCATGGAGGCGCCTGCGTCAGCGCTGTCTGTCTTCCCCCCCTCCCACACACTCTTCCCGCTACAGTCTTCCTCTATCTCTGTTACTCTGCCTCTGCCTCTCCCTCTACCTGACCTGGCCAGTGCCTGTTGGCCACTGATAAAACGCGCTCTGACGACTCGCAGTAGATTATGATAAATAATTTAAATAAAGCCGACAGTTAAAGTTCTCTACACACGACAGATGACTCCGCAGCTACCCCCTCGCCCCGCTAGTCTCTAGCCCCTCTTTGTTCTTGAGTGACGGCAAAGTTCTCGTTCTTTAATGTTTTCTCTCTACGTATACGTAATTTCAATTTCGTGGAAACTGTCTCCCCGCTTAAAAAATAACAATAAAATGATAATAATATGAATTTCTGTATGTCTCAAATTTTAAAATTCTCGATCTTCTTTACATTGGATTTATCTCTTCTACCCTCTACTTGGAAACATCTATTCTCAATGTTAGTCAATCCATTCGCAGATACACTCTCCGTTACAGGCATTGCAGGGCATGTAGATGTGCTCGCTAGGTTTCCAGAACTCTAGAAGATTCGGTCGTTTATTTGGATCTGGTATTTCTATCTTTACCGCTTTCTTTTCCTCTTTGGCCTTCTGTTCCTCTTCGGCCTTCTGTTCCTCTTGGGCTTTCTGTTCCTCTTCGGCCTTCTGTTCTTTTACTGATTTGTTCTTATCGCATGGACAACCCTTGCCTTTAGCTTTGGTGGCGGTAGTAGAGCTGGCCCTGTTGCTGGGCGTAGTGCTGGTCCTGGTGCTAGGCGTAGTGCTGGTCCTGGTGCTAGGCGTAGTGCTGGTCCTGGTACTGGTCCTAGTGCTGCGCCTTTGTTCATTTACGGCTTCCTGTTCCTCTACATACTCCTGTTCCTCTACGGGTTCCGGTTCCTCTACAGGCTCCGATTCCTCTACAGGTTCCTGATCCTCTACGAGTTCCTGTTCATCTGCGGGTTCCTGTTCTTCCCCTGATTTCTTTTTATCGCATGGACAACCCTTTTTTTTAGTTTTGGTGGGGTCAGTGGTGCTGGTCCTGTTGCTAGGCCTGGTGCTGGGCGTGGTGCTGGTCCTGTTGCTAGGCCTAGTGCTGAGCGTGGTGCTGGGACTGGTGCTGGGACTGTTGCTGGGCCTGTTGCTGGGCATGGTGCTGGGCCTGGTGCTGGGCATGGTGCTGGCCCTGGTGCTGGGTGTGGTGCTGATCCTGTTGCTAGGCCTAGTGCTGGGCGTGGTGCTGGTCCTGTTGCTGGGCCTGGTGCTGGGCGTGGTGCTGGCCCTCGTGCTGGTCCTAGTGTCGGGTTGGGGCTTGCAAATATTGAGTACATCGTTCAATCCGAATCGGCAGAGCAGATCAATCAGTATATCGCCATCACTCATTTTGATGTCTCTTCTGGGCACCGTACGCACTATAATCTTGTGTGGGCAACACGTAATCACATCCAGTAGCATGGTGCTGGTCTGCTGGGGACTAAAGACACGTTTCTTGATATTTCCATCGACCAGAATCTCGTAGTGATCGATGTCGTCTTCGTCGTGTATGTACCAAGTGATGGACAAGCAATTTCTGTCTAATGGCTTCACCGAGGTAATGCCAACTGGGAAGCCCTCCAATGGCGATGGGTACGGATCCTTTGTGCCATACAGCTTTGCCTGAATGCCCCAGCGAACTCGCGACATTGCATTGATGTCCATGAAGAAGTTTTTCACATCCCGCTTCATTCGCAGTCGTTCCTGACCTTCGGGAGTTACGTAGAACGTTGCCCTTTTAATAGCATTTCGCACAGCAGCGCAGTGGCAGCAGGGACAATCCTGCTGGAAGCGTTCACAATCGTCTGAAAAGGGTTTCTCCGGGTCAAATTTGATCACTGCTTGTTCTTCCAGTACTTCCGCTTCGGTTTCGACTGTGGCGACTTCTGTGACTTTTTCGACACCTTCTTCGCTTTCTCTCAGAATATACTCGGATCCTCTTATTGATCCTTTTACCGAAGATTTCCTTGAGCCCCTCCTTGAGCCACTTTTCGAGCTACTCCTTGAGCCCTTGGTGCTTCCTGAACCCCGAGGAGTGACGCCACCCTTGATTCGCGGAGTGATTTCCTCTAAGCCAGAATAATTTGATCTATTCGAGCTTAGAGAAACGCCTGACGAGCGATCTGTTTCCAAAGGCATAGCTTCATTCGACATGTCATCCGCTGGCGAAGCTGTGGCTGCTTCGGAAGATTCGACACGAGTGAAAGCCGAATCCGTCAATTCAGAAGTTACAGGTCCAGTTAAACCGCGATTCAAGCTCGGAGGTGACGTTTCACTGGAGGCTTCATCAGCTCGTGAAGTCAACGCACCACCTGAGGCACGATCCGTTTCTGACAGAAGGGCTTGACACGACTCCATGTCTTTGGCCGACCCCACATTATTTTCTGAACTTACCACTTCTATCATACTGTCATCCCTACCTTCATTGGAATCAACTACAGACTCCACCGCGCCATAACCTGTCTCCGATGTATTACGTAAAGTTTCCACAGAGACTTCAACAAAATCGCCTTCATCATCTCGTGTATATTCGGCTGTATTGCTATTCGTTTCTGGACCTACAGAATCCGCGGATCTCTGTGTTCCACTCGATCTTGTATCTGCTGCCGATATAATGCCATCATCCATACCACGAACCGAGCGCGAAGATGGATCACTTGAATAGATGTTTACAAAGTAAACCGAGGGAGTCTCTGAAATTGTGACGCGCTTGGCCATTCTGTAATTTGGCAAAATGTACAAAAATAAAACAAAACAAACAAAAAAAAAAAGAGAATCTGATCACTAGTACAACTATTCTGGGATTTGACAACTATTTGTTTTAATTTTGAATTTTGCCAGTTTTATATCTATTTTTCAAGTAAGAAAAGCAAATACGATTCTTCATCTTATTTACATTGAATTATTCAGGCAAGCGCTTGCTGTCCTTCTCTCTCTCCTTCTCTTAAGTGCAGTAAGCCGAAAAATGGCGCTGGGCTCAGCTTGCGTGCATGCATATATCTTACACACTCACACACACACACACGCAGCATTCCTTGACCTGCAGTGTAGGTGAGACAAAAGCAGCTTATTAACGAGCAGCAATAACAACAAGCAGAGCGGCAGCAGAACGGCAGCAGAACGGCAGCAGAGCGGCAGCCATGTTAGTTTCACGCTCATTAAAATTGCAAATGAGAGAGCGCGCTTAAGAGAGCGCAAAAGGAAACAAAAGCAAAACTACATGCAAGAATTAAAAACTAATTTTAGAGAAAGACAAATGGGCAATTTTGAATTAATTAAAACTAAAAAAATTGCAATTATTTATTTAATTTAAAATTCCGCTAAATTGAATTTAATTATATAAACAAATATGTATGTTTATTTGCACATTATCGTGCAAAGAGAACCATATAAACCATATAAAGAACAGAGCTCAGACATTTTTTATCTACGTTTTTTTATACGCAAGCTTACACATGAGCTCAGTCAGCTTTTCAGCCAGACTTAAGTTATCTCTCAGTGCGTGCGTATGACTTATTCCGGATTTATAAAAGTCAAACTTGAAGCGGCATCGCTTTCAAATCGATTTACGTGCTTGAACGTGATTCGCAATCATCTTCAATCATCTTCAATCATGGTGCTTCGCTTTACGAGCCGAAATCGATGACCCAAGCCTGCTTCACTTGCCCGACGGCCCAGGGCGGAGTAGCGCGTCACTTTGTCAATATTTATGTTCACAGCTGGCAGATTCAACTACCTCTCCAGCAAGTCTCCTAGTCGAGTACCCACCTCCCCCCCACTCCTACTTCGCTGGCAGCAAATGGAACGCGTTCAAAATTTGCATAATGTGTTGCGAGGGGTAGGTGGAGAGTGTCAGAGAGAGGCGTCAGGAGTTGCCCGGGAGGTATAAAGCGCATACGGAATGAGTGGCGGGCACTTTTTTTTCTTTGTTCCATAAATGGCAAATATTTTGAGGCTCTCTAATTAAAATAGCTTTCGGAAGGCGTTGCATAATGAGCGACCCATTAGTCTTTATTTCCAAATGGTGGGCGGGTACGACAGCAAAAAAAAATGGGCGTGTTTGCTGCCCCTTTGCTGTGTGGCAAGCTCGTTATTCGGCTTGACTGCGCATACGTGGCGTATGATTAACACGCTCGCCGCATTACACATACGCAGCGTATGCCGCGACGTTGTGCTTCCTGTTGCCGAGCAGCCCACAGCTTACTGCCCTCAGCCTACAGACTGTGTGTGTTAAATTATGTTTGCTTTATGATTTATCTAACACATCCTTGTGTGGAGAACGTTGTGCACTGCGCGTTCCTAGCGCCATTCCGACAATATGTTTTATCTGCCTTTGTCTGCTTAGCTGCTCGCTCGACTCACTCACAGATCAGCAGAGACGGCAGTGGTGCGGGTGGTGGTGCTGGATGCTGCCTAGGCTCGACGGGGTGCTGCTAACCACGGGGTGCCTGGCATCCAGTCAGCCTGCCAGCCATCGAGCCAGCCACGCAGTCAGGCGTTTTAATAGACTTTCCCGCCCCCTGCGAGTCGAGCAGAGTCTCCGACAAGTGTAATTGCGTTCAGGGGGCCGCCATCGTTTGGCAGTTGCGATGTCGTAGGACATTCTAAGATCATAAATAAATACGTGCAAAAATAAGCAATGTCAGAGATGAAAATAACGACGGGCTTTAAATTATAAATACATAATCGGGGCGAAAGAAATACAATTTCAGTGTAGGATTTTATTGACTTTTTGTGGTACTTGAAATTCTGTTTGCTTTAGAAATAAATGGATTCTGCAACACACTGATAATATATAGAATATATGCTGTTGAAATTTATCCTATTTTGAGGAGATTTTGCAGAATACTTAACTTTTAATTAACAGGGAACAAGTAGGAAAACAATTTCTTTCTTTTTTTTAAATAACTCTCGACAAATTTTTAACTTACGGAGTTTCTAGTCTTAAGTTTCTAAGAATTATAACATATGGAAAAAAAAGACTTTGCTCAGCCAACTTGTGGATTGACTCCAAGTTCAATATGGAACAGCTTCCATTCTTTCTCTCATCCACATACTTCAATACTTCGCCACAGTCTGTACGACACCAAACATCACGCTCATATTTGGCCCCTTGAAAAGAGAAACCAATAGACAAGACACCTAGGAAATGTTTCCCCAAAAGAAAACTTTCTGAAATTGCGCAAGAAATTCAATTAAATTGATTGGGGTCAGACAGAGAGGAAGAGGGGAAGCGATAGTGACAGGCAGAGATGGGAGGGGGGCTCAGTTGCAAAGCCGCGAGGCGAATTCCATAAGTTTAATAATATTTTCGTTTTCTTCTCAAAAAAAAAGAAAGCCAAAAAAAACATGTTTAATACATTTGAAACTGCCACTTAAGCTGCGCGCTTGTTTTCCCTTGTGGAAATTGGACGTGTATTTTCCTCTTAAAATGTGTTTTCCGACGCTTCTGCCGTGGCATTTGACGGTCTTTTCAAGACAGATGGAAGGGCAGACATTTAACTTTGCGGGCAATTGGCAATTGGGCAGCCGAAGCAGTCGAAGCAGCCGCCGCATCCGCTCGGGATTCTCCGCTTCCGTCACGCAACGAAATTTCTTAAGTTTTTTCCCAAAAATAAAAGATGGAGAGTCAAAGGGACTGAAGTTGCTGCTGCTGCTGTTTTTTTTTTTTTTCGTTTTTTGGCTGCCTCGAATGTTGCATGACGGCAACGTTGCGCTGACAAGTTTTAAGGTCCTTGAATAATTGCCTGACGCCCGCGGCGGTCAATAAAAACTTGGCACGTGAAAACTTTGGCCAAACTCACTCCCTAATATGCTGGCAAAAATGCCCCAGTTGGGGCTGCTCTCCACTCCCCACTCCCTACTGCCTTCCCTACCATTTCCCCAGCTGCGAAAAATAATTAATATTGCGAAGCTTTCATTACATTTGGCTCGCCTGATGCCGGAAGTCACATTGCGAATTTCCAGCGAACACAAATACACATACATACAGTCAAACACACACACACACACGGGCACACACATGCACACACACACACGGGCACACACATGCTGTCGCCGAGAGGGCTGTCATTAAAAGTCAGTTCCCGCGGCAATTGTAGGGTATCCTTCCCTCTTTATCCCCCTGCCTGCTCTCAGTTTGCAATCCAAGCAGGGTCACCAGCTAATTGCACTCGAAACCTAACACAAAACGCTATGAATGTGGTATTTAGTAAGTGAATGAAAACTCGATCTCGATAAGTAATTCAAACGGTTGTAGGGCTAAGTAATCTAGGGAAAAGATGGAGAGTATGCTGCCCTCGAAATAAGTCCTTAGTTGATACGGAATTAAGTCAGTCCAGCGTGTGTATGGCACAACATACTTTACCAAAGTTGTAATATTCAATTAAGCATTCCTTACATTTAAAAGGTGTGTCTATAAAATTTCATAGCCTAAGCCCATGTAGATCCAGAGATCTTCTTGTTTTTAAGTTACCTTTGCTTCACTAAAATCCTCATGATTAGCTTAGTCTGGTAACATAAGTTTTCTGCACAAACTGTCATACCCTACTCTTTTATATTAAATACACGGTATGGAAGCCCATTAATCATGCCGACATTTGTTGTTTAATTTTACAAATCCCAAACATAGCTTTAGAGTCTCGTATTAAGTATTTAAACTTTGCGCCCATGATTTATTATCGTATGTGTGTGAGTGAGGCATGGGGATGGGTATGGTGAGGTGTTGCGTGTGCGAGCAGATTCCATAGGTAAATCAGTGAATGTTGAGCTTAAACCGGCTTCGAGTTCCTGTGAAACAACTCGAGCGTTATTTCAACGGAATAAATTTCAATAAAGACGCCTAAGTAGCCCCCAGACTGTTGGCTCAGTCTCTCACCAGCAGCTGCATCTGCCCTGATTCCTCTCCAGCTGCTTTGCCCTGCTCTGTTTTGTGCGAATCTTTCAATTACTTTCGCACAGTTCGATAATTTCAAGAAGCTGTCCAATAAATACACGATTTTATGCCAAACAATGCAGTCGCAAGCAGCTCCAAATAATGTGGAGCACCTGACCCAAGCACCTGACCATCTGTAGTTGTATTTCTGCGTCTGTCTGGCTGCAATTACGAGCAGGTTAAGCTGCTGCCAAGGGTAGTCAAGCGGCTATAAATAGCTTGTCTCTCGATTTGGCAACAGTTTTGTTGTTGGCCCGCCCTGGCCAATGAATAAGTAAATCGCATCGAAATTGGCCGGAAATCAATGGCGACAGTATTGAAAACAATCTAATATCAATTTCACATTGAACACACACTCCTACACACACACACACACACACAGTAGAATGAACCGTAGCCGAAGCCACATCGAGTTGTCCCTATTTGCCCCGTGCTGTGGTGTCACATGCGTGCACCGGAAGCGTCAGCTCCGCAGCTCTAGGAGCACACACACAGAGCACAAAAGAAAGTCAATATACACGCATCTCCTCCTCCTCCCCCTCTCCCCCTCCACACACACACATTGGGGAATAATTGAATAAATTGTGTGCAGCAGAAGCCAAAGGCTCAAAAGGAATCAGCTGGCGCATCGATTGCACAAGCAGCTCAAGCTCAAATAGAACAGCAAGAACTGTGGGAAAATTGGCTAAAAATTGGAAAAACAAATAGCACAAAAGATTTGCCCAGGAAATCCGGAAATCTTAAGCTGCATTTTCCCTGCTATGTAAATCGAACGCGCTTCTCAAGTGATCAAAGTGAAAGCAGAAAGGAAAAACTGCTGGGAGGGGAAACTTGCAACTCGAATTTATTTTATTTACTTTTACTACACTAATTTAATATTAGTATTTTTAAATTATATTTATTACTTCTTTCTTTTGCATAACTTTATTACATTTATATCCCTCTCTCTCGTGTCTGTAATAACCCTTTATTAATTTCCTAAATCAGATTATGGCATTCTTTCTCAATTTCACCAGGCCACGCTATAAATATGCGATATTAATAGCCCACAAAACCAATCGCCCGCCGGCAGCATGTTATTTATTAAACGCTTTTCCATCGAGTCTGACCCAAGTTTTCCGGCTTAGCTATAAATTTCGCATTTTCTATTTCTATTTTCCAACAATTTGCGTAGGCAAAAAGGTTCGTTTTGTCCAGTGTGTCTGTGTGTCCTTTTTCTCGAAGCAGACTTTTGAATTCAAATAAATAATACAATAGACAAAAGACAAGGGCCGTAAAATGAGAAGAAGCACAGGAAGAAGAAGGAGAAGGAGAAGAAGAAGCCAAAAAAGCCGCAACATGTAGCACATATTTAATATATTGCGTATACGCAGCGTGGCTGCGTTTAAAGCTTTAACAACGTATGTTACAACTCTCACTCCAGCTCTCTCTCTCACTCCCCCTCTCTCTCTCTCTTTGTCTCTGTTCTTGCAGCATGGCAACAACTGGCGCCAGTCAAAGGGCAGAAGAACATCAACCACTGCTGCACAAACAGGGTATCAGCATAATAACAACAATTGTGGTCAGAGCCAAAACAAAATGTGCAAAATAAAACACGCAACTGTGGCAACAACACAACTAGCAGCAACAGCAACAACAACAGCAGCAACAACAACAACAGCAGCAACCACGCTGCAAACGTAAATGCCATAAAGCGAGACCCCTTGGCAAAAAGCGAACACAACACGAGTCGAACAAAAGAGGAAACGGAAGTGGAAGTGGAAGCGCATAAAGCGAACGCAGCAGCAACAACATTGACAACTGTAGCCAGAGCAACAACAACAACAGCAACAAGCAGCAGCAGCGACATGTACTCCTCCCTAATGGAACTCAGCCAGTCGCTGGCGGCAAGTCTGGCCTATGCCCCACTCTACACCAGCTCAGCCTCAGTCGCTGCCGCCGCCGCCGCCGTTGCCACCGCTGCCACCACAGCCGCCTCTGTCGCGGTGGGCAGCCTCAATGGCAGCCAAGTCAGCAACTTTACGCAACTGAACGGATCGGCTGCGACGGTGGCAACCATCGCAGCCACAGTGCACAATGTGACGGAGGAGGAAAATTACGTGCGTCCAATGGATCGCCCCGAGACGTATCTCGTCATCGTTCTCTTCACGCTCATCTTCATTGTGGGCGTGCTTGGCAACGGCACACTTGTCATCATATTCTTTCGCCATCGTTCCATGCGCAACATACCCAACACGTAAGTGCTTCGAAAGCGACGCATCCATGGCCACCCATGGTGTCGTCCCCATTACCAACCTCCTCCACCCCTCTTCCTGCCTTCTCTCTGGCCTGCCCCTCGCATAATCATAATCATAGCAAACACTTAATATAAATGCCTGTGGTACCCAAATTGCCACTCAACATTCATGGCCTGAGTTACCGCTGGCATCTCTGATTTTATTGTTCCCTATAAGATTATATCTAGCTATTCAAGTCAGATCTTTTGTGTGCCACTTATACCCCGACATTGGCTAGTTAAATGGGAATGATGGACTTACAAATGTACAAATATGTCTATTGACTTTATAAATATGCAAGTTAGATGAACCATAAGAGTGTAATACGGCTCTTTGGGTACTTAATCACTTAGATCTCTGGTCTTACATGGGCTACAGCTCTTAAATTTGCCAAGCTGGTACTTCTACTCCATTTAAAGCTGGAAAGTTTTATTAAATCTCGTTACGCTTCATCAGGCTCTTGATACAGGCAATTAAATATTTATAAGGCATATAACTCTAGATATACAATGGCTAATCAGTTTATTTATGGTATACCAGTAGCTGAACATAATACCAAGCTAACCACGAAAGTTTATTAAAATCGGCTAAGTCAATCCAAAGATACAGGCCATATATCAAAAGCATATGCCACTCTACGCAGCACTGCCTGCAGGGTATCTCAATACCCACCCCTCTACGCTTTTCTTTTCGACAAACAGCTGTCAGCAATGCGAAGGGGAGGACAAATTAAAAGTTGGCAAAGAAATTTTCATAACTTTCGATTGGCACAGCAGGCGATGTCTGCATGTGGAAAGAATTTAAGAACCCGAAGTCCCGAAGAGGTAAGGCAAAGGTTCCAAAGGGATCAAACGGAAATAAAACATTTTATTTTAAATTTAAATAATCATTGGCTAAAGGATTTAACATGCCTAATGAGGAAGTGAGTAATCTTTGAGTAATCATTTGGGTTAGCTAATGGCCGCCTTTAAGTCTGGTAAAGAAAATAAAATGAATTTCAGCTGACTTTCTGTTTTTTATCGCAGTTCGAATTGTGTCAATTTGGGAAATTACACTCGCTCTCTCTCCCTCTCTCTCTCGCTCTCTCTTTATGTTCCACTGACGAACACGTGTCGTATGCGTAATGCGTGCCAAGTAAATCCCTTTTTACGCCACCGGTTCGACTATCGACTGCGTCGGGTAGATAATGTCAGCTCCTGGAGACGCGACTTAACTTGTGACAAGCTGTAAAAGCCACTCGCTCCGTTCGGGCCAGGCCTGGACTGGGCCGAGGCAGAGCTGCGACAGCTGACGGCATTATCCGATTGGGGCATATGCAAATGTTTATTAAGTTGGCAACTTGTCGCAAAGTTGCAACTATGTTGCGGCGCTTGTGGCTTGCGGCTTGTGGCTTCGTCGTGCTGTTTTGTGTTTAGTGAAAATATTTTTGAATAATTTCAAATGGAAATTCAATCAAAAGTTTGGCACAAGGCGACACAAGGCGAAAGGAAGTTGTTGCATAACAGTCTATAAGTTATTATCACGCCTCGACTGTCAATAAAAATATGCCAGCTCGACGAGGGAAAATATAAGAAACCCTTTTGAAAGTGAGAGAATTGTGCACAAATTGACAGGTGAAAGAGAAGGAGTAGAGGAAGAAGTATGAGAACTGCAACCAATCAATGTAGCAAGTCACATCATTTCGTGCTTTATTCAAGGCCAGAGAAAGTTTCCCTTGCGCCTGATTTGCTGCTGTGTCATCTGTCCGCCCGCCTGTCCGCCCATCCTCCCATCCGTCCACCCGTTTGGCTGTCTAGACAAGCGGCAATTGACATCCAGTCGGCACTTGCAAATTAGACCAGGCAGCAGGCAGCAGGCAACAAATGACACACGTTGAGGCCAAATGCCTTCGGTTTGCGCAAAAAGTTCAAGCGTCGCTCAATGCCAAGGCAAATGATGATACTACCCATCCCCCCTTCCAATGCCACACCCTTTGATTGGATTCTGCTCCATCAGTGGCAAATGTGACGCAATTTGGCCAGCAAGCCATGATGGCTGATAACACTTGATGTACGCTAACCTAACTCAAGGATTCCACTTTAAACTGTCCGAGCACAAAAGAAAAAACCAGCTACAAAAATCGAAAGTTTTCCAACTCATTGCACGATAAGCCACAGGAATTAAAGGGGAGGGGGTGTAAGGGAGAAGGAGAAGCAGAAAATTGGGAAAGAGAATCGCAACCGGAACTGGCAAAGCAAGTGGCAACCCTTCGGATACTACAAACAATTTTCAATCCCAGTGCAATCATGCAGAAAATTTGACAAGTTCAACTGCGCGTCCGTCAAGAAATTAAAGAAGAATCGCAGCGAGAGGGCGCTGGGCTATGATATCTTTCAATTATTTATATAGTATTTCGAAGTTTAAATTTATTATCTAATACAATGTAGAGTTCCTTCACATTTAACATATATCTTTACTTCTGTTTCTTTCCCTTTCCCTTACTCTTTAGTTACATTCTCTCACTGGCCCTGGCCGATCTGCTTGTCATCCTGGTCTGCGTGCCCGTTGCCACCATTGTCTACACACAGGAGAGTTGGCCCTTTGAGCGCAACATGTGTCGCATAACGGAATTCTTCAAGGACATCTCGATAGGCGTATCCGTCTTTACGCTAACTGCACTCTCGGGAGAACGTTACTGCGCCATTGTAAATCCGCTGCGCAAGCTGCAGGTGAGTACTAGGAAGGAGTCTGGGTTTGGGTTGAAGCAGCTTAAGAACTCTTTTCTCCTCTCTACTCTCTACTTGATAGACCAAACCTTTGACCGTCTTCACGGCCGTGATCATCTGGGTATTTGCCATAATGCTGGGCATGCCATCGTTCGTCGTCTCGCACATCGAGAAGTTCAATGTCTACACGGCCAATGGCAATGGAACCATCAAAGTGTGCTCTCCATTTAGCACCAAAGAGTATGGAAAGTGAGTACGAGTGAGATTCCAATCAGTTCGATATATTTTCTGATTTTTCCTTTGCATTAATACGCCTCATTCGCTTTTATTTAGTTTTAAGTGGGTTGCACCGTCCTCACTCCCTGGACCTCCTTCCCCCCTCTATATCCCTCTCTCTCTCTTTGATAAGTCAAGTTCGATGAAGCAGAAGTTCAAGGCCCTGCCAGCTTCCTTTTCCGCAGAAACCCGAGTTACATAAGTCTGGTTTGTTTCTGCATCATTTTTCATTGATTTAAAGGAAACCAGCAGTTTGACTTCCGGTTGTGACTTTAAAACCAGAAAAAAGGAAAGCTTCCTTTGGCACGCCGAAGATAATATACCCTTGTAGAGATTTCTCATTTAAGGTTTCATTTAAGTCATTTATACAAATTTTTCAATTTTTCGCAAACAGCGATGGACAAAAGGAAAGACAACCCTGGAAAATCGATTAAATATGCATATCTTAATCATTTTGGGTCCGAATCAGCTGCGGAGTCGATTTTTATGATATTTTCAAATATCCTAATCGATTTCAAGCAAAAAATCAATATCAAAATTTTTTGAAAAATTTCAAAATTTTTACAAGGGGGTTGCATGGAAAAAGTCGAAAAAATTCGAAGATCCCAAATCGATCAAATTTAAATGCAGAATCAATAAAGGCCTAATACCTATTTCAAAAAGTCATTTCCGAGTAGAAACAAACAATTCCTGGAAAAGTTATAAGTGAAAAACGATCAAAAAACTCCATTTTTCAAAAACTGAAATGTGCAAGAGCAAATACAACCCTGGAAAATCAATTTAATATGCATATCTTAATCATTTTAGGTCCGAATTAGCTGCGGATTCGATTTTTATGATATTTTCGAATATCCTAATCGATTTCAAGCAAAAAATCAATATCAAAATTTTTTGAAAAATTTCGAAATTTTTACAAGGGGGTTGCATGGAAAAAGTCGAAAAAATTCGAAGATCCCAAATCGATCAAATTTAAATGCAGAATCAATAAAGGTCTAATACCTATTTCAAAAAGTCATTTCCGAGTAGAAACAAACAATTCCTGGAAAAGTTATAAGTGAAAAACGATCAAAAAACTCCATTTTTCAAAAACTGAAATGTGCAAGAGCAAATACAACCCTGGAAAATCGATTTAATATGCATATCTTAATCATTTTAGGTCCGAATTAGCTGCGGATTCGATTTTTATGATATTTTCGAATATCCTAATCGATTTCAAGCAAAAAATCAATATCAAAATTTTTTGAAAAATTTCGAAATTTTTATAAGGGGGTTGCATGGAAAAAGTCGAAAAAATTCGAAGATCCCAAATCGATCGAATTTAAATGCAGAATCAATCAAGGTCCAATACCGTGATCAAAAAGTCATTTCCGAGTAGAAACAAATAATTTTTCAAAAAGTTATAGGTGAAAAACGATCAAAAAACTCAATTTTTCGAAAACAGCAATGTGCAAGAGGAGATACAACCCTGGGAAATCGATTAAATATGCATATCTTTATCATTTTGGGTCCGAATCAGCTGCGGATTTGATTTTTATGATATTATCGAATATTCTAATCGATTTTAAGCAAAAAATCAATATCAAAATTTTTTGAAAATTTTCGAAATTTTTATAAGGGGGTTGCATGGAAAAAGTCGAAAAAATTCGAAGATCCCAAATCGATCAAATTTAAATGCAAAATCAATAAAGGCCTAATACTGTAATCAAAAAGTCATTTCCGAGTAGAAACAATAATTTTTGGAAAAGTTATGAGTGAAAAACGATCAAAAAACTCAATTTTTCAAAAACAGCAATGTGCAAGAAGAAAGACAGCCCTGGAAAATCGATTAAATATGCATATCTTAATCATTTTAGGTCCGAATCAGCTGCGGATTCGATTTTTATGATATTTTCGAATATCCTAATCGATTTTAAGCAAAAAATCAATATCAAAATTTTTAGACAAATTTCGAAATTTTTATAAGGGGGTTGCATGGAAAAAGTCGAAAAAATTCGAAGATCCCAAATCGATCAAATTTAAATGCAGAATCAATAAAGGTCTAATACTGTGATTAAAAAGTCATTTCCGAGTAAAAACAAATGACTTTCGCAAAAGTTATAAGTGATTGAAGCCAAAAAAAGCTACCTGTTTGTTTGATCTCTGCCATTATAAAAGCTAGAAATACCAAATTCGCCTGAAGTATAATGAAAACCCTACATTTACATATACTTTGTATGCCCCCACTATAGTGGGTACCCATCCTTTAGAGGTATCATGCCTTGTACCTTGTGTGTTTACTTTAGTTTTTCCTGTTATCATATTTATTCACTATTTCCTTCCTGTTATCATATTTATTCAAGTAAAACTAACAGCTTTCCTTTTTGAATAGACTTCAATAAATAATTTTTTCTTAAGTTCATTAAGTTTTGTTTTCAATAACTTTTGCGTGCTCTTATTTCGCATTAGGTTGTGCCCAAGCAGAATTTTCTTTGCGTTTCCTTTGCGCTCCCGCAACGTGCACTGAGTGCAGTGAGGGTCAGAACGTGCCATGATGCTGCTCTGGTACACCCTGTGTTCTTGTCGGTTTTATGTGCCTTCTCTTAAGTAATAATGCAACTATTGTGAACTGTCCGTGTGTATGAGATAGAACCATTGATGCAATACAATGAGAGCATGAAGGAGGACAGCTTGTGGTGCCATCTAAGCTGTAATTGGAGCTGGTAGGAGTCATGGGAGAGCGACGTCCTGCATCGAGTAACGCGTGGGGGAGAGAGAGACAGAGAGAGAGAGGGAGAGCAGAGAGTGCAGGGTTGCCATATGCTCCGCTTCCTTCCCTTTAGGTTACATATTTTTATGTTCCCTAGAATATACCCTTTCCTGGAATTTTTGTGTGTTTTATTTTCAATTTACTTTACAGTTCATTTAATCTGAGCTGCAGTATCAGTATTTCTCTACTGTGTGTAAAGTGTCCGCTGTTCTCCTTAATATTTCATAAGATCATTGTCTTAGCATATCAAGCAGCGCCACAGGACATTTCCATTTACAAGCCACAACAATTTGATTCAATCTGCATTCTCCAGATGAGCTGTCATCCCCATAAAAAGACATTAAAATATCATCCTTTTGCGAGATCCAAGCTGAGGTCCAAACAACACACAGCCATAGCCCCATCTGGTTGAGGTCGTTTCGGTCCGGCTTTAAGCACATGCTGTCCCCGGAGAGATTCTGTCGTTGATAAGCAACTTAAATTTAATTCCTATTTTCCTTTTTAATGCACCTCGTGCGGCATCGAAAGAGGCTTGTGCTGCGTCGACTCGTTATACCCTGTAAGTTGGCTGAGGTGGCTAAGGGAATGATATCGGCCTAGTTAAGTACATAAGCGTATCTAGTTCATCTTCAAGCTATCTACTGGGTATCTTTCAGTCGAATGCGCTCTTTTGTGGCTTTTCTTTTTTCCGACGCTCTCCTGTTGCGGCTGTGGCTTCTCTAGCCTGTAGTAAATCCTTTGCCACCGGACAATGGCAGCTGTTGCCACATAATCTGCCACACGCACACACACATACACAGCAGGCTGGCAGGCAGGCAGGCTGGCAGTCAGGCTGGCATCCTGGTTTCCGTCTGGCTCCGTAATTTACACAGTTTCATCCAACTGGTCGCTAATTTTTTATTTAAAGCATAAAATCGCTTTTACAACTCCGCAGCGTGTGTTACCAAAGTATTAAAAAGCCACATCCACAGCAACCAAAAGTGAAATTCATATAATTTTTGGCTGTGGCTCAGTTACTTTTTATGACGCCGACGTCTTCTATTTAGACCTCCCGTCTCTCAGTTCTCTCGATTCTGTCATCAAAACGGGCCCCTGCCTCATAATTTATTTAATGTCCTGTCGCTACAGGCATTTCAATAGCCTGACAAATTGTTGTGCGTAGCTCCCGAACCTGCAGCTATTCGGACCCGAAATCCGCTTACTGAATTTATTTAAATTGACAATAAAGTGTCCTTAGCGATTATTCGTTTCGAGCCTCAGCTGAGGCTCTAAATTAAATTGGAATTTTGCTACAAATGAGACCCGCACAGGTCGATGATAATGATGACTCTGTGAGCCTTGTCAGTTTACTGTTAATTAAGTTAGAGCTGGAATTTCAAAATTGTTTAATGAAACAAGCAGAGATAATTGAGCGTGGCTGGAACTAAGAGAGTTCACAAATCATTTGGTATGGATGCAAATTTGTATATCCTATTTTGGGAGACTCTAAAAATATATATTGGAAAATTGGCATTTTTACTCATTTGCAAATGACTGTCAAATGCAAAGAAACACCTTTATAATAGATGAATTAAAATATAGACATATCAAATCAAAGCAAAGCAATTAGAACATGTTGCCAGAAACAGAACATTCATTTATACAAGCTATTTTCATGTTTTTCCCCTTAAACCTTTAATAATTGCAAATGTCGAAATTAAACGTATTAATTACAGAGATATTTTGTGGCAAAAAGTTATTTTGTCGCTGAGGTTTATGTGAATTAGTCTGACACTCATTGAGTTCATTTATTTCAATTAAAAAAACGTGTCACGTTTTAATACCCCGCACCTGTGACATAAAATGTTGTTCCCGTAATTTGTCAGATATAATGTGTTTAATTTAATCACAATTTAAATGAATAATTATAGCATTACTTTCCATGACTTTTATTGATTACGGTAAAGTCTGTAAAAATATAATAAATAATACCTTAAACAGAGCTAAAGCTGTACGCGATGTACGCGTGATTGACAGTCTGACAGTTTGTTGACAAATCTGCAATTAATTAATCTGCTCTTCCACAGCCTTTCACAATTAATCTGCCAGCCAGCTGTAATGAGCGGCAGTTTAAGTGAGGCGTAATTACGGCTTTTACTACGACTTTAGTTACTCTTACTCGTACTAAGTCGCAGCTTTCACTCCAGGACTTTTTACAACAGTAATTTCTCCCTCTATCGTTGCAGATACATGGTAGTTGCCAAGGCATCCGTATACTACTTGCTGCCACTGTCCATCATCGGCGTGCTGTACATCATGATGGCCAAACGGCTGCACATTAGTGCGCGGGACATGCCCGGCGAGCAGCTGAGCATCCAGAGCCGGAGCCAGGCACGCGCTCGTCGTCATGTTGCTCGCATGGTAGTCGCCTTTGTGGTGGGTAAGTAGAGCGTGGCCACGGCATCAGGATGGGTTTCAATGGATACCCGACTAATTGCTCCTGGCAGTTTTCTTTATTTGTTTCTTTCCATATCACATGTTCGAGCTGTGGTACCACCTGAATCCCACTGCCGAGGACGATTTCGATGACTTCTGGCACATGGTACGCATCGTGGGATTCTGCACCAGGTAAGCGGCTCAAAGGATAAGGCTAAATGAATTGCCCAGTAGTTTTTCCCAGTTTTGCATTTTCCCCTCGTGCCCGAGGGAGATGTTGCACCCTGCACCCTGCATTCATCCATGCGGTTCTTGTGCAACTTGCAAACGCTCTCACTCGCTGCATTGCCCCGGGCATGATTTTTAATTGAAAGAGATAATCCTTGTAAACTTCATTTGACCCCGCAACATGGCGTCTTCCCCAACAAGGATTTTCTCGCTGCAAGTGACAAAAATATGTGCAGGGAGGATGTGCCCTTGCGCCCCATGCGGAAGTAAATTTATTTCCGTTGACAGCGTCGACTCCACCTCTCCCTCCTCCTCCAGCTGCTGCCATGGACTAGGGAGCGGATTCGCTCTGGGCGTCACTTAGCGCAGTAAAGTGCACAGAAATAATGTGTCAGCATTTCGGCAGCTTAATTTGTGACATCAGCGAAACTGAGAGAGAGAGAGAGAGAGAGAGAGAGATTTGCATTTTAATGCCGATGGGGTTGCGAATTATTTAAATAAAATATTCAAGAAATCGTTGAAGCAAGCCGAGATAAGCGCCAACAGCTTGTGGCATTTTAAATTACCCGCGCATTATGCAATTTATCGAAAAATGTTATCAAGTGTTGCCTAATGCGCGCATAGCAGGATATCGATACTAAAGTAATCGTTAGAGTGATCAACAACAGCAATTCTCTCTGCGATAGGTATGCTAAGCAACAATCGATTTCAAAATCGATAACTAGCATTAAGTCAGAGTGTGGGCACACTGGCGTCCATTTTGCCACATGCATTTGCAATTACCCACATTTTTCGACTAATTTTCCAATTGGAATGCCTTTCAATTTGCAGCTTCCTCAATTCGTGCGTCAATCCGGTGGCCCTGTACTGCGTGTCTGGCGTGTTTCGGCAACATTTCAACCGGTATCTCTGCTGCATTTGCATCAAGCGGCAGCCCCATCTGAGGCAGCATTCGACCGCAACGGGCGTCATGGACACTAGCGTCACCTCGATGCGTCGCTCCACCTACGTCGGTGGCGGCAACAACTTGGCCGCCCATCGTGCTTCGTTGCACATGAACAATAATCATGGCATTGGTGCAGGCGGGGGGCGTGGCGGCAGCTTCCATCGCCAGGACTCAATGCCATTGCAGCACACGGGCAGCGTAAATGGAAATACAGCCGGAGGCAATGCTGGTGCCGGTGGCGGCGGCGGCGGCGGTGGCAACATCGGACGCGCCTCCATTATCAATGAGAAAAGGTGAGGCACGATGATTGTGGAGCTGCTGGAGGAGGGTTCGGTAACCCAGCAGGCCGACGAGCAGCTCTAAACAATTGGCCACTGATCTCACTCCCAGTCTGTCCCACTCTGCACACACGCACACACACACACACACACACTCCGCCATGCTAATTGGCAGTAATTGTACTAGGGCAGCAATCGCCCTCGCACCCGCAGGCCACTTCCCTGCAAACATTGTCTGTGCAATTGGCAATCGCTCTATGTAAATTTCCACAGGCTTTAAGCCTGAATTTGGCCTTGGGCGAGCTGCACTCGCTCTTTGGCTTAGACTCAGTGCACAGATGCACGCAGTGGCAACTCACACACACATATGTACTTAAGTATTGCAACTGTGTGTGTGTGTGTGTGTTACATATGTCTGGTATTATGCGAGGGTCATAAGTTATCGTATCGGCTTAAGCGATGTTTTGTGTCTGTTTAACTGTTATTTGTATAGTATGTATTAGCGCACTTTAAGCTCCTGCAGCCTAACTTAATTAGTTGATTAACCAAACAATGCAATAAAACGATGAAAAAGTAGGGATTACCTGGCACAATCCTCCCCTTCGTTAGGCTCAATTCGCTGTAAATACATATGTAACTGTAATCTATACACTCTACTACATATATACGCTACTGTATGTGATGTGTCGAATTAAGTCCCTTAGTATACATACAAATATATAGCATAGTTAAAAACATTCAATGTAACTTTTAATTCCGTATTCATAATCGTATACATCGTGTAGGGACAACAATTTGAAATACGAAATACTTCTGTCTTTAGTACAAATACAAAATAATCGATTACTCTTATACGTATTAGTAGAGTATTGCACGACTGGCGTCTCCTCTCTAGCCGGGCGCGCCATTAAAATACCAGACACGTGTGGGTGAACATAATTCCCCAATTCCATTGCAAAATTGTAATCGAACGTAGTTGAAAATATCAATAGATGTAATTACACAATAATCCTGTGTGGAACTTGAAAATGTAAATAAATAAATTAATTGCTGTTTAGTTGTTGTTGCTTTCAAGCGATTATTATACATTAAATAATTGGGTAATTAAATAGAAAAGAATGTAACAACTGCAACAAAAACAAAAACTTTAAATCTCCAATCGAATATTTGCTAAGCTGTTCCATTCAAAATCAATCAAGAAATATATGTACATAATTACGATTTAAATGTGAAATAAATTATATATGAATCAACGATAATTTGATTTACAGTTTATGCTGATAATCAGGTAAGAAGTTGAATGTAGTAATACACACATTGTTATTGTCTATCACAATGTAATTCCCCCACAGCACCCGCTGAACCGAGTTTAATGTTCGTAACGAAACTACAGTTATGTTTACATTTACGCTTTCAGTTTAATCAAACGCTACGACGAGCGTACACGCTATTAAATTGGAAATAATGTTTCTCTCCCCTCCCCAAGAGACGCAAACATTTTTTGGGAACATTACATTGCAGATTGTCTTTGTTTAAGCCAGAAAATAAAAAAGAAAACTTAGTTGGTAATAAATCAGAATTTGTGTATTTGTAACATGTAAGTAAATACGATATTTAAATGTGAATGGAAAGTGTCAAATGTTTCAGATATTGAATAAAAGTTAAGAAAAAACAGCTGCTGTGTTTGCATAATTTATGGACAAAATATTGTACAGGAACCACTGCGAATCAAAAACTTTGGAAATTATTCATAAAAACAGCAGCGTAAATCCTATGTAAATTTTCGTCATCTCATAGCTAAATTTGAATTTTAATTTCCGTAAGTTCCTCAATAATTTTATTCAAAACATGAAAGCCTTATCTAGGCACGCCAATATTGTCTATTTTGCTGAACATTAAAGTAACTCGTTCAATTTGCATTTATCCCCCGCCCTCAAAGACAAGGCAGAAAATCGATGGGATTATTTGACACGCAAAAAACAAATAATGGAAAACACACACAAAATTCCATTAAAAATTGACGCGCTCAAAGGGCAGCCTTGTGTGCTTGGGTTGAAGCTGCTCCTGGTTTTGTTGTGGTTGCTGCTGCTGATGATGATGATGTTGCTGCTGCTGCTGCCGATGTTGCTGCTGCTGTTATTTTGACTAACATGTTCTTCTAGCATGTAAATTGGCCAAACAATGCAGGTACAACAAGCTGAACTCGGACTCACTCGCTCCCGGCCAGGCCAAATCTCGGCTATGGTCCAGTTATTGGCATGCAATAAATGTTGCAGTCAAAATGCCTAATCTTTGCCCCGCCAGCACATGTTTCTATGCCCAGGGACAGCTCGGTCAGTCGGGGTTGACCTGTCACTAAATCAACCGAAACTGGCAACTGGCAGTTGCTGAGGCCCAGCAGATAAGGAGCAGCACACAATGAGCAACATATTGTCCAATCTCTTTATAACGCACATCCCCACATCACCAGGTAATAATGCTAATGCCCATGGTAATTTGTGTAGCCTGCAGCGCGAAACAAACCGGTTCAAAGCGCACCAGATTTATGTACGCACACGAAATGTAAATATTGGGACACAGTAGGCGCTCAGAGGAGTGAACTAGTTAGTTAATGGAAACCTCTTCAAAGTCTATACCAGTGTGCACTCTATCGAGTGTGTACTGTACTCACACACACACTGTGTGTGTCAGCTTTCCCATAGACTTAGCGGTCTACCGCCATTTGCCTTGGGGCTAATGCAAAAACCGCACTGGCCACAAATTTTGCGGGTGTTGATTGGCCCAACCCACGACCCTCAGCAGAAGAATCCCGCTCCTGCTCCTCCTCCTCCTCCATACGCCCCTTTTAACCATCTGTGTGTCAAGCGCATTGTCAGAAGTTCCGACACAAAAGTCTATGGCACAATTAGCTAATTTTGTGGGTCTTGTTGAAGCAGGCTACGGGGTCGATTACCTCGCCAGTTTATAGCCAGAGATATCGGGGCGCATGCGAGTACATAATTATCATAAATATGCTTCGGCCTGAGCTGAGATGTGTGTGGCCTTCGCATTGTGGAGAGGATGATTCTGTGCCCGGTTTTATGGCACACATAAAACTGTCTCCGTTGACAAGGTATCAATGAGGTTCCCAAGTAATATGTATATTTTTTTATTAGCTCAACAAGCTTATATAGTCTATAGTGGATGACTTTGATTATTATCGTAAGTATTTTATTGCTGCTGAAAAGTATGCTATAGTTTTTTTTTATAAACGACTTATTGCAAGTTATAATAGTATTAATTTATTATAAGTCCACAGCTTTAATCTCTTATAAAAGTATACTAAAACCCAGTGTTGGTAAACAATGCACAAAGCCAGTCGACATGATGTGAGTAAACAAATTTGTTGACCCAAAGCAAATCAAGTGTTAATTCTCTTACGCAAACAGAGAGAGAGAGAGACAGAGATGGAGACCGAGACATAGAGAGAGAGAGAGAGAGAGAGGCTACCTCTCCTTCTTCTACTCTCTGCTACCCGAGCTGCCTTTCAGCAACAACTTGTAATGGAAACTTTACATATGCAAATAAGAGGCAAGGCAGTGGGAGTGAGAGAGAGAGCGAGCCGAAGAAGCAACAATGTGCGATAAGTGAGGTTAGCTCAGCTCTGGATAAACCGTGTGTCGAGTGGCAAGTGAAGCCTCTGCGGTAATCAGATTATCAAGTGCTGAACGTGGCTGGTAATGGCTGCAAATTGGCAACAGCCAAGGGAAAACTTTCGACGCTTCAGTACTCAAGTGGGCGCCAAAGTGATTTATTACACGCGCCAAAGAAAAGCTGCCCCTGCTCGCTCTCTCTCTCTCTCTCTCTACCTTCTCTCACAGATTGCTAGGCATGGGCATAACTAACGATTAGTGTGTCGAACACACGCTCCACATCTCCATACACAGGCCGTGGCATCTTGCCGCTCTTATCCTTTATGGGCTCTGGCATTCATAATTCCTCATTACGCATCCGCATCCGCATCCGCATCGAACTCGTTCTCGGTCTAAGCCTGTCAGCCGGACGGGCGGACGAGCGGACGGAAATCCCGACAGATTCTTATCCGGTGCGGGCTTTCGCTTTTATATGTTTGTCCAACACGCAAGCGGAGGCTTAGCTGTCGCCTCCTGCTCCTCCTCCTCCTCCTCCTCCTCCTCCTCCTCCTCCTCCTCCTCCTCCTCTACTCCTTCCCGGGATTGTCTCGTGTTTTCGGCCACTTTGATTATGTTTTGCGTTTTGCCTCGTCCCTTTCGCTTTTGTTAATTGGCGCAACTTGTGGGCTAAGCCCGCAATGAATGACACTGCAGGGAGGGGCATATAGTGGGCGTGGCTTGAGCTCGTTGCGGTCTGCAGCACGCACGTGTCGCCCGTCTCGCAATCGGGTCAAGAAACAAAATATCATTTTGCCCCTGTTTACGTCTTTCGGCCAGTGAAGCGTTTCCTGCTTCAAGCAGGGATTTGCTTCTTGATGTTCTCGCCGCAGCGAATTGTTTTCGCTTCGCTTTGCGTTGTCTCCGTTTCGGGATTTGCCATTGGCATTGATATTTATGAGCACTGCACCGGTCCGACATGTCCGACACAGTCTGATATGTCTGATATATGTTTATTGACGGCCTGATTTGTGGGCCACGTCCGGTAGGCGAATAAATTATTAATTTAATTGGCAACGCCAGCGATGTTGAAATAGATTTCTAAATGATTGGAATAGTTTTCGGAAGTGGGATGGATATTGAATGCAAGAGAGAGAGATGCAAAGTATAGCTGCATTACTTGCTTATAATTTAAACTAAATATACAAAATATTTACACTAAAATTTGGCTTATTAGTTCTCGTATAACCCAGCTGAATGGAGCAGAGCAAGAGATCTGGGAAATGACCCAACTTGACTTATCCACGTTGCCTTTAAGCAGAACTACAGATTGCTTTGAAGTTTCTCTGGCGCTTTAAGATCCCAATGAAATTGCCTCAATATATGTTTAATACTTTCCACTCTTTGCTATTATTTATTTTTATTAGCTATTTGCACTGAAATCAATTGAAATCGCACTCGTTCCATACACATCACGAGACAGAGAGAGAGAGAGAGGGAAAGAAAGGGTGAGTGTGTCGACAAACGTCAGATCTAGACAAATTCCCCAAAATATAAAAAGGGTCAACAGAAATTGAATTTACTTTGGGGCCGGAAGGCAGGCTGAAATACCCTGCTCGTTCCTCCATCGACTTATCACTTGAACAGAGCTAAATTTTTTGGCAAACTTAAAGAAGGCAAAAGAGGTGAACTTTGAACTTTCCAGCGAGAGCCGAGGCCCTCGTAAAAGGATTATACACATCGCTGAAAGTAACGAAATATCATAATCCTTTTGCTGCAACAATTATGAAAGCAGATTTATCACCTTAAGTGGCCCCAACCGGGCGGGCTGACTGTCTGTCAGCTGATGTAAGTCCTTTGTCAGCGACATTTAAGACTAATTCACAAATTCAAATCTTGTACTCTTGCTTTTTTCCTGCTTTCCTTCTTTTTCTTTGTCTCTTCCGCTTCCGCGTGTCACTTCTCACCTGGCGAGCTGCACCTTTAATAGGCTTAGAAGCTGCCGTAAGCCGGCTTAAATGCAAAGTGCGTTAATTTAATGACAGTTACAAAAACAACACCCGCGGCCCTGGGATGGAAGCTGCGGCAGTTGAGGGGTCAATCGACAGCAACAGTCGCTGCAAGCACTCTTGGCCGCACACTGCGTCACAGCAGTTTACAGACGCTGATGCTGAAGGAGGGAAAGTTTGTTCACACAAAAAGAAATCTTTTTCTTTCAACTATCTCCGGAAAATAATTATGAAATATTTAACATTTTTTAAGTGCTTTACGGTTTTAAAATATTTGTGTGCCAATTTGCAGATTTTGTTAAAGAACTTTAATTGAGAAATTGTTAATAAATTGCGGATAAAATGTATTGATCTAGTATAGGCATAAATATATCTACTTATGAAATATATATTTTAAGCCTTCTTTAAAATTTGATGAGTGAAAAGAACATTATCTTGGCAAGTGGCTACATTATTCTATGACGCACTGTCTGTGGGTTCAGGAAACTTAACCTGCGTCAAAGAAGAGAAAAGAAAGACGCGACAGAGAAAGCCCAGCAGCGAAAAGAGACGCAATTAGGAAACGCTGCTCGCCACCTTCTTCTGCCCATTATTAGTCATTAATGGGATTTTTACTGTGGAGATGCCGCGGGCAATGCGGCCCAACTCCAGGGATTCCTCCCCATAGACAGACTATTGTTTATCGAGGGGGGGGCGGGCAGGCGTGAAAATTGAAAACAAATTAACGGCATTGTTGACCCTACATGGCAAAAGGTTGCCGGGTCAACATGGCGTTGCATTAATTATACCCAGTGTGAGCTGTGGCAAGGCGGGTTAGATGGGCTGGGCAATACTTTTATCTCTAAACATTTTAAGGGGTATCTCTTGGCTGACTGCGTGCCTGCTGCATTCTCGCACTTATATTTATCGCTTGTTTTCTGGGCCAATCCCAAACCCTGCCCAACCTTTCCAACGAGGCATTTCAATATTGCGCAACCCTCTCGAGCCACATTCGGGGCCCACTCGAAGTGCCCATTTGTTGTGCCATCGAAGCATAAAGCCATTAAAAATCAATTGGCTTCTTCAGAAAAAGATGCAAAGTACCCGACCATATGCACATGCCTGTGCCCTGGCGCCTGAGTATGTGGAACTTTCTGCCTAAGGCAAATAAACAAAAGTATTTTGTCTTCGGCTTTGCATTCCGCTAAATTGACTCTCAACTTTACGCGCCAAGGCCCCGAAACTACAAACCAGAAGTCCCCCCTGGCAGGTCCTCATGTTCGATTTGCCATACCCTTTCGAAAGGGTTAGTGGAACAACATTCTGCGGAAATCGGCTAAAAATAACTGAAGTTCGTTTTGGCTCGTTTTGGCTGGTTCGTTTTCCTTGGAATTAAATAAATATTCATTCCATTCTAAACTGAGTTTAAAGATTAGTAAAATACTTAGCTGATAATCAAATGTCCTTAAAAAAAGAGAAGAAAACTTGTCGACTCTCTGCTTTATCTCATGTTTCTGTGGCGGGTATTCAAGTTTCACCATGGAATCTCTGCGTCTCGAGTCGAGTCGATTCCCTTGCCAACAGTTTGCGCTGACTCAACGTCGCAGGCTGCAAATCCCGCGTGCTTTCCTCCTTCTTCTTTTTTAATGGCATCGAAAGGCGGCTCCACTCGCAACACATTCTCCCTTAGCCCTTTTGGACCATTGCCCAGTCAGGAGTAGCTACTCCTCCCACTACCACCACGTACTTTGTTTGAGTTTACGATTATGTCAGTGTCTTTTTGGCCACCATAATGAGAGAACGCTTCTTGGCTTGTTGTGGCTTTCACATTTCAATGTCTATGCAAATATGCGAGCCACTCCGAGATTCCTTCGACCCGTTGGCACT
The DNA here is from genome assembly GCA_018901885.1 of Zaprionus kolodkinae. NCBI lineage: Eukaryota > Metazoa > Arthropoda > Insecta > Diptera > Drosophilidae > Zaprionus > Zaprionus kolodkinae. Next base: position 1,435,713 of record JAEIFM010000288.1, on the reverse strand, counting down.
TGTCCATTTCATGTGGCGACAGCTGTCGTTGATGTGGCACTGCTGCTCCTGCTCCTGCTCCAGCTCCTACTCCTGCTCCTGCTGCTGGCAGACATGTCCGAGTGTTGGCCAAACATCGAGCAACACAGTAGGGCGGCAATTTAATGCGACGCCGCCGTTGCCGCCGCCATAGGCAAATCTCGTCGAGTTGTCCCATTTTGATTGATTTGCCCGATTGTCAGCTGGCAGCGCATTATTGTTGGCTTATCGTTAGGACGCCACATGACGCCGTTATCCTGGCAAGCCAGTCCACTCAGCTCGCCACTCGAGCCCATCAATCTGCGCGATCCGAGGCACTTGGACGTTTATTAATCAGATTAGAAATGAACAAGTCCAGCAAGTTCTTAACTAGGGGATTTTTGCGAAGGGGATGAGGACAGTTAAAAGTCGTTTTATCATGTGATTTAATAATAAATGATATGGTGTAGAGCGGTATATTAAAATTTTAGTTTTAATTTTAAAAGCTATTCACGAATCTAATAGGTTTACCCATAAGTAATATTCTATCTTTAAATAATCCATTCCGATTCTAGAATTCAAATTTTTAACTCCCTCTACCATCTCCCTCAAATTTAAAAGTTCTGCCCGGTAACTAATTGCCTAAATTCGAAATGCAAATAAGAAAAGGTGGGTAGGAGGGGGATGGGGAAAACTCCAACTTAATATTACAAATTCCATGTCGATGCTGTCTAAAAAACAGCGAAAAGTTTGAAACTGTCAAAGCTTTTACTGGCATCATGCTGCACTTTTGCTGCACTGCGTCGGCGGCATCAGCTGATTCCGTGGCAACTTTTGAGCAGCCTCCGAAATTATTACAACATCCAAATAAAACTTTCCTGGCGCGTTTGACTGAACTCCAAAAAACAAAAAAAAACACTTTGACTAAAACCAAAACTAACAAGTGACAAATAATATAAAAAAACTGTCAGTGTGCTGTGTCATGGTCTGGCTTAAGAATACCCTGTAATGTGTATTGTGTGAGGCGACGGATTGGTGTCTAGACTTCACTGGAGAATTTCTTTAAATGAATACTAAAACTTTTCAAGACCTTTTTAAGCAGCTCGTCGATTTCTGAAATCTGATTAGGTCTCTGAGAAAACTTTTTTACCCATTTTATTTTATTATATTTAATAACCTTCTTGCTTGAGGTTTTTTTTGTAAATTTAGGGAAGCATCTTCCCATATGTTCCCATTTTCTTTTACCCCTTTTCATTTGGCCAGCCCTTTCTTATCTATTGCTGAAGGTTTCAACAAAGTTGTACTAACTAAATTTTAATATTCTGCAACTTTGTCTAACTCCTGGGAAAGCAGCGCGGCTTTAAGCCCGAGAGGTATTTGAGGCTTTGGAGGTCACTCGAATGGGGGGGGTTGGGTCGAATATTGAGCAAAGGTTGCTGAAAAATGCGCCGTTGCCCCGCCGAATATTTATTGCGACGTTGCCGCATTTCAATCAGCGAACACCTCGCACTTTGCCCTCTACCTCTCCGGCCTGTTGCTGTCTCTTTCGCTCTCTCGCTCTGTGTTTATCAGAGCCACAAATTTTATAAATTGCTCGACAGTTTGCTTGATTATACAGCAGCTATAGGATAGTGCCTGTGTGTGTGTGTGTGTGTGTGTGTGTAGGTGTAGGGTATTCCTGTGCGTGGGTGTGTGTCGTATCACACTTTTATGTCTGTCGTGACACGCGTACGCGTTTTCCAAGATAAAAAAATAAAAGAAAAGCTGAAGGCATTTTCTTGGTTGCTGGGCTGCCAGCTTAAGCATTTTCCCCGCTTGTTTTTCCGCAGTTTCCCTTAGTTTTGCCAGGAATTAAAAGTTCTTTCCGCTGCGTAATTCATGTTGAACTTCTCGCCAAATTGACGGGGAGTTGAGAATGGAACGGGGCACAGATACCCGAGACGCGTGTGATGCAGCACACAATATGTTCATTTGTCGCGTTTTAATTGTCTTGATTAGCATAAACCAAATACGTTGCTACTTTGTAAAAACTTGGTTGTTTAATTAAACCTCAATCTCCGCCAGAAATGTGACAACGGCAGCCCTCGATAAAGTCAACAAGTAATTCCCTTTAAATACGATCTCTTTCCGAGCACAAGTTTTGCCCTCTCCTTAGCTCAACTTGGAAAACTGCAAGTTTTCCTGCACGGAAAGTAAATTGTTTCTTCTGCCTGATAGTTTGGGCTCGGAGCCGGCTCCTCCGGACTTTCGCACAAGTTTTGATTTTTATGGCCATTCCTTAAGAGTTGAAGATCTCTGAGTGTTTGTTTGCAAGTGCATGTGTGAGTGTGAGTGCGTGTTTGTGTTTGTATGGGATGCGTGTGCAAACTTTTGGCCCTAACTGTTTCGCAAGCAGTTCAAATAAATGTCCAGGCGACGAAGGAGCTCAATGCGTGAGTCAGCCCTATGACACATGCAAGTCTTTGCCCAAGAAAGGGAGAACGAAAGAGAGAGAGAGGGAGAGAGAGAGAGAGAGGGAAGTGCACTTAAGCCGCCCGCCCGAGTGGAATCAATTGGTTTAAAGTCGCCTTTGACCATTGAAATCGCAAACAGTTCTGTAAAGTGTTTAACTTGAAGGCTTAAAGCCGACATCCTTTGCTAACACTTCTTCTATTCTATCTATAATTGTTTTCAATTCTCTTTTATTCAAATAACTTTCTCCAGTTTGTTACTCTATCTCTCTTTTTGTCAACTCATTTTCGATTTCTTTTCTTGCCCGCACAAGTCATAAAGGACACAAAGTATAATGATAATTATAATTATAATTAATGCACTACAAGCGACAAAACTTGTTCGAACTGTACTGAAATGAGCTGCCAATTAGCGCGTAATTAGCACTAAAATATACCGTTAGTGTTGTCTGCCCTGCCTCCTCCATGCTGGCCTATAAATGTGGCCAACACACTGCGCCAGCAGACACTTCAGAACTCATCACCAAATGGCCCAGAACGTCAAGTGGCCCGCGAAACGCAGTACCACCTCGACGAGTGGTGGCAGCAGGCAGCGCCTGCTGCAGCTATGGCGTAGCCACCCGCTGCGTGGAGCCATCACGAACACCTTTTGGGAGTACACGGAGCGCACCAAGGTGAGCGGCATGTGGCTGCTGCGACGCAATCGCACGCACGGATTGTCCAGGTGAGTGACAGTGGCGAAGGATTGCTCACAACTATTAGCTCGGATTCCTTCTTCTTCATCTGGTAGAATCGTTTGGTCTACGGTACTGGTGCAACTGCTGCTGCTCAGCATCTACCTGACGCTGCTGCTCTGGCTAAAATTCTACTCGTATCCCATACTGAACACCATTTCTAATGATCTCTCCATCACCGATGTGGCCTTTCCCGGCGTGACCATTTGCAGTCCCAAGGCAGTCAACACGGAACGCGTGGAACGTTATGTGCAAACGCTGTGAGTGGCTAATCTAACAGATCGCAGCAGATCTTCTTACATCCTTCAGCCTTTCAGCAATATTCCACCCGAGTACGATGCAGCTGAGGTGGCCGCCGGCTTTGAGTTCCTCAATGCCTTCACCGATCAGGCCTTTGTGCCACCCTCGCACGACAGCTACAGGGTGACGGACGAAGTGCTGCGCCTGAACAACGTGTCCATCTGGGAGGCTGCCATGGCCGTCAGTCCGGGTTGTCAGGATTTCGTGAAGCGTTGCTTCTGGGGCTACACCGAGTTCCCTTGCAATCAGACGCACGAGTATCTCTCTTTCATACCGACAACTGCCTTCCTTGGTCCCTGCTGCTCCTTCAACTACAATCCTCGCAATAGCAGCTACGTGCCCTTCTCGGCCAACATCTTCGGCATGGACGGCGGCCTGACATTCATCGGCGCTGAGGGATCAGAGCGCAATCTTAGCACGGGCCTTATTGTACTCGTCCATCATCCCATGGACTATATTACGGAGACAGCAGCTTCGGTCACCATCACCGCTCGCTCCGAGAGCTTTGTCGAGGTCTCGCCCACCGTGCAGACCTCATCACCCGAAGTTCTCGAGCTGTCGGAGAGCAAACGCGACTGTCTCATCTCGGATGATCTGCAGCTGCGCAACTATCGCCAGGCTGCCTGCATGCTCTCCTGCCAGACGGATGCTATTGGCAAGCGTTGCGACTGCCATCCCTATCTGCTGCCCATCGTCAGCCAGAAATTCAGGGAGTGCAAACTCAGCGATACCTTCTGCTACTCAGACAACTATGGTGGGTACGCTTCCCGTTCCCTTTCACAGTTCCCGCCCAACGTCCTTGTGTTGTTCCCCTCGCAAAACGTTTTTAATTTGCATTAAATATTCACAACGCGTGCTCCATTCGCAATGGACGTTTCTCACATTATTACATATTACCAACCATATTATTACATACCTGTTATGCTAATCAACAATACTTCCTTCCAATTTAAAGACAACTTCAAGAGCGTACGCTGTGATCAATGCCTGCCCAACTGCTATGACGTCACTTACTCCACACTATCTTTCAAAACGGATTTATATCTGCATCAGTTCTCCGTAAGCAGCTTCTAGTAAGTACAGATCACATCAGAAATTATAACTATATATCCCCTGGTATTAATTATCCTTATCTCATCTGTAGCACACCCGAATTACTCAATAACGACAGCTTCGTATTACGCGTTTACTTGGCCAAGCAGGTCGTTCCGGTGATACGCAAGGTGACTGTAATGTCCTGGATTGGACTGCTATGTAGGTGCCTGCTGTGTCAAGTCCAACTGCTTCGATTCTATTCTATTCTTTAACTTATTTACAGCCGACTTGGGTGGCATATTCAATCTGTGTCTGGGCCTAAGCATGATTTCCATTGTTGAGTTCTTCTACTATTGCACATTTCGCCTGTACACGAACTACAAGCTGCAAAAGGCGCTGCAACCAAAGCCGGCTTGGAAATAGTCCGCTTAAAGCGAGATATGCACTACATATTCATAGACTTGGGTATCCAACTTAAGTATAAACGTTTTTGTTGTGCGAACGTGGTGCTTTATTGTTTTTTCTTCTTGGTTTTCAGCGTTTGCTTGGGCGCTTTTCGCTTGGTGGCGGGCTTCCCTGCCGGTGTTTGATTCTGTGGCGCCTTCGCATCATCATCATCATCATCATCACCATCATCGTTATCCCCGTCGCTATGTTTGGCGAGGAATTTAATATTAAAATTTATCTGGCGTGTGAATATTTTATATGCACTCACCCCACTGTGGGCATTTGATCAAACATATCGTCATATTCAGCGTCCCGCGGCGTTGCCTTCGCCTGTCGCTTATTGTTTTTACGAGCCTTCACACCCTCTTCGGCTTCCTCTTCGTCCTCGCTGGGCTCTTGCTGCTGCAACTGGTGTTCGGAGAGCTGCCTGATGAGCACTCGGGTTGCCTTCGATTTAACGTAGCACTGATACTGCAGCACAGTAGACTCGGCGTCATGAATGCGCACATAACGATCCAGCGAAGCAGACGCCAGGTATTTACCAGTGTCATCAAGGTGCAAGTCACTGATACCGCCCGTAAATCCTTTGTAGGTATGCACATGCGTCTTCATTTTACGCGTGTCGAAGGCCTGTCAAGGAAATAGAGATTAAGTACTTTAAAAAGCGCACTTTATATTTAACTCACCTTCAGAGCTCCCATGGTGGTGCCTGTGTAGATGTAGTTGCCACGTGCCACTAGTGCAGCAAAGCTCATGCCATGCTCCTCGCTGGCAAAGTGTGTGACAGGGCGTCGTTGTTTGCGTGTATCATAGAGCCGTACATAGCCATGCCGAGAGCAGGTGGCCAGAACGCTGGGTCCGTCTACAAATCCAACATCGCTGTCCCATACAGGAACTTCCAGTTGTAGGTAGTCATTGGGCAAGTTTTTGGAGTTAAAGATTTGCTTGCCATCGCCACTTAGGTCGTACACTTTTAGATTGTTTTGTCGCGCCTTGCCGCCAGTGGCAACAATGCTAGGAGCCGCCGCACATTGACGCAAATGACCAATATTATCACCTGTGGTGAAGAGAACAGATGCAGTTGTCGTTGGTGTCTCTTCAGCATCCTCTTCCTCTACAGCTTCAAGTGAAACGCTCTGTATTTGGCCATTGCCAATGCCGGCAATCAAATTGTTTTCGTAGCGCGCAAGGCCAACAATTGGGGCTGCGCTAAAGTTGATGTAGCGTGTTGTGACGCCACCACCTGATCCCAGCGAGTGCACCTCGGCAACACTCTTGCCGCGGCCCAGCAAAATCTCTGTTTGTTCCTCATTGCCGAACGCCAACGCAGTAACGTGCGATTCTTTATCTAACGTACTCAATTCGCTAAGATTTGATTGTGCATAAGGACTCTGCTCCGCGGCGGGCAGCAAATCTGTTGGAAAAAATCAAACGAAATAAATGTTGTATGAACAGCAGTTTCAAGTGCGATATTAAACTTACGTTTGAAGGATCCCGTATGTGTGCCCACAAACAGCTCATGCTTGGCTGTATAGCTAGCGTTTTTTGCATTCGCTGTGGTCCACTTCATGTTTGTAATTGCTGTTTTAATTTATATTTTTAACAACAAAACAGCTTGTAACACGCAGCAAGCATGCAAACAAATGCAACACGTGCAGAGACAAATGTGTGGGAAGGAGACGGCTCTATGTACCGACTAAAAATGCGATATTTGCGAACAAAAGTATCGATACATTCTAGTGTTGTAAGACGGCATACCTATGGTTGCAATTGAAAACAGCTGATCGGCTTTTGGTTTTTTAAAAATAACAAAAACATTGTTTTTATGTAATTGCAAATTTAATATTATTAACTATGTCACTTACAAAGGTATACGATGCAGCGACTGTATTTAAGCATTTGAATGGAATATTAAATGTATATAAGCCGGCCGGCATGAAGGTCCAGCACGTGCGGAATGCAATTCTGGGCAATATTGCAAAAGGCAAGCAGTGAATTTTAAGCATAAACTGACTTTTTTTAATAGTTTAATTTAAATCAAAAGGTCTGAATGAATTGGAACTAAGAGAACCTCGGAAATTATCAGAGAACAGACCGCTTCTGGGAACTGGAACTGCTGCGGATACCGTGCTGCACAAGATTGCTTCCGATACGGACCTGTCCGACCATGTTTTAGCATCCGGACCACGTTATATGCCAAGAGATGTCAGTTGTGCAGTTGTTGCTACGCTAGGCGACCACACCAGCGGTGTCTTGTGTAAGTATTTATAACTGTTTTCAATGGGCTTATTAATGTCCGAATCCCTTGCAGTATTTGGCATAAACAAGGGACTGAAGCAGTCAAGCCGCATACAGCGCAATAGGCCGGTACGTGTTTATCACGTAACTGCTCGCATGGGCACGGCAACAGAAACATATTTGCCGGATTCTCGTGTAACTGTGCGCTCCAGCCATCGCCACGTCTCAGCAGATCGTATTAGTGGACTAGCTGCATCCATGCAAGCCTCACACCAGCGTAAAATGTACGAGCTCTGTGGAGTCGACCTCCAGACTCAGGCAGCCTACGAGCTGGCATGCAAAGGACTCCTACGGCCTGCAGATAAAACCCTTCCAGTGATATACGGCATTAAGCTAATTCATTTTGAGAGGCCACACTTTACCCTGGAGTTGCACACAATCAATGAAGACGAAAACTATTTGGCTGCCCTGGTGCATGACATGGCTATAGAGCTGCGAACAGTGGCGCATTGCTCTCAGCTTCGATGCATACGACACGCCCACTTCGATGTGACCGACAGTCTGTTGCGGCATGGCTGGCATCTGCCTGGCATCATCAAGAACATGAGGCAACAAAAAGAGATTCTTAAGGCACATCCGCAAATATTAGATCAAAAGCGTATCGAGCTTCATGCATAAGTATAATTGATAAAAAGTAAATAATAATAGGTATGGTTTAACAAACAAATTAACAGTTTCTCTTTACTTTTATATCGCTGTCTGTCTATGGCTGTTGGTCAATATCATCTTATCCAGTTTGAATAGATCCAACTGCAGCTTGTCACTAAGCTTTTTACCGGCCACAGAATCGGGCACCTTCTCAAGCAACTCCTGTACCTCGAGAAAACGAGAACGAGCCAGCTCTTGCTTAGATTGAGCTTCAGCAGGCTGTCTGCGTGCCTGTTCCTCCAGGGTGTGGGCAATCTCAATCAGAATGACACTCAAATAGATGGCCAACTTAATGCTGTGGGGATCCAGACGTTTGCAGACATCCTGCAGTTCCTCACAAAGACGCAGCTTACGTCCCAACTGTAGATCACTGAGTGACCTCAGCTCCAGTCCAGGGTCATGGCCGTATAATTGAATGAGCGTGTGCTTCAGATTAAACATGTGAAAATGATTGGGATGTAGTAATTGCGACAGACGAGCCAGCAGCAGTTCCACTTGGCTAGCTGTGGGTCTGTTGGCCAGAAGCCGCTCAACTTCCTCCGTCATGTGAGTCTGCACTTCCGACACATACGCAGCATCCACCAGCATGGGGCAAGTGTTGCATTTCCATTGCGTCTGCTCGTCAAGCGGTTGCACAGGCAGCTGCACGCCGTCACACGACTTGGAAACATCGCCAAGACAACGCATTGCACTCACATAGCTTCCATACTCAGTGGGATCCTCACAGCGCGTACAGGAGCAGGTGAAATGCTTGGTCATTTTCAGATGATGTTGTCGCATCTGCGTGCCCCACAAAATGTTTGTATAGGAGATCATCAAATGGTCGCCCTTCTTTAGATTACAACCCGCGCGCACCGCAATGCGCTGCGTGGCTGCGTCAAAGTGGAAATAACAATTGGGCTGGCAGGCGTGCTCCATCATACAGGCCTGACGAAACAGACCACTCAGCTCCACACCGGTGGGCAGCTCGATGACCATGTAATTGGTCTCGATTATGCCACACAGGCGATGCAGCAACTTGGGATCGTAGTCCGTGAGCAGCTTCTCATGGTTTTTGGATTGTTTAAGCCGCTGCAGGAAATGCTTTTGCAGGTAACTGACAATACGCTGCTCCGCATCCTGCTGCAACTCAGTTCCCAAGCGTTCCTCCTCGTGCGATTGCATCTCTAGCAGCTCCTTCCAGCGTTCTGGCTGTTTACGCTGCAGCAGCAGGCACCTCAGCACCAGCAGTGCATCGTGTCTATAGAAATCTTGCTCATGCGCATTCGACTTGCTGCCCAGGCAGAGAATTCCGCATTCCAAGCTCTCGTGCTCGCAGCCGGCACTGCAGACGGGCCAACGGCAGCTGTAGACATGGTGCGATTATTAAGTAATATCTACATATATCTTTTTTTAATCCCCCTCTTACCGACGACACTGATGCTTGCCCAAGCGACAGGGCGCATAGCAGGCGACACAGGGCACAATTGTGGCAGATTTCTCGGCCTCGGTTAGGTACCACTTGGGACCCACGACGAGTGGCTCCTCCAAGAATATGATCTGTTTGGCACTTATCTCTTGTGTGACCATCAAATAGCGTCCCAACTGTTCGTCCTGCTGCTCCCGAAAGGGTTTGCATTTAAGCTTATGCTGGGGCCAGTGCTCCTTCTGATGGCTGCCACTGCAATAGCGGACCAGCTTGCAGCGAGTGCAGGTGAGTGTGGCTGCCACATCGCAAACGGCACAGTTCTGGCTCAGCATCATCCTCCTCCCGATGTTGACTTGTCGCACATCCAATGCGTACTAATCTTGTTACGTTGCGGGATCTCAGATATATTGTCGCCTCCTCCTCATTGCGTTAAGTTGCTCATCGCCAAATCTATTCTTAGGTTCGTTCTTCAAACACTTTTCGCACTATTCACGTCATTTATTTGCTCAAAGGGAAAGTGAAAACTCTCTGTTTTGAATACGCTCGGCAACGGAAGAGAGAGAGAGAGAGAAAAATTCACAGCGCATTTGTATGAATGTGCGTGGAGACACAGCTCATTTACGTTGCAGTCCAACTAAATAGATCAACTGCTTGAGTGTAAGGCATATAAACAGAAGTATTTACATATATTACAACAATGGGCATTACCTCACCAGACAGGCCGGACAAATGAAATTGGAAGAGTATGGATACATAGGGTTATTGTCCGAGTCCGTATGTACAGAGAATTACATTTTTGTACTTCCTTAAGCATTTAAATATTATATACATACATATATATTGTATTTGTTTTGGAAAACAACATACACACACACACATTCTAATGGTGTGCGAGAATAAATAAATATGTATTTATTCTTCCTGTAATACGGCAATTAAAGAACTGCTTAGGTAATTAAAACATTTGTAAATTGCCAGTGTCAAGTTCAAGTTGTTGGGCGACAGACAATGACTATAAGAATTATCGCAAAGTGATTCCACTTCTCATTTAGTTCTGCACAAACTCGGCCTACGATACGCTTTATCAAGTGAAGTTAAAATTACAAAATGGAAGGATTGGAATCCGATATATCAGCATTCTATAAGGATAAAATTATTTTTATAACCGGTGCTAGTGGATTTGTTGGAAGAGGTACAAAAAAACAACGAAAATTACCCAATAACCCATCCATATAAAGTGAAAAAGTGAAATATTGTATAACGTGGAATGAAACCATTTTCAATTTTAGTTGCCATTGAGAAACTGCTTCGGGTGACGAAGGTGCATCGCATCTATGTGTTAATTCGACCCAAGCGGGGCAAGCAGATTCAGGATCGTATTGCCGCCTGGCCAAGTGATCCGGTAAGTGCCGCCAAATATCCTGTGTTCCCTTGACACCCAACTCTTTTCGTATAGCTCTTTGAGGTGCTACTTAAATCGCAACCCAATGCGCTGCAGAAAGTTGTACCCATTTCTGGTGATTGTCAAGAGCCCGATCTAGGCATTAGTGTGGCGGATCGCAAAATACTGACGGAGCAGGTACAGTTGGTGGTGCACAGTGCAGCCTCAGTGCGATTTAACGAGCCTTTACACTTGGCACTGGATGTCAACACGCGGGCAACTCGTCTCATGCTGCAGCTGGCCAAAGAGATGAAGCACCTTGAGTCCTTCGTTTACGTCTCGACGGCCTATTCCAATAGCGTCGTAGGGAGCTACATAACGGAGAATTATTATCCGGACCACCTTACCTGCAGTGTCGATAAGGTGCTTCAATTGAGGGAAATGCTGGACGACAAGGTATTCGATGAAATGGCTCCAGCATTGATGGGCAAGTTCCCCAACACGTATACCTACTCGAAGGCGCTGAGTGAGCAGCTGATCCAAACCAAGTCGGAGCAGTTGCCAGTTTGCGTGTTTCGTCCTGGCGCAAGTAGGTGATGAGATTCAAGATGAATAGATTGTTTGTTTGTAATGAATAATTCTTTCAGTTATACCGAGCGATAAGGAGCCCGTTTCCGGCTACATTGATAATGTATATGGACCCATCGGTCTACTCTACGGCATCGCATCTGGTGTTCTGCGTATAGTGCCAATAAATCGTGTTGTTAGGTGCCATGGCATTCCTGTGGACTATTGTGTTAACTTGATGCTTTCTTCCTGTTGGAAAACTGCTCAGTTGGCAGCTCAGGGCATACGTGAATCGCCTCCAACCATCTACAACTATGTGCCGCATCCAAAAAATCCGTTAAACTCAGGCGATTTTATAAAGCACGTAGAGAATCTTCGAATGGTCTGCCCATTGGAAAACAGCATTTGGTATCCAGTCACGATACCCGTCCTCAATCCTTGGCTGTATGAATTGGGTATCTTCTTCTTGCATCTGGTACCTGGCTTCATTTTGGATGTGATATTACGCCTGCAGGGAAAGAAACCACAACTCATCCCACTGTACCAGAAGATTAACAAGAACGTGGATGTTCTTAGATACTTTCTCAGTACCCAGCTAACCTTCGACATTGCGAACACGGAAAGGCTTCGGAAGTCAATGTCTAAAACGGATCAACAGCTCTTTTCATTTGATATGGAGTTCTTCGACTGGGCAAAGTATTGGGATCGAGCATGTCGTGGCCTGCGTGTCTACTTGGCCAACCAGGACCCCAGCGAGGAGGCCATACAAAGAGCAATCAAGCGGACTAGACGGTATTTAATTCATTGAGCGTATAAATTCAGTTGCTAATATTTTATTTATTTTGTTTTTATTATTTAGACAACTTATATACCACCGGCTGCTTCAGATCATTTTTGCCTGCTTAGTTTTTGCCATAGTTCGTTGGCTTTTCCTACTGTGGTGATAAATATTGGGAGGTATATTAGGCGTAAGTGCTTTGTTAATCTTAAACCGACAGCTTTTTTTATAAGAACTATAAATATTTTTTCACAGCACCTCAAGTTACTGCGAAGATGAGCGTGGATGAAAAGTTTTTAACAAAAATAACTTAACGTAAAAAGAATTATTATTATTATTGAAATTCGGGAATTCTGTAAATGCATTTAAAATATATAAGTTGATTTTAATATTGAATTTTAACTTACGTGTTAAGTTTGTGAAGCATGGCATGGAAAGAAACGGAGGAGCACGTTGACTGAGAATCTCTGGCCACTGGCGCGCCAATTAGTTTACTCAGATATGCAAATTATGCAATTGCAGTCTAATCGGATAATTAACTCAGAAGTTAGGAAAGTATTGTAAATGTATTTCACAGTTCTGAGCAGCGCAGCCGATTAGTTGATGTGAATGTCACTTAAGTATTTTCGACCTATATAAATTTACACATATGTACATGACTGTATGCGTACATATCACTTACCCCTTCGCTCCGTTACAGAATATTAAGAAATGCATAATAATTAGGTTCAATTTCTATGTAAATTATCAAGTCATGCAATATGCCTAGTCCAAGGTATTGGAGGGACTGCAATTTACTATAAGAGGTATTGCTAAATGGTTTACCTTTCATTTTGTCGCGATTTTATCGAAGCTCTGCACACTTTACTCGGAACCGAAAAAAGCTAATGCAAAAAGTGAATTTTAGTTAACCAAAGACTACAAATTGGAAGGAATGGAATCCGAAATAAAGGCATTTTATAAGAACAAAACTATATTTATAACCGGAGGTAGTGGATTTCTCGGAAGAGGTAAAACGCAATAATAAAATACTCGATAAGTTAATCGTTTAAGCCCAGGAAATTAAAATGTGATTAACGATTGTGTCTTTAAGCTACCATTGAGAAACTGCTTCGAGTGACGGAGGTGCATCGCATCTATGTGTTAATTCGACCCAAGCGGGGCAAGGAGATCCGGGATCGTATTGCCGCCTGGCCAAGTGATCCGGTAAGTGCCGCCAAATATCCTGTGTTCCCTTGACACCCAACTCTTTTCGTATAGCTCTTTGAGGTGCTACTTAAATCGCAACCCAATGCGCTGCAGAAAGTTGTACCCATTTCTGGTGATTGTCAGGAACCCGATTTAGGCATTAGTTTGGCGGACCGCAAACTACTAACTGAGCAGGTGCAGTTGGTGGTGCACAGTGCAGCCTCAGTGCGATTTAACGAGCCTTTACACTTGGCACTGGATCTCAACACGCGGGCGACACGTTTCATGCTGCAGCTGGCCAAAGAGATGAGGCACCTTGAGTCATTCGTTTACGTCTCGACGGCCTTCTCTAATTGCATTATCCACCACGTAAAGGAACAATTTTATCCGGGCAACCTTAACTGCAGTGTCGATAAGGTGCTTCAATTGAGAGAAATGCTGGACGAGAAGGTATTCGATGAAATGGCTCCAGGACTGATAGGCAAGTTTCCGAACACGTATACCTACTCGAAGGCGCTGAGTGAGCAGCTGATCCAAACCGAGTCGGAGCAGTTGCCAGTTTGCGTGTTTCGCCCTAGCGCAAGTAGGTGATGAGACTTAAAATGTATAGACTGTTTGTAATTCTGAATTCTTTTAGTTGTTGCGAGCAATATGGAGCCCGTGCCTGGCTGGATTGATAACCTATATGGACCCATCGCTCTGTTATACGGCTCCGCATATGGAATTCTGCGAGTAGTGACAGCAAATCGTGATGTTATCGGCAATTGTGTTCCTGTGGATGGTTGTGTGAATCTGCTCCTTAGCTGTTGTTGGAAGACTGCCCAGCTGACAACTCAAGGCGAACGTCAATCGCCTCCGACCATCTACAACTATACGCTTCATCCAAATAATCTATTTACAATAGTCGATTTCATAGGTCAAGCGAAGAAGCAACGAGAAATTTGCCCATTGGAAAACAGCCTTTGGTATCCTTTCGTGAGAGTCATCAGCACTCCATGGCTGTATAACTTGGCTATTATCTTTTACCATTTGGTGCCCGGCTTCATATTAGATATGCTATTACGGCTGCAAGGGAAGAAGCCTCGACTCATAGAATTGTACAAGAAGATACACAAGAATAGCGATGTGCTCAATTATTTTACCAGATTTCATATTAGCTTGGATGTTGCGAACGTGGATGGGCTTTGGAAGTCATTGTCTAAAGCGGATCAACAGCTCTTTCCATTCGATCTAGAGTTCTTTAACTGGGACGAATATTTTCCCCGGGCTTGTCGTGGCATGCGCATCTACTTGGCCAAGCAGGATCCCAGCGAAGAAGCCTTAGAAAGATCAATCAAGCGAATGAAGCGGTATGTTACTTATGTGAAAGTATACATTAAGTTGCCAATATAAAAAAGTGGCATTTGAAATGTGAAAAAACTGTTTTATTATTATTATTATAATTATTTATTTTAGCCAACGTATCTGGCACCGGCTACTTCAGATCAGTCTTGCCTGTATTCCGCTTGCCATAGGTCGTTGGCTTCTCATACTGTGGCGATAAATATTGAAAGTATGTACCAGGTAAGTAATCATGTTTATCATAATCTGTCTACTAATCCTTAGTTTAGTATAGGCGTTACTATTATATCATTTTAGTGAGACGTGATCGAAGAGCTTGGATGAAGAAATTATATCTTAAGTCGAAAGACATTTTTTTTAATATATAATATAATAATATATGGGCATTTTGTAAATACGGGAATATTTTAAATTTGGAAATTTTGCAAATAAAAACAAGGATTTTTTTTAACCGTATTTAAAAAGATGCATTTCTACCTTTTCTGAAATACCGTGTATGTTTATGTATTGAAGTTTCTGACTGTTTTTCGGTATTAAATAAGAAGGACTTTGCAGCATGTGATGATCGAGAGATGAACCAGAGACATCAAATACCCTCAGCGTCTATCAGTATCTCATCATGAGATCGCTATGATAATATTTTTACCATGTTTATAACTGTGCGAAACAATTGTTTTGAGTTCTCATTTGTCGACTATGAGAGAGACTTGCAACTAGAAAAGTATATGTTCGTTCCAGCTTGTCTGATCGGCATGTTCGAATATATATATGTTGTAGTCGAACGCACAATTGGTTTGATAGAACTTTATTATGTCCCTTCGAAGATGATATTGTTTGACCAGCGCGCAAAATGGAAATCTAGATGTGGGTTCTAGGCATTTAATATGCTTTAAGATCATATGATGCTCAGCAATATTCATGCCAAATTGATGGGGTCTGCCACGCCTCTTTCTGACAGTAACATACCTTTGCATATAGTTAATATACCCTTTATTGATCATTACACAGCCCCACAAAAAATTTTGTTTGTCATGATCTGGGCATGCGGCATATATATATGTATTTTGGGTTGTTGAATCCGAATCCGAAGTCGGAATCACGTCATCACGTCTGGATTTCGACATAACCTCACAAAACTGAAAAATTTTAAAATTTTCCCAAAAAGATATAGAATTATGATCTGGTCATGCGATATATGTTTTCTCATGTATTTTGACCTTATTAATCTGATTCTTTAACCTCAAAAAACATGAAAAATCTTCAAAGCGGCAAAAAAGAATGGGGGGGGGGGTCATGACCTGGTCATGTGATATATGTTTTTATATGTTTTTGGACCTCCTTAATCCGAATCCGAAGTCAAAATATTTCTAGGACGTATACTTTTTGACATAACCTAAAATTGTTTTCCAAAATTGTTGAAAAATTTCGAAATCCAGACGTGATGACGTAATTCCGACTCCGGATTTGGATTCAACGACCCAAAATACATATAACTGCATATGTCGCATGCCCAGACCATGAAAAAAAAAAATTTTGTGGGGCTGTGCTATTAATGAAGTAAAAATAAATTCAGAAATTGGTTCTTGACATTAATTAAGTATGTACGAAGAAAATATTCAAATTATTGGGAAACTGAAACTATAAAACGATTTGCAGAAGTGCTGCACTGGCCGATTTATCGTAAGTTCTCAAAAATTTTCCACTCAGACTGGATAGAGTCAGTTCATTTCGGGTACCGTCTTGGTTGAATAGATTCCATAAAGATTTTTTTTAAACACACTTAAAAAGGACACGAAATGGAGGGAGTGGAATCCGAAATACAGTCATTTTACAAGAATAAAACTATATTTATAACCGGTGGAAGTGGATTTGTCGGAAGAGGTAAAACGCAATAATAAAATACTCGATAAGTTAATCGTTTAAGCCCAGGAAATTAAAATGTGATTAACGATTGTGTCTTTAAGCTACCATTGAGAAACTCCTTCGAGTGACGGAGGTGCATCGCATCTATGTGTTAATTCGACCCAAGCGGGGCAAGGAGATTCAGGATCGTATTGGCGCCTGGCCAAGTGATCCGGTAAGTGCCGCCAAACATCCTGTGTTCCCTTGACACCCAACTCTTTTCGTATAGCTCTTTGAGGTGCTACTTAAATCGCAACCCAATGCGCTGCAGAAAGTTGTACCCATTCCTGGTGATTGTCAAGAGCCCGATCTAGGCATTAGTGTGGCCGATCGCAAAATACTGACGGAGCAGGTACAGTTGGTGGTGCATAGTGCAGCCTCAGTGCGATTTGACGAGCCTTTACACTTGGCACTGGATGTCAACACGCGGGCGACACGTTTCATGCTGCAGCTTGCCAAGGAGATGAGGCGTATTGAATCATTTGTTTACGTCTCAACGGCTTATTCCAATTGTGTATCCCCTTTCATAACGGAGACCTTCTATCCGGACCTGCTGTCCTGCAGTGCCGATAAGGTTCTAAAAATAAGGGAAATGCTAGACGAAAATGTGTTCGATGAATTGGCTCCAGCACTGATGGGCAAGTTCCCAAACACGTATACCTACTCGAAGGCGCTAAGTGAGCAGCTGATCAAGGCCGAGTCGGGCCAACTGCCAATCTGCGTGTTTCGCCCAGGATCAAGTAGGTGATCAGACTTACAATTAGTAATTATAATGCGGAATTCTTTTAGTTTTTGCGACCGATAAGGAACCAGTTCCCGGCTTCATTGATAACATATATGGACCTATGGCACTCATCTACGGCTTCGCTAAAGGAATTATACGTACAGTAAATATGGATTATAGGGTTAATAGCAATTCTGTGCCGTTGGACAGCTGTGTTAACGTTATCCTCTGCAGCTGTTGGAAAACTGCGCAGCTCGCAGCTCCGAGCAGAAGTGACTCGCCTCTGGTCATTTACAACTTTGTACCCCATAAAAATAATAATATTAGTGTGCGTTTTCTTGCAACAGCTGTTCACAAGCAGCGTGTAACCTGTCCCTTGGAGGATCCTTTGTGGTACCCTATCGCCAGGAACTACCGCACTCCATGGCTATATAAGTTAGCTAGAATCTTTTATCATCTGTTGCCTGGTTACATTATTGACATCGGATTATGGCTCCGAGGAAAAAAACCCCGACTCATTCGATTATACAAGAAAGTTCACAAGAACATGGATGTTCTTTTAGTTTTTATGAATACTAACCTGACAATTGATACGAAAAACACGAATATGCTGTGGAAGTCGTTGTCTGTAGCGGATCAACATCTTTTTGAATTCGATATGGAGTTCTTCGATTGGAACAACTATTTAAAGCGGGCACTACTCGGAATGCGGAAATACCTGTGCCACCAAGACCCCACCGAAGAGTCTTTAGAAAAAGCTAAAAAAAATATGAGACGGTAAGGTAACACAAAGTTCAACGTTAATTTCATTCCATTTATACATTTTTCTCGTTTCAAGACTTTTTGTGATGCATCGACTGGTGCAGGTCAGCGGTGTCTGCATTCTGATTGCCATTGGTCGTTATCTTTTCCTACTATGCCAATAAATTGTGTAGGTATAATTCAAGGAAATATTGTTCACATGAAAATTAGCAAATAGTCTGCTTTCGTAATTACAAATAACAAATTAATATATTAGCATATTCTTACCTTCATAGGTTACACTTCCATTTCATTCTATTTAAAACTTCGTTCACCCCGAATATTTTTACATCAACATCAAAATCTGAATTGCAATTCGATATGCAAATTTTATTTATACATATTTTACTTTTTCCAAGCAATACAAACAACAAGCATACATCAGATCCGATTGGTTTAAATTTGTTTTACATACATACATACGTATATAATCGTACTTTGAAAATGACTTTAGAAACTGTCTCTGGCTATTATTTGATTACATGATCAATGCGTGTTTGGTATCTTTCTAAACCAATTGCTTTTATACATATATGGTTTCACATGGATTTTTTGATTTTAGTACGGCTCTTGCGGTGCGTCCAAGTCCCGGTAGTGTGATCTGGCGCGATAATCAAAACCACCGGGTCTGTAAGCAACGAGAATGTGGAATTTAGATGGAGAAATAATTAACTCAAATATCTTAAAATAAAACAAACATTTATTGTGCTTGTGAATTCGTGAAATATTTTCAAATATATATGTAGAGGTTCGGATCGACTTTTTATTAAGTGAAATGAAAATGTTAATCGCTATTGGGGTTTATTTTTCTCATTTTGAAATACAATTTTGGTATTGTACATATGGAAAGTAACATGATTATTAAGTCATAATTTTGCTGGAGTTTAATGTAGTTTTGTATTTGTTTTAGTTGTTTCCCTTTTTGCTAGCATTGCTTGAATTGATTTAATTGATTCGAAGACCTGAACTTCTGCTCTTTGTGCTATTTAATTAGTCAAACATATCGGAATTAACGGGCGCATCCAAATCATGGTAACCGATAAGCCGGCGTTGGTGTTCCAAAGGCAATTCTCTGCAAAAAAATTTGCGACACAAAAAAGTTGTGACAAATTCCGTTTAAAGGCCAACAAAAATGAAAGCAAAATATAGAATGAAGTAGATGTGGGACAAGTCGCTAATTTTGTTTAGGGTAAATGGTGTGTTCTTGTTATGATGGTTGGGAATGAGATTGACTAGGCCGGAAATGATTGCCTTTAAAGCACAAGCAACAGATGCTCAAAAATATTATTAAGGTCAATTAAATACAATTTGTTGACTTTATATAGTAACAGTTTTAAGTAAAATTAAAATATTAACATAAAAAACTATTTGACGAAAAATTATGTCTAAATTGAAGATAGGACATAATGAACGTAGGGGGACATTAATGTTAATTGTAAAAAAAAGTGGTTTACTGTCTCATTTACTTTCTGATTAACCATTTATAACATTATCAGATTATCATTCTTTGAAATTATTGTATCTATTGTACATATATATTCCTATGTTACACGTAAGGAATACTGAATTGCTTTGAAATCAATTAAAAGTATTGATTTAACGGACGAAACCAGCTCTACTCAAACCAGATACGAAGCAACTTTTCTTATGTTTAAGAACATAGAATTTATTCGATTTACTAACCTGCGCACTGGTGGGAAATTGCGGCCACCACGTCCTCCGGCACCACCCATCATGGGAGGAGCAAATCCATAGGGCATCCCAGAGAATGGAGGATATACAGGCGGTCGGTAGCTTCAAAAAATAAGAATAACTGTAATGGATGATCGGTTAATAGATTCATTATACTTACCCTCCACCACCACGTCCAGATTCGGATTCTGTTCGCTTGGAGCTGCCTGGATGCTCGGGGAGTTGTGGACGCTTCGGATCGCGCAAATAGTTATTGAAATATTGCACCTCCTTACGAACTTCATCGACCTTCTCTTCGTGCTTGTTGAAAATGTGCTTGCGTATGAATTCAGGACCCTTAAACTTCTTACCCGACAACGGACACAACCACTTATCCTTCGCCAATTCTTGGGTGTTGGCCTGCACGAATTTTTCCACTTCTGTTTCGGGATTTTTGGCACCTAGCTCCTTAATATCATCATCGGTTAGCTGAACACTCTTTGCTAGAAACTGTTGCAGTTTTCCCTCATATGCCTTGATATATTCCTGAACATCGTTGCTTGTGACACGCATTGGAGCCGGTCCTCGTGCATGGATGATACCACACCGGTTGGGCATTTCATCCTCGTATGGATACTCGCAATGATTGTAGTAGTCCACCGAGTGAACAATACGCAAATACAGCACAAGGCGATCGAGTACTGTCAGCAAGGCCTCATCCCGTTCGATGGGCTCACCCTCGCCATCCTTGTTGTCGCCAGACAAACCCAGCAGTTCCTCCTCTTCGGCAGATGCTTCTTCGATGAGGTAATCCGTTATGTTTTGAAGCACAGGATTCTTGGAATTGAAGCCATACGTTGTGGAATTATTTCCATTTGTCGGCGCATCTGCACCGCTCGATTGACCATCCACATTCATTGGCTCTGCGGTATTCGTTTCGCTCCACAACTTAAAACGCTCGTCTAGATTCATGGCTATCTTTGCACATAGCTTAATGTCAGCACGAACAATCTGCTTGTGAGCAGTAATACCATTTGCTGGGCGCACACGACGACTTAAATCCCGATTAACAATGGCACCCATTTCGCAGTCACGCAGACGTTGATTGTTTAAGCTCCAGCAGATTTCCTTGATGTTCACGTCGCGCGTGAAGGTAATCCAACCGCGACGATACCAACGACGTTCGACCAAAGGATCAGCAATAGCGACGCGCAAATACCCACTGAAGCGAGTGCAAATAGCCTCAATCTCCGCCTTCGTTATTGAGGGCGCCAGATTGCGCAGAAAGATAGAAGAAGTGCGATGTAATGCTCTTGGATGAGAAGCATCCTTTTCCTTGTCCAAGTCGATGGTCTCTGTAATAATGTCATCCACTCCAGTCGAAGAAGCCGGTTTCTCTTTATCTATCTTATCAACTGCTTCATTGTTATCTTCTTCTCCGTCTTCCTTAGTTTCTGCTTTCTCCGCCGTCTCATCATCTTTCTTCGGCTGATTGTCTTCATCCGCCGATTCAGTTTTGATTTGTGGTGCTTCCTTTGCTTCATCATTATCAGCAACTTCTTCAACAGCTGGAGAACCGGGAGCTGCTACCGCCGCTTCTTCCTTAGAATCAGCGGGCGGCAACTGTTTGGTCTTGGCTGCCTCCCTCTCCTCTTTGTCTTTTTCTGCTTCGGCTTTTTGATCCGCCCGTAAACCTTCCTCCACATCGTATTTCTGCTTAACTTTCTCCTCGTCAGAGTCACTGTCCGAATCCGAAGATGACGAGGATGAACTCTCATCATCGCTGCTGTTGCGTTTACGTTTCTTAATCTTTTTCTTTTTCAGAGTTTTCTCCGAGTCATCCGCCGTCTCGGTTGGTTTGTCAGTTAGCTCTTCTCCTTCATTTTTAGATTTTTCTGCAACCGGAGACTTTGCAGCGGTTGTATCATCCTCATCCCAATTCTCTTCATCAGAATTGACAGGTCGCAAAGTCTTTCGCTGCGGCGATACAACTAACGGCAACTCACCATCATCTTTCTCCGTTTTCGTGTCCTTAGGACTATCGGGAGGTTCTCTTTTGGTCACAGCCGTCGTTTCACTTGTTTCCGATTTTCGTTCATATACGATGGGTGGGTCTTTGGGCTTTTCGTCAAGTATTTTTAAATCCTCGTCAGTTCCACCTTCCAGTTTGATGACACAAGTGTCGAGTACACGCACTAGGGCATCTGATTGCGAAGAGTCTACCTTCACGCTGCTAATGGTACCATTTTCTAGCAGTTCTAAGAACACATCTGTCCGTCTCTGTACGATAAAAACATAAATAATTATACATATATCTTGATCTGTTTATAAGAGAAGTTTGCTTACCTTGAGGAAACCGCGTTGTTCCTCGCTTCGCCGAACGCTATCCTCGGGGTGATATTTGTTCTTGAACCTGCGAAAGATATAAAACAGTTTCAATGATATGGAAATAAAAGGGACGCATTTATTTGGGAGTTGTGTAGTTTCCGGCGGTTCCTCTGGCTAATATAATAATTTGAGTTTTAATTGGATTTTATTTATAGCTGTTGCATGTACATGGCATATTTATTACCCAAAGTCTTACCTTTGCAAGCGCTTTCACGTATATGCACATTATTTATATATTAATGCATATACAGATATTAATTAATTTTTTATGTATTTGCTCGCAACGAATTTAAATAAATCGCGGTTTTAAAAATATCAACACACCCACGGCATTGCTCGCCGGGTTAATTTAAATTTTAAGTTTTTTCTATATATATATGTATGTGGCTACATATATATTTATTGGGGCAGAGGCCGAGGCTGAATCAGTGGCTCGTCTCTGACTCTCAGTTCGCAAAACGCCATTAAACCCAACAAAGCTGCAGAGAAAAACTTAATAATAAATATACAAAGGTTTATGATTTGCATTCACACCGAGATTAGAGATCAATCAAAATGTTGAGAATTTTTCTGTTGTTGTTGCAGATATTATCTCGTTGTTGTTGTATTCATATTGTCGTCGCTACTCACCATTCCTCATCCTTGTGTGCCACAAAGAACTCATTGAGCTGCTGTCGTTTGAAATCAGTTTTGTATTCGGTGTATTTACGCATCACTTCCGAGTCGGATATATTCTCATCCTGCGTATCCAAAAACTGTTTAAGGGTTAGCATAGCTGGTTGAGTTTGCGTATCACTTGCACCGCCAACACTGGCCACCGAATCGCGGGCCGATGGCGCATGACTTGCATGGGAGTAGGCTGAATGCAGCGATTGATAGTGGTCATTCCATGCTTGAACTAGATAAGGATCATAGCCTGGATAATAAGAACATCTTAGTACAATTTTGAACAATAGCACACTCAAAGTATTTACCAAACCGCGGGTTTGAGCGCATTTCGCTGTCACCCCAATCAGGCCGCATACGTTTCGCTGGCGGCATCTCACGTCCGGGTGAGCCGTAACGTGGACGTGGCCCAGAGCCACGATAATCACTGTAATCCGGTCGATGACGAGCACCGCCGCCGCCACCGCCTCCACCACCACCTCCGCCACCTGCTGCCGAACTGCCACGAAAAGGATTGCTTTGAAGTAGAAGAATATTAAAAGACGTCTCTTATTCAATAGGCTCTCAATTTACCGATCCGACCACTCATCACGAGCATTGCCACCACCGCCCATGGGTCGACGTTCGTCCCGCCGTTCGGGCCGGTAACTGTCACGCTCTCCACGGAACTTATCACGTCGTTTGCGATCGTATTCATCGTCTGAATCTCCCATTGTTAGTTGTCTGCAAGGCGAAAAAAATGTTGGAGAAAGTTGTACTTCGATTTGGTTGCACTTTTGGCGCAATGGGCCACAGACATAACCTCAAACAGTTGTTAAAATTTCTATATCTCTTTTTATTTAATTGTGAACAACTCTTTAAAGTGTTTTCAGCTTACGCTAACAACAGAATTTATTTACAAATGGGCAATAATTTTTTGTTTGCTAATTTATTTTCAGAACAAGCCTATGCCGCCATCTTGCGCCGCAAGACGTGCAAAAAAACAAGCTTACGTGTTGCTAATGACCGGACTTTTATTGTTCAAAACTGCATTCACAACCTGCTCCTGCGTGTGCCGGACATTAAGAAGAAGTTACTGACTTACGTTTTTCTTACCTTTTTTATTATTATAATAATTATCCTAGGTTTCTCACAGTGCGGCGTCCAAAGTGGCAACTAAATATCGATACTTTGATATTTTTCTAACTGCAGCGTTGCCACCTAGCTTAAATGTTGCTAAGCGAGCACTCAAATGTTCCCAAGTTATGAATGTATCGAATGTATCGATAAGCCGATGAATTGAAAAAATCTGTTATCATGTAAATCGGTTGAACATATTTTAAATATATATTTTTTATTTTATTACACGTTTCATATATATTGTATATGTACAGCTTATTTTTAAAACTATTTAAGGTGTATGTGTAGTCTAAACCTATGTAGATTTGTTATGTATGTAATTAATTTCAAAAATGTAATTTTATCCGCCCTAGACTTGCATATTTATCAATTTTAGTTAATGTTCTGCCACTCCATCGCCCAAAAAAGTTACACGTAAATAGCAAATTACATTACATTATATGTGTATATATATCTTCTGTTTTACTCTCAAACTTAAGTCAAGTTATACTCGTAGTATAAAAATTTATTAAACTGTTTTCTTGTTTTTTTTTTTTTTTTTTTTTTGTTTTGACTGATAGAATTTCAAAATTAATGTCAGTTTGATTAATACACACTTCAGTAAGTTTAAGTATAAGTTATGTCTATGTATATAGATCAATGCACCTTAAGTTCTCAGAAAACAACAAGCTAACCTCTTGTCTCAGTGTACCAAATATTTTATACGCTCGATAGATAATAAATAATAATTAGGTAGTTAGGTATGCATATTGAATGGTTTGTTTGGTTTTAAATGCTAACAATCTCTACATCTCTCTCATTTAAATGTAAAACGGTTCTCAGTAATAAAAAAGCGAATAAATCTCAAGTTGCCAAAAAGTGAGAACTGAGTTGAACACCAACCAGAATTTCCACATAGCGCTAAGAAGTAACTCAAACTGTTTGGCAGTGTAGCGTTAAAAAACAAACTATATATTTCCAATTTCAATTGATGCAGTAAAAAAAAAAAACAAAGTAGGATGTGAATAACGGATCTCAAGCATGAATTGTCGTGTCTATTACGTATTTTCTTTGTTGTCCGTCTTTTATTTAGAATATTTAATTGAATATATTTTTCGTTTTGTTTTGTTTTTTTCTTTCTATTATTTTTTGTTTCTCGTAACACTAAAATGCCATCAATTCAGTTTTAAGTTGTATTTTCCGGGGTTTTCCTGCTAACTGCATTTTAATTATGTGCGTAGATTTGCGTACACGTAATTTTCTTTTTTTTTAATATTTAATTGTAGATTTTCATTTTTTTTTACTTTTTAAATAGTATCTCTATACTATGTTGTAGATAATTCATTAAGTATGTTCTCGTATAGTTACTGATTGCTACACATTGCAAATGAAATTTGACATTATTTAAATATATAGATTTCAATCGTGTTTATCTGCCTGTTCCTTATCAGTTTTGGTTTCTCTACTATAAACGTAAATTTGTATGATTATATTCA
This sequence comes from Zaprionus kolodkinae, assembly GCA_018901885.1. Taxonomy (NCBI): domain Eukaryota; kingdom Metazoa; phylum Arthropoda; class Insecta; order Diptera; family Drosophilidae; genus Zaprionus; species Zaprionus kolodkinae. Next base: position 1,410,395 of record JAEIFM010000288.1, on the reverse strand, counting down.
GTTTTGTTTTGTATTCATTTCTTGTATTTCTTCTTTGGCAGTGAGAAAAACTACACAACTTAAAACTTAACTTGATTAGCGTACGATTGTGTTTGGTGAAGTAAATTGCTGCAGTGTTTACTGATATTTCCGACTGATTTCCAAAAAAATATGCATTCTTTTCGCATTCGATACTCATCATTATTATTTGTATTATTACGATTTGCGACCTGCAATACAGGTACCTCTAAAAAGGCGTTAGGAGCTTATCTTTCTAATCAGATTGCAAACTGAAACATATCGGTTTTTTATGTATTTATTTATTTATTTATTTTTTTTTTTTTGGTTTTTATTTTGTGTGCTTTGCGGTATGGAAACGGGAGAACAAACATATCATATCGTATTCAAGTTCGTTAATGTTTTGTTTTGTGTAACATTTGTGTAATATTTGTGGTTAGCGCTGATGCTAAGGTCTCGCTTGTAGTTACGTTTATTATTAATGCTCAAAAACCTTTCAATCGTGTTGCATTTGAATGTTTCGTTTGAGGTAGTTTTCAATTCAGGATCAATATCTACAAGTTGAACACAAAACTCCATTTCAATTTCGTTTCGTTATCCTTAGCGTTTCGTTATATTTTGTGTTTCTTTTTTCATTTGTTTTGTTTGTTTGTTTTTTTTTTTTTTGTTTTTGAAGGATAGGCTTAGCTGTGTGCTCTCGTTAACGGATCGTACAGATCTTCTAAGGGTTAGGTTGAATAAGTATGTATGTCAGGGCAAAACAAGTTACACATAACGGAAAACAGTGCATAAAAATTAAATAAAGTTCTTGATTCTCATTTATTTTCATGAATTTCAAAAATCTACATAACGATTTGTTTGCATTTAATTTGCTTTTCATTTGTTTTGTTTTGTTTGTCGTATTATATGAATGGATATCTCAACAAGTTTGTTACTTTATACCTTATGTTCATCATTATAATTTTGTCAGGTTGCTTTTTTGTATGTTTCGTATTTGTTGCTTGTCATAATGCTTCATCATCGAGCGAGAGTTACTCAAGTAGTACTCGTTTATACTACTTACATATTTACATATTTGGGCTTAGGTTAAGGGATTTCTCCAATCGGGTACTCATTAGATCTTAAGTATGCATTTTCAAAGAGTAAAGAAATCTTTTTAGCGAGGGCGCGAGGAGTTTAAATGTTATATATGCTTCTTTTGTTTTTTATTTAAAGGATTAGATTATGGTTTTAAGTAACTTATTTATTTACATTCTATATACTAATTACTACACACTTGACATGACATCAGCCTGTTTAAGTATTTCATTACAAGTGTTTCAAATTATTGGTTATACATAGTTCTTAAAAAGTTCATTAGCAAATCATTTAGTATCATCTAAAGCTATTTTATAGCGCGTCTTATGGTTCATTAATCCTTTAGGTTCACCCATTTTAAAATCATTCTTGGTTTTTGTTCTCCAATTGGCAAAACTAAAAACTTGGACTACTACAAATAACTAAAAAAATAGGTTGATTTCTCTTCACTTAACCCATGCTTTATTCACGTTTTCCTATCATTTCCTTTCGGTATGCCAAAAATCGTTTCATATACTCTAGAGTTGTGCTTTTAATATTCTCCCTTCTTGTTGGTCTGCTTTTCCCATAAATTCGTTTTCATTTGCATGAAAAATATACCAATAGCTGACACAATCCCGGAAAAAGCCAACTTCACAGCCTTTTGCTTCGCATATGCAAATTTCAATCATCGATCTATTGATTCTTCCATCTTTACTTTGTAGTGCCTTATTCTATCGAGTCTTTGCTTTCGTCTCCTCCTGCTTCTCTCGAACAAATCAAAAGCGAAAGAAATAAGTAAGAAAGGGTGAGTCAAAAAGAAAAGAAACCAAACTGTGAAAGAAACGTAAATAAAACAAATTTGCTGCATTTTATGTTTATGCTTGAATTTCTTTTTTCATTCAACACATTTTCATTTATATATTGTGTATATTTGTATATTGTTGTGTTTCTTTTTGCATGTTCCATTCTAGCATTTCGTAAAATATTAAAAATTATTTAGATATTATGATAAATTTTTGCATTTTTGTTTTTCTTTCCTTTTTTTTTACATTATAGTAAAACTACAAAACAAATTATGTATAATAATAAAACGCGCATTGTTGCATACTAGAAAAAACTTAAGCTTTAAATAAATCAATTGTATATGTATAATGAAAACTTAAGAGACCGTTTGCTCGGTAATAAGGGATTCTTCCACTAATAGGTTGTTATTGGTGTTATTATTGTGTTTAAATATACGTTTGTTTTTGTTTTTTTTATAATTAAATTATTCACTGTGTTTCTGTTTTCCATCGAGTGCAGTTTACAAATGATTTTCTTGAATTTTCAATGATTTCGATTTACAAAGTATAGTTAAAAATTCCATGGTTATAAATTAAATTTACTTAAATGTCAGTGAGTGTGTGTGTGTGAAAATTATATGCATATATATGTGTGTGTGTGTGTGTAACGTAAATAATCATATGTATATAATTATAATAATAATAATAATAATAGTAGTTGTAGTTGTTAAAATAAAGAATTGCACATTTTAAACAAATTTGTCTGCCACTTTTTACACAATTAAAAGAAAATTATCTCAACTTTACATAATTTGTTTGCTTGTTATTGTTATTGTTGTTTTGGATTTTTTGCGTTTTATTTATGCTCTCGTCGTATTTTACAAATCACTACTAAAATTAGAATAAATTTGATTTAAGTTAAAATAAGGCCAACAATTTGTGTTTGTTTTTGTTTCACATTTCAAAAAGCAAAAGCAGCATAAACACAAAAAAACAATGAAATAATAGATATTCAAATTAATTATTAAAAAAAAAAATTGCATAACATAATTTCGAATAAAGCGAATTGCCGAAAAATGAATCTAAAATATACAATGTATTTTGCACTTAATTTTTGTTTCGTTTTGATTTTGCCAAAATTTCTAATTTCTACAATTTATACAAAATTTTCCATTAATTTTCAATTTATAAATTAATATTGAAGTCTTTTGATGTAGGTTTGTGGGGTGCTGTGTGTCGGTGTGTGTGTGAGTATGTGTATGTGTGCATATCAAGTGATTGAAACTTCATTTTTGAATTTTGTTTTTTTGATTTTCGTATTATTTACCAATTGTGTAATTTTAATTTTAATTAATACCGTTAATGCCTTTTTTGAGTAAAACTCCAATCACTTTCTTTACAATTTTACGTTATAAAAAACGACGCCAATTGTTAATGTAAAAAGGGAAATAAAAACTGTGAAAAATGATTTAAACCATGCGAGTTGCGTATAAAAAACGATGTATGTATGTATGTAAATTCTTCTCTTCGTACATGTTCATGCATGTTTATGTTTCTTTTTTAAAATATAAGGAGGGCATAATAAAAATATGTCGTTTGATTTGTTTCTTATATATGGTTTTGTTTTGTTTTTCTTCTTTCTTTTCGATTCTTACAGTTGTTGGTTTTTTCTTTTAATCAGTTAATATGAATAAAAAAATATTTATAAAATCAGTCCAAGTTTTGCGTGTTTTTTTTTTGTTGTTTTTAGATTTAGTTTTTTTATGTTTTAGTTTTAGCAAGAGTTTTTTAATGTTTATGTAACTTAAGTTAGATGTCGAAGGTGTGTGTGTGTGTGTGAGAGACAGTGTGTGTTGGGTGTGTGTGTGTGTGTGTTTAAATCAGATTTAGTCGCTGCTTTTGAATTAGTTTACATTTTATACACTTCTGCTTCGGCTTTATGTATGTAGTAGACTTTCAGTATTATTTAGTATTATACATATTGTGTTTTTTTTTTATTTTATATTTTTAAAATATAAACAATCTTTATTCTCTTCTGTTTTTCGCATGTGTCTGCAGCAGTTTCTCTTGTTATTTGTGGTTTAACTAAAATATTAATCGGAAATACAATTTGAATTGTATTTTTTAAGGTATTTTCTGTTGTTTTCCATCCTCTTTCTCTCACTCTCTCTCCCTCTCTCTCTCTTCTGACTGCCCACGTTTTAGATGTGTTTTCTCGTTTTCTTTAAGCATTTCTTGTAGATTAAGAATTTGTTTTTTGTTTTTCCGGTTTTTTTTTTTTAAATATATAGAATTATATGTATGTATATATATGTTTGTATATATATCGTAATTTGTTTATGCATAATGCCTTAGTTGCTAATATTTGCAGACTTAACACTAGATAACTGCATTTTACGCCTTATATATCAACTGCTCCGTCTCTCTCTATATCTCTTCTATATATCTCGATTCCTACGCAGATCTTTAAGCTATTTTGTTTTCAGCTGCCCCACCCACTCCCCATCGTCCCCTTCATTCTATTCACACTCCATCAAGCTGCCAAGCAAGAGACCACCAGTCCCGCCAAGGAGCAGGGGCTATGCCGTGGTCGTCGAGTGCTCTGACTTGAGGGGCACACCCATTAGCGCCATGGCCGTCTGTGCATTCGCATACATGTTCACATTGTTCGCCGTGCCGCCCCCATTGGGCAATACGGATGCGCCGGATACGGCTCCGACGCCCGATGTGGTTGAACTGCTCGGCACTGCAGCTGTTATGCTTGTCGAGGAGCTGGCGGCAGCTGTTGTGGGTCCCATGGCACCACCGCCACCCGCATTGATGTAATCACTGCTCGTGCTGACGGCCGAAACGGAGATGCCGCTGCCCGAAATCGCTGACGATGATGTCGGATTCGACGCATGCGTCGCCACGCTGAGTGAATGAAGCTGTTGATGCTGCTGCTGCTGATGCTGCTGCTGTTGTTGCGCGGCGGCGGCCAGTGCCGCTTGCGAGGATGTTGACGCCGAGTCCGCATCGAGGCCGGCAGTGATGGCACCACCGACAGCGCCACGCATCCGCTCGGCCAAACGCTCCTGCTCCTCCTGTTGCGCCTGCAGATGCGATTGCAGCGATGGTGGTATGGCATGCACATCCCAGATCTCTTCCAGAAACTTGGGCAGCTTGCGATTCTTGAGTTTGAGCGAGAAACACATTTCGGCATTCTGATTGCCCAGCGTGCGCAGCTCGGTGAGTATGGAGAGCAGTTTGGCATAGAAGACGAGACTCATCGAGTCGCCGCAGTGGCGATTGAGTATATAAATGCGTAGCGTATCGATGTAATAGCTCTGTATCGCTTCGACCAGCTGGGCCTTCTCCAAGCCCGGCCGATCCGAGAAGATCACAATGGCAGTGAGTAGTGCATATTCCACATTGTCCACCTTCATCGAGAACATTTGCCGGCAGAAATGCAGCAGATCCTCGATATTATCCGCCATGCCGGCCATTTTGTATGAGTCTCGCGTATACGATTGATTGTTTGCAAAGAATATGGAGTCCGAATTGTGATCATAGCGACGGGCCATGCGCAACATCATCACTTCCGATGAGCAGGCCTAGCGATGGGCAGAAAGAGAAAAACGATTAGTCAATTGATGATTGGAATTCAAATACAAGAGAGTCGGATCTCTAACTCACCTTGAGTAACGTGATCTGATCCTCTTGTGGTATCTTTGTAAACGCTGGTAATCCTTTTGCAAACTCAACTATCAACTGCACTGTGAGTATGGTTATCTCGGTGATGTGCCGAAAACTGACATCCGTTTGACTCTCATTCTCATCAGGTTGACTCTGTGGGCACAAGAAAAAGAAGAGAATTAAATAATTTCATAGATTTATATATGATGATCTTTGCAAAACCTACCATAATACGCTTGAGATCCTCTTCGGATGGCTGCTCGTAGCCATCCTGATACCAAATTAATTTATATATAACGGCCAACTGATTGAACGTTAATGGAGGTATTTTGCGCGCTTGACACTCGGCCAAAATATCATCAGGTAGTAGCTGCAGTTCATAAGAAGAAATCAGTTAGTTAAAGATCAGTAGAGAGAGAGAGAGAGAGAGAGAGATCCCATACTCACCGGAATTGTGGGATGCTGTGGCGGTTCGCAGGTCATCAGATCGAGTATCTCCTTCTTGACATAGTCATGTGTGCCTAGTGGTCCATTGTGGCCCGCACCCGTCTGTCCCACAATGCTGGAGTTGAGGCCATGCTGTGAACTGGGTGAACTGCTCACTTTGTCCTTTTCCTTTTGCGCCTTCTTCTCCCGCCGCTTCATCGCACACTGATTCTCGGGTACAACGCATTCGGGACGCATGCCCACAGCGAGGCACTTCTTCAGGCGGCATTCCTGACACTTGCGCCGCATGTACATGTCCATTTCGCAGGCACGCCCGAATTTACAGCAATAGACCGCATTTTTGGTCACACTGCGCCGGAAGAAGCCTTTGCAGCCCTCGCAGGTGAGTGCATTGTAATGATAACCGGATGCCCGATCCCCACAGACCAGGCACAGCTCCTCCTGCAGTCGCGGCGCCGGGCCCTTCTTGCTCTTCTTCGCATCGCAGCCCTCGTTTACCGAGTAACCGTTCAGGCTGCTCGAAGGCGACAGATCATCGCGCCCTGTAAAAAAAAACAACAAAAAAAAAACACAGATTAAAATCAAAATCAATATTTAAATTTTATTTTATTTTTATTTTATTTTATTTTTGGTTTTTTTTTTTTCTGCGATTTCCGTGAATTTGAAACGAACTCTTTGTCTTACATAAAACATTAGACCCAAATAAATAAATTGTTTATATAGAAGGGTGCGAGGGGTAGCAGGAAGGGGGCAGAGGGGGTAGGGGGAGCTGGAATTTGCATGCTCGCCTTACTCGTGCGAAATTTCAGAGACAAATATTCAACTGTTTCTAGCAGTATATCCAGATATACCAGGTACACACACACACACACACACACCCATATATCTTCTATATACAGTGGGGTAGAAAAAACCAACGTCAAATTTAAAATTCAATTAACGTGCGCGCTCAAAGTCGCACCGCGACACAGCAAAAAATCGTTGTATGCGAAACAAAGCTGAATAAATTCGAAGTTCGAAATTCGAGAATCAAGAATCGAAAAGAAATCAAAGTTGATGAAAATCTCTTTTGGCAAAACAGTTCTTTAAACTCAATATAAGGTCATCTGTTGAACTCCAGCCAGTTGTGGATTCCATGTTAAAGTCCTGCAACAACTGCTAGAAGGGTAACTATTACTATTACTCTTGTGGATTGTATGTGGAATGCATGTGGAACTTGTCTGAAAAGTATATACAGCCTTTTATAATTTTAGCAGGACTTTTACTATATGTTATGCCATGTGGATCATATGTGGAAACTATCGTTTTCTTAACAGCGGCCACAAACGATTATAAGCTTGTTTTGCATAGAATTCAATTCACAATTGTGGATTGTATGTGTGTGGAACGCATGTGTAATTTAATGGGAAACTCTGCAGCTTATTTATAGATTTATCATACACATTAAGCAATACTTTATGTATGTTTTTAGCCTAGTGAATCATATGTGGAAGCTATTGCTATAATAATTTTACCATAATTAAGCATTTCTACATATTTCTATTGATTTTGTGCTAGTTTTAGCTTTGCCTGTGACAGGAAACCCTCGCAGATTGTGTGTGGATTGTGAACTGTGGACTCTAAAGTGCTTTGGCGCAGCAGACACATTACACAAATAGTCACGTACAGAGCACGCACAGCAGGCAGAGGGAATGCGCCAAAATGCATATCAAGTGCAAGTTGCCATTGTTGCTGCTGCTGTTGCTGCTGCTGTTGTGTGTGTAATAATCGGGCAAACCGATGGATTGCTGAATAGATGGCACCATGTCTAAGTAGATAAAAAGATATGGCCAAAGAGCTGGGCGTGCCAGTGGCAGGCAACAGTGGAGGCAGCGGGGATTGTGGCAAGCAGCTTAGTGGCCAAGACACTTGACTAAGAAGACACGAAGACGAGGCTCAAGCCATGGCAAAAAAACACTTGGCTACAAGTGCAAAAGCTTTGACGCGCACCCAGACCCCTTTTCCACCTCATCCTCCTGCCTGTCCCCCTCTCTGCCCTGCCTCTTGCAACACGCCCACTTGAGCGAGTGCAACGCGGTGCATTGTCGGCATAACACAGTTTTTTATGCCACCAGCAGCGGCGGCGGCGGCAGCAGGCGTCACTTTTTCTCTCTCCTTGCAATGAAATATTGCGCATACGCCCAGTCGACTTGCTGCTGCTGCTGCTGCTGCCCGCTTTCCCACCGCTTTCCCGCCGCTTTCCCACCACTTTCCCTCCAACAACAAGTTTTGCGCGCCGTTTCAATTTCACTGCCAACGAGCAAAGCGAAGAAAACGAGAAAATGAGACGGGGCGGGCAGGCACAAGGGGGGGCGAGGGGAAGGGGACAGGGAGGCGGGCTAGGGGTGTGGCAAGGCGCGGGGAGGGAAAACTCGCGCTAAATAAAATGAAATAAACTGGCGGCGTCATGCGAACTTCGTCTGCTTCAGCAACGACGCCAGCGACGCCAACTTGACTGCAAAATTTTCACTGTGCAACGTGCAGCGGCGTGTGGCAAGTGTGTGTGTGTGTGTGTTTGTGCCGCTCGCATGGCAAATGAAAAATGCAGTAAATTGCTGTTGCGGCAAAGAAAAAGTGTGTAGCAACAACAACAACAAAAGCAACGGCAACAACAGCTGCAGTTGAGAGAAAAAAAAAGTAAAAACCTGACCAACCACACAGCACACACACAGCTCACACAGCACACACACAGCCATGCAATCATTGCCCACCCGGCTCCCCTTTCTGCTGCTGCTGCCTCTGCTCCTCACCCACTGTCACTGTGTGTGGCCGCTCTCTACCCCTCCCTCCCCTCTCCTTCTCTAGGGACTAGCTGGGCGCGTTGTTTTATCGCTGACAGCGTCATGCAATGTTTGGCATTTTCATGGGTTGTTTAAGCATTGCAACAACAACAACAGCAGCAACAGCAACAGCAGCAGCAGCAACAACTGCCACAACAACAGCAGCAGCAACAACAAGAACAAGAACAGGAAAAGAAGCTATTAATCGTCATGTTTGAGGCACGACATGCTAAACATTGCACTGAAATGTGATGCTTTTCAACGATTCTGAGCATGATACGCAGTTCCAGAAAGATATATATGCATGTTTTTTATAGCTAAACAAGTTCCACAGCATATTAAGCCACATGTATAGTATTATCATATACAAATAACTTAATTTTTGGCATGTGGATGCTATGTGGATTCCATGTGGACACCATATGTATTGCATGTTAAGTAAAGAACAGTCTTTAAACGTTACTAAATGGAAAACTTTAATCTGTTTTCTACTCTTACAAATTGTTGATTAGTGGAACCCATTGTGGATCGTATGTAAAAAGTACGTATATTAAAATTGTACATGCCCTTAATGTCAAAATTGGTTAATCAATACAATCCACAGATCAATTCTAACTTAGGTTCCACAGTTGCGATCTACAAGCACACAACTCTCTCAAAACTTCGCTCATTCCCATGGCGAACAATGCGAAGGCCACATTGAGTACGTATGTGTGTACGTGTACCCGTGTACCTAGGTACATAAACGGGTCTATTTATAATGGAGCACGTTCAAAGTTGGCGCCAGGTGGCGCTCATTGGCCGCCATTTTGCGTTTGCAATTACCTCAGATTGGAGCCGCTGCTGCTCCAGTGTAACGCATCAACCTGATGAGTTATTATATTTCATCCACATGCATTCATACACACACACACACACACACACACAGAGAGAGAGAGTCGCTGTGAGAACAAGCCACATTTCATTTTTCACTATGAAAAGCCATTTTTCCGACTCGCACAACGCCAAAGAACGCCATGAAGTAACAAAACAAAGGCGGGCAATGGGAAAAATGGTAAAGAAAGAAAGAAAGAGCAAAAATAAAATAAATAGAAAAAAAAGAGTACAAAAACAAAACACAAAAGGCAGCCAGCCCCCCCCTCTCCCGCACTCTCTCGCTCTCTCTGCCCACTCTCCCGCTGCTGCCCACTGTCGCTACTGCTGCCGCTGCCGCTGCCGCTGTTGCTGCTCATTCAATGTGCTCGGTCAAAAGCGAAGCCGAGGCAAGGCGAGCCGAGAGCCGAGAGCCCGGCCTCTCTGCCCACATTTGGAGTTCATTGTGTTATTGTGCTGCTTGGCCGTCTCTCGGTCTCGGTCTCGGTACAACGCAACGCAACGCAACGCGCCGCACTACATACCCACATAATCCATGTAAACGTCCAAAAGCTAAACGACAGCGACGTCGGCAGAAGGAGAAGAAGAAGAAGCAGCAGCAGCAGTCACAGCCGCAGCGACAGAAGCCATAGCTATGGCCACGAGAGCACAATGCAAACTGCAGCCGACAACGACGGCGACGTCGCGCCGCTGCTGCCCAACAACTTCCCCAGCAGCCGCTCGCTCACCCAGACACACATACACACACACACAGTCACAGGCGCTCAGCAGCTATGCAAGCTCTTTAGCGCTCTCGCACACACACGCTCACATTGTCTGTCTGTGACGCTTTTACTCTCTTGGCGTGCTCTCTCTCACGTTTTATCTGTGCGAGCGCATCGGGCGCCCTTGCTGCAAGAGCAGAGCAGAGCAGAGCAGCAAAAATGTTGATGTAGGCCTCGAATATGCAGTTTTTGCCTTTGGCATTGCCACTGTCACTGCAAGCAGCGCAGTCGGCCCCATCCTCTCTCTCCTCGCTCTCTCTCGCTCTTGCTGTGTTACCCTTTGCTTGCAATGCAGCTCAGTTTGTTTGGTTTCACTGTATGTGTGTGTGTGTGAATTGCATGTCGCACACTGTTTGTACGTGGTATAGGTAAGTTCTCCCTTCTGTTTTCCGCTCGTTCGTTTTGCGTGCTTTTTGTTCTATGTCTAAAGAAATGAAACGTTTTTTTTTCTCTCTCTCTTTTTTTACTTTTTGTTGTTGTGTTCTACTCTAGTCGTTGTTTGAGTATATTCTATGGCAAAGTTTTTTCTTTTTTCACTGTGCTTCAATGCATATCTTTAAGCGGCTTGCTGTGTGTGTGTGTGTGTGTGTGTGTTTGTGTGAGTGAGATGGATAAGTGCATGTGTGCAGAGGCAGAGGCAGAGGCAGCGAGGGGCGCTTGGTAAATAGCGCAAAAAGCAGCAAAATAAATATGTATTTTTTTTTTTTTTTTTTTTTTTTTTTCGTGAAACCCACGTCGCTAGGTGCAGACATGTCGAAAGTTTCCCGTGATACGCTCAATGAGGGCGTCGCCGCCGTCCTGGAGGCCTCGCTGAAGAAGAAGCGTGGTTTCTTGGAAACTGTTGAGCTCCAAATCGGTCTCAAGAACTACGATCCCCAAAAGGACAAGCGTTTCTCTGGCACTGTCAAGTTGAGGCATGTTCCCCGTCCTAAGTTCAAGGTGTGCATTCTGGGTGACCAGCAGCATTGTGATGAGGCTAAGGCCAACGGTGTTGAATTCATGGATGCCGAAGCTTTGAAGAAGCTGAACAAGAACAAGAAGCTGGTGAAGAAACTGGCCAAGTCTTATGATGCTTTCCTGGCCTCCGAGTCTCTGATCAAGCAGATTCCCCGTCTGTTGGGTCCCGGTCTGAACAAGGCTGGCAAGTTCCCTGGTCTGCTGTCCCACCAGGAGTCGATGTTGGCCAAGATCGAAGAGGTCAAGTCCACCATCAAGTTCCAGATGAAGAAGGTTCTGTGTCTGTCCGTCGCTGTTGGACACGTCACCATGAAGCAGGATGAGCTTGCCCAGAACGTGAGCTTGTCGGTCAATTTCTTGGTCTCGCTGCTGAAGAAGAACTGGCAGAACGTGCGCTCCCTGCACATCAAGTCTTCGATGGGTCCACCCCAGCGTCTGTACTAAGTGTTTGTTGCTTTACAAATAAATATGTATGTATGTGTGTGTGTGTGTGTGTGTGTGTGTATGCAAGTAGTCAGTCAGTCGCTCTTTGTAGTCGCCCCTCTCCCTCCCACTCCCTCTCTTTCTCTATGCCTGGCTATATTAGCAAGTTGAAATCTCCTCGACTGAAAGTCATGAAAAAGTCAGACGCCGATTGGGCAGCAGCGACAGCGACAGCGACGACAACAACAACAACAACAACACGATGATGTTTGCTTGTACGATTTGCAGTTGAGTTGTAGCTACAATACAAACACAAACAGAAACACACACAATCCACATACGATACACAAGCATCAATATATCAACTCGTCGCGTATAATGACAAACTCATATGAAAAGTCGCTGCTTAAATGTTTTTCCATAGCTTGTGGAAATTTCGTGAGAAATGCTTTAATGTGCCTCTCTCTCTCTTCCTCTCTCTCCCGCTCTCTCCCTCTGAGTTTTGTGGTATGCGTTGCAATTTTATAGCGCCATATATTCATTGCGAATGTCAGGCCATGAATCATGGAAATATATCTATACATTTATATGTGTGTGTGTGCGTGTGTGTGTGTGTGTGTGTACTGCATCATCATCTGGCTAAGCTATTTATAAATTGTTGTAAATTGGCAGCCCCGAGGGATGCGCGCAGCTTCTAATGAGCGAAGTTGTGTTCACCCCACTGTGGATGCCATGTGGAATGCGTGTGTGTGTGTGTGTATTTTTGTTTTTGAAATGCAATTCATGCAAATTGTGGGCTAAATATAGTGTGGAACGCATGCGGATGCCATGTGGAACGTAAGTGTATTTTTATTTGAGAAATTCAGTGCATGCAAATTCTAGTTAAATAGTGTGTGGAACGTATGTGGATGCCATGTGGAACCTAAGTTAATATGCAACACTAGCCAGCTAAATAGCCATAGCACGTGCTTACATTCATAAATGAATGTTATATTTGTGTGCACTGTCATGTGGAAGGTAAACAGGAATACGCCCCACATCACCCCTACCCAGTCGAAATTATTAGTACCTTGTGTCAAAAAGCAAATCAAATATCATTCCATTGACACATTTCCTTTGCTTGTTGACCAATAGCCCTACTACACAGTCAGCACCAGCAGCGATTACATAAATAGGGCTGACGACCCTAACTCGTAGCGTAGTGAGGCCAAAACATTGTGGATAATACAGCCTAACCATAGCAACCCTACCAGGCACCCCTCTCCCCCTCCCCTCCCTCCTACAACTTGCAGCTAGCTGGAGTTGAAAAACTGTACCAGCAGCAGCGCATGGCAAATGCATCTCTCGCTCTCTCTCTCTCTCTCTCTCTCTCTCGTTCTCTCTAGAAGGGGTTGCATAGAGTATAGCAGAGGAGAGGAGAATGAGTGGGTGGGGTACAGGGGGATCTTTTGTGGGTTCTAGTGCAAGGCTGCAATATATTTTGCACGAGTTTCTCAGTTGTTAGGCACGTTTCGCTAGAAGGCGATGAAAAAATTGATTTTTTCACTTGCTGCTGCTACGGTTCGTTGGCATGTTGCCTAGGCCCCTCTACGTAAGGCAACCCCCTCCCCCTCCCGCACCTCCTGCTCTACGCCCCATGTTGACCACGCCAACACAAACAGGGTTGCATTGCATTGCCTATTGCAGGGCTGAAAATGCTTTTTAACCTACTTAAAGTCGACACAGGTCGACATTTAGCGAGGGTCGTCGCATGACCTTTGAGCTTATACCTTGGCTTTGGCTACCGACAACCGACAACTGGCGACAGTCTGTGGGTCTGTGGGGGGTAGGTGGGGTAGAGGATATGGGAAGGAACTTTGTTTTTGGTGCGTGTTGTGGCCGCAAACTTAATTTGAGTCGAATGCGCCAATGTGATTTGCATACAAGTCGAAAAACGACGCCATTTTATGGCGTCTGCAATTTAAAAAAACAAAAAAAAAACAAAAAAAACATGGCTGACAGGCAGAAAGGCAGGCAGAAAGAGAGAGCAGACAGAAGACGAATGTACCGCTCGAAGGTAAACGAAAGTATTTGCAATGGTTTCCGTTTCCGTTACTCGAGTTCAAGGAAAAATGCCCATTTGACATGACATCGACAATGGCGGCCGGTATAGGCCAAAGATGCGACGCCATTTTGTTTAGCTGCAGCCATGTTTGTAGAACTAAAAGTTAAGAAATTAAACTCAAAAATAATATTTAAATAAAAATAAAAATAAATAAAGTACAATTTTAAAAGAGACTTAATAATTCTACTGCATTTCTCTTTTACAAAAACTATGGTCACCCTAGGCCGCCATTTTACACTTCCTGTTGTAGCTTACGCCTTGAACTATGCAGCATAAAATTGCCAGGGTTGTCCTTGCGCCTGCATCTCTCTCCCTCTCTCTCTCTCTCTCTCTCTTTTGCGATGCTGGCTTTTTTATGCGCCTTTAATCAGGCACATGTTTGCGCGCTCACACACACACATATGCACACGCACACACACAGTGTCGCATCGCTTTGTTTACAGTTAGCTTTTTATAGTCAACATATGTTCGACATATTCAGTGAGCGCAGGCTCCTTTATTGCGCTTTGCATTGCGTCGCTGCTTTTTATGTGCGCCGTTTACCAACACTTGACAAATATTAAAGTGTTCAACAGGAGCAGCGGGAGGGCGGAGTAAGGGAGTTGCTTTCATTTAAATGCAGCAGAGAACAGAAAAAAAACGTATTCCAGAAGCCGAGCAAAAACAATGGAGCGTAAAAAACAAATGGCAATGGAGTGAAGCCATTAACTAACACGCACACACACTCACTCACACACACACACACACAGACAAACAATGAAAGCTAAAATAGATGAAGAAGTTGCATTTACACAAAATACAAAAAAAAAACTCCAAACAAAAGTCATTTGTTTGTATTTAGCGAGCTTCTTTCTGCTTCTTCTTCTTTCCACTTCAGCTTTTTGCTGCCTATGACAGTGTGACCATAACAAAACGCTGAGAATTGTCGAGCTTATGAATACGTAATGTCTATATGTGTGTGAGAAAGAAGCCCCGCAGGCATAGCAAGAACAATAACTGTTAATAGAAGCGCGCGCGCGAGAAATTTGGCAACAATGCAAAACCGTTCAAGTTTGGCAACAATGCACGGATTGATAACAATTTCTAGGCGAAACATTTTTGGCTGCTGTTCAAATGATAGTACTAATTGGGCTGTGAAATTTGGCAACATTGCCAAGCCGCGTAGTTTAATTAAGTCGTTTAATATGCAGTTCATGAAAATTGGCAACAGCGCATTGCCATAGTAGATACCTTTAATAATAAATTTCGAAACTTAATGAGTTTTCTGTTGTCGTTGCTTTTATTTCTGCATCGATTACAGCGTCTCTCCTCGCTGCACACACTGTTGCCGCACTTCACTAGGCACTTGAAGCTTAGAAACGTGATTTAATGCAGCCAGTGAAGCGTTTGCTCGTATGCACCAACTTTGTTCAAGTAGAGTTCTTGTTCTTGTACTTGTTTCTCTCGCTCTCTCTCGCTCGTTGTTCCTGTTCCTGTTATTTTGCTAGTTATTGTTGTTTTTGTAGAGTTTTTCGAAAGTTTGAAATGAGAAGTTTTTTTTAATTAAATGTTGGGTGAGAAATATTATTTATGAAAAAATTGTTCGTCAAATTTAGAACGCAATAGAGAGTAGAGTATGGTAACGACCTTGTGAGTTGTGGTGCCCATTAAAAATAGTTCCTTAACTACACATAAATTAGGTACAATAAAATTGAATTACGAATTTGAACTAAAGTTGTTAACTTTCCCCCCTCCCGTCAAGACATTTATCTCGCTACTTTCAACCTCTGTGCCCCTCTCGCCTGTGCTCACTCGCTTTCATTGTCCGCCTGTGTCTGGTTTATTTACAGTTTATTGTTATTGTTATTACATTATGAGGAACATGTCGTACAGCTTGTAGTACAAGTTGCCTGACATCCCATACCCCATTCCATACACCATTTCCATTTCCATTTTGCGATTCCATCCATCCATTGCCATGCCCCTCTCTCTCTTGCATCCCTTTGTTATCGTCTTGTCTCGTCTCGTCTCGCAGTCTTCTCTCTGCACAGACTTATTAAATATCATCCACATTGTTGATGGTCAGTGATTTTTATTGGCGAACAAGAAATTGAATGTTGGACTCGTTTGCTGACTCGGATACTTGCTCTTGTTCTCTTTCTCTTTCTGCTTCTTCTTCTCCAACTTCTTCTTCTTGTTTTCATTCTCATTCACATTCCCCTGTTGTCGTCTTTTATTATGATAACTGTCTGCCGTCTGCGCGGGTTACTGTGCGTCCTTGAAGTCATTTACGTCACTTGACAATGCAGTGCGCTGCAGTAGGAAGATGGGGCGGGTACTGGAGGGTAGAGGGTAGAGCAGACTCTGGATTGCAACTCGAACTGGTCGCATAACAAGACATTAACGCATCAAGTCCGCGTCTGCAGGATAAAGTACACAGACGAGCGTCTAGACGCACATATAGCATAAGTCCAATTGGATTTTGCTCAACTCAAACTATGATAAATTTATAGTTTGGCGAAGGATTATACAGAAAACATAATGTTGTATTAATTGAGAGTTGTTTCTACTGTTTCACATCATTTTTTTTGGCTTCAATCAATCATAACTTTTCGAAAACACATTTGATTTTACTCGGAAATGACTTTTTGATCACGTTACTGGGCCTTTATTGATTCTGCATTTAAATTTGATCGATTTGGGATCTTCGAATTTTTTCGACTTTTTCCATGCAACCCCCTTATAAAAATTTTGAAATTTTTCAAAAAATTTTGATATTGGTTTTTTGCTTGATATCGATTAGGATATTCGAAAATAACATAAAAATCCAATCCGCAGCTGATTCGGACCCAAAATGATTAAGATATGCATATTTAATCGATTTTCTAGGGTTGTCTTTCTTTTGAACATCGCTGTTTTTGAAAAACTGAGTTTTTCGATCGTTTTTCACTTCTAACTTTGCCAAAAATTATTGGATTTAGCTCGGAAATGACTTTTTGTTCGTGGTATTGAACCTCAATTGATTCTGCATTTCAATATCATCGATTTTTTCGACTTTTTCAAAATTTTTCAAAAAATTTTGATATTGATTTTTTGCTTGAAATCGATTAGGATATTCAAATATAATATAAAAATCGAATCCGCAGCTGATTCGGTCAAAAAATGTGTAAGATATGCATATTTTATCGATTTTCGAGAGTTGTAAAAAATTTCTTTGTAGTTTTTTTCTTCACTATTATCCACCATTGAAATTGAGAAATCTTTGCAAGGATATATAATCTTTGCCGAAGGTAGCATTGCTGTTTACTGTTTTTTTTTTGTTATTTGTCGTTGCTGCCTCAGGCAACGCTGTGCTACGATGCGTATGCGCAATTTTCGGTTCGCTGACTGTTTGACATTGGTGGGAAATTTGCTTTTTTTTTATTTTTTTCGAGTGCAGCAGAAAGTGTACTTTGCAATTGGGGGTATTACATTACCGACAATTGCCCGCGGGGGGCGTTTGTAAGCCGAACCCACGTTGAAAGAGTGAGGTGAGCTTTATTACAAAATACAATTCCAGGAATTCGTTCGTTATGCGCCAGAAGAATTGGTTAAAAAAGAAGAAAAATAAAAATTAAATTCTGAATTTAATGCGATTATCAATTTAATTTCATCCACCTCCCGCTTCGTTTTTTTTTTGCAGCGCCAGGCAAAAATGCCGAAATGGCAAAAAAGAAACGAAAGAGCAGGCAAAAATTTGAAAATTATCGATAACGTTTATAATAATAAAAATAATAATATTATCATTGCAGCTTTGCCTGCCATTTTAGATATATTAATCTCTCTCAACGTGACAAATTGTCAAAACTTTCGTTTCACCTGTCTTTCACTCTCTCATACATTAAAATAAAAAATAAAAAATAAAAAATGAAATATTTATTGTTTTATTTTGGTTTTTTTTTTGTTTTTTTCCTGTTTTTTTCTGTTGTTTTTTTAAGTGTGTTCAAGTACATCAAATTCATCATGATGACGAGCTACTGAAATGCTTATAAATCTCGAGAGAGCTGATGATGATGGGGCTGACGGAGGTGGATGATGCTGAGGATTGTCTCATGATTTATGTTCGTCATTTTTGGCACTTGATACTGCTATATGGCATAGTACCTAGCTGCTATTATTATAATTTCTAGATAATTATAGCATATTAAAATATATATACTATTCTTTCTCTTTTTTTTATTATTACTTCAACTTCATGAGTTTGAGTTGCCTCTCGTATTGACATAACTTTGAACTCATTTGGCAGCTGAAACACTCCCCAATTGTTGTGGCCAAAATATGTTAACATATTTCGCCTTCTTCTTGTTTTTTTTTTGTTTTGTTGTTTATAAAAAATTAAAAACAATTTATTATTTTTGCTGCTGCCGCTATGACAAAAAGTGTGTCAAGGGGCAACTTGTCAGTCAAAAGATTTCTGTGCGTCTGTCAAATTACTTTTTTTATATTTTTTTTTCTATTTCAATTTTTGGATAAGCGCAAAAAGAAATTGCGCAAAGGCAGAGGCAAAGTGTGTGTGGGCGTAAGTTTGGCAAGAGGTGGCCTATGTTATAAACATATATATATATATATATATATATATTTATACAGTTATAAGGCACAAGTACATTAGGGTTTACCTGTAGAAAGGCAAATTTGTTGGGACATTTCATTACCTGCAATAGAAAGAGAGAGAAAAAACATTAGTAAGTAGTCTACAAAATCTTAATTATATGTAG
The DNA here is from genome assembly GCA_018901885.1 of Zaprionus kolodkinae. NCBI lineage: Eukaryota > Metazoa > Arthropoda > Insecta > Diptera > Drosophilidae > Zaprionus > Zaprionus kolodkinae. The sequence continues at coordinate 1,391,762 of JAEIFM010000288.1, read as the reverse complement.
GAATACCCTGTAATATATATATAAACATATAATATATATATATATATATAATATACATATGTACATAGTAATAACTCGTTTAAACATATTTTAATTGCAATAAAAACCTAATAAGCCCAAAACATATCTTCCACTGCAGGGTATTTGCAGTCGTGCAGCTCTCACTCTGCTCAGCTCAAGCTCGACCTAGCGCATCTGTCTCCCATTACATTTCCGCAAGAGAAAAGCCACAAGCAAACAGAATCAGATACAGTCAGGTACTATTATATCGTATACTATTATATCATATATATATAGTAGATATGTATATATAGTATAACATATAGAATGTACACACATGTTTGGGCCAACTTCACAGCTCGTCTAACTTCCGCTGGGCAACTTTAATTACAAGCAACAAAGCAAAGCAAAAGTAGAAGCAGAAGCAGAAGCAGAAGCGGAGAGAGGCAAAAGTAAAGGCAGAGGCAAAACGACCAAACGACCGACAATTTTCTTCTCGTCGTCGTCGTCGTCGTCGGCTTTGGGTAAATGAAACCAAAACTCAAGGTAAAGCTCAAAAGCACCGACAGAACACGCAGTGTGTGAGTGTGTGTGTGCGAAAGTGTGTGTGTGTGTGTGGAAATTGTAGACACTTTGAAATCGACATTTCATATACATATTACTTTAACGTCCCAACTATTTATAAACATGCGATCATCATCATACTAGAGAGAAAGAGAGAGCGAGGAAGAACGAGAGCAAAGATTGGCAGAAGAATCGCAAGGCATGAAGAATGATGAAGAAAGAGTGATGCTTGTGTAGGCTATTAAAGCTGCCAGCCTGGGGGCTGTCATTTGCTTGTTAAACACCTGTGGGCGTGGCAAAAAAAAAATAAGAAAAGAAAATAAAATAAATACTTTGTATACCACGTAAATAGGGCTAGTTCTTCTGTAGATACCTATAGATACTCTACTCTACTCTCAAGACAATTCTAATTAAAGTTAAACAACTCATTTAATCCGAAATGGCTTTATAAATAAACGCGGACGCGGGTTAAAACCAAAGTGAGTACCCGAAATCAAATCCCAGAAAAGCCGCCCAGCTGGGACTCGAGCTGGCTCGATTTGAATTGTTTTAATGGCTAATTGCAATTACTTGCGGCTTACAACTGGCCAATTAAATGAAATGCAATTAAGCCCAATGAATGAACAGATGAATAAAGTGAATACAGCAACGAATACAGTAACGAATGGTTTAATCTGTTGAGTGCGCAAAAACAATTGTAAATAATTTAGCATAAAATAAAATATAAAAAATGTATAAATAATAAAAATAAAGTACTCAACTTGGAGTATACTCTGTAGACTGCGAAACTTTAATATATACCCCTCTTTTGTGCACACTTTTACAGGGTATTTTAGCGGCTCAGCCACGCACAGCCGCAACTTGTTTTTGGGCTGCAGCGAGTGGTGCACTGGGCAAACGGAGCAAACGGAGCAAGTTGAGCATGCTGAGTGTTTTGAATGAGTTTCGTGTAACCGCTTTCTAAACATGCCACACTCACATACACACACACACACACACTTCATGCCACAATTTGGCCTTGAATTTTTAATCAAGTTTCGCAGACAACAACGCGCCTTAGGCTTCGTTCGATCACGGCCTCAAAAGCGACTCCTCATCGCAACTCAACTTGGACTTGGACTTAGAGGCGACTCCAAAATTGCCTGGTCATGTTTTAGGCGCACACACACACTCGTTAGCTACAAACAAGTTCTATTGAACTTGGTAGCTTGCAAAAAAAAAAAACCTCTAAAAACCTCTGAAAAACAACACACAAAAACTAAACCTTTGCCTCGACTCTTGTGTTGGCCAAATGATTAATGGAATAAACGCGCGCAATTTTGCCCACAGTCCACAACAACAGAGCTCATAAAAACAGATACTTGTATTAAAAAATATTATTTTACCTCAAAATAACAAAAAAAAAAAAAACTGCTGCGGCAGTGAAAAAAACAAGAGAGAGAAAGAAAACGCGAAAAAAAACCCAACGCCAAACGCAGAAAAAGGAACCATGCGAAATGTGCTCAAAGCAGAACCTGCATAAATTTTACCAAAGAGGGTTTCCAAAAAAAAAGAAATTAAAGATAAGTTAGGAGCATAGAAAAGAAACATAGAAGAAGCTGAATATCAAAGAAATTGTTCCTGCCATATCGCGTTTAATATTATAAATTATATAAAAATTAAGCTCAATATAGACCCCACTGATTAATTGCTCGCACATTTTTGGGGCGTGACAAGCGGCAAAAGGGGAGTTGTCATAAGGCATGCAACGTATCATGACTAATATTAAAAATAAAACACAAGAACTACACTCAAGAATCGCAGGAATACAAAGAGAACACAAAAAAAAAAACGGGTAAAGAAAGTCACAATTGTAAGACACCCGGCTTATAATTAGGGGGCGTGGCATCCAAGATTTGAAATAAACTTTAACTACACAGAATATACAGAAATCTTTATGCCAAATCAAAGATCTATATAATAGCTGAGATCTGCGCGTTCATACAAACATAGTATACCCGTTTATTGATCATTTGCAATGCACGTAGGGTATAAAAAAAAAAACAGAGACACACAAACAGCGCCTTCCTAAAATCATAAAATAAATAAAACCGAAAGGCAGCTTTTGCAGCGACATGTGTAAACTTTGACAGGCCAAAGGGGTAGGGGGCATTAAATGGACTTTGCATTTGTATGTTTGACTTTTGATATACCCAACCAGAGAGGGAGAGAAAGAGAGCGAGAAAGAGGGGGGAGAGCGAAAGAGACGAACAGCTCAAACGATCCTCTTTTCGCTTGCATTTCAAACACACCCAAAAAATTTTAAAAAGAAAACAAATTTCTTATACCCTTACAAAGGGTATTTAGAGTTCATCATAAAATCTGTTACACCTAGTATTAATGATCCTGGAAACTGTTTCCACACAATAGCTTTAGCTTTCCCATAAGAAAACCTATTGTAGATTTAATTGCAGTAACTTTAGATCGCTTTAAAGTAAAATTCTGCAAATGAGAAACGGGAAAGAGTATGACGTATGTCGCTTATGCATGCTATAGAGTGTTTTTCTTTAATTTCCAAGTTTCTTTTGGGTCTTGCGAAATGCATTTCAAGTCAACGACGAAATTGAATCATTTGACAAAAGCGAAACGAGCTTTATCAATTTGGAGGCTTCATGCGAAATGCAAATTATGCGTTTAGGTAGAGGCAATGCTTGACCCAGGAGTGAGAGGGGGAGGGAGGGAGAAGAGAGGAGGTAAAAAACCAGCTAAAGTGAAGATATTGTCGCGCTTGTTCTCTCGTACCCCGAGAGTCTTTTTTCTTCGGATCCACGAATGCAAAAATATGCAAGGCCTATAAATCAAAAACCGTGCCTCATTTGACAGTTATTTGTAAGCTCTTCCTCTCTTTCCTTCTCGCTCTCCTGCTCTCTCTCTCTCTCTCTCTCTTTCTTACACTGTCTCGCTCTCCCTGTAGATTTATTTGACTGAGCATACAAATATATTCATTATACGCGCATTAATTCCATCGCTTTCGTAGGGCTGACTGCATCGTGCAAAAATTTGTCGTCGCTTGTTTGTTTTATGTTTTCCTTTTGAAAAGAAATTAACGCATTCTTCTTGGATTTAAAATTGAAAGATAAAATATATATATATATATTTATGAAGTTTTGAAGAAGTTGCATAATATATATAGAGTTTTATTAAATGATGTTTAGGGAAATTAAAAACTATATAAAGAGTCAAAAAGTTAATTTGCTAAAAACCATAAATTACTTGTATATATTCCTCATGTGGAATATTCCCCCGCCAGTGTTGTAAAAAACACGCAGAAGGAAAACAAGTTCCTGTCAGCTGCTGAACACGTAACACCTCCCAACTATATATATATATATATATAAATATAAATACTATATATCACGCATATGTCACTTTTAGGCGCGCCTCGATGTCTGTGCCTATGAATAATGAGTGTGTGAATGAGTGTGGAAGTGAATGGCTGTGTAGAAAGCATTGGGGGAGTGTATTTAGGTCTAGGTCTGCCCGAAACGAAACCTCCTACGACAACAAGTTATGTGTCACATTTCATTTTCAATTTTCACGACAGAAAAAAAGAAACAAAAACAAAAAAAACTTTCGTTTCATTAACGCGTGATATACATATGAATACCCCGAGTATAGTATAGTATGGCATATCTTCTTAATTATTACTTATTATACGTGTTATTTATTTCTCAAGTAATTGCACATCGCATGTTAACATTTGATTGATGAGCTGATTAAGTGTAAAGAGCGTATAAAAGTCCAGAAGCGCTTTGCATTTTCATGCATTGTTTGCCAATTAAAGTTTGACTTGCGATAAAAATCGCAAAAAAAATGAACAAAGAAAAAAAAAAGACCGACTAAAAATGCAAAAACAAAAAGAAGACGCAATTTTGGAGCAGATGCCAGAAGAGTGAGCCAGAGCCAGAGAGACCCCAAGAGCAGCGGCACCGCAAACAGCAGCTGGCCGATAAAACAAAAAAACAAGCCAAAACTGGCCAAAAACAGAGCGAAAAACGTAGCAGGCAATTGGAATCTAATTTAAAATTAGTGCTTAAAGGATTGAAATAAATTTAGGCAATTTTAAGACTGACACAGACCCAACAAAACGAAACGAAGAAGCCGACAGAGCCGGCAGCAAATGGAGAGAGAGGAATAAGACAATAAGAACCAGCAGAAGCAGCAGCAGCAAAAGAAGAAGAAACCTCATTGAAAATGCGAGAATGGTTCCGGTTAGTCCATCCACATTCACATTCACATCCACATCCATATCCATTTAGCAGGTGGCCTGATGCTTTGGCCCCGATAGCGTTAGGGCCACATTTTGCAATTGGCCAAGCTGTTCCTGCCCTGTCTCTCTGGCTAAAAAGAGATAATATCCCAGAGTTAAGACATGGCTAGAGAAACAGCAGCAGCGGCAGCAGCAGCAGCTGCCAAACAAATTAAAGCCAAAAGAAACACACAGAAAAAAGTCAAAAAGAAACACACAAAAAAACAGCCGAAGCAAACTCACAGAGTTCTAACTTTAAAAGAACAATTAAAAGACCTATACAAGGGGGGTCTCTCTCTCTATATATATGTATGTATGTATATGTTTTCAGCATATACGCTGAGAGAGCTTAAAAATTACAGATAATTACTTTTGGCAGCCAGCAGATACTAGATCTAAATTATACCTTAACAAAATACACGTATAACAAGGCAACTTGTCGAAACGTGCCAACTGGGCGTGAGGGCGTGGGAAGGCGATTAAGAAAATATATATAATATATATAGATATATATACCTTTCTTCTCTGCCTTTTACCTTCCACTTGTTTAGCCCTCATATCATTATTATTATTATGATAATTATGTCAGCGCTTTCTTATGCCATAGAACAAGTCTACCAAAAAAAGTTCGTGATATTTTTAGGCACCTATCTCTCTCTTTCTTTTTTTCTGTCTCTCTATTGAGCCTACGGAAGTCGCAATGTTATAATCAATACTTAATTTATAATATTTAAATGTTTTTAAATGGTCAAGCACGAAAAAGGCTAAAAGAGAAACAAAGAACTATTTGCGAGGGTATTAGCTCAGATTTTAAAATAGCTCTAATCAGTTTCTATAGAGTATCTTATGGCAACTACTTTAAAACAAATAATAAAGTTAAATATTAAAACAATTCAGACAGTTCTCAAACATTTTTCTTAATAAGATAATGTAAGCCAAACTCTCATTCAGTAGGTCGAGTTTTATTGGTTTCTATTTTTTTTCCATTTTTTTATTTTTGCCCACCTGCGCAAGCGGGCGAAATCAAGTTTCAATAAGTTCAACATGCCCATAAAAGTTGACACAAGCCGCCATTTACCGTTAGCTGAAGTTGTTTACCGGGGGACAGAGTGAAGAGTGGGAGGGAAGGGTAGGGGAGTTACCGAAAAAAACATACACAATGAATGAGACTTAGCTCTCAGCTGATGCCGGACTGCAGATTAAGCGAGACGCTAATTGAAATGCTCGCCCAGCTGTCCGCTGTATGACGACAAAATAAATAGTTTGCATACCCTGTAAGTGTCAGAAGTGGGTATTTTTTGTGCCTGGAAACATATACAATATATAAACCTATTTACAACAGTTGCAAGTGTATTCTTTATCTTAAATTATCAAAAATTTGCGTAGTTATGATATGTTGTTTATTACAGGGTATAGCTGTAGCTCAGTCTGACTACACTCTTTGTTTTTGTTTTTCAGTGCAAACATATCGTCTGCACAAAATAGAAATTTCGGCAATTAACGCCTTTGCGCTTTGCAGAAAGCAACGAAAAAAGCCACATTGAGATTTAATTTGATAATTGTTAACCCAGTTTCGTAGTAGTTTTGGCCATGTTAATCGTAGGCGGGAAAAAAAAGAAACAACAACATTATGAAATGTTAAATAAATTGCTCAGTTTTTTTTTTTTCAGTTGCTCCCATGTTCTATAAATAGATGTGCGACTTTTGCTATGGGTAATTGAATGAAATCACATTATGCCAATGAGATTACATCATGTCTAAGGGTCGCACATTTCTATTTTTTAGGAAAAACAGTTTAAACAATTTACCAAGTTTTACTGCAAAATAACAGATAGAATGCTCCTAAATTTCCCTGCATATTATGCATAATTTTACAAAAACATAATTTGATAATCACATGAGTAAACAAAAGACTTAGGCAACGAACTCTTGTCACAACAAACCGCGTCTAGAACGTAAATATAGATATCATTCGGCAACAGGAAAAACAGATTTGGCCAAGACCAAAGTCAGAGGCCCCTAAAAAGCGAAAAAAAGCGCGATAGAGAGAGGGAATGGCGTCAGAAAATAGTTAGAAAAATTTAATAAATCATTGTTGATTGCGGCGCATTGTTATTTTAATTAAAAAATAACACACACACGCACACAAAGATAATAACTACTATAGTAGTAGTTATAATAATAATAATAATAATAATACAAACAACAAGAATGGACAAAAAAGAACGTGTGGAACAACAAAAGAGTCGAGAACCAAAAATAAAAGAAAAAACAAACGCGCTTTTTCAAAAATTGAAGCACATGGCTTAAATAAATAAAGCGAGAGAGAGAGAGAGAGAGGGGAAGAAAATGGAGTGAGAGAAAGAGCGAGCGAGTTTTGGGGGGTTAAGAACACACAAAGTAAACATAAAATTTAATTTGCAGCACAACAATCATCATCATCATCAACATGATCATCATGAAATCAAAGAATAAAAAAAAGAAATCGCGTGTACGCGTGACGCAGCAGAAACTCCCCCATAGTACAAAACAGAAGCCTCGTCTACGTCTGGTAAAGCCACAGAAAAATAGTAAAAATTCTCAACGTTCACAAAATTCTAATTCCGACTTTTGGATTCGATATCGCGGCACGCACATGGCTTGGGCAGCTCTCTCGCTGTCTCTCTCTTTCTCTCTCTGCCAGCAACGTGTTGTGTTTTGAGCCAAAAGTGTGAACCAAGCTTCTTGTTGTTGTTGTGGTAGTTACCTTTGTTGCTGCCAGTTTTGTTGTAGCTTTGTTGTAGCTTATTACGCATCAGCATTTAACCTTGAGCTGGCGGGTCAACGTACGTTTTGGCCAAAATATTCTAACGATTTTTAGTTGCCTAACAACAACAACAACAACAATAAGAACAACAATAATCACAGCAGAAAAAAAAAACTATAACAATAATCAAGTTGTGAATGCCATGTGCAAATTAGAATATTATTAATATTCACGTTTGGTCAACGCGGCGTATGCGTAATATTTATTTAGGGCAACACTGGGCAAAAAAGAAGAAGTCATCAGACTTCGATTTCAGTATGTGATAATAATTTTTAATTGGCTCTAGAAAGGGACAATAAAAAGGGAATTTTATGAATTTACATTAGGAAATTTTTGAAGGGAAATTAAAAGGGAATTATCTAGATTTACCATTGCGTATACGAAGTGTTTTTTTTTAGGAAATTATGGGTCACACTGGCGAAATATATATTTAAATTGACTGCAGATAAGGACATTTTTTAAGGCCATTAAAAAGGGAACTTTACACTTTAAATTGGGGGAATTTTTTAGGACAATAAAAAGAAAACTTCATAAATAAAATGTTATTTAAACCATTTATCATTGGAAATCATTAAGGGTATGGGAAATTAAATGGATTTACCATAGGGAAACATTTGTATATCTTAGTTCTCCTTTTTTTAGGTTTCATTGGCTTATTCCCGATTCGGCACGTTTTGCGCCTGTTTAAACAATATTCGTGCACTTTCATAGCACTCGCTGAGTTACAATCATTATTTATACTATTATTATTATATTATTTCAATTTCGTTTGTATCGTACTTTTTTGGCAATGCCATTTTGCACGTTGTACTTGAAACAATATAAATAAGTATTGTGTGTGTGTGCTTTGTGCTTTTTCCTATTTTTATTTACTATGAATTTCAATTGTTGCCTTCCCTTCACTCCCTCCCCCTCCCTACACTCCTTCGTCTACCTGGCTGGCTCTCAGATATGGCCACGATACGGCACGGTCCTACAATTATTTTCGATTCGCATTGACGAAAAAATACGCGACTCGTACTTGAATTTAGCCAAGTGAGTGTGTGACTACAGATTCGAATGATTCGCAGAAACGAGTACTCAGAGTAGTCTTTAATATACATATATTCACTCTATACAACATATATACTCTATACACTATACTATGTATAAATTGTATTGTATTGTCAGCGTCGTTTTTTTTTTTGCCTTCATTATTTGCAATTTTTTCTATTGTGCGGCAAGGGAGTCGAAGAGGAAGACAGAAAAGGGAAGTGTAGGAGGGGGAGGGGGAGTTAACGCGCTTCAATCAACACGTGTGGAGCGAGTGCTGTCTGTAAAGCCCATATATCATATTACACAATACACAATGCGGGTTTGGCTTAAGGTAAAGGTCAAAATTGGCGGCGGATTTTTGAGTTTTTTTTATGTTTTTGCTTTTGGATAGCATTGCAAATGTACCGTTAAAATTTTAATTAAACTCTGCACTTGATTGTCTGAAAATTTGATTTGAATTTTTTTTGGTTTGGTTAAGGCACTTGTAAATTTGGCAGAAAGTCATTAATCAAGCCACGGGTTGACAAGGTCAGTGCCAAAATGCGGAAGACAGAGATGAACAGCTAAGGCAGATTTGGAGAGAAAGGAGAAGGAACCCGTTAATAAATAAATATTGAGAAATCTCTTTGAAACTTGGCTAGAGAGAGCATAAAGTGACCTTACTCATTTTAATTTCATCACTTCTCGTTTATTTAATAATATCGAAATAATATGCCAGCGATATTATCCGAACAATTGGGCCAATTAATGCAATAATCTGTCTGCAACTGCGCTCATTACTTTTTCGCGTATTATTAAATTTTATTTGTTCAATTTAAACAATAAATTCGCAGCCTGCGCTTAACCTTGTAACATTTTATTTTTTTCATGTTTTTTTTTCGAGTTTTTTCTTTATTTTATTTTCTAAACAAACAACGACACAAGTGCGTGCTCTTTAACAATTTATATGATATTTTTTTTTGTTATTTGTTTAGCTTAATACTATTTATTGTTTCGATGTTTTTTTTTTTGGCGAGAAACCTTCGCAAACTTCGAAACGAAAAAAACGACACCCACCTCACGAAAAAATTGAAAAAAAAAAGAAAACTGCAATTTGTTGGCGGTTTTTTTCAGAGCGTTTTTTGTTTTTTTTTTTTTGGCGCGTTTTAAAACGCCATAAAGAAATTTTGAGTGCCAGCGCAGCCTTCGCTGCACACACACACATACGTATACTTATTATTCATATATGTATATAAGGTGGGTATATAAAATGCCTTGCGGTTAAACATGGCATAGTTTCATCTGGAGTTTATTTTTTCTCTCTCCATTTTTACTTTTACTTTGTCTTCGGAATAGGCTTACTTTTCGCATATTGTTGTTGTTTTCTTTCGTGTTGAGTTGAGTTTTTTATCTTTTCTTTTATATAATTATGATGATTAACTTCAGTTGAATGGAGACTCCATCGAGCTTGGCACGAACTGAAGTGTCGAGGCACAATTAAGAAATCTCGTGTAATTACAGATCACTCACTGCCACGCCCACACACACACACACACACACTCAGTCTACTTTCTTTTTTAATTGCAAAAAAGGCATATGAGAGAAAGATAACACTTGCAGCTATTGAAGCATCTCAAGTATCTCCGTTGCTCAAGGCTGCAAAAAAAAAAGAGTTTATAAAAAATTGTACCATTTTTGTGTATTTCATTTCTTGGCTTTGCCTCTACTATATATGCAGATTTTAAATAAACAATCAGTGTGTCTGGTATACAGTGAGTTATTGTCAAAATTTCATATCTCTAGCTGCCTTGGTAACCAAGATCGCCAGCTTAAACTATTTTTAGTTTTATTTTTTTCATTCCTTTTCCCTGCCTATTGCATTTCGTATGTGCAAAAATTTCACTTTCATTGGCAAGAATGTTGTCTACACGCTACTCTACACTCTTCGTATGTATAATAAAAGCGTCTCTATATATAAATATATATATTTAGTACTAAAACAACGACAACTTGAGACCCGGCAGCTTATCTTATCAGCGCAATGCGACGAAGGAATACACGGTGGAAAAAAAAAGTGCAAAATCTACTCGAAAATAACAAGAATTGTTTATATAGTTATTGTTGTTGCTCCCAAGCACTTTGTATATACATAGAGAGAATAATAATAAAAAAAAAAACTTCTTATAGCAAAATAAATGGCACAAATGTGCATTATCAGCGACACATGAGTAGTTGGCTGTGTGAGTGAGTGTCTGTGTCTGAGTGTGTGTCTCTGTGTGTGTGTGTGTGTGTTTACTTTACGCACACACGCGCATTAACCTCAATTTGAACCGTCCGATTGTGGGGCACTGTGTTATCTCCAACCCAACTTAGTGTACACAAACGTAACTTGACTGGCATTTTTTGTTTTTTTTTTTTTTTTGGCCGCCTTTGATAAGGGGCCCGAAAACATGCGAGTATAGTACGGAGAGTACTTTCCAATTGATTCACAACACGCAAGCCACGCATCAAGCCCAATTAGTGTTAGACCCCCTCTATGCTATTTGGATTAACTAAATCATTTGAATAACTTGTACAACTCGAGTAATTCGATTTATGCATATAACTTGTATAACTCAAGTGACTCAAATAACTTGAAATAATTCAAATAACTTGATTTACTTGCAAGTTATTTACTGCTTAACTTACTATTTATTTTTATAATATCTAAAGTTTTTCAAGACCTAAAACCTTAGGTAGTGCATACTTAAATTAAAAACCAAATTACTTTCGAAACACTCGATTTATTCGAGTTACTCGCATAACTTGCATACGCAAGTTCATTCAACTTGCCTTCAAAATACTTCCGCACTTAATTTGCGGCATTTTAGTACAACTCAACCCTGAACTTGAACCCGGCGAGCGAATTAGTTGAAATCATTAAAAACAAAAAGTGAACTCAAGTCAAGTTGCTGCCCTGCGTTTTCCAGGCAGTTCACGAACTCTTTGGTCAAGTGTGAAGGCCAAATGAGTTTTCAACAAAAGCGAAGAAAGAGAGAGAGAGAGAGAGAGAGATAAAAAATGTAAAACAAGTTTTTGTTGGGGGGGACATATATGCGTTCATAGTTAGTCGCTCTGACGTCTTGTGATCGGCTTATTTGCGTAGACCTCCTCACGTTGGCCTCCCCAACCGACAAACCAGATGATATTTGCCTTTTAGATCGGTCATTAACAGTCGCAGCGATGCGTTGGGGCCCAGCTGTATTTGTCATCGCAGCGATGCTTCTCAAAACTTGTTTAGTACATTGTACTAAAAACCCAAGTTAGAGTTCGGTTTACCTTTGGGCTTTGATTTTCTGTGAATTTGTTTATTAATTATTTTGCCATTGTTGTTTTGACATTTGAGTTATTTCATGGCAAGCGAGTATATCGTACAATGGAATTTGATGAGCCTGCGATAGATCAAAAGCTATTTTTAGAACCATTTAGGAGCTATAAAAATCAAGCTCAGTTTAGAGAGCTATGCAATGGAATTTTTTAATACTAAGCTGCATTTAAATAATTTATTCAATTAGTTAAGGTTCACTAATGAAACTTCAGTTTTAAAATTCATTTAGGAGAAACTTTTCTAGTACAACATTTTTTTTTTATATTATATCATTGATTTTTTAGCATAATATCCTTTAGTTAGTAATTTTATATCACATATATACTGTGAACAAGTATTTTTACTTTTATTCCCAAAGTATTCCCTTTCGTATTTTCATTTAGCTTCGGTATGGTTTTTAGCACCTTTACGTTTGACATACAAAACTGGCAGACAAGCAGTGCACACACTGCTAGCAAGCAGTGTAAACCAACTGGCACAAGTTTCTTCCATCTCTCTCTCCCTCTCTCTTTTATTATTTCTTTCAGTTTTTTTTTCGGCCTTTGTTTATATTTATTTATCACGATAACAAGGCGTAGGGGCAGTGGGGAAGGGGTGAAGATTGTGAAAGTGCCCGGGGGAACTGGCATAAAGAGCCTACGCACCTCACGCGCCAGAATCAGGAAGTAAATAACGCCAAAAGGTACTTTACGATTACGAAAGAAATACGTGGGGGTATTTCCCCCACTCCCCGCTCTCTTGCCCATTAATAAATCGAAAAAAAAAATGGAAATAGAAAAATAGAAAATTTGAAAGACTTTCAGAAGCAACAGAAATATTTTGGGGCCCCCGAACACACACACACACAGCATTACGAAAGACGCGCGTCGTGTCTGCTTTCGCTCTTGCCTGTGCGCGCGTGTTCTACCTCACACACTCTCTCTCTCTCTATCTATCTCGCTCTCTGTCTTTCTCTTTTTTTAGTGAGTCGGAAATGCGTGAGTTCCAAAATTTGGGTTATTATTTGTGTGTGTTGCCCTACTTTCTGAGATAGTCGGGTGCGCACACACCCACACACACACACACTCACACACACACACACACACACACACACACACACACACACACACACACACACACACACACACACACACACACACACACACACACACACACACACACACACACACACACACACACACACACACGTATACGCACACAATATATACAATTGGGCTGATTAGAATTTCGGCTGCTCTTGTTATTGTTGTAGAGCATTCACGCTTCCAGCTGCCACGAGATGCGACCGCTACGATAACTCAAACCCAGCTCTACCCACTATAACAAACCCCCTCCCCACCCCTTCAGCCTTATTAATGCCGGTATCGCTGATAAGCTTTGCCGCCTTACAACATCATGCAGAGAGACAAAGAGAGAGAGAGAGGGGCAACATTTGTTGTCTTTTTTTATTCAATTTGTAGTTCGGGTTTTTTTCTGGTCAATTTTCTGTGACGAGTGCACAATTTTGATCGTTGTCGAATGGTCAAAGAGAGAGGGTGAGAGAGAGAGAGAGAGAGAGGGAGGGAAAGTGAGAGTGTGAGTGAAAGAGAGGTCTCTTTTGTCTCTTTTCCTTTTGACTTTTTCTGCTCCATTTGGGTTAATTGACATATTTGGGTCAATGTTTAGTTTGCATTTTTTTTTTCGGTGTGCCGATAAATAAGTAATGCCTAGCTATACCTGAGTGTATATAGAGTATATACAGGGTGCTGCTGTCTTCATAAAGGAAAGGGAAAGCAATTTGGAATCTAGATGAGGATGAGGCAGACCGTTTTGAGGCAGTTACCTAATTGGATACAACAAGAGACAGAGAGAGGGAGAGAGAGAGCGGGAGAGAACAATATATAAATGAGCTTTGCTTGAATAACTTCTGGGTTTATGTTCCAAATCGTTTTAAATTTGGAGCACAGTTGCATATAGTGAATATCTAATTGCATGCCAAAGCAGAAAGTTATAATTCAAATACTTTTCTTTATAATCACAAATAAGAGATTTTCGTAGGCACTGTGCGTGGCAGCCAATATTTGAAATAAACTCCAACTGCGTAGCATATAAAGCAAGCTTCATCCCAAATTTCAACTCTCTAGCTCCTCTAATAGTTGAGATCTCTGTGCATACACAAAATAAATGTATTTATTTCTCAATTGCCAGACTTCAAATCCGTAAGGTAAACTTTATCTCTCAGACAATTCAACGAAATGAAAAGCACTCGTCTCCATGTAAGACAACACTTACGTATCGAATCGAATTCAATATCTTCTTCTTGTGCATTTCAATTTTCGTATATATTTTTTTTTTCTGTTTTTTCTTGGAGGGTTTTGGGTTCTTCTTTGCTGCTGCTTTTGGGGTCATGTGTTTCGCTTTCTGCTGCGCCAGACAATATTTCTCTATACATTTTCAACGTTTCCACGTTCTTTCTTTGCATACACAAATACGTGTGCAATAGAAATACAATACAAAATACACAGGCCAAAACGGGGACGACTTAATTGACGAAATGTATCTAGGGAGGCCCAAGGGAGGAGGAACCCGAGGGAGATGTACTGTAAGAGCGTCTTCAAGTAGCTCCCCAACAAATGGAATTCACATTACACCCCGTGACGACGACGACGACGACGACCATGATGACGATTGCGTTTGATTTGTGCGTGTAATTGAAATAAATTTTTCCCCCCAACTAGATGGAAAAACTCTCACATTGTTTACTCTTAACCCCGGGAAAATCGTGCTGTGAAAAGCTACAGGAGTGCTGGAGCACTGCTTGCCCGAGTGTTATCGATACCATTAATCGTTTTTACCGACCAAGCTTGACCTAGTTTTCGAACAACTATTATTAAATACTTTGTATATACATATATCTTTTATCTTGTGAGCGAGCGAGCTTACCCGTTGACACTTTGTAAGCAGTCTGGATTTAGATAAATTTTTGATTTGCATATTGGAAACATACCTAAAAGATAAGAGTAAAATATAAATCAATCAGTTTGCTTGTGGAAAAATAATGCGAAAGAGGTATAGAAATAATCGTAATACTATATCAAAGTATATTTGTATTTCTTTTATATTTAACTTCATACTAGTTTTTTATAATATATATCGATATTAATCACTAATACATTTATCTTGAGTTTATTGCTGCTATATATTTATAGCATATCTTTTTAGCCCATTTCATACCTAATTTATAGTAAACTTTAAGTATTAAAGAGCTAGCCATAAATATTTTATAGCAAAAGCACATTAATTAGAGAAAACAATAAAAAATGCATTCAAGTCCCTCTTTTTTGCATTTTTCCTTTAGTATAATATATACATAAGATCATAAAATCAACGTACATATATTTATGGATATAACTAAGTGAAATCAAGACACGTAATACATAATTTTATGGGGCGTCACCTAATTTTCACCTTAAAGAGCATTGCGTGTCGAGTAACATGGGTTAAGTTGGGAAGTTGGGGGAGTTGGGATGACGTTGTTAGATGTTAGTTAAGGGGTTAAGGAGTTAAGAAATTCATATTCTAAAAGAGGGAAACACGCGATACGCTCTGCTGTAATTAATTAAAAACTATAAACGTACAAAATTTACGTTATTTATAAATTAGACACGCTCGGGGCAAAAATCAACCGAAAAAATTCGCAAAAATCATTTTAATGGGCTCATCAGGACAACCACAACTCAATTACAAAGGATTGGCTTTCTCTAGCTCATTAATCAAACTATTGCAATACTTAGTATATATAGTATTCCTAAAAACCTTCTACTCTTTTCGATTTTTTTTTTTGCCAATTCGACCATGATTTGACATTTTGTTTAGGTTCTCAATGCCAGCGCAGAATATGATGTGCAGAAATTAAACAAAATTATAGAGAAATATAGTCGAAAACCAAATTAATATTTCTGTATCTGATTTGAATATATCTTCACATGACTGTACTATACATACGGGTATTTGTTTAATAACTGCGATCGTATTAATGTCAAGGTAAACAAAAGTGAAACTTTGAGGTTGAGTTGGTTTTTTTTCGCGTTTTTTGCATTCAACGTTTATTGAAGCGTTTAAAATTAAATTTAATTCTAGCTTAATATGAGATTATTGTGTTTTTATACTGTACTTAATAAATACTACTGCTGCATATGAGTGAAATATAATCCAATATAATCCATACAACCCCATCATCTTTAACAATTTTAAACACTTGTTTTATACTAATTTTGACCTCCGATTGTAAAAGTAAGAGCAGATTTGAAATATTGAAAAAAAAAAATTTCTGGAAAAGTAACAGAGCAACCCTTACAAAAATCACAAAAATGAGAAATTTTGTGTAATTAATATATTCTATTCTATAACTAAAACCATGAATAAAATGCTTTACCCGAAGAAAATCGCTTGATTTTTAAGAAAGTTATGAAGTAAGGAAAATGAGGATACTGGTCCTGTCGAGGGTCATACATGTCAAATTTTTTGTCGACTTTCACATGATTTTTGGCCAAAAATTAAGTATTCTCCAAAACAGTTTTAAACACTTGTTTTATACTAATTTTGACCTCCGCAATCGATTAAAAGTAAAAGCGGGCGATTTTAAATTTTGAAAAAAAAATTTTTCTGAAAAATGAACAGGGGGGACCCTTACAAAAATCATAAAAATCAAATTTTTTTTAAGTTTTTTAAATTGGAAAAACTATTAATCTATTCTATTCTATAACTAAAACCATGAATAAAATGCTTTACCCGAAGAAAATCGCTTGATTTTTAAGAAAGTTATGAAGTAAGGAAAATGAGGATACTGGTCCTGTCGAGGGTCATACATGTCAAATTTTTTGTCGACTTTCACATGATTTTTGGCCAAAAATTAAGTATCCTCCAAAACAGTTTTAAACACTTGTTTTATACTAATTTTGACCTCCGCAATCGATTAAAAGTAAAAGCGGGCGATTTTAAATTTTGAAAAAAAAAATTTTCTGAAAAATGAACAGGGGGGACCCTTACAAAAATCATAAAAATCAAATTTTTTTAAAGTTTTTTAAATTGGAAAAACTATTAATCTATTCTATTCTATAACTAAAACCATGAATAAAATGCTTTACCCGAAGAAAATCGCTTGATTTTTAAGAAAGTTATGAAGTAAGGAAAATGAGGATACTGGTCCTGTCGAGGGTCATACATGTCAAATTTTTTGTCGACTTTCACATGATTTTTGGCCAAAAATTAAGTATCCTCTAAAACAGTTTTAAACACTTGTTTTATACTAATTTTAACCTCCGCAATCGATTATAAGTAAAAGCGGGCGATTTTAAATTTTGAAGAAAAAAATTTCTGAAAAATGAACAGGGGGGACCCTTACAAAAATCATAAAAATCAAATTTTTTTAAAGTTTTTTAAATTGCAAAAACTATTAATCTATTCTATTCTATAACTAAAACCATGAATAAAATGCTTTACCCGAAGAAAATCGCTTGATTTTTAAGAAAGTTATGAAGTAAGGAAAATGAGGATACTGGTCCTGTCGAGGGTCATACATGTCAAATTTTTTGTCGACTTTCACATGATTTTTGGCCAAAAATTAAGTATCCTCCAAAACAGTTTTAAACACTTGTTTTATACTAATTTTGACCTCCGCAATCGATTAAAAGTAAAAGCGGGCGATTTTAAATTTTGAAAAAAAATTTTTCTGAAAAATGAACAGGGGGGACCCTTACAAAAATCATAAAAATCAACATTTTTTTTAAGTTTTTCAAATTGCAAAAACTATTAATCTATTCTATTCTATAACTAAAACCATGAATAAAATGCTTTACCCGAAGAAAATTGCTTGATTTTTAAGAAAGTTATGAAGTAAGGAAAATGAGGATACTGGTCCTGTCGAGGGTCATACATGTCAAATTTTTTGTCGACTTTCACATGATTTTTGGCCAAAAATTAAGTATCCTCCAAAACAGTTTTAAACACTTGTTTTATAGTAATTTTGACCTCCGCAATCGATTAAAAGTAAAAGCAGACGATTTAAAATTTTGTAAAAAAAATGTTCTGAAAAATGAACAGGGGGGACCCTTACTCACATACAATTTTCAAACAGATCGTATGATATATTTTAGTAAAACAGTCTAGTCTAGAGTCTGCTTACTTTCATTCAGCACTGCCGCAATTTTCTCATAATAAACAGAACTTAAGATTATTTTTTCCCAGCTTTGTGTTGATTTTCCCATTTTCCACAAATTTATGCAGCGAGATTTGCCATGATTTGATCGTGATCGATTCTCCTCCCCCTTCCCACCCGTCATAGTCATTGAGCTGTCATGCATTCACTTTGATCTTGCACCGATAGCGATATATTTATAATAATCGATAGATACCTTTCTCTCTCACTCAGTTTTTCGGGGCACCTTTCGCTTGGGCCAATTGGATTTCAAGTTCAAATTGTCGAGAGCTGCCTGCAATCATTTTCTGATTTTTTCAATGCATGGGAAATTTATGCAAAAAAACAAAAAAAAAACTACTATATCAAAATTGCCAGCAATCAGCAGCAGCATAAATCAAAAGCAAAACGAGCAGAAGAAAGACAAGAGAGAGAGAAAAAAAAACAATTTCATCTCTTGCTGAAAATAAAAGCGCAAAGAAAAAGTGGAAAATCACGCTTTGCAGCAACAACAACTTTCACCCAGCGACGCAGACGCATTTTTCTAGAAGCCAGACGTCGTCGCTCCCCCCTCCCCCTCCCTTCCCCACACACTGATCGAAAGAAAGTGAGCACAAGACCAAACTCGTGAGCAAGCAGAAAGAAAGTAAAGAATGGGAGAGAGAGAAAGAGAGACGTCGCTGTTGGAGCGAAACTTGTTTGCAGCAGCGTGTTAGAAAGTTGTTTGTCTCTCTAGAATGCAGCATGGCGCTGTAGCTGAAGCTGGCGCTGGCAGCGACGACGGCGACGCGTCGCTAATGGGGCAAACAGTTAGACGCGACGAAGAAGATCACAGCGAAAGAGGCAGAGTCAGTGGCAGCGGCAGCGGCAGAGAGAGAGAGAGCAGCTTAAATTGTGTGTTAGTTGGTCTGCTAATGCTGTCGCTGCACTTACAAAAAAAAAACGCGCTCTCGCGTGCTGCTCACTCTCACTCTCTCTCTCTCTCTCGCTGAGCGCGCTCTCTCTGCACTGCGCTCGTCGTCGTCGCCGTCGTCGTTGCCGTTGCCTAATACGAAAAAAATGTATTCTTAGCATTTTGTTTCGTGTTGCTGTTGTTGTTGTTGTTTAAAAATATTCGCTTTGTTGCCTTTCCAACACGAAATTCCTGGCACTTTTATTTCAACTTGTTGCTAATAAAAATATATGTGTATACACACACACACACATATTTTTAACATTTGTGCATACACACTACTGACATAGTTTGTGCTGTTTATGTTTTCTTTTCCAATTTTTGTTTTTTTTTGTATTTATAATATTTGTATATTTATTTATACATATTTAGCGCACAATGGCGTCCCATAGTTTCGCTACACTGTGCATAATCATACTTACATACGTATCAAAATAATTTCACTTTTTGTATTATTTCTCGCGCTCTCTTCTTCTTCTTCATTTAAATTAAATAAGTAGAAAAAAAAAATTGATTTCTATTTGTTGCTAGCGCGCACAGCGGCGGCGGCCGGTTGTGTCATTAACCTATAAAAACGTGTTCGCTAAATGTACTCGCATTCGCACACACGCACGCACACATACAGTCTCTCTCTCTCTCTCTCTGTCGCTCAGCTAATGCTAATACTAGCTGCGACTGCGACTGCGACAGCGACCGCGGCTAATGCACTTGACGTTGATGCTGAAAAAAAGCTCTCTGACAGCGCTGCTTCGCTTTCTTTGCGCCTTCGTATTTGATTGCAAATTAATGCCAAGTGTACGAAAATAGCCAAAACATACTAAGAATGCACACACACACACACACAGGCATACACATCCGCTTTGCACTCTCGCACACTCACACACACACGCACACAGTATATGGGCAAAGCTTTCTCAGGCTGACGTCACACGCACGATGTGAGTAACTTTCAATATGGCCGCCCCTTGCAGTCTCTTCTCATGCTAATCTCGGCAGCAGCATCAGCTACTCAGCTGATTAAAATTAGTTTACTCGCATGACAAATTGCAAGAAAAGTCAAAGTCGAAGCAGCGCCGGTACAGCGCTGGTGCAGCGCTGCCAAGCCTATCAATGTCAAAGCGTCGTCAGAGACGCCGCGGCGTAATTACAAATAGCAAAAGCAAAAGCAACAACTACAAATATAAATACAACTACAACTACTCGTTTACACAAAGTAGACACAATGTAGCTGAATGCGCTGCATGAATAAAATTTTGTGCACGCCATGTTACAACAACAACAACAGCAGCAGCAGCAACAACAACACATGCCTGTTAATCAAATGAGCGCGCGAGTCCATTTCAATTAGCGCCCGCGGCCGTGGCAGAGCAACAGCAGCGGCAGCGGCAGCAAAGAGAGAGGAGCAGCTCTGTGTATGTGAGTATGAGAGCGGGCGCGCTGCGTATGCAGAGAGAGAGAGCGGCATTGTGTAGTTGTTGCTTGACGCTCATTAGTTGTATGTGCGTATGTGTGTGTGTGCACGATTCTTGGCGCTGCTTGCACACACAGACGAAGTGCGCTTCGGCAGCGGCGATCGCGCTGTCGATAAGTGACGATGGCGGCACAAAATCATTGACCTCATTTTATGTTTTTTTTTCGTCATGCGAATCACTCACACACACACGCACACAAGTACGCACGCGCTGCAACGAAATAATACAAATAAAATTGTCAATCGACACACACACACACAGCGCGTCATCGGTTATCGTTCTGCGATAATCGCAAAAAATAAAATACTCGCACTCATATATTCGCCTCATTTGCTGTCCTTGAGCTTAGGATCAGCAGCAGCAGCCGCAGCAATTCAGCAAATTATGTCATAGCCTAGCAACCCTATATAATAGGTAAACTCACCCTAGTCAAGTAAGAGAGAGACAGAAAGAGAGCAAAGCTAACAAAAGAAATGCAAATAATAATAATGCTCACACCGTGCAAAAGGCACGCACACACGTCGCAGCAGCAGCAGCAGCAGAAGCAGCAGTGGCTGCAGCAGCAGCAGAGCAGCGACAGAGCAGCATCGTATTGCTGTCTGCAGGGGTAAGGTCATGTACTTGAGCTTGCAATGCTTGCAATGGCACGTAAAGCTGTGTGCAGCATGACAGAGAGAGAGAGAGGGCCAGAGAGGAAGATGTTTGTGAGAGAGGGCGTGCGTGCACTCACACACACACACACACACACACACATCGGCAGCTTTGTCCTTGCGGTTTTTACAACAACAACAACAACAGCAAAGGCATTTTTCGGGCCTGCACCAGTGACCCAAATTCACTCAGAAATTACGACTCGTCTCGTTGCGTCCCCCCCCCTCCCCTCTTGTCCCGCCACATCTCGAGTTGAGTTGAGTTCAAAGTCAGCCGCAGCTGTGCGCTCAGCTCAGGTGTCGAGTTTGAGAGAGAGAGAGAGAGAGAGAGAGCGGCGTATGCAGTTTAGGCGATTGAACTTTGAGCTGGCAATGCTGCCAATTGTAATCGCACTTTTAAATTCGATCAATTTATTGAATATGTGCCCAAAAAACTTGTTTCGATATTTCCGATTAATCGATGCATAAATCAAATGCTTTAAAAGCTAATTAAAAACCAGTAATTAAACTGTATCTTCCACATGCATTAATAATAATTTATGAATTTTAATAAGCTAAACCGTAACTGGTTTAAGTAAACAAAAAGTTTCCATTTAATTCTATTTATTTCTTTATATACATTTATATAGATATATTGTGAAGTCGCTGCCTGACCCGACCGTGACACATTGTCAAGGATCCTGGAAACTGTGTCACATGGTGCCCAGTGGCAGACAGGCAATTGGGTCACAATAGATGCAAATTGGCCAGGGGCAAATGCTGTGACCCGATTTCCAGCTGTTGCAGTTGTAACTGGCACGAGGACGAGGACGAGCGTGCGAGCGAGCAAGCGAGAGGTCAATCGATATGCAAGGGCGAAGGTCAAGCCTCTCAACTCTCTCTCCCTATTGCTCTCTCGCTCTCTCACTCTGTGAGTGACGTCAGCGTGCTGCATGCTGCAGTTAACGTTTCCCAATTCTCAGCTAAATATAGAACAGCTTGAGGTAGGTTCAAGTTACGACACCCTTGCTTTCCCCCTTTCCCTCTACGCCACTGCCTGCACGTGCGACTGCCTCTCTCCCTCTCTCTCTCTCTCTCTGTGTGTGTGGAATGCAGTCTTCCATGACGCTGCCTGATAAAGGCAGAGCAGCTTGTGCGTTGCCCTGGAACTCTTTAAGTGCATTTCTCCCTCTCCTTCCCACTCCCGCTACAACACTTTCCCTCTCTCCCCTATCATATGCAAGAAAGAAGCGTAGTAAAAAGTGTGAGAGAGAGAGGGAGAACCATCATAAAATATGCACCATAAAACTAAATTAGTTTAATGTGGTTTTGCGGGGAGAGTAGAGGAAAGGGCTGAAGATCTTGGGGAGCCTTGATTAAAAAGAAAAGATAATACTAAAAAAAAAAAAAAAAACATTGGTAAACTAATTTACGGCCCCCCAATGAGTTGATAGCTGCGATAACGATCTTTGCAATGGAGTTTTTTCGCTAGGAAACAGTCTGGCAAGAAACTGTTAGAATAGAGGAAATCGCTCAAGTAAAAACATAATTTTTAGACATACTATATATGAGTTTGGATTCTGATTTGGTATATAAATAGTTACATACTATATACATTTATATGCCAAATTTCAAAACAATCGGAACATAAACTTAGAAGTTATGCAACTAAAGGTTTTTAATTTTAATTTTTGTTTTAATTATATTTTATTTTAAATTTTAATTGATATTGTTTATTCGAACTATTTAATTTTTAACAGTTATATGTTATATGTTATATGTATTATTATTATATTATTATTATATGTATTATATTTTTATTTTTTTTTTTTTTTTTTTTTTTTTTTTTTATTTCTTTTTTATACATATTTTAGCACACTAACCTGATGAGATGGAATTCGCCGAGTCACTGCGCGGCGTATGCTGCATGCCCATGCCGCCCATGGGTCCGCCCATCATGCCACCAGCACCGAGGCCAGTGATGCCACCAAGGTTGCCAACACCAATGCCTCCACCGACGCCCACGCCCACGCCCACGCCCAATGCGCTGGCAAGTGCGACGCCATTCGAGTTGCCATTCGTGTGCAGATGCGCCTGCAGGCTGAGCTGCTGCTGCTGCTGTTGCTGCTGCTGCTGTTGCATGTTCGTTGTGGAATTGATCAGGCCATTGTGGTTGCCATTCTGCAGCTGTTGCTGCTGCTGCTGCTGCTGTTGGGGCATGTTGCCACCCCCGAGCAGGCTGCCCATGTGGCCGTTGGTTAAGGCGGCCAGATTTGTGGCACCAGGCACATAGTGCCCATTGCTGTTGCTGTTGTTGTTGTTGTTGTTATTTGTGTTGTTGTTGTTATTGTTACTCGTGTTGTTGTTGATGGGTATGATGGTGGTCTGTGCTGGCAGTGTGCTGGAACAGCTGTGCATGGCCAGAGTAATGACGCTCTGCTGCTGCTGTTGCTGTTGCTGCTGTGAATGTTGCTGCTGTGTATGTTGCTGCTGCTGCTGCGTTGCCAGCGTGTTGCCATTCGTTGTGCCATAAACTGTGGCATCATTGCCACACAACCATAATTCCTGATCCCCATAATCATGTGAATCCAACGAGGAGGGGGACATATTTATGCCCGACGGCAGGACGAGACCTGCGCTGGAGGAGGTCACCTCCGAGGAGGATTCCTCCTGTATGCGCAGGAAGCCGCCGTTATTCGACCAGCGTCGTTTCATCATTTGGTAGCCGATGGTCGCCGTTGTGCTGCCTTTTTTTAAAACAACTCGAGAGCGATAGAATATGGTATATATATCTAAAATATATATATATATCTCTTTATTACGATCTGTAATCGTGTTTAGTACACTCAAAGTGTTGCTCTTTCTGGCTTTTACTTCTCTGCTGCGTGCGGCAAATTTTCAGTATTTGTTCTAGTATTTTTTCTAGTATTTTTTACGCACTTGCTTGCGTACAAAATACATTTTTGTTGCGCCAACGTCCTCAACAAACGAACGCTGTAAAATGAAGCACGATTAGCGCGTAGTTCTTGTTCTTTCTCTTTGATTCCGTTTTATAGAGCTTGCAAACTCGTTTTAACATTTTGTGATCAATTCTTGTATACCCTACTATATATCTATATAGGCAAGTTCAATGCACCCCGCACAGCACACGAAGTTTCTTCGTGAAATTTTCATTTTCATTTTCATTTAATTGCAAATTTACGCCTTGCCTTGAACCCCGGCGCTACCAGGCGACCAAAGTTAAGTAATACCAAACAGCAGTATTTATTTAATACTACACTTTCAAAATCAAAAAAGTTTTCAAGTTAATTTATTCTAGTATTTTTAACAAACATCTGCAACTAAACCAGTTCTCTATCTTTATAGCATCTCTATCCTATCTATTTGTCTCTCTTTTTTTCTTGAGAAGATTGCACACTCTTGATATGCGAAAATTTATTATCATCTTCCATGTTGAAGTTCTTATTAATCATTGTCGAATTTCAACAAAAACAAACATAATACTTTAAGAATAACTTCAGGAAAACATGTTAGAGATTCTTATCGTAATTCCAGCAAAGAAACCATTCTAGATTTTTTTTCTGTGTAGATTGTAACTAATAATAATCCATCATTCTTGTAAGCCAAACTAATCAATTTTATTTGCCTATTTATCAACACTGAAAGAAGGTTCCGAAATGAGCACTTGCTGCCCATTGAATCGATCGAAAGAATGTAGAAAAATACTTTTTGAATCGATATAATAAGAATGTATAAAATACTTGTCGCATACATGTCACACTTATCTAAATATTTTTACAATCATTCTGTTTACACATACTCTATACGTCGCGTTCCCCATAACAAAACAAACAAAACGAAACAAACAATAACAATGTCGGAGAAGCCTTGAAATATTTATGGCTTACATTTGGCTAATAGGAAGTTATCATATAGCTAGATGAAATATTGTGAAAAAAAAACAGTACACAGATCTCTCACTGGGGCATTGAGCCATGAACGTAGATCCCACACAATGATATAGAGAATCTTTTCAAGCTGTAGTTCCCATTGAAACCCAATTATAGTTTCCATTTTTCAGTACTCAAGGCATTTACTTAGCTTATTTAACTTTTTCTAGTGTTGTAAAGCGACTATAGAACACAATCGATATATAGTTTAGCTATATAGATCACTGTAGTTCTTAATAAAAACGACTGTGTTTAAAATACTTGATATTTTTCAACATTATAGTCGTTTGCTAGGTTTATTTCACTTTTTTCTAGTGTTGTAAAGCGACTCCATATCATACTTTATACCCAATTTAATTGTGAAGCTTTAGAGATTATTTTAATATTAGCTGTAGAGCTGTAGCAGTAGATTCTCTAAAAACTGCTGCAGTTCTAAATTTGTATGGGATATTATCTTATGTTTTAATTGCTCTAGTGTTGTAAAACACCTGTTATTAGAGCTTTAAAATATATCTGTAGCTATATATATCAATGTAGGTCAATAAATTTATGTTTTATTTAAGGTTATACCCTCTAAATACTCGAGTTTAATATATCTTTGATAAACCTTACTTTCTGGTCGAATTTTCTTTTATATAAAAAGGTTTTCCTAGAATTCTGTATTTTTTCGAATTTTAAGGCTGTTGCTACCCCAAGCAGCGCCCTTCTCGGCAAATCTCATGAATAATATGTAATGATTGTGCTATGTATTCCCTGTAGCTAATTAATCTTTAGTTTCCCTCTCTCTCCCACTCTCTCCCCCTCAGCACTACCCAGTTCTTTAGCTAATGCATATACCATATTAAGCAGCTGATTAATCGACATCATTAGAGTCCGAACAGTGCAATCAACAAGCGACTACTTAGTGAGTACAGTTAATACGCTTCGAATACGCATACTTAATGACAGTGTGCGACAATTGTAATGCGACCAATTAAATGCGTTTAATTAGTGAAAGTTTCTTACTAAATGTGGACAGCAACAACAAGATAAACTTGTATGAATTTTGGATATTCCATGGAGTGGAGTTCAACGAGGGGGAGGGGAAGGAGGAGGCGGTTAAATCATTTGTGAGTTATTCGAAATGCAGCAACAGGTGTGATTCATATCGATATGTATGACATTTGATTCATCGTTGGGACAGTTCAAATGAAATGAAAACAACAACAAAAGAGACCGGCAGAGTACGTTTTTTTTTTTTTGAGAGCGAATTATAATTTGTTCAAAGCCAGCAAACCGGTTTGGCCACACTGGCCAGACGAGGAGAGAAAGAGAGAAGGCGAAAGGAAGGGAGAGAGGTAGAGAGGCAGCTACTGCTGCTGCTGCTGTGGCTTATCTATTGCCATCTCACTCGCGCCGCAGCTTAGAATAAAAGCGAAAAGTCTAAGCTTGCAAAGCGTGCGATAGAGAGACAGAGCAGGGCTTTGTTGTGCGAGAGGGAGATGGGCTGAGGCTAGAGGGGGCTGCTCGTCACATTGCTGAGATTTTGGCCCGCATTAAGAGAAATAAGCAGAAGAAGAAGAAGCAGTAGAATGAGAAGAAGAAGAAAAGCTAAGTAAACGTAAAAAAAAATAAACCTGTCGCAGTAGCGACGCGTATCTCGTTCAATACAAAAAAACAGGTTGTTCTTTGGCTTTGTTGCTGTTGTTGTTGTTGTTGTTGTTGCTGCTGTTGTTGTTGTTGCTTGTGCTTTGTTGTCTACAAAAATCTTGCCCAGCCGAAGACGCATCCAGTTTACACACACACACACAGATACATATACATATATAAACGACATTTAAGGCATTTTTATAGCTTTGCGTGTCTTGTTTTTTTTGTGTGTTTTGTTGCTTTTTGCGCATTTTACTTTTTACTTTTTTTTACAGTGTATAAGTCCGACGACACCAACAACGAGTGGAGAAAAGAAGGCGCACACACGCAGCCGCAGACGCGTCTCTCCCTTTCACTGCGCTACAACACACGCCCAGTCTCCCTGTCTCCCTCTCTCTAATTGCCTTGGCATGTAAAAGTTCTTTTCTTCTTCATTTTCTTTTTCTGCTGCTTCTTTTTGCCTCTTTTTGTTGTTGTTGTTTTTGTGTGTGTAATTTGTCAGCGCTTCTGTTGTGAAATGAGTTTTTTTTTTTTATTTCTTTTTTTTTATACCCAGTTCTTTTTAGCTGCTGTTTCTTCTACTTCTTTTCGCTCATCTCATTTTGCAGCAATTTGTTACGCGTGTAATGAGTGAGGCAGAGAGTACAGGCAGTAGGAGTGGGGGGAGGGAGGGTACCTCAAGAATGACAGTTGTATTGCAGCAGCGAAACCTTATGTCATGACGCGAGCGATCACTGACGATCTTACGTCACTTGAGAAGCGCCGAGAGAGGTGCAACAATTAGTTTAAGGTTAGAAAGAGCGTAGAAAGCAATAGAATGCTTGAAATTGTTGGAAAAACCAATGCTTGCCAAATTATAAAGCTGCCTTAGTCAGTTCTGAGTGATATACTAGTTTTTAAATATTTATTTATATTGTTTATAAGACAAGGGATTACATTACTTAGCTAAAATTATATGTCAGAAGTAGAAAATCACTTGTTTTCAATATTTTTTAAGATATATATCATAATTAGAACTTAAGTTGAGTAATTATTATTACTTCAGTAAATTCCCCTGCTCTATTATATTAGCTAACCCCATTGTAATCCTCTAGGATAACTTGTACCTCTGCTGTCCCTACTACTATATCAAACTATCATTTTGGACTTTTAAATAATTAATCCACATACCATCGACAAGTATGTCAATGCTGGACACGCGATTGTCGTTTGCCATTCCTCTATCTCTCTCTCTCTCTCTCTCTCTCTCTCTCTCTCTCTCTCTCTCTCTCTCTCTCTGTCTCTCCTGCCTTCTCGCACCTCCTCCCATTACGCATAGCAAAGGCAATAAAGTTTATTAACTGTATCGTAGGAGGTATGTATGTATATTCAGCCACTACAGGAAGGGTTTACATCCCCAATGGGGGATGTGGCTAAACAATTAGATTTCCGCTTTGCCCGGCAGCATGTCCAGCCTAAGTAAGGTTCCATAATGGGCCTACAATATGCCTACAGTCTCGAATAGATATATACACACACTTATACAGTCTCTGACAAATGTACACACATGGATCCTTTTAATTTCCTGCTGTTATTTTTATGCACGTTGTGGCAACGCCGCGTGATTTCCATTTGCGCCTAACTCTGACTTCAGTTGCTCCATTTAGCTGTGTGTGTGTGTGTAAGAGAGTGTGTGTGCGAGTGTGTTGAGTGTGTGTATTGAGAACATGTGGCATATTCCCATAAACACAAAACAACGACAACGACAACATGTGTCACATATACTGACTCTGTCTTGACTCTGCCTCCAGCAAAGTAATCTAATAATAATGCATACTATAGGCCACCCAAAAGAAGTGAAAGAAAGAGAGTGCGCGCGAAAGAGATAGAGCTAAAGAATGGCAGAAAGAGAGAGAAGAGAGTGGGAAAGGCAGAGCACACAAGAACCAGAGAGAAGAGATAGTACACTTTCCGCAAAAACCCAATGACTTTTATGCCCTACACTAATGACTCGCATACATATTAACTTCCTGCTCAAGAAACTATATAAAAAATAAAAAAAAACATATGTAACATGCTATAAAAATAATATATGCAAGCTCAGTTAATGCACAGCTCAGTAAGCAAACGAAGTTGGAAAATCTTAAAGGTTTTCAACCATGAGAAACTATTTCTTATATACAATAGCTTATAGTAACTTGCTATAAAAACCAAGTACTCCCTCCTGTCTTCTTCAGGTAAACAAAATATACTTCTGAACTTCTGTATCACCCTACAAAAGTTCTTCAAAAAACGCCACTCGAAATTCGTCAGCCCAAAACCCAAAAAAAAAAAAACCAAGTTGACCTCCTTAAGTTTTGGTAAAGGGAACTTTTGTTTTTGTTTGCAGTTTCTTCTCGCACTCAAGACGAAGACTGTGTAAACACACGTGCCCACAAGAGAGAAGACAGAGAAAGAAGTGTATAAAGAAAAAGCAGAGAAAACATAAGTTTACAAAGATATATTCATCCAGAGTCGTATATATATTGTCCAGCCACTTGAAACTGACAACTTAACGGTTATTTTTTACGTTGGCCAAAAAAAAAAATAAAAAAAAAACATAGACAGAGACAGAGAACCAAATAAACCCAAGACAAACTGGTTGCGCTTTACTTTTCCGCGAACTTTTTCGACATTTTTTCGGTTTTTTCGGTTTTTTTTTGCTTTTGCTGATTTGGTTAAACATGAAAAATGGTGCCAATTCTTAATTGACACAAATCGTATACTTCGAAACAGGTAGATATAGGTAGATATTATAGCAGCAACAGGTGTAGAAATAGAGAAGGAGGGGGGACACTTTGTAAACAAATTACTTTGCAATGTTTTATGGCGCCATTTCTACGAAATTTATTTATTACACACGTTTTTATCGATTCCCTACGCATCGCACAGCTGTGAAATCCCATAAAGCTTATGCTTATGATATTATGCTAAGCATAAAATCATTTCCTTGTAAGTCCCATTCTTTGTCATTTCCTTTTTCCATTTGTTTTTTAATTAATTTATATTGATTCCCAAACCAATTAACACTCAAAACAAGCCCAAAAGAAGCTGGGAAGCAAGAATTTTCATTCATAATGCTATATATTACAGACTTTGTTATGCCAAATTATATCAGAACTTTACCAAGAACTGTTCCCATTTATTCCCCCACATTTATCTTCAGCTTAAGAAAAACTTTTTAATGCTCAACTTATGTTTTCCTCAGGAAAAACAAAACATGAACAGATTTATAGCAAATTCTTCACGCAATTTTCAGCTTTTCTATAATATAAGAGGAAGAAAAAAACACTTAATTGTTTTGGAATTTGTGTCATGGCACGCATTTTTTTGGGATTATAATAAATAGAAAAGCAGCAAGTGGATAGGGAAATAGACTTCTTTGAGCCGTAAGATGCCCTGTAAATGTAGCAAAAAAGCATAATATTCATTTACAGGGTATGCGCTTGTTAAGACGAGCGTATATAATTTTTTAAAATATTTTTTTTTTTTGTTTGCTTGGCGCACTGACACAATTTATGCGAAAGCAATCGAAACAGAAACCAACAGAAACAATATTATGCCATAAAGTAGCGGTATCTTATAGACACAGTCACCGTCATAAGCAGCAGCAACCTTGAGGCCTTAAAAAAAAAACGCCAATAGACAAATAAATTTCAAACATAAATATCAATATAACATTATATGTATACGTATGTTATATAGACACAAAAAAAAAACCCGCCAAAAGGCTGCGCTTTGAATCATTTCCTTTTCCGGTTTGGCGGCGTCTCTGTTTTGCTGCTTGTTTTTCTTATTGTTTGTTTCTACTTCTTCTTCGTTTTTATTGTTGTTTGTCTTCATCATCGATTTGCATTCATTAACCATACGATTTGCATAATGCGACTTCGAACTGACCTTTTGCGGAAAGTTCTTCGATTAACACAAGTTTTTCTCTTTTTTTATTTATCGTCCAAAATCGCTGCTAATTGAAGACTGGAATTGGGGAACCCGAACCAGAAGCAAAACCAAAGTTAAATGTAAACTGTAACTGTAACTGTAAACTGTATTTGCATAGTTTGTGAATTGGCAATATTGTGAATTGAATTGCAAATCATAATGCAAATAAAAGATAATACAAAATTGTTTGACAAAATGATAATGTATACGATGGTCGATGATATTCAACAGTTTTTCGAAAAAGAAAAAACTATTGGCCTTAGTTTTAGAGGTAAATATGTAGATATAATACAAACATTACGAGAAATCATTTATTGTTTTCTATTTATATTTCAATTTTTATTGTTATCTGTGACTTTAAGTTCCCACAGCTTTTTCCCGGCCTTATTCTAGTCTCTCTGTCTCTTTCATATAACATTTGTAAATCCCTTGAACTTAGACAAATTAATCTCAGTTTTATATCAATCTTTTATTTTCTTTTTTGTTTTTTTTTAGGGTTTGTTATTCACATTTCTCTGCGTGTGTCTCATTTATAAAATAAAAATTACTACAGTTAATATATAGTATAATATACATATAAGGTATGGTATTATTTGACCTTCAACAGTGTGGCAAAAAAATAAAAACAGACCAAAAAAAAATGCATTTGTCAAATGAGTCTCGAAAAAATTTAATTAATTTATCAACTGATTCATATATTTCAAAAGTGAATCATATGAATCAGGCTTAAACTAAAGGTCATTAGCTTCACCTTTTAGTGCGTTACGTTTAGCAAACCTGATACCCTATATTTTATTATTATAATGCATTTATGGTATAATAAATAAATGTAGAAAATTGTGGAAAGTTTGGCATTGGCTGCGAAAGCGCGTTGACAGTCGTTGCAATTGTGAAAGCGATGTGCAATGAAACTTGTTTAAACCAAGAGATTTTTGCTAATTAACAGACAGATTTATACACACACACACACACACATCTCTCGCACACACACACACACACACACACACAAGAGGCAACTGAAGTCGCTCTGGTTTTTCCAGCCGCAGAGATAAAATATAAAAAATGCGCTGCACAATGAATCTGCGCAGACAACGAAAGAACTGCAGACAAAACACACACTGGCACACACACACACTGGCACACACACACTGGCACACACACACTGGCACACACACGCACAGGTAGTCTCACAGGAAACAGCAGACAGCAAAGTGAGCCAACTGACAAGATAAGAGACCCATGCGGACCAACAATGAAAGGGAACCTGTTTGATGCGATATGCAATTGTTGGAATTCAGTTGTTTTTTTTTTTATTTTTCTCTTTTTCTCTCGCATTTCTTGTTTTCATACGCATTTTTAAGGGTGGCTCAAATCTGTTTCTCTGTAAACCTGCAGCGATGATGTAAGTGTGTGCGTGTGTCTGTATGTGTGCATGTGACTCATGACCCAGTCGGTCTGTCTGACTGAGAGATGCTGCTTGGCACAGACCAACTAGAATTGACTTATTGATTGTGCGCACAGTTGACCCTACGTGACCCAGAACAGGTGTCTAATTTTATGGAGTAGAGCAAATTGCAGGCTGTTGCATTTATATGGCACTAAATTGGTTTGCTATAAAATTTATGGCAAGTGCCAGAGTACTCAATTTGTTGCTCGCTATGCACTCACAATAATTTCAAGTGCAACTTACACTTGCTATAAATTTATAGCAACTTCAAAAATCAAGCAGCTATAAAACTCAAGTGCTTGCATATACAATTAAATATTAAACATTGTTTTACACGGCTTATAAGACATGCTATACAATTATAGCATACCAAAAATATGCAAAACAATTTAATTACCAGCATACAAAACGACAAGCAAACCAGAGCTGCTATACATTTATAGCAAATCACAGAACTAGCCATAATACGTGTTTATGTCATTTTTAAGCTTTTCTCAATGATTTCTAGCATCAACAGAGACATTATAATTTTTATAGCATCTTATTTTGCTAGGAAATGCGACAAAAAAAAACATAAAAACAGATCAGTAGATATATATAAAGGAATATAGCGAGCATATTAAACACACACACAACTTGCACACCATCTTTATGGCACTCTATATGATTACCATAAAGTGGGCAGGGGAGGGACGGCCCATTAAAACCAGAAACTTGTCAATGCACATGAAGAGCAGCAGCAGGCCGGCCGCAAAACACTTTGGAATTTTGCGCCTAGAGCGGAATATGGATATGGATATGGACAAGCGTATGTACAAGTGTATACTTCATATATATATGTCTATGTATTTGCATAAAATGGCATTAAAATTTGCCATTTTGCCAACTTTAATGTACCATAAAATCAACAACAACAACACGCCATAGGAAACAAGTAACTTTTTGTTTTCTGTATTTCTGTTTTCTTTTCTGTTTTATGGCTCTTAATGTGCCAAAAAGAAAAACCCGCAGACAGGTTGCACACCCTCGTAATCCCCCAACCTCCCAGTGCCGAAGAGAGAGACCCTGTAAGTCGAGCTTCTCGTATTTAGAATGTGACAAGGCGAATTAATTGCGCTGAGCCAAAACTAATGTGGGGTCGGTTAATGTGGTTTCTGCTTGCTCATTAGGCTCTACGCACAATATACTCAGCTCCATTTTGAATGTGACCAAAGTAATTGAAATGAAAAGCCAGAAAAAAGTTAGCGAAAACCAAAAAAAAAAAAAATTAAAGATACTTAGAAGAGAAAACGCATAGCAAAAACTAAACGACACGCGCCGCCTTTTTTTTTGCCTTCTTCGGCCAGAGAACAATTAGTGGGGCATCGTGTTCAACATCATAATAAACAACATCATAATCATGATCATCATCTGCATGACTAAACGTGATTATCGTTAATGTCATTTGCTCCTTTTATGGCTATCAATTTTTCCATTTTACTTTTCGCCTGTCGTCCAGTCGCGACGCCCCATCGTTAATTCAGTTCGTATCGTATTACACTTGCTGCATGGAAAAAAAAAGAAGAAGGAGCTAAAAGTTTCAGGCATATAGATAAGAGTTCTATGGAGGTGGTATGTCTATGAACAGGGTCTTAGTCATGTCTTTAGATGATTTCAATAAGAAAACACTGTCTTAGTTAGCTTATAAAAGCTGATTAACTAAATTTTCAGTGTTTCCTTACAATTCCCAAGTGGTTTTAACAGCGCACTTTATATATTAAATGGATAGTTTAATTAATTTTGAGTTTGAGCGTCAAAAATACTCTATATATCAACATTGTCCAACTTGTAGCTTTAAAACACTTAGAGAAGGCTATAATTTTATAGTGCGAGCATGCACAGCTAAGACATACTCTCTATATGTAAACTTATATTTGTATAAAAGTATTTCTTTTAGCTTTAATATGCTGTGTGTGATAGACTTTGTTAATGCCCTTTTTCATTTCCTATCCCTTTTACTTTTTTTTATTTTTACAGGGTATACAAAGTTGGCAACAACGCATTTTACAAATCACAACCCACTTGAAAGTCAATAAGCATCGCAATTTGTTTTTCAATATGTTCACTTGCCAATTACATATTGTTCAATCTGTATCTGAATTTTCCCACTTATAGCTCATACGCAATATGTATTGTGTATCCGAAAGATACATGCGTATCTTGTGTATGTGTATGTGTATGAAAAATAAATTTACATTTCACCAAATGCGCTTTAATTGGCCGTCTGTCAGTTGTCATGACAATAATTAATGTATTACCAATTTATGTACACAAACATGTGTATCTTGGCCCAGAAGATCCATATATTATATATAGCTCTGTATCTATGTATTCCAATTGATGCTGTCTGTGTGTATCTTGGCATAGAAATGGCTTCATGCTGTTTTTTTTTAGCTAAGAAAATAACTCATGCGCCTCCTTGCGCAATTTTCCAACATTTTCTTCTTTTTTGCTGGACAAAAAAAAGAGAAGGAAATGCGTGTGTTTTCCCATCGAGACAACTTGAATTGATGGAATGGTTGACAGGTCAATTGAAAAATAAACAAGATTGAAGCAAGTGTCGAACCAGGCGACAGCTTAATTCACTTGACTTACGTACAAGTTTATGCTTCAATGGATACGAAAAGGGGTGGACTCCAGAAATTCTTCAACTTAAACGTTAATTCTGAGAATTTTTTTACTTTCTAATAAGTATTAATACTCAATTTTCTGGCCTTTCTCGTGTAAAAGTTTTACTTAATTATTCTTTCTACTTCCACGTGTAACCTTTATTTTTTAGCTTTTTATTTTATTTTTCTCTTGTTGCCCTTTAATTTAGCTTTATTCAAGCTTTTTATTTAACTTTCTTGTTTATCTTTGGCTTTTCCTTAACTTTTAACATGATCACAAAATGTTTGAGTTTTTTTTTCTTCTTTTTTTCTTTATTCCTCGACGAGTTTGCAAGCTTTTTGTATACGGTTAACCCATGACAAATAACTCACCTTGTGCATCTATATAATGCGACAGTTCAGCAACTAATCCATACAAATTGTTATCCATTTGCAAAACAGAGCTAGATTTAGGCTGTATTTTAGCCGTATTTATGTTTATAATCCAAGGTTTTAGCACACTATTTTAAACACTGTAACTTTTCAATTTTGCACCATATTCTTGTTATTTATTTTATTTTTTATTTTATTTTCTTTTTTAACACTTTGTTAAGCTGTTAAACAGTTTAACATTATGCGGGCGCTCTCTCGCTCTCGCTCTCTCTCTGACAGTCTCTTGCTTTCGCAGGACACGCGTTTGTGCCTAGACAGGCGGAGAGACACACAGACGGGTGGGGGGACAGACGAGCAGACAAGGCTGACAGACAAACTGTAGACACGCGGTTGCCGTCTCTTCCTCTCTTCCTCTCTAGCACGTTGATTACGTTGAATGATAAACGTCGCCGCCGAATGTTGTTGTCGTTGTTGTTGCTGTTGCTGTTGCTGTTGCTCTTGCCGCTTGATAGTTCTGCTTGTGTAGGCGTGTGTGTGTGTGTGTGTGTGTGTTTTGGTGGTGCGTTTGCTTGCACTGTGAAATGTTTAGATTCTCTCTCTCTCTCTCCTTCTCTTTCTTGTGTGTACGTTTCTTTATTTACACCGTTTGTTCGCTTGTTGTATTTTGTATATTTACTTCGTATTTCCCACTTCTTATTTCTCTCTTTCTCCGCTTCTTATTTTATTATTATTTCGAGCTGTTGCTATTTTAAAGCCAGCAGCATGCCGCATGCGGCGTCTACAACACACAACTATTTGCTATAATAATATCTATAAAACACTCATACATATAATCATATAATCAACGCTTGCACTTTCCGACAATGTTTTGCACTTTCTTGTTGTTTCTTTTTCTTTTATTTATTTTCAATTGCACTTGTTGTGTTTTAACAATTTATATAGCATATATATTTTCTTATTTGATTCTCTTTTCATTTATATATTTTTTCTTTTATCTCTATTTGTTATATTTTGTTGCAGCGCGATGTGAGTTTCAGCGAAACCGTTTGCTGTTGTATATTATTATTATTATTATTGTAAATAATAATTTATTGAATATTATATTTTGTTCAAAAAGCAAACCGCAAAGAAACACAACGAACGAACGAACGAACGAACGAGCGAACGGTAGAACGAACCGTTAACGTCGAAGTCCAAACAAATACTAAATGTTGAGTGCAAACAAATGGGCAATGTTAATGCACTGTTAAAATCCCACTGCCGCACGAAACTCACCACGAAACTCACCTCTCTCTCTCTCTCTCTCTCTCTGCGGCATGTGAGAGCGTAAGGCGGCAAGTGATTGCGAGAGCGGGTGAGGAAACCCACACCAGTGCATGGAAGCATTGCTCACAAAGTCGAAAACGGAATCAGCGCTAAAGTTAAATGTAAAGCGCAAGGCACACACACACAACGACAAAATAGATGAGAGCGCGAGGGTTGTATGTGTGCGTGTGTGTTGTACGCAGCGCGAGCAGCTTGAATGAAAATGCCGATGCAATCGTGCGCTCTTTGTATATTTTTGCCTCTCACGCACACACACACACTCTCTGCCGCTCGCCACCGCCCGCGCCCCTGCGCGCAATAATGAGGCGTGTCTGCAGTTGTGTGCGTTTGCGTTTGCCTTTGCCTTTGCCTGTGCCATCATCGCTTTCCTTCACATTATTTGCCTCCTTTCCAGTATCTGTTGTTTTCTTTTTATTTTCGTTGATTTTTTCAAGTGTGCGTGTGTGTTTGTGTGTGCGAGCTACGTCGTCAGCTCAGCCAGCGTCGCTGTCTGCGTCGGGTGCACAAGTGCAAATTCACACGTACATTCGAAATGTGTTCGCACAGTGGCACAAAAACGTTCATAAACACGTTGCGACGCGGGCGATGAGCTGCAAAGCAGTTGAAAGGAAGTTGCGCTGGGAAATGAGATGATGGAATATTCTGGTACAATAATATCTGTATGTCTCTATATATTTACATAATATGGGTGTATGTACATAGATTGTACGTTGTTCTAGCCCCATTTGCATACTATGCATGAGAATGCATGAGAAATGGAAATTCTTAAATATTTAGCGAGAACAAGGGAAACCTTTTCAGTACTGGAAAACTGAAATATGGGAGTTTAGATTACTTAAAATTCTTTTTCAAACTAAATTGGACATGAAGCTATGTAGAAATAACTTTCGGAACCTTGTTAAGAATGTTTTATTTGACAAAAATAAATAAATTTTATGTTAGTAAAGTAATTAGAAATATTTTACTACACGTTGGCTTATAGAAATAACTTTAGGAACCACTTTACAAATGTAATATATTACACAAATAAATTTTAACTCACTAAAATAGGTAGAAATATTTTTAGCTTCCTTATCTTCTACTAAGTTTTAACGTAGGGAAGGTCAATTGTATTTACACAAATATTTCTCTGCCACCTTGTAGGTGTAATATTTTATCTAAGCTATGTAAACTGACAACTATTTTGTCACTTTATCTACATTTTCACACAAAAACCGCTTTCCTTTGACTTTAACCTGTTTTCTTATTTGTCAAGCTTATCAGAATACAATGTTTTACGCTTAGAATGCAAGTAGGTATAGACAAATGCATAACGAATATGGGTGATAATATTCCCCGACACATTCAGCTGCTAAAATTAGATTCAGAATGCGCTTGCAAAATGAAACAGAACAACAAAATTTAGTAGCGTATCGAAAAATGAAATGTTTGCCTTCAAGTAACTTTGCCTACGTTATACACACACATATACACGTATATAGTGTATGTAAACATGTGAATGCATGTTAAATGGTGTGTGTGTTTATACAGCGACGTGCTGAGACGTAATTGATGGAAGGCAAAGATCTACAAAAAAGTAAAAAAAAAAAAAACAAAAACAAAAACAAAATCCATTTCTACGTAAGCCAAACGTATGAAATTGCACATTTCAAATACAATGTGGTTAAAAAGTAAGCGCAGAGGCAAACAAACAGTGATATCACGGTGTATGTGTGTGTATGAGTAGTGGGAAGGGAACAGTGGGCGAGCAAGCAAGCAGGGCTGCAGATAATTGTAGACAGTTCCACTGTTAGACTGTGTACACACACACAGTCATGCACAGCTTGCCTCAGTGTGCGTTAAGTTAACGCTGGGCAAGTTCAAGTGTAGAATGCAGTAGAGCGCTGCAAACAGTGGCGGCGGCAGCGCGAGAGAGAGACAACGCGGCGGAGAGCGAAAGCAGCGTCACGCATACGCATAGAAAAAAGCCGGCAAAGGCAAGGGCAAAAGCAATAGCAATATCCAAAGCAGTGAGAGCGACTGCGACTGCGAGAGTGTGCGCTGCAGCTTTGAGAGTGTGCTGCGCTCTGCTGCTGCTGCTGCTGCTACTGCTGTGTGGTGAATTCAAAGTTTTGCCAGCTTTTTTTTGTTTTTGTTGCTTTTGGGGTTGGCTAGACACATTGAACCACAAAAGTTCAAGATGAAAACACAAAATATCAACAATGACAGCTGAGTAAAGTAGTTGGGTAGGGGGCACAACTATGCTCTCGCGTGCTCTGCTGCTGCCCGCTCTCTCTCTGCTTGCGCGCTCTCTCTCTGGCAGTTGACTCTCTATGCTTGTATGTGTATGTGTGTGTGTGTGCGTGTCTACGCTTTGGCCGACTGCCAAACGTTCAGTAGTACACTGGAGCAGTTTGGGTGTGAGTGCGTGCTTGTCTATGCATGTCTATCTCTCTGTGTGTGTGGGTGACTCTTTGTGTGCATGCTGCTGTGCCTGTCTTCGTGTGTGTGTGTGTGTGTCTGCCTAGCTGGGCGTGTGGGGCCTCATGTGCATGCCTTGTTGGGGTAGTTCGCTGCCGGCAAATAGCAGCAGCAGCAGTCGCTCTCACACACACACACACACTGACATCTAAAAAACTTGTCTACATGCCGTGTCATACATACAACAACAACAACAGCGCGAGGCAAGCTGCAAAATTTATGCGAAGACACACAAATCCACTGAACGAGAGACCGACAATGCAGTCAACTGCGCTGCCACAGTTGGCGTCACATTGTCGTTTGAAGTAAAGCGCGCTCTCTCTCTTTCTCTCGCTTCCACTGCCGCCGCTCTCGCGACGTTTTGCTTTTGCTCTTGCCTTGCTCGCTCACTCTCGTTCTCTGTTTCTCTCTCTCTCGCTCTCGCATAAATGCAGCAGCCATGCACATAATAATCATAATAATAATTTTCTTTGCCCGGTTTGCCTTGTTCGGTTAGGTTTAGTTCAGTCCGCTTTTCTGTTAGTTGTCTGCGCGTGGCGAAGTGGTCGGGGGGAGAGTGTAAGCGAGAGAGAGAGAGAGAGAGAGAGAGTAAGAGAGGGAGCTGCATGACGGCAATGTCAGGTTTAATGTCGTTCAGTGGCGCGCGGCATTTGCAGTTGAGGCAGGCAGCGACAGCGGCAGCGGCAGCGACAGTTGCTGCACTGGAGTGTGGGGAGTGGGGCTGTGCGACAACTGATTGTGGGCAAAGGCAGCAGCAGCAGCAGCAGCAACAACAGCAGCCATATTGTGGTTAATAATATGAATGAAGTATCGCTTGCAGTGGAGTCGATAAGGGGGCTGGGAAGGGGGAGCAGACACAGGCGTAGTCTAGATTTCTATGAAATACTTATGTCGCCACAATTAGGGTTGTGCCGAATTTTTGGAATTGATAAAAATATCGATTCTAATAAGTAAAACAATATTTATCGAGTTAAGAACTATGAGCCCAAGTTTAAGGCACGAAATCTAAATGGAAATTTAAAGAACTTTCAATACTATTATCATATTTATATCGATTATAATAATGAGATACCTTATTTTTCGAGTTAAAAGCCAAAACATCGAAAACTCCACTATTCGATAAGATCTTTCAAGTTTACCATCCCCAACGATAACAGCAATTATCAACTCATTACAAAATTGCTTTCACTTATTTAAAAAGAAAACCCCAAGATCATAATTTATGTCAATTCTCAAGTATTTTCCTTAGGAAAAGCACTTGAAATTTTTCCAACATGAATAGTATCTGAAATATTACCAACAACATTTAAGATAATTTCGACTTTTGTCAATGCCACTGAAAAATCTCAAAATGCAACGCATATTTAGCTTATCTCTAAAATATTTCCGAATACTCTATTTTGTTGGGTCAACCCTGAGGAGGGTGGGGGACGGACCCATTACAATTGACCGTCAGTTTGGAAAAGAACTTTGTCGTTTCTTTTTCTTTTTATTTTCATTTCACTTTTTATGTGCGTGCATTTTTCATTTGACGTTCTTTCTTCGTTCCTTCTGCTCCCTGTTTCTCTTTTCTTTATTGCATATTGACATTTCAATTACTTTTTATCAACGCAATTTATTTTCAACTTCTTTTCTTGATTGATTGAGTTTTTTTTTAAGTTTCTCTTATTTTAAATATCTTATGTCATAGTTATGTTTAGATCATCTTTATATATTTACCCTTGGTACAACAACTTGAACTGCATATTGCGACTCACCTGCAAAGAAAGAAGTAGAGAAATATTTATAAATAATTTGGTCATTTGTGTTAATTGAGCGTGTGCCAAAGAGCGCAGGCATTATATTATATTATATACTGTATATGTATGTATACCAGGTAGAGCTAATACCGGAATTTTTTATATCTATAACACACTCAAAAATTAGCAACAATTCTCGACTCGTCAAATGGTTTAACACATTTGCTTTTCCACACACTCACATTTTTCAATATTTTTTTATTTTTTGTTTTTTTCTTTGTGTTTTTCATGTTTTTCGTGTTTTCCAATGTGTAGGAAAACCTTGACAACAATTTTCACGCTCGAAATGCGTGTATTGGGGAGGTAGGGATCAATTTGCATTTGAAAATGACGTTAATGATAACAACAATAACCGGAAAATTGCGAAAAACTCGAGTTGATTTCACAAATATCTCTATTTCGTATATTATATTTTTCCCCCCTCTTTCTTAACTTCTCTAACCTTGTTAGTTTCTACAAATTACTCTTAACACTTTCGCTTTCTTTTGCATACATATCTCTAGTTGATCTCTATCTTTCTTTGATATATACTCTCTTCTCAATTTAATCGCCCACTTTTCTTATAGAGCAAAAGCAAGTAATAGAATTGTTTCTCTCCTTTATCTACATTTAAAGACCCCTTGACATCTGTGCAACATTCTTCACGCTTTACATTATAATTTCATGATTTCTTTATCTATCGCTCTGCCCCCCTGTTCTATCTATCCGCCCACGGTCTGATAACTTTATTATTTGTGCACGTTTCTTGTGTCAACGGCGACACATTCAGTTGAATGCAAAATGCAAATTCAAATTGAAAATTGCGACACTCAATGAGGCGACACTTGACGAGCTGTCTACAAAAAGAAAAAAAGCAAAAAAAAAATGGAAAATAAAAAAAAAAATAAATAAAAATGTCAACTATATAGCTAGGGTGCTCTACAGCTACATATGTTTGTTATACCATATCAGGGGTGTAAGTTAATTGAATTGAAAGGGAGTGACAATAATGCAAATTTATTTTCAATTTATAGATCGCCATTATCTTTAGAAATCTTCATTCTTCAAATATATCATTGTAAAAATATTCTAAAATTTAGTCATGTTATTTAGAAATATATTTTTTATAAATAAAAAAATAGGAAAAAGCTAGATCAAAATGTAAATATCTTAATAGAAAACTCTAAACTAACGCATATTTCAGTTCACTTAGAACTCTAAGCTTGTCTGAAAGAAATCAATCATATTTCCTGGTTATATTATCATACAAAAAACATTAACATAACCGTGCACAGCACTGATAAAAACCCACAATCATGCGAATTGCAATTATTAGATTATCTTTATATACGTATACAGCGTTGGCTATACCCTGTATTTTGTTTTTTTTAAGCAGGCTGCAGAGTATGCTCAATGATGTGCTCAGTGATGTGCACGAGCACGTGAAAAGTGTAGAATGTGACTCTTAATGCCCACTACAGGGTATCTCACGGTCCGCTGCGCACACGACACGACACACACGATTCACATCTCTCTGACGTCCAGACGTCCGGGGGCATAAATGCAGCGCACAAATAATAATGCCCGACTGATATTCAACTGTCTGGAATTTTATTAAAATAATTTACGTTTGATGCCGTGCAATTTCTTGAGACCCCACACCTCCCCCAGATCACCCCACAATACCCAACTAGCGGGTTCTCTGCCAGACAGACAGACATGTTGGCGTGTTGATTTAGATTTATATTCATATGCAACAATATGTATGCTGCACACATATTATACTATTATTGTTGTTGTTGTTCCCTTTTGTTGTTATTATTATTGTTGATAATATTATTTATTATGAATGTCAACTCGCGTGACATTCTTTCATTCAATGCGACAATTTCAGACGGCGCAAAGTTAGAAAACAAGTGAAGAGAATATTGATAGATTGAAATCAACATGTGGATGGTTAAAAGAAGCAATTGATAGACTATAACATATGCTGTAATTGCATTGAAGAATTATCCAGAATTAGCTGAGGAATAACTAAGAACTTGAAGAGAATCCGAGGAATAGGTCGATAGCAAATGCAAACCATTTCTAATCTGCTAGTGCAATTATTCCTCTTTTATTGACTATAATCTTATTGCAGAGTTTTTAAGAATTAGTCAAGGAATAACTAAGAATTAAAAAATAATCAGAGTTGACT
This sequence comes from Zaprionus kolodkinae, assembly GCA_018901885.1. Lineage (NCBI taxonomy): Eukaryota > Metazoa > Arthropoda > Insecta > Diptera > Drosophilidae > Zaprionus > Zaprionus kolodkinae. Next base: position 1,348,731 of record JAEIFM010000288.1, on the reverse strand, counting down.
TTGGTAATAATTTGTATATTTGCTAGAAATAGGTCGATTGTAATAACAACCTATTCATCATTTTCTTAGCTTTCTTGACTTTGGTCTTATTGTTTTCTGTGTAATTTCTCTACTTTCTATTATAAGTAGTATTTTTAATTCTATTTATATAGTTAAGTCTATAGTTTAAAAATTATTTATTAAATACCCTAACCCCAATTTAAATCTGTTTTTTCTTGATGCCTTTCTTTATTTATCTGCAAGTCCAACTTGTTGAATTCAACTTTAACATACAGCATACCCAGCCTTAACTCACCTCTACTCCCTACTACAGGGTATGTCTGACAACTATAATAAACCGTTGACGCCTCGTCGTTGTCATGGATTGTAATGGAGACTGACAACTCGATGCTAAAACTCAACCATTGCATACTAAATAGCAAGCTGTGGGCGTGCCCACGCCTCCCTATCGATAGCACACGTGCCACATGTTGCAGACAGCAGTGCGGTGGGGAGGGGGAGAGGGAAAGAGAAGGGAAGTGTAGTCAGTGGAGCGAGACAGGTGACCAACAAGTTGCATATTGCGTCTCTCTCTGTGTGTGTGCGTATCTGTGTATGTGTGCATCTCTGTGCGGCAGGCACTGCGGCATCAGATTACAGGAGATCATGCAGGGGCATTACAAACCGTACTGTGTGTTCAGCACGCGCTGACACCCACTTCTCAAGGGCCTCAAGGTCATCACATCTGTGTGTGTCGCAGTTATTTTTCCAGTGGGCGTGGCAAAAGGGCCCCTCCCCCCCATCTGGACACGCACTACTTGGTTGCACTTGTCACACACAATTTGCGTTGTTTCTAAAACTGAAACACCCTACCACAGCCTTTCCTACCTACATAACCCCCATTTCCCCCGTTTTATAGCAACCGCTTTAGCCCTTTTTTGCAGACCGTGCGGTTGCATTTATTTTCGAAATTGCAAATATTTAATCAGCTGCGTAGGGTGTTATTTTCGCTTTATAAATTTCATTAACATCGCTTGATTTACTTGTTTAAATCTATTTACACGCGTTTTGTTTAGTTTATTTAATTTGCAATACGAAAACTTAATTATAGCAGCAGTTATGTGTATTTATATTAATTTATCAGCGTATCTCTGGAACTACAGGGCATATAACTCTGAAATTTGGTAGATTCACTCTTTAAATCGCACGAAAGCTGCAATTATTCATATAACTTTGCCACGCCCCCTGATAAGCAAAATATTAACGAATTTTCTATTGAGCTATGCAATTTTTACGCTCATTTTCTTTCTCTACTCAATTTATTTTTATAATATACGGCACAATTTTTATTTTTAAGTCTAAATACGACTTTTTGTACATATTATTCATTTTAATCACACTTATTCAACATTCTGGCTTTCAACTGCACCTGTGCCTATAAAAATTTGTCACAAAAATATGAAATTTATTTTAAATATTTTTCCTCTTTTGCAAATGAATCATTTGAGTGCATATTTAAAATGAAATGAATACTTATTCGGCAGTTACGACATGACTTTCGCATTTGTAAAAAACGTTTTACAACAAAGGTCGCCGCCATCGCCTTTGCCCTTAGCTACTTTTACGAATACTACTACTCACTCAGACATACCGTATGTATTCATTTTTTTGTATACTAAACACTCACACTCAGATTTATATATTCATTTGCTTGCCGCCAGTTCAATGAACGACTTGTCGCTGCGGTTCTTACTCATTTGGTGTGTGTGTGTTTTTGTTTTTTACCTAATTAAAGCAACAAAGTGCTGGAAAAACCGCATATACCCCAACACACACACAGCTATAATGCACGTCTGCCTAAAACAACAACCGATAATCAGTAAATGCAATTATATATAGAGCCAAATATTAAACATTACCAGCAAAAGTTGCCTCCTTCTATTGCTATACCCCTTTCCAAAACTCTTTTTTATAGGGTCTGCTCTTTACTCCCTCGTCTCTAGCCAATGAGTTATTATAATTTGTGCTTAACACGCGCGACGCCCAGCAAATTTATCCTAATAAAACTTTATATAAGTCTGAAATTTGTCGCTGATTTTTGCATAAAGTCTTGGTACAAAAAATAAAAAAAAAACACAAACTCTAATTGGGTCGGGACATGTCGCGACGCCGCGCTTTGTGATTATGATATACCCTGTTATCATTGAATCAAGGAGTGGTTTAAGCACACAATAATAATATTGAATACGATATACCATATAATACTTTACTTTTATTTGGTATTTATACTTATAGAAAAATCGAAAAACAAAAAAAACTTGTAATAAGTTCTCTAAATATTTCTTGAGATTTTTACAATTTTTCGTTTGACTACAGAGTATTTTTTGGTTGAAATTGCTGACAAGTGACATATGCTAGGCAGGAGTTGGAGAACTTATAAAGCGTCTGGCTGCAAATTGAGCAACTGTGCGGGTTAATACGACTTGGTGTCATAATTTACAAAGACGAAGTAAATTAGCCTGAGACAAGCGATTAATTAGCTTTTGCTTAAAAACAGAAAATTCTCTGCTGAAATTTAAATGGTATGGCCAGGCTTAAAGATCCCTAACAAATCCTTTTCCTTTTAAAAAAAAAACTCACAACTTTCCAAATGCATAACTTCGTTAAAAAACATCAGATTTTCAAGGGGAAATGGCTTTTTCTTTATGTTTCCACAATCCATTACTTCGTTAAAATCAGATTCCTCATGTTTAGATGGACTCTGCATTGTGAATATAACATTTTTAGAAGTTTTAAAAACGGCAGTAGGCTTTTACATTGACTTCCGGGAGCGAAAATATAGATCAAAATTTAAAAATAGTAAACTTACACATTTTTTTTACTTTATGGATTGCAATAGACCCAAAAATTATTAGGAGTACAGGTTTTAAAAATGCGGGGCATTACGAATTGGTCAATTTGTGTGGCCCTTACACTCTTACTTTGGCTAGTTTTTCACTATTGGAAGCTGACCGGGAGTCAAGATGAAACAAAATTTGGTAAGATCGCAGCAGGCAATAAAGTATAGAATTGACACACAACAAGACAAATAAAAATAAAAGAAAGAACACAGAAACAATAGTAATAATTATACATCCAATTTAAAAAATATTTTATTATGTACTCTATAATTGACCAATACAATAACAACAACAATACGCTAGATAATGAGCTACAGGATCCATTCGCGACCACCTGCAAGACAAGCTCGATAGATGTCTATTTGCATTTCTTTTGGATATTCGCATGTATATATGCATTATCCAAGTTTACAGAACTCTCGGAACGTTATCTCAGCGCCAAGATTGCCTTCAAGGAGCGCAACTCTTATATACGTGTTCTGAACGATGAATGGGAGAAGACACTGAAATTGTACGAACAGGATCGTACCCAATTGGATAATCAATTGCAGGCGTTGCGAGAAAAGAATTGCGGATTGGAGCAATCGATGCGAGATTTAAGAGATTGTAATCTTCATTTGATTAGCGAGAATTTCATGCGTACCGTATTGCAAGATCAACAGATCCAGGGACTGGCACAGCGTGTACAGGATCATCAGCAGCAGCCCTCGAATATCTATATAACCAATCGGCATATACATCTGACGCGACAGGTCTTTCTCAATGAGGGACATCTCGATGTGGATTTGCGTACATCTGGTGGTCAGGAGATTCATTCAAAGTCTTTTAATATTTGGGTACAATATCTTAAGATGCGCAAATGCTATATGGGACCTATTGCTGATCCCAAATTGGTGTACAATGGTAATCCGGAACTAATACCACCGATTGTAATGACTACCGAACAGATGGCCAAATTACAGGGTATTTCTGATGATGACTTACACCCCAATCGTACTATTGATTGACTTCTCTTCTTTTCAGGTATGATCTGAAGGCATTTGAAGATTGTTCCGAAAGAAAAAAAAATATTTTAAAAATATTCAATTAAAATTTTACTTTTTTTTTGTTTTTGTCGTCAAAAAAAATATTCGCAATATCCGTTAATCTGTTTAGATCTCATCTCTGAATCTGCATTAAATCTAGAACTCGAAAATTTCTCATATTCACATATACATTCATATATTTATAATATATTGAAAGTATTCAACTGTTTTTTTCAAATGCATAATACAATAATAATAATATATCAATATATAAATATCAAACAATCATAAATTATATACAATTTATTGTTTTCTTCGGGTACATTTGGTAACTATTTCTTGTTGTCTTCAGGTTTCTTTTTTTTGGAAATTTTTGTATGCGCAGTACGCAAATTTTTGAAGAAGCAAACTTTTTGTATGTATATTCAGTATTTTTTTAAAAAGTTGTATTTTTTTGAAGAAAATATGTATATAGTTTTTCAGTTTATGATCTTGACATGTATTGCAAAAACGTTGGGATATAATGATATATAGTATTTTTTGAGATATGAAACCTTGGCATATTTTTTAGATAATGTGGAGCTCAAACTTGATTTCTATTTGTTATGTCAACATCTGAGGGTAGGGAAGCGATGATGACTTATCTGACCGACAGCGTCGCAATTTTAGTCGTTCTTCTGCGCCCCCTGCAATCTCTCTTTCTCTCTCTCTCTTAGTCTCACTTTCTCTCCGTTTCATGCTCTTCATGCAACTATTCATTGGCTGGGATGGGGTCACTGGCAGTTATCGGTGCAATTTTGTAATCAGTCGCCGGCTCAAGGTTAACTGCTCTGTAGACTCGCTCTCCCTCTCTCTCTCTCTCTCTCTCTGCCTCTCACACTCTCTCTCTCTGTCTGTTTGTGTATGTCGCTCAGCCACCCATTTCACACTCCTTCCTCCTGCTGTTTCTGCTCTTTTGCATTTTGTTTGCACATATTGACAGTCGCCATGTTTGTTTTGCGTTTGTATTCGCACTCATCGTGTGTGCACGACTGCGCTTTCGACTGTATTTCACTTTTTTCTCTCGCGTTATAATACAAATATACATATATATATTTGATTTCATTTCGGTTTTAGCATTGTTTTTTTCTTCCTTTTTCTGCTTTTTGGGTCATTTGCCTGTCTCGTCTGTCTGGAAAGCGGTTTTTTGTATTTTTCTTTATTTTTTTTTATTGTCACTTTTGTTAATTTAGATTTATTGCCATTTAAATGCACTTCCATTGTATTTGCTCTGTACGCGACAGTTGACGTTTTTCGAATGCTTTTTTACGGTCTTATTTCGTATCTTTTCAATTTTTGGTTTTTTTTCTTTGCTCCACGTTTAGCTCTGATTGCGACAAGTAAAGCCTAATGAGCTCTGTAGACAGACGGTGTATTTATTTTTGAAAAAAAAAAGTTGTATTTATCTTTTTGCAAACATAACCTAAATTTTAAAATTTTATTTTCTTTTCAAAACTTTTATATTTATGATAATTATTTTTCTTTTCTTATAAGCATTTTTAAATGTCTTAAATGCATTATTTATGAACTTATTATTTTTTATTATTATTTATTTATCGATATTCCCGTAGATTTTAAAGAGAACCGAGTAGCCGCTGATCTCATACGTCTTTCTAGTTATTTGTACATTTTTTATAGTACTTTACATTTACATAAGTCAAGAAAAAAACTCTTGAAAAGTATTAAAACATGGGTAGGCTTGAACAATTCTACAGAAGCCGCGGTGCAAAGGAATTTCTCTGTATGATCAGCATAGCTGAGATTCTACACATTGGCAATATGATTTGGCTTCCCCTAAAGGTTCGACACGAACAGGCGGATTTCAGTTCGGCAATATTTCTCTTTGGTTCCATGCTACTAATGATGAAGTATACCTCAAACATCCAGCAACCGATTAAAAGAATTTCACAATTGGCCCACAACATCATCGTATTCGTTTTGGGTGTGTTTATGATGCTAATCCTCTGGAGCACTCTCAACATCTGGATGAGTTCAATAATTCCAAGTGATGTGGCACATTATTTCGGTCGTTTAATATTTTCGATAACACTTGTCTACTATGCCCTAATTGACTGGACTCCCAGCGTTAATCAAGTCCCAAAAAGTAATCAGGCTTGGAATGTCCTTAAGCAGAATGCATCGAAACTTTCTCTGGGCATTAAGCATTCATCTAATGAGATTATAGATCGCATATGGCGTAAATATCATCCAGTTCAAAATGCTCCGCAGCATATGCGACGCAAACGTACCACAAAATAGACGAGTATCATATGGTTAAAAATTTAAAAATGTAAGTAAACAATCGTATAAAATATGTTTAGTTAATAACATTTAGTTATTTTTCTTAGATATTCTTTCTACTGTTTGTTTTTTTTACTTTTTGGTATAGCGCGTGGAAACTTTATAATACTATCCAAAATTATGTTGATATAATCGACTGTAATTTAGATTTTTAAATGCAAATTTGTATTTTTTTGTATCTTAGTTTTAGTTTTTGGGTCTCCTTTATAGAAATTAAATAAATACATGCTAAAAATATGTTTCTTTATTATTTCTATCGCAGGTTTTGTCATATTTAGATCGACCTATTCCTATACTCTAATTGTTCTTCGTTAACAAGAAAACCTTTTTCTAGCTACCATGTATTGGGTCATGGCTAACAACGTCATTCGATTACCCGCATTGCCTTCTTCTTTGTGTATTTTAATTGTTTTGCGACATTGTTGACATATTTGTCTCTACTGTCTTTCCCTTTGCCACGCCCCAATGCCCGCACACACCCCCCCCCCAAATTTGCTATGCTTCTCTCGAAGATATGACGCAGTCTCTCTTGCATTGTTTTGCACTGCGACGACCATCGTAATTTACTACGCAAATATCAATTGCATACGAAAATAGGAAACTACGTACTATATATATGTGTATATAGATAGATAAAGCTGGTAGGGAACAGACACCCCCTCTCTAAAAGTGAGAACCGCACCCACAGTTTATGTTAACAATTTCAAAGCGATTTCTCACTACGCACTTTGCACTCTTTATGCATATGATTTGCATAGATAATTTTGTTTACCTCATCATCATCATCATCAACACTCTCGCTTGCTATCCCAGCAAAATCTCACAAAATACTCATGCCATTAACCTACATACCGCATAGAATAACATAGAAGAGAAGAACAGAGAGCAGAGGAGAGAAAGAGATAGGCGGGCGAGAGAAAAATCTAATCGTTAATTGGCACACTAACCCCAAACAAATGGGCAAAATGGGCAACACAACCGCCAGTTGCCATTGGCCCCATTTGCCGCGACTGATAAAAATAGTTTATCAAGGTTATTTTCCTCAAAAAAAAAACAACACAAAACACAATAGCAAAGCAACAATAAAAAATCGCGACAAGCGAGACGAAAACAAAAAAAAAAAAGAGAAAGAAACACTCGAAAAAACGAAATCGAAAGCATGTGGGTGCCTCAACAAAGTGCGCGAATACCCGTAATTGAAAACGACCTTGAGATAATGGCCTCATTTGTGCAGATATTTCCATAGTACTCGATTATATAGGTTTTTTTTTTTTTTTATTTTGTTATTTGTATTTGCCCAAAATTCTCCTCCATTTGTTTAGCTGCAAAGAGTGAACCAGGAACAGTGTGTAGTATGAATAGAAAGAAATTGGGTACTCAAGAGAAGAAAAAAAGAAAAAAAAAGGAAATAAAATAAAATTGTTTACAATTTGTATACGGAATATTTAAATAACAAATAACAATAAAATAGCAAATTGGAAGGAGAGTGTCCCATCCTAAATCTCTCGTTTACTTGGAAATAAAAATGAATATATATATAATTTTCGTTTTTTATTAGTTCTTTAATACCCTACCAAGGCTAAGCAGCTTAGTATTGTCTATAAGCCAAAATAAACCTATTCTAGAATATACAAAGCTCTCTCTCTCTCATTTAGTAGATGACTCTCATTAGGAGAGCTTTACTTTACAAACAGTGAGAGGAAGATAATCGAATTCGGTTCCTCAACAAAATTTCATATGCAGTACAAATCGAAAAAATATAAATCAGCATATTGACAAACAGCTTCATAAAAATTCAATCAGCAATATATGGTATAAGAGAGCTGAAAGTACAAATTTCAGAGCGGAAAATACGTATACGTATACGTAGAAACGACATCAAATTTAACTCCCAATTCAACTCAACAATATGAACTCAACACGCGATTCCGTTGCAGTGCAGGTTCAATAACATCACCGTGTTAAATTCCATGGAATATCTAAACATCTGTCAGATTGTACACATGCGTCACATGACCAAAAAAATGAAGCGAGGAGAGGAGAAGCAAAGAAAAGACAACAAAACTCATATAATAATTAAATAAAATGTGCTGCACATTGAACTCGAATTTGGCATAGATGCGGAAAAAAAACAAGATAATTAAATTATTAAATTATGAAATTGCAGGTTTAGACTTGGAATAGGAAGAATTAAGAATACCCTAGACAAAATTATACTAAAGACTCCAAATAGGTGAAAATAAATAAATTTAGATATTATTTAATTTAATTTCATGCTGGAAAGTTCGATAATTCCTTTCTTAAAACGCATATAGAACATTTCATTTATTTCTGTCTAAAAAACTCATCAACTTCAGCTAAATATAGAGCAGCTTTTTTTATTTATAGGTCAATGTGCTAGTTTAAGGTAAGCTGACTGAGTTTTTGGCCACAAAAAAAAAATATAAGAAAATAAAAGTCAAAAAAATTGAGGGAAAAAAATCAAGTTGACCGTCGTGCATTGACACCTTATTTCGCCAGAGATTCTAAACAATACGCAACCGCAGGCCGCAGTTCATTCACACACAGAGTGCACAACGCAAAAAAGAGGCAAAAATAAAAAAAAAAAATATAAAAATACCGTAGAGTTCAGGGCGAGATTAGGAAGATAAGGGCTTCAAAAGAGAGATATGTCTGTATGCCTCGTCGACAAGGTGTCGCAATGAAAGCAAATAAAAAGTGAAAAGATCGAGAACGAGTATGAATAGACAGCTAAAAAAAAAAGGCAGCGAAACATTTTGTTTGTTTACCCAAAATTAGGGTCAGGGCTAGAGGCAAATGACGACGACAGGGACAGACAGACAGACAGATAGAGAGACATATAGACAGACAAACAGAGTCAACCGACAGCCTTGCTTTCATATCCCCTGTCTGGGTTTAAGTATCTATCTAGCTGTCTCTCTCTCTCTCTCTTTCTTCGTCTGGTTTCTATCTGTGTCATGCGAAAGCGAAAATTCTCTGAATGCGAGATAACATTCATTCCTTTCCAGACGTCAGACCCTTACTCTAACCCAACACTTCTCCTCTCTTTACTCAACTGCCTAGCTTTCATTACTTTCATTCTAATTTTATATACCACAAGCTCGTCCAATTCGTTCTATCCCGACCGCTCTGTCTGTCTCTATCCGTCTGGCCCACAAATGGCAGACGAAAATTTTCTATGTACACCCGAAACTCTCAAAAAAAAAAAAAGTAAATAAATAAATACTGCAACCCGCCGGCCATTTTGGTTTCTTTCTTCTTTTTTTGCCTCTCGTTTTTTCGGCAATTTTTGCCATTGTTCTGTTGTTGTTGTTGTGGTGTCTGCGCCTTCGCTTCAACGCCCACAGTGCACACGCCCCTCCCGACCGGGCTAGGCTGGCGCACAACCCGCAGCCACTGCCTTTGCTACCGTCGACGTCGTCGTCGCCGTCGTCAGCGTCGTTTGTCGTCGTCGTCGTCGTCGTCGTCGTCAGCGTCGTCGTTTTACGCTTGTTGTTGTTATATTTGTTCTCTGAAGCGCAAAAACGTGTCGCTGTCAGAGTTTTGTTGCTTTTGTTGTTGGGGATTTTATTTATTTTCGCCTGTTCTGTGTTCGCACATTTTTTTTTTTCATTCTCTCTCTCTTGTTTCGTCTGTGCTAAACCTATTTTGTATTAATATTTTACATTTCCAAATCAAATATTTTACAATCTTTTTTTTAAAGTTCTCCAAATATTTCTCAAATATTCTAAAAAACTCAAATTCTGGTAGCACAATATCGCGTAGTTTTTCATTGTAAATTTATCGGTCCTGTGGCGCAATGGATAACGCGTCTGACTACGGATCAGAAGATTCCAGGTTCGACTCCTGGCAGGATCGAATTTTTTTTTTATATTATGCACATATAATGAATAGAACAGATTTTTTTTACAAATATAATGCTAGAAGATGTTTTCAAAGAATTAACATTTATTGTTTGTGCATAAACATGATTAAAGTTTTTTAAAATAATTTATTGAGTATATGAATATATATGTTTATTACAAATAAGAAAAAAAAAAAACTGAAAAAAATTTAATTCCGCCCAACGTGGGGCTCGAACCCACGACCCTGAGATTAAGAGTCTCATGCTCTACCGACTGAGCTAGCCGGGCACTTGCGGGCGGCCTGTCAAGCGCACAACTTGTGGGCCAAGTCAAGAGCGAACTGCTTACAGCAAATAGAGAACAGAAAAGGCCAACATCGGAATTTCCGTAAAGGCAAAAAGACAAGAGTTGGTTGTATAAACAAAGAAAGGCATATATAATATATATATACAATATGCCCTCTACAAACTGTGCCACACTGCGTATGCGTAATTTAGTTTCAAACTGCGATTCGGGTCAAACTAATTAGTAACTAAAACAATTGATTCCATGTAGTTGCTTGATTACCTGCAGCTAGTACATACGACTGTTGTTTTTTTTCCAGTGAGAAACGCGACCCCATTGTGAACTAATCTTCAACACAAGTGTAATCACACAACGTCCCCCCTCCATCGCCCCGGTCCCCTTTCTGGTTTATGGTTACATTGTAGTTGCGTTTTAATTGCATTTGCTTTAATCAGTTTCGCCTGCTTTATAATGCTTTTGCCTTGCATTTCATTCATATGTTTTGCGCTCGCTCTCGCTATCGCTCTCTTTCCCACTACAAAAACTACTCGCACACACACACAGGCACAACACAAACACTATTCATAGATTTCTATTTCATTTCACCCTGACCCACCGCAATAGTTTTCTATGTACCCCTTTTCATTCGCAGTCGTCGTCGTCGCGACTGCAGCAACAACAACAACAACAACAGTGTAAACTATTTATGGCGAATATTGTTTGTTGTTATTGCCGGCGCTTTCTTTTGTGCGACTGTGTGTGTGTATGTGTGTGTTTGCCGCTCTTGATTTAGTTTATTATTTTTATGGTATTCGCGGCTTGATTTTAATGCTCTTTAAAAATAAGTCTGTATACAAGTTGATAACGTTTGAGAGGCTGCTCATTTTTGCTATAAAATATTTACTATATCAATTCATTATATTCATTATCAATTATATATATTTATTTATATTTCCATTATTATTACTTTTTATTACCATACACACTTGACTATTTTCTAACTAAATTTCATAATTATTATCATTTATAGCGTATCATCGATTCGTTGTATTTGTAGCACATATATAGCTTTATTATGTTTCCCGCACTCTTTTGTTGTTTTTGGTATTTTATTTCTGTCTGCCTTGGTTCATTGAGTTTCATTTGCGATAAAGACGGCGCCGGCGCCGACGCTTTGCCACGCACTTTTTTACGCACACCCCATGGAAAGCAACAACAGCAAAAAAACAACAACAAATTGTGGTGACAAAAGTTGAACAAGTGCGAAATTTCGTGCAGACAGCTGTGTGTGAGTGTGTGTGTGTGTGCGTGCTTCGTGTGTGTTCCACGGTGCGTATGAGTGAGCTTTGTGAGTCATTACGCATACGCCGCGTTGTCTGCGACGCACATTCCAAATGGAGGTAATTAATGCGTGTGTGTGCGTGTATGTTCCCCCCATCCAAAAAAAAATATGTGCGAACGTTTTTTTTCTTATTTTTTGCGAAGGTAAATAATAAAAGATATGGGGGATAAGATAAGCAAAGATGGCTTTGTAAAATGATTGATAAACGTTGACAGGCAAAGCTTGAAGAAGATTTTAGAGATTTTAAAATTAATTTCGAATAAATTTGGAATTATTCCAGACAGTATTTTCTGCATATTACATTAAAAATATAAATATAAGAATCCTTTTGGTATTTATTTCATATATATTTGCAAAGATTTCCCGCCTTCAGCTAAACATATATATTATTTCATATAATATATTTGACTTTCTTAATACTTTTTTTTTGTTTTTTTTTTTCTGCCACTGATTCATTTCGCAATTCTCCCTCTCTCTCTCTCCACACTCTCTCGGTTTTTATGCCTTTGTTCTGACTTTGATTTGAAATGCTTTGTTCGTGTTTCACTTAGTATAGCAATACCTACGCGTTTACCTACGTAGTATACCCCGTGCTTTTTTATAGTATATGCCTCGTGTATCCGTATCTGTATCTGCAAACACATATGTTAGCTACACATGCAGTTTGCTCTTTTTTATACATTTCGTTTGCCTTCTATATTCGTGTATTTTTTGTACTCTTTCTGCTTTCTTTCGTTCGCTGGTTTTTTGTTTTATTTGTTTGTTTTTTTTTTGGCAATTCAGGTATATATATTATCAGAATTTTATTGCGTCTTAGGTTCATTGTTTCCACCGAAATGTGTGTGCACATGCACTCAAAGTTGTGTATTTGTTAAAAAAAAGAATTGAGATTCCGCTTGACGCTGATCTCTGACACTTGATTAATATATTTATATAGCCAGGGTAAATTTATCTGGATTTTGTAAAGATTTTAAAAACGCTTAGCCTTAATTTTTACATATATTTTTTATTTTCTACTGTATTTCTTAATCTTTTTGACTTATTTTATATTTCTCCTAATAGTTGTTCTTTAAATCTCACATCTTCATCATTCTCCCATCTCTTTGCCTTATTTCTTTCTCTCTATCTGTCTCTAACTTATTCCTTTCCCCTTTGTATTTGCATTTCATACAAACACACATACTATATATATTGTATATGAGCTATTCCCTCATTTTATGAGTGCATTGCCTCGCATTAGTTCGACATTAATCATCAGGTATTCTCGTACCACACTGAACCTACACAAAACATCAATCAAATATCGAGTAAAAGGAAAAATAAACAAGCGAATAGCTGCAGTAGCCCTCTCTTTCCCTCCCTCCCTCTCTCTCTCTCTCTCTCTCTCTCTCTTTTCTCATATATTACTTTTAATTAATGGCCTTTGTGCGCTAAAACTTTTACTATATATATAAAAATATGCACACATACATATGCAATTCCTACACACATACTATACATATATAGAGCCCATATATATTCATGAGTAGATTCGCGTATATATTCATTGCACTCGACTGTGGCATTTGTTCAGATAAGCCTTGCCGTTTCGAGCTATTAAATTCATTTCAATTTGAAAGCGAGAGTGTAGAGAGAGAGAGAGAGAGAGAGACCATAGAGATAGAGAGAGAGAGAGTGCGCGTGATAATGACTGTGTTTACCAAGTGCGAATATATCTGTGCATATGCAGGTGTACATCATATTTGTTCTACGATATCCACGCTTTCTAATTGCCTCCAGTTTAGGAAGACAAATGATACTATGCAAGCTACTGCAGAGTTATCAGACGTTGCCCCAGAGAGCAAGACATATATGGTATATACCCATACCCATATATGTACAATGTATATTTGAGATTTGCTGTAGAACACGTATGCCTGCACATTAGAATCGTGTGAAGAATTAGTCATAGAGGCAGGGAGGCAGTGCAAGAGTTATCGATAGCTGTAAATTTAGGCAAACAATCGATAAACTTGTGTATTTCATACTTTTCCAATCGGAAAATAGAAGAAAAATAATATTACAATTTTAAAAATAATTTAAAGCACAGACAAGCTAGTAGTAATCGATATAGTATCGACAAATTGCTAGCTTTGCAATTGTATTGCCACAAAAAAGTAGGCAACACTCCTGACTACAACTACAACTATAGAAAACTATGCACCCTCTCACTCTCACCTACAGCATCGCTATCTCTTTCTACTACACGCTGTGTCATGTGTAAGATGAGCTCATGGGCGAATAGGCGTCACATTTGAATTATTAATGGTGCTGTTGAAATTCATTCATTGATAGATATGTACAGGTAATTAGTCCCGCTAAAAGTAAATCATATATGTATGTATAACCAAGAAAATAGCTCGAAAACAACATGAGACACAGCAAAAGCAACAACAACAACAACCTGTACTGAACAGTTTAAAAAATACACTTTTATTTTTTTTATTTTTAGCATTTTGTATTTGCAAAAACTGAGCAGCCATTTTTGATTTCTGATGACGCGCACAGTCCGAATGACATATAGTCACACACACAGACACACACACGAGCACGTGTGTTGCCTTTGCTGATGAAACGAAACGAATTGCCCAGTCCAAAAAAAATATATATTTCTTATACACATACACATTCCTCTGTATATGTGTGTTAATGGGTCTCTGACCTGATTTAATAATAATAAATATCGTGTAGCGCGTGTGTGTGTGTGTGCGTGTGTGTGTGTGTGTGCGACAGAGTGAGCCATAAACACAAGGGGCGAATGATTAAATCGAAAGAATATTTTATGCATTCCCCATAAACATTTTTAAATCACAACCTCATACGCAAGTTGCGGTTTACTTTATTTCTATATATTTCTCTTTTGATTTTTATCATATATGTTTATTAATTCTCTCTCTCTATTTCTTATCTATGATTTCTAAAAACTCTCGATTTTCAATACAAATTTATTCATATCACCGAAAAATTGTAATCGAAAAAAACCCTGAAAAGAACTGAATGAAAAACAAACCTTGGCAAAAACTCTTATCAATAATTGCACACAAAATAAAAATTAAATAAAATAAGAAATGGCAACAAAATTCAACAAATAACAGGGAGCAAGCCTTGAAAAAATAACGTTGCATGACTAAGAAATACTCTAGAAAAATTCTCACTCAATTTTCTCCTGCTAATTCACTACAAAATAAAATTAAATTAAAAAAAAAATAATTTCAAATGGTATATATATTAAATTTAAAAAATAAGTACATATCTTTACGATAGCTGCCGATAGTTTTTCGATACTATCGATAATTTTAAAATGTTGCTTATTCTACAGTAGAAACGACTCTATTTAACTCATTCATTAGCTCACCCATTCAACGCTCTAAAACTAGATTTACTGATAGTTCAATATACCCCCATGAGTGTAGATCCCCCTCGTAGCTCTCCTTCTTCGTCTCTCTCTCTCTCTCTCTCTCTCTCTCATTTTATATCACGCTTGCTTTCGCTCTCAGTGCGAATTTTGTGTGTATGAACAGAAATTATTATCAAGAGCGTCTGTTTTTATATTTTCGCCTTATGAGGGTGTGTGCCAGTGTATGTGAGAGTGTGAGTATCTGAGTGTGTGTGTATGTGTGTGTGTTAGTGCAACTGCTGTGAGGCTGTGTGGGTGACCTTGAAAACGGTTGCTTTGTTGTTGGCACATTTTGGAAATTATCGCGTTTCGTAGTGCGTGTTAAAGTATCGCTGTCTGTGTATGTCTCTCTCTCTCTCTCTCTATCTCTCTCTCTTTCTTGCTTGTACACTCACTCTACCTCTCTCTCTTTCGCTATATTGATGAAATGAAATGTTTGTTGTTGCTTTTTTCGGGTTGACATAATGCAAGCAGCTCAAATTGAAATGCGCTCGTAATTATCGCGCGCTGCGCCATGAAATTAATTATCTTTTTACAGAGATGTACGATAAACTTGTGTGCCCCATGGAAAATAATAAAAAAAAAAAAAAAAAAACAAAAAAAAAAGCCAAAGTTCGCTGTATTAATTCAAGGCCAAGTGCACAAAAAACAATATAGTACTTTATATACCATACATACTTATATAGCAAAATACAGAGAAGCAGCAGCAGCAGCAGTGGCAGCAATAACAACAAAGCAAACAGCGAAAGCGCAATTGCAAAAAAAAAAATATAATAATAATAAACATGTTGATTATGAAGAGAGAAAAGAACGCATTATTTGGAGCGAGAAAAAGCAAAGAGAAATACTTAAATAAATAATAAACAAATGTATGATATAGCATTTAATAGAGGAAATGCAGATTGTAGGGAAATCTAGATGTTTCAGAGAAAATCTCGCAAATATAGAAAATACTGAATATTGGAAAAAAAATACTACAGTTTTATATAAAATATATATAGAAGATATGTATCTACAAAATTTCAAAACTTTATCTATGCAATTGCAGTAGATACTAAAAATAAACAAATTATTCCCATAGTTCTTAAGTAAGAACTAGTTTCTTTTTTTTTAATTAAATACAACTAAGAAATACTGCGATAACCTATAAAATACTGCCTAAAAGACATTGTACTCATACTTTCATTTTATGATATTATCTCATACTATTACTCTTTCCTACTGTATTATAATATCTATTTATTCAAGCTCATCTCTGCTGCATTTTCATCATTATTCACTCTTTACTCGCATAACTGCGCAACATTTTCCATTTTGTCTTTAATGTGTATCGACAGCTTTTCCAATGTGTATCCCCGAGAATCTTTTACCCCCCCTCATTAATGCCAATCAAATGCTGCAGCAAAATGTGTCAATCCAAATAACACAGACCCCTTTTTTTTGTGAAAAATAAACCCCTTTCGGGTGGCCAGCTTAGAGACCCGAGACCAAATGCAAATTGGAACTGTCCCTCAAATCCTAAAACAGCTGTGAAAAAGGGAATTTGTTGTTAATCCTTGAAACGTACACTAGTTCGAAACTAGATGAATCCCCATTTGTGGCACGTTAAGCACGTTCCTTCAATCGAGTAGGCGTTCCTGCAGCAAATACATAGTATATACATATATCTTCTCTTGGCAGGCAAACAGTATTATGAACTTCATAAACAGGCTAAAATATCGTTGTTGTTCTTCTTCTCCGTCTTCTTCTTTTTGCTGGCTTGTTGTTATTCAAAAATTCACATGAATTTCAAGGACAAACTGGAAATTCAAACTGAAACTCGAAAAAGGTTGTTTTTTTTCTCTTTTGCGTTTGGTTTTAGCTTTTTTTTCTTGTGCAGGAATTAATTGTGCGGGTTCTTTGGCGTTGCACTTATTGTGCACATGTATGTGTGTGTGTGTGTGTGTGTTTGTGAGGTTTATTTGTATTTGTCTTCTATATACAGAAACAGGAACACAAAACCCGCCACAACGTGAGCTTCTCTGCCTGTGTGCTAATGGCATTTGGCCTATTTATGCTTCCACGTATTCGACATACAGAGATTGCCATATTGAGTAACGTTTTCGCTGCAGGGTTTCAAATTTTTACTCCCTGTGTGTGCATGTGTGTGTGTGTTTTTCGCTTTTTTTTTAACCCTCTAACTGACGCGGGGTAACTTTTCAATTTTTTTATTTTTTTCAAGTCTTTCGCATCGTTCGCTTCTGCAGTTGGAAGTTAATTGGGTTACAAGCGCAGTGGGTTAATAACAGGGTGTTCCCTATGTGTGTTCCAACTAACCGACCTATTGCAAACATAAATAGGTTGTTTTTATATTTTAAGTAAGTTGTTTTATTGAAAAAAAATTTAAATACTTTTGAAACCCCATTTATACAGTATATCGAATTATTTTCATTGTATATACTTCCCTTTTCAAAACAAAAGCTTTAAAACTTAAAAAAAATAGGTTGTTTATATATTTAAAAAATGGAAATATTTTTTAAAACCCACGTATACAGTATATCGAGTTGCATTTTTTGTAAATCCTTTCATTTTTATCGCAAACCATAATATTTTGTCAATTTATTTTTCCCCTACACCCTGTATATTCTTATAAGAACTACACTGCACCCTGTATTGCAATAACAATTTGCCAAGCCCTCCGAAAAGTGCTGCACGCGTGCTCTGCGTGTTGTTCTTTCCCCCGAACATAAAAAACAAGTATATAAATGGAACTGACACATACAGGCATATATAGTAATGTATACATTTATCGATATATACCCGACGCATATGTATGTTTTCAAGATCAAGGTCAAGCCATGTGCCCCGACTTGGCGAGCAACGCGAACATGTGCTGTGCGAGAGACATAAACAATGGAAACCCTGGACTTGGTTGCGAGTTTTTTTTTTTGTATTTCGTTTTTTTTTTTTGTATTTTGGAAGCTATAGCAACCCTTGCAGACCGTTTGACACACTAAAGCGGCCGCATTGTCGATCATAATGACGATAAAAAAAGGAACAAGATGATGATCAAGTTTTGGGTTTTTGTGGCCAGTCCACGCTGGACAATGGGCAGACAAGTGTACCTGCAGCTGCTGTCGCAGAAAGAGAGACAGAGAGAGAGAGAGGAGAGACCTTGAAAAGACCAAAGGCAAAAGAGACTGAGAAGGAGCAACAAGGAGAAACGAGAAACGAGAATTAAGAAACAAGAACAAGAACCGCAACGACAAATTTGAAGGCGTCTTCGGGCTTTCTATGGGCAAAAGCTGATCAGGAAATGCAAGCAGGCCCAAACTGGTTTATGGTCAGGCCAAAGGAAAGGGACAGCAAGAGTAGAGTAGAGTAGAGCAGAGTATGTAGACTGCGCAAACGGTTATCATGTTTCAGGCACATGATTCAAAATTGAAAAAAAAGACTTGAGAAATGGAAAAAAAAAACCTACCTAAAAGAACTTTTAAGTTTGCGTGTCCTGCACAGATTAAGGCTCCTTCTGGCTGCACCTCATAGCGGGGTGTGGTAGGTACCCCTATCTCTCTCGCTCCCCCTCTCTCTCTCTCTCTGTGAGAGCCTTCAGGCTTCTGGGTAGGGTACCTGGGCTTGGCCGTCTAGACATTCAGCAGCAGCCAGAGCACACCTAAAACCTAATTGCAGTCCCATTGGCCCGAATCGATATGGGGCCCCTTTCGATTGGGTTTCTCTGGAAAGCGCCTGCAGGCCTTTTGGTTGATGCAACCTTATGCTAATTTGAGAATGCGCCTGAAATCTGACGCAACTCCGTTCCCAAAAAAAATATTCTTCTCTTCCCTTTTCCTCGTGTATTCTAAAGGGTTCTTCTGCTTATGCAATTAACAGTTAAGAACGTCTGCTTGCCTTCTAAGCTGTCTATATATGACTGCCTGTCTCTCTCTTCATCTGCCTGTCTGTATGAACACCTTGATCTCAGTGACTATAGCTGCTAGAGCTACCAAAATGTTGACAATATGTTTGATTGACTGTTTATTTCATTCTTGGAAGAGATCCCGAAGGATGGATCTTCTCCATGTAGCCTTAAGCCCGCCTACACGTCTCCTTCCTTCCACTCTAGTGCCATTCTATCTCGGTATCTTGATGAGAACGTGTCCTATCCACGTCCACTTTGGAGAAGGAACACCCTCGGTTTATAACGTCTCCCTTCATTCCATTCAGAATATTAGGTTTATTTAAGATTTTAGCCACGCCTCTTTGGAAAATATTCAAGTTACCAGCGTAATTTAAAGATTCAAAACATTCCCTTTTCAAAAGTTCATTAATTATGAACATTAAGCTGAGTTCTGTAAATTTGCTAGGGATCGATCGTATAGGATATACACAGAAGTAATTCCCCAAAATAAGTTTAGTGGGCTGAGGTTTTAACATACAGCCTAAAAGTATGCTATACTTTTTAGATATAGTAATTAGGGAATTCAGTATTAACTTGTATACCAACAGGAGTTTATTGTAGAAACAGGCTTCTACTTAGCCTGGGGATTACCTTCTTAGCTCTCTTTAAAACTGAATAACTGGCCAGAAACTTCGACTTACCTGCAAATAAAAGAAGAAAAGAATTTGATTAGTATTTTAAATATAAATCTGTAAGAAATAAAAGAATTAAAAATAACCTTAGATAGGAATACTTTCAGTTAAGATTACTTGCTTAAAGTTAGACTTATTACTGGAATTTCTAGTTAATTCTTTTTATAGCGCTGCTTAAGAGTTTAATATGAATTTTTCTGAGTTTGGTAAAGGGGCGCAGACATATCGCAGTTGGCATCTGTTGCCAGCAGCTGAAAGTTCTTTGATTACCATTTTATATAGCTATTTTCTTCTTGTACTGATTCATCATGTAAACCCCCCCGGGTTTCCCTCCTCCCCTGAGTTTACCACCCCCTTTTGGTATACATTCATTTCTTGCTTTTATTCTTATTTACGTCTGAAAAGTTTCGTTTTCATTATACTTTCGCACAATTCCAGCCACATTCAAGTCTGTAGTAGGTTTTCTTCAAGTTCTGCTTGTTGACTCTCTCCAATGAATTTTCCAGCAGTTTTCCTTCTGCTGTTGGCTGTGACCTTGTAGCTGTCATTAGCATAAGATTAACGAGCCACACCGACATATAAAGTGCACTCTCTGAACTGACCAAACACGTGCAGCAGCAGTAACCAATTATGCTGAGATGCCCTGGCTATAATTCAATGTGGGAAAATCGAATGGGGAAAAATGTCAAGAAAAATAAGTAGTTGAAGAAGAAGCACAAGAAATGTTCTCAGCAGCTGCTGCTGCTGGCTGGCAAAGTTTTCCCCCTTCGATGTTTTCATGGATTTGCAGACATTGCGCATACGCCACATTGAACAACATGCGAAGCCCAATTGCCAGTGAAATTGCGAAAATAAAACAAGAGCAAAAGCAACTTTGATATGTGGGTTGGTTTGGCTGTGTCTGCGTTTGCGTCCCGGCGGCACATTTTGGCATTTTCTCTTTCATCCTTCTGTTTTTCCCATGCCCTGTACGCATTAGAGTGGGTATATTCGATTTATGAATGAGTTGATTGACCTATAAGTGTAATATCTATGCAGATATACGTTTTATTGTTCAGTTGGAGGAGATTTTTATTTATCTATTTATATATAACTGAAAAAATCGAGCTCTCTGCGTCTGTTTGCATTTTGTAATGAAGTTTGCTATGTTGCTTCTCAATACCATGAAGTTTTTTTCTTTTGTTTCTTAATATACTGAAATTTGCTGTGTTGCTGCTCAATACGCTGAAGTTTGCTATGTTGCATTTGAATATACTGAAGTTTGCTGTGTTGCTTTGCAATGCACTGAAATTTGCGGCGTTGCCTCTCAATACTTTATAGATTTCCTTTAATAAAGTCTGTTTAAGAAAAATACGCATATTTATTTGTTATATTAAGCTGTAAAAAATATGTATATTTTTTACTATATTAAAGACAAACCCACATATAACCCAACATTCTAAGTCTTCTGCCCACAGGGTATCTGCTAGTCGTTCCACATGCATTAACCACTTGTCCTTGTGCCTGTTCTCGCCCGTCTACAGCCTTGGCATGATTTCATTACATTACACTTCTTGCCTCCCCCAATTTTTGGGTGTTACACACCTCTTACTCTTCCCCTGCTCTTCCCCTCTCCGCTGCCTTTTTGCTGCTTATGGGTTTTTGTGGGTCGTTCGCCCGCACCCGCGCACCGCCAGACATATCCACAAAGTGGCAAGCAAAGCGGAGAACTTCGGGTTCAACAAACACACGCACAGCTCAAGCTGTAGGAGGAGCAGCAGGAGCAGAAGCAGGCAAACAGTAGCAGCAGCAGGCTCCTCCAGGCAGGGGGAAGGGAAAGGGATGCCAAACGAATCGATTATTTTCGGGCCGACGCATTTTATTTTAGTTGGCCATAAAAAGCAAAACACTCGGGATTCGGGAGGAAACGGAGATGAAAATGAAAATGAAAATGAAGAAAAATGGCAGCATTTTGGCACAAGCAGGGGGAGGGATGGGCTGCTGTGGAAGCTGCACGCCAGGGCGTTGGCCATGAGGAGGATTGGGCAGGGTTAGGGTAGGCTGCTGCGTGTCTGTCTGTGCTACCTCAGGGTTTATTGTCTGCGTTCAGCCTTCAACTTGACGTTGGCCAAAAACCTACGCCGTCTGGTGACCTTCAACTTTCAACTTTATTGGCATTGTCAGTCAGACGCAGCCCTCCCCCCCTTGGTGTCTGTCTGTCTCTGTCTGTACTGTCTGTGTGCGCGTTTTAGTAATTTTGAGGCTTACTTTTAGCCTGCCCCACACACGCCCCTTTTCGATTTGCTGTCTGCCATGCGCGACCTTGAAAATGGCCGCGTTTTCACGTGAAAGGTGAAAGGCACGTTCTGTGTGCCCCTGGGAGAGTGTGTGTGTGTGTGTGTGTGTGCTGTGTATTTGAGTTCGTGCCTAATTCACTCCTGGGTATCCCTCATTTTGCTTTTCCTTGTTCTGTTTTGAAAACATTTTCCCTTCTTTTTTTCTGCGTTACTACTTATTTTTAGACAGGTTAATAAACTGCGTAGAAATTCTGGGAATATCTATGTAAATCTAGAGAATATTTGCCTTTTTTTTCGATATATTAATACATTAAGAATGTGATGCGAAAGAGGAAAGACAACCCTGGAAAATCGATATAATACGCATATTTTACACATTTTTTGACCGAATTAGCTGCGGATTCGATTTTTATGCTAATTTCGAATATCTTAATTGATTTTACGCAAAAAATCAATATACAAATTTTTGAAAAAATTTTGAAATTTTTACAAGGGGGTTGCATGGAAAAAGTCGAAAAAAATCGAAGATTCCAAATCGATCAAATTTAAATGCAGAAACAACTAAGGCAAAGTGCCGTGATCAAAAAATCATACCCGAGTAAAAACAAATGATTTTTTGAAAAGTTATAAGAGAAAAACGATCAAAAAACTCTATTTTTCACAAATAGAGATGTGAAGAATGGAAGACAACTCTGGAAAACCATTAAAATATGCATATTTTACACATTTCGAGTCCGAATCAGCTGTGGTTTCGATTTTTATGTTATTTTCGAAAATCCTAATCGATTTTATGCAAAAAATTAAAACAAAAATTTTTCAAAAATTTTCGAAATTTTAACAAGGGGGTTGCATGGAAAAAGTCGAAAAAAATCGAAGATACCAAATCGATCAAATTTAAATGCAGAATCAACTAAGGCAAAGTGCCGTGATCAAAAAGTCATACCCGAGTAAAATCAAATGGTTTTTGGCAAAGTTATAAGTGAAAAACGATCAAAAAACTCAATTTTTCACAAACAGCGATGTGCAACAGGAAAGACAACCCTGAAAAATCGAATAATAGGCATATTTTACTCATTTTATGTCCGAATTAGCTGCGGTTTCTATTCTTATGTTTAGTTTGAATATCCCAATCGATTTTATGCAAAAAACAAACATGTAAATTTTTTGAAAAATTTCGAAATTTTTACAAGGGGGTTGCATGGAAAAAGTCGAAAAAAATCGATGTTCCCAAATCGATCAAATTGAAATGCAGAATTATTTTAGGCACAATAACGTGATCAAAAAGTCATCTCCGAGTAAAAACAAATGATTTTTGGAAAAGTTATGAGTGATTGAAGCCAAAAAAAATCGAAGTGAAACCCTGAAAATCAGTATATAGATATTTTTTACATGGGTATAACTGATATTGTACTTTTTATATATAAATTCGATGCGTTTGTTTTTACGCACAAATTTATATGAAACTTAAAGCTTTTCGAGGCTGCTGCAAAGCTTTTGCCTTGTGTATAGCGCATGGAAAGCTTTACTGGCGCCATCTGTGCGCTGACACAGGCAACTCACGCTAGCGAGTTACGCATACAAACGAACCATAGATGGCGCTGGCAAGCAAAACAAAAATTAAAAAGCTTTCACTCACCTGGCTTGCCATTTGGACTGTATGGATCGTAGCTGCCCGCCGACATGGGCGATGCATAACCGTTGAAACTGTGATTCTGCGAACCTGGCGATGGCGACAGCGGTGGCGCTGAGCTGGGTACGCTGCCCGGACTTGGTGTAGACATCCAATCCTCGGGACTGTGGAATGCAAACGGAATGTGTGAAATGGTTGTGGAATGCAAGATTGTGTGTGGAACTTGTGTGGAACTTACGCATCTAAGCGCGCACGTTTTGTGGGCACAAAAACCAAATGACCGTTAGATGTGGCAGCGGCCGCAGCAGCAGCAGTAGCAGCAGCTGCAGCCGCGGCAGAAGTCGATGCTGCTGCTGCTGCTGCCGCCACTGCTGCTGCGCTGCTACTGCTGCTGCCGTTGTTGTTGTTGCTGACGTTGGCTGTGGCGGCGGCGGCGTTGGCGTTGGCGGTGCTGCTGCTGCTGGCGATGACGTCAGGCATGGGTTCTGTTTTTATTGTAGCTGGCGTCGACGGCGCTGACGCTGACGTCGCTGTGGCAGTTTTCAATAGCTTTAATTTATCTTCCACACTATTTGCAGTTGTTATTGTTGCTATTGCTGTTGTTGTTGCTGCCGCACCGCCATTTGCATTGGCCACTTGAAAGGTCAAGGCGGCGGCAGCATTGTTGTTGTTGCTGCTGTTGTTATTGTTGTTGTTGTTACTGTTGTTGTTGCCAGTGGCAGCGGCAGCGGCTGCAGCGGCGGCTAATTGTTGTTGCAATAAAATGTGACTGGGAATTGTTGATTGCTTATGTTGTCCTGTTTGTTGTAGTTGTTGTTGCTGCTGTTGTTGTTGTTGTTGTTGTGAGGCATTCAAACGGTACATTTTGCATGCACGAGTTTAATACAATCAGTTAAATGTTGTTGTAGTTGTTGTTGCAACGGCGTTTGACAACATGGCCACGCCTTCATGTTGTCTATTTGCATTTTATTTTACATAATTTTACAGATGCCGTGAAGCTGTAAAGTAAATAAAAACAAAAATTAATATTGAATATCATATATTTATATCAAATAGCAAAAAAAAAAATAAAAACAAAAAAATCTACAGTCGCGCCCCCGGGTGGACTCGAACCACCAACCTTTCGGTTAACAGCCGAACGCGCTAACCAATTGCGCCACGGAGGCTGTGTTAGGCCGGCGAAATTTTCACATACTTGAAACGCACAGCAAACCAAGTACGAACATGTTCTAAGAGCTTTGCACTCAGACTGCTTTGAGTGAGCTGCGAACGCTGCAAACACTGCTTGCTAAGAGGCGGCTTTGACCAAACGCATGCCAGCAGCCTCCGTGGCGCAATCGGTTAGCGCGTTCGGCTGTTAACCGAAAGGTTGGTGGTTCGAGTCCACCCGGGGGCGGAACTAATTTTTTTTTGCTGCTTTTTTTCATAAAAATATATGAAAATTGTATTTTTATTGCTTTTATAAACTACTAGGTAGCTTTAAATAATAAAACGTTTAAGATTTATTTATTATTTAAGCTAATTGCGATTTATTTTTTCGTTTCAATTGATTGCATGACTGAATGTCAATTATCTGACGTTTAAACGGGGTCAATGCAGCAGTTTAATGTGCACGTAATAACTACGGCACACACGCCCCCCGACACAGACAATCGAGACCCTACATACTACTACTACCCCAAAAGGGCCTCCTCTTTGTCTTTCAACAACGTCCAACTGTGTAAATTGAATTCTCAAGTGTATGCGCAGTGCCACACCCACTCGCTTACACACGCCCACACGCACACACAATTAGCCAGCTAGCACACATACATTATGGATGTGTGCGTGCATGTGTATGTGTGTGCAGTAAGCATATTGACCCAGAATCCTTGATAAGGTCGCTTACTTCGTTGACGTTGACCCAATTTCTATATGACTTTGCTTATATAAAGATATCTACCTCCCCTCCCGAGGGTGCTATCGAGTAAGAAAGAGAGAGAGAGAAATATGATTATCACACTTGTAGCTGGAAGCTCGACTCAATCGGACTTGCTAAAATCAACTTAGATTTTTAAAATAGAACAGTATTTCTGGTACAAATAAAACAATTTGTTAAAATATGTGAAAATAAATACTAAACAGAGAAAAAGTAACCACATTTCTATATTTACTACTAATTTATTTTCTATATTTTTCCCAAGTCAATATTGCCTTCAAGTATTTGCTACAGGGCATTGCAAAAACAAATTGGCAAATCAAAATCTATTTATTCGGAACACACATGAAAATAGAATTTGTTTTTATTTTTTTTTTTCTTTCTATTTCTTTTTTCTTTTACTTTGCATTTGGCAAAGTTTATTCGCCTTTCGTTGCACTTGCACTAATTTTGGGGGCACTACAAACTGGCGATATTATTATTGTTGTTGTTGTTGCTGTCTGTCTATCGTATGACTAAACAAACAAAGTCAGAAACGGACAGGGGGACAGACGGCCAGATCGACCAATGGACCGACGACGATGCCGTAAACGATGCATTTCCGCTGCGAACAAAAATTGTATTTTATTTTTGTGAAAGAGCGCAGGAAAATAAATGTTGAAGAGAGAGAGAGAGAGAGTGAGAGAGGAAAAGCGACCGTCTGGTCTGTCATGCAACTCAAAACTCATCTGCATTGCCAATTGGCGCGCCATAAAACAGCTGCAATTTATGTGCATTACAATTAGCGAAAGAGTTTCAGTTTTTCCTCCTCTTTCTGGTTTTTGTTTTCCTTCTTTCTTCAGCAAAGGTTTCAGACGTAAGCGGAAGGGGGGCTATGCCAAGTTTATAAAAGTGAATTGAAACCAATAATTAGCATTATATTATTAATGTGCAAGCGGAATGAGGTCATAAGGCTATGAAACTTCCGATTTATAGAAATTCTACGAATGCATTTTTAGTAAATAAACTATAAACTCTCATTTATATTAATTTTATATGCTGCTGGGTTTAAATAATACTCACCAATTTGTCATGTAATTTTATCCGCTTAAATACAATCCAATATAGGGGTTTTCTCTATTTATTGTTGATTTTACACTTTTATCTATGTTTATTTAATTGCCAGCATGTCTTACAAATCACCAAAATCTGCAAATAAATGCAATGCAACAGGGATCAGTCAATCAATCAATCAATCAATCAAACATTTTTGACATTTTAATGTCTATACAATTTCAAATAATCATCATTTAAATGATCATTTAACACACTGTGCGCCATTGCACTGCGCTATGGAGTGAGAGAGAGAGAGAGAGAGAGCATAAGCAGGGAGAGAGCGAACCAAAGCGCGCTCTGCTGCTCTGCTGTCTATGCAATTTGGATTGCAATCAGATGGCAACGCCGACTGAAGTAACGCCTGCCTGCTCTCGCCCACACGCCTCTCTGCTCCCCGCACACACTACCCAGGCACACAGACACGTGCATTTCAGCATATTTATTGGCAAATGGCACAATGAGTAGAGGTAGAAGCAGTTACAGAAATCACAACTCAGCAAAATGTTTGAATGAATTTTACTTCAATTTGTGTTCTTCTTTGTTAATTTTTGCATAAAAATGCTATTTTTGTGAATTTTTTTGATAAACATTGCACGCGTTACTATATGAACAACAAAACGCACACACTGCACTCTTTGCGGTTGCTTCGCGCTCAGTGTCAATTGCCAAAGCTCAAAGAGAGAGAAAGAGAGAGAGCGCGCGCGAGAGAGCGCATAAACAAGCGCCAAAAGCTGCACGTCAGTGACGCGTGTATGTGTGTGTGTGTGTGTGGGTGCCAAAAGGGAGAATGGTAACGTCACTCGGTAGCATCAATACAGCAACAAACACACACGCACGTTTTGCTGCATTTGCTCTCAGTAAATGGCGGCGGCGGCGCTCTCTCGCTCTCTGTCGGAGTAAACAAGCGCCAACAAGAATGCACACAGCATTGTCTTGTGGGTGTGAAAGGGAAGGCAAACGTCATACGCTCTCAACAGGAACAACAATAACAACACTTGGCACGGCACAGTTTTTGTAGTTGCTTAGAAATTTAGTATGTGTGTGTGTGTGCGTGTGCATACATACTGCATACATGCATATGCAGACATACGCGTATGTACATGCACATACACATGCATACATACATACATACATATGTATTGTACAAACTAATGTACAATGTAACTAACATTTGAGACGTTATCGTTGTTGTTGTTCTTCTTCTTACAGAACTTTTCTCATGCGACTAACGCACACAACAATAACAAACTCACATGCATGAACACACACACACATGCAAACGCACAGCACAGCACAAACACGCACACACACGCACACGCACACGCACGCACGCACAAGGCAAAAGCACAGACGCAGCAGGGCTTGCATAGAGAAATATATGTATATATTTTAATTAAACTACAATATTATTACACTTTACGTTATGCATATATTTCTAGAAATAATTTGTTTTCAATTCTTCTTCGAATCTCTGCACTTTTTTTTTGTTGAACATCGACGCATACGACGCGCAATGTAATTTTTATTACACGAGAGCCGCACATAAAAACTAAAACTAAAAGGCCGCCGCCGTTGCCGTTAGCCCGATGCTGCTGCCGCTGCTGCTGCTGCTGACAGCACCACATTGTACGTATGGTGAGCGGCTCTCGCGCGCGCTCTCTCTCTCTCACTGCCAAGCTCTCTCACACACACAGTTGGTCGCGCGCGCTCTCTTGCATTAGTATTGTCGTTCGCACTCTCGCACTCTCTGCTGCTGTCATTGCGGGGGCGGGTGTGGTGCAGAGAGTGCGAGAGCTTGCAATTTCTGCCTTTGCTTGTGACGCATGCGCTCTCCCTCTCTGCCGCGCAACGTTGTCTACTTTGAGCCTCTCTCTCTCTCACTGTGCATTGCGCTAAGCTGCGCTCAACTTTCGCGCGTACAGAGAACAACAACAACAACAACATGGTAGACATGCAGTAGCCAAAGCGGCAGTTTGGCGTCTGCACTGTGGGCAAAATAGGGGGAACAAATTGCAATAAAGAAAAATAAATAGCATTTGCTTGCTAGTTTTTTTGCAATACTTATTTTTATGCGCAGAACATGCATTTCCGGCCCACTGTGCACCCACACTATGCCAACTTTGAGGCCAGTGTGCGGAACTTTTCAAAAAAACTGGTTTTCGACTCGCGCTCAGCGAGTGTGTGTGTGTGTGCGTGCCTGCCTGACTTGCTGTTTATTGCTGCGCTGCTTTTGGTTGTACTAGTTGTTGTTGTTGTTGTTGTTGTTGCTGGTCTTCTTGGTTTCTTTTTCGTTGTGGTTTTTAAGCTCTACTTGTTGTTAGCCGCCGCCGCCGCCGTTGCTGCCGACCGCTTGTTGTGCTTTTGACTTTGTAACACACTTTTTTGTGTTGATTTCGCTGCTGCTCTGCCGACGTGACGCGACGCTGCGCTGCGCTGCGTTGTGACTTTTGATTTTAATGCTTTTTTTTCTGCTTAAATGGAATGCTGCTTATGCTGCTGCCTATGTCGACTGCGACGCCAACTGCGACTGGCTGCGAGTGCATTAACGCACACACGTTGTTGTCTCTTCTCTGCTTCTTCTTCTTCTTGTTCGCGCTGCTTTTCTTCATTTTGTGGGAATTCGGCAGTTTTTTTCTGTTGTTGTTGTTTTGTTGCTTTGGTCAAGGGAAAAGGTCAGGTGTGGCGTGTTGAAATAATGAAATCTTTGCTGCGTATAGAAAGTTCAGTTTCGCATTGTTCCTTTTATTGTTTATCGCTTTTACGTGACGCGTTGCACATAACCTCAAAAGCATTAAAACGAATTTGCAATAATCGTCTATTGAACCTGGTATTAGTCAATAGGGGGAAATCTAAAAGCATGCGTATGCATGAACTCAAAATAAATTGTAGATTTAAAAAATATAAAAAAAACAAGAAAATTCATTTTAATTTTATGTTTCAGCTTTGCCAGTTAATGTTATTTTAGATGAAGCTTTTAACTGTCCAAATTTCCCCTTATTTTTTTTAACTATAAATAGTGTTATTTTTTTATTAATTAAAAATACCAATTTTATTTGATATTCTCGGAAAAAAATGCAGTTTGAGCCCAGTTTGGGGAATGAGAATGGGAATGGGAGTGG
Source organism: Zaprionus kolodkinae (assembly GCA_018901885.1). NCBI lineage: Eukaryota > Metazoa > Arthropoda > Insecta > Diptera > Drosophilidae > Zaprionus > Zaprionus kolodkinae. Next base: position 1,318,951 of record JAEIFM010000288.1, on the reverse strand, counting down.
GATTTGTTACGGGGGCCCACGCCCCAGTCGAATGGCACGACACGCAAGCGAAACGCAACAACAACAAAAACAAAAACAACAGCGACAGCAACAAAAACAGCGCAGGCATAAAAAGCGCAAAGCGCAGCAATGACGAAAATGTAAAAGCAGCGACAGCGGACAGCGACGGTGACGGTGACGGCGACAGCGACGTTGACGGCAAGTTGAATGACATAAAACATCAACTGACCTTCAACTCTGCGACTGAACCTTAGAAAAAATGAATAATTTTACACTCGAAACAAAACAGACACACACACACACACGCACGCACACAAAGACAGCAGCATGCAAATGTGTGCGGGGCGACGGCGAGCGGCGCATGCAACTTACAGCATTTTACAATGGACAGACATAGTGTGAGAGAGAGAGAGTGAAGAGCGCAGAGCGGGCACTCAAGCATGGCGAACACAAATAGTGTTGCAACTGACGAACAAGCCTAGACAAAAGCGAGAGAGAGAGAGAGCGCAGGCTGAAAGCTTCGCAGCAGTGCATGACGTAAATTACAACAGCCGCAGCAGAAGCAGCAGCAGAGCTGAGCTGAGGCTTTGCTCTTGCACTTGGCCACCGACAAGCACACACACACACACGCACACATGTACAGCGACTGAGAGAGCGGCGGCAGTACAGAGAGAGAGAGCGCATTTTCACCGAGAGCGCCAACTACAAATACAACTATCGAGTAGTTCGGGACGGCCTATTTAACGTTGCATGTTTATTTTTGGCTCAGCAGCAGCAGCGGCAAAACTGCATTCACTCTCGTTTCAGCTTTTTTTGCTTTTTAGTTTTTTTTTTATTCTTTTTTTCGTTTTAGGGCGTTGTACAAACATTGCAATGGCGGAAGTAAGCAGTGGGAGGAGAGGCAGCAGCGGCACTACCGGCAGCGACAGCGGCAGAGGCAGAGAGTGGAGCATTTTGCGATGTCAGCGGATGCATCATGTGACGCGACGAGTGGCAATTGCAGAGACGGAGGCACGCTTGAAAGCAGTGCAGGGGTGCAGGGGGAGGGGGATGTTGCATGAGAAGGGGGTGTAGTAGTACTCATCAGGCTATGTGGAATGTGCCTTGCATGCCATTTACACCTGTGCAAATGACACAGGTAGGTCAAATGTTTTTCTCCCCCTATTCTACGCCTTTTTGTTTTGTTATAATCTGGCAATTGGTGTGCATAAGTGGGAAAAAGCACAGTGTTCCCAAAAATAAGAAATAACTATATAAAACTAAGATATTCAGAAAAAATAAATGTAAATAAAAATAAAAATAAAATAATAATATAATAATATTAAAATAATACAAAGAAATAAATAAGAAATGAGTACAAGCATATTTATAGAGCTATTTAAAAACTTAAAGAGAACCTTACAAAAGAAAGAAAAACAAATAAAAATACTTTAAAATAATAATATGAATAAGGTAAAATCTCTGTTTGTTAGCCATTTAAGAGTCTACCTGATGTCTGTTCTCGAACGGATTAGCATGAGACCTCAGCTTTTCATGCATTTCCCCTCCGCTTTCCACCGCTTTGCCTACATCATCATTTATTGACATTTTCCAGCCAGACATTTCTTCATGTTTTATGCATTCTCGAATTTGCAATGGACATTGAAATTCCTCCACACTTGCCTCAAAGTGTGAACTCACAACTGACCCCTCACTAGGCGAGAATGAGAGAGAGAGAGAGAGGGAAAGAGCAGCAGTAAAACGCCTGTTAAGAGTTCAAAGCTTTCAAGTCAAGTGCCGCGCCAAAATGTACAAGGGGTACAAGCAGCGGTACAACAACGGTACAAACAGGCATGTTCATCGTCCTCCTTGTACCCCTTCGTATTCCGTTCCGTACCGCACAGCATGACGTTTCGTACCGTTGCCTGCATCCTTGACCCAAACAATGCGCCAATTTGTGGGCCATTTCGGGCGTACACAAGCGAGAAGAAAGAAGAAGGAGAAGAAAAAGTGCAAAGAGCTTAACGACGCGAAAAGTTAAAGGAAAAAGTACTGAAAGGGAAAGAAAACGTGGTATGTCCCTATACGACGCTTAAATTCCCTATTCAGATTAGAAAAATAATTATATTTGTTTTAATTATAATAATACTATACTATAAAAATAAAATTTTAAGACCCTTGTGATTAGAAAACTTTATTATAATAATGTAACATAATATTTTTTTATATTAAAATCAAATTATTTAATTTAATTTAGTATTTATTTTCTCTTTTGGAAAAAAATTTAAATAAAACAAAAGCTCACACCCTCAACTTTATTCTAGCATAACTAAACCAACAATATACCCTACCGCAACAGGGTATATAAAAAGAGAAAACACTTGGTTGAGTACCCGACAATGACCACCAGCATGAGAATTAGAATGAGGAGACAGTACCACAGACAGCAAAAAGAAACAGAGACTAAAACGTGCCCGGAGGGGGGGATAGTACGAAACGGAAAGGTCTTCCACCTGGCAGCCAATGTGGCGACAATGTTTTGAGGCAAGGACGCGTCTCGACATGGCATTAAAAGGAATTGGAAAATGCTGCAAAATAAAATCGATAAATCTTATTTCTACATTTTACAATAGTTTAGTAAAGAGAAAACAAAGTTTCGCTCGAGCCTCACAAGCAGAGCAAAAGTGCAATGAGAATTTCCATGTTCTTTTTCTTTTCTTCGAGTTTTTTCTTTCACTCCACAGATGGGGAAATTCTTTTTGCCGTTTTCTGGCTTATCAAGTGACGTGCTGCAAAGTTGTTTTGCTGTTTTTATGGTAACAAAGAGAAACTTAAAGTTGGATCGCATTTTATGTCCTTTGAGCAAGAGCAACTGCAGCACGCGATATGATTGCAAAAGTATTCTATATTATAAAGTCATAAAGAAGCTAAGGGGGAAAATAACTTTATTTCTTAGGAAATGTATTTATATTTAAAGTTTCTGAGTTTGAAATAAATAAATATGCTCTTCATTTCCTAAGACAAATTGTAAGCGTATTATTCCATTTTTGAATTCGTAATCTTTTTTTCCATATAAGTGTATATTTACTCACCCAAGCTTGAAATCTGCGCTAACATTAAAGTTGAACCTGCAAGAAAAAGAAATAATATTATCAATCATGATGTTCAAAAGATTTCGAGAGAATTCCGTTGAGAATTCTAGACACAAAGAGTAAAGAACATAGCAAATTTCTTATCTAAGCTTTTACGAGCTTTGACTTAAGCATTAGATCCGCAGTGGATCAACCGGTCCTGTGGCGCAATGGATAACGCGTCTGACTACGGATCAGAAGATTCCAGGTTCGACTCCTGGCAGGATCGCAAATTTCTTTTTTTTTAATTTTATATTTCCTAGGAAAGAAAGTAAAATAATAATTTACTATACTTTCTATAGTTTAATGAGTTTTATATTATATTTTGTGTCGATCTATTATTTTGCTTTTGTGTTTAGAATTTATTCCGCGTGCATTCAGCAGCCTCCGTGGCGCAATTGGTTAGCGCGTTCGGCTGTTAACCGAAAGGTTGGTGGTTCGAGTCCACCCGGGGGCGACTTCACTTTTTTTTTCCTCTTTTTTTTTGCCAGATCACCACCACACTATATTTTCCTCTCACGTTTCATAACGGCAAAAGGTTTTTGCCGGCGATGCGGAGCGGCAGCGGCTCTTGCAGCGCAAAGCTGTCAAGGTCATTTTCATGAAACTTGTCGGTCGGCTCTTTGTCTCAATCGCCTCGGCGGGTTGTTTAAGTTGCGGAGCCAGTTTTGTTTTCGCTGTTCCAGTCTAGGGCACCCATCCATGTACATATGCACTTGAAACTGGCTCCAGGCAATCCACTGTCTGTGTGCGCGCGGGGACTACTTATCGCTCGAGCATCGAAGCTATTAAGCGTTTCGTCACGCGCGAAAAAATGGGGAGAAGTTAAAGCTGAAACTGAGTGCAGTGCAAAGAGGAAGAAAAAAGAAGAAGGGGGGAAAAAGGAGGCATAAACAGTTGCAACGGAGAAAGAGACGAATTGATTTATATTGCACTAAGATTTTGAGGTAACTGTTCGACCCCATAATAATGTAAAAAAATATTTTAAAGTAGATTCCTGCGATTTTTAACAAAAAAGGTACAACCCAATTTCGATTTGAAATTCCCATACCGGGAATTGAACCCGGGCCTTCCGGGTGAGAGCCGGATATCCTAACCACTAGACAATATGGGAGATGATCTGACGGGGTTCTAACGTTAACATAAGCAACAGTGGCCCTTTTAAAAGTCTTTCAATGCAAGAAAATTATGAATAGATCTTAAATCAATATATATTGCTTAAAGGATTTAAACACTTTATATAAATATTGAAAAACATATCAGCGTTAGATTTATATACATATGTATACTCGGTAAATGTCTATTATAGATTCGTCTATATACAAAGCATATACAATTCGATTGATGATAATTTTGCAATATTTGCAATTTGTATGTTGATTTCGTTTTTAGTTTTGTTTTTGCTTTTGCTTACGGACTGCGGTGCATTAACCGCAATTTGCGTCGTCTAAACAAAATAGTTGATGTCCATATAGGAATTACGTACAAATATGTATATCTACTATATACATATGCCTCAATCTGTGTGTGTGTGTCTGATTTAAGGTTAAGTTCAGTCATTCGCCTCGTTTCGTTTTATTTGCATGACAAACAAAAACGTTTTTAATATTTTTTCGCATTTGCTTCTTGTCTTTTTGTCTTTGTGGATTTGTGTGTGTGTGAGATAGAGAGAGTGTGTGTGTGAGTTGTGTGAGTAGAGCAATGTTATGCATTCAAATTTATGCATTTTCTAAACGTGCTTTTATTTACATTTGCTTTCAGCTCTGATTATTGCCAGCGTCGTATCGCCGCCCATCAATAGTTTTCGTTATTGGAGACTCGCATTTCATTTAAATACGTTTCTGTTTTTCATAAACGTTGTTTTTGTTTCAACTAAAACAATGCAACGCCGTTGTAACTGCACTTCATCAAGGTCAGCAAAAAAAAAACAAACCAAAAACATAATCAATAGGTGAACAAATAAAAAAATTAATACTCGCCCAACGTGGGGCTCGAACCCACGACCCTGAGATTAAGAGTCTCATGCTCTACCGACTGAGCTAGCCGGGCTTGGTGAAGATCGCCGAAAACTTTATCAATCTCATAGACAGTACTAAAGATGGTTTCAGATTCTAGAATTCTAGAATTTCTAATAACTCTATATGGAAGGGAATGAATGCATTCTTCGCTATGGCATATAATATTAACCTCAGTCTTTACTATTTGCTTTGTTTCATTTTTTGTATTTACTGACAGTTTTTTTTATTCAGAGAACTCAGCTTTCCCAAGGTTTCGTTAGTACAGGTGTGTAAGCTCATTGACAAGTTTTGCTATTGTGTGTACTTAAGTGATTCTACAGATTCCTCAATAATTGAAACTCTTTAGATAATTTAAAAATCATTTAACTTTACATACCTTTGGAATGATTTGACAATAGATATTTCATTTGTAATGCTGATAAACACAGTACATCAGTGATTAGAATAAACTAAAATGATTTTAGAATATTTTTTTTTATCTTATTTTTATTTAAATTCTGAAAATTTCTCACGCCCTCCGATGTTTTGATTATGTCGATCGCCGGATATCAGCCCGGCTAGCTCAGTCGGTAGAGCATGAGACTCTTAATCTCAGGGTCGTGGGTTCGAGCCCCACGTTGGGCGAAATATCTTTTTTTGTAAAAATTATATGATCGATTATTTTTAAAGATTTTTTCGAAGTTCGCAGTTTTTTTTAATAATAACTTTACTTTAAATAAATTGACAAGATTATTAAAATGGAACGTAAAGTAAAACGTAGTTGAAAAAAGCTCTAAAGTTTTAATTAATACCAATCTAATAAATGACATATTTTTCAAATCAAACAAAAACTAATTTTTGGGAATATGATAAAATTTTTGAATAAAATATATATTCTTTAAAAAGGTTAATGAAAATATTAAAATCAAATGAAAGTAAATGTGGAATCTAGAAAACTGTGAGTTTTTATTGTAAATTAAAATAAATCAATGGAAAAGATAAAAATAATGTATTTGAAAATAATACTTTATTTTCGAAAATTGTTTTCCAGATATCTATAGTATTTGAAAATCGGGAGAAACGCTTGTAGGGACTCGTTCTCCGTCGCACCATATGCCCGGCTAGCTCAGTCGGTAGAGCATGAGACTCTTAATCTCAGGGTCGTGGGTTCGAGCCCCACGTTGGGCGAAATACATTTTTTTTTGCCTGCGCCTCCCTCAATTATGTGTATACGTTTTCTCTATGATTATTAAAGCTTCATGACGTTTCAGCTGTTGACTGGTCTGGGTTGACTGTTGTTGTTTTATCAAACAACACGTTGTTTATCTTATTTTTGCGAGCCTACCCTAACATATTTGGCCTTGTCTGCTGACGCTTGACGTTGCCTATGGCAATGGCAAATGCGACTGTATTGTGTGAGGGTATTTAATACACACATATACCTACTAAAGGGGGTGTGTAAATATGTTTGTATGTTTATATGAATGTGGGTAGTATGGGCCTAGACGTAGGGCGCTGAAAACAATTTGCCAGGGTAAATAGGCATTGCTTCATTAGCTTCAACGTTTTGTTTTCCATGCAGTTAAATGGACATTGTAGGGTATCAACTGTTGTGCATATATATACATATATAAGTTATATATTCATAAATCAGAGCTTATTTATGTTTTATTGCCTTTAAAAATATATATTTTGTATATTTGTTAAACTTTCTCTTGCATCTCTACACCAATATGCCCTACTGTTTTCGCTGTAGGACCTTTAGCGAAAACCGTCTGCCAGGCTGATTATCTCTCTGTCTGCACCACGTTCGTTTATTTGTTCCCTTTTCTAGTCCCTCTCGTAGTATGGCCTCCACCACGTCTGTGTGTCTGAGTCGGAGTCTCTGTTTCTGTTTCTCTATATACATGCTATGCATGTATTTTGTTTTGTTTCCTTTCGCACATTGTTTTGTGTTTTAATATTTTATAGCAAATTACTTGGACGTCGACGAGTTGAGATGGCGGCGACGGCAGTCTGTAACCTCCCTCGCCATCCTATACTATTCAAGCTTGTCTGTCTGCACCCTTTACCCACTCTTTATTAAGGTAGGCGCGTAATTTTATACATCATTTCCATTAGGAAGCAGTAAAATGCGCCACACAATAGGGAGCCTATCAACATGAAAACAATTACAAAGGCGACCCCTGGGAAAAGGAAGAGGAATATAACGAGAGAACGAAAGAGCTTGAGGGGGAGCAATGACAGAGAGAGAGATAGAAAGAGAGAGAGCACCCAGACAACGGAATATAAATCACATTCTTAAAGCAACAGAAAATTTCTGCCACGTGTACAGAACCTACAGAACATCGTATAGGGACATTGCGTTTTAGGCGACGTCAGACACAAGGCCCGGCTAGCTCAGTCGGTAGAGCATGAGACTCTTAATCTCAGGGTCGTGGGTTCGAGCCCCACGTTGGGCGAAATCAATTTTTTATTTTAAATTATTTTAATTATCTAATCTTAAGTATATAAACGATAAGATTAGGATGATATGTACAAATATTTTAGGAAAATTGACAGATTCCTTTAGTTAGCTTTTGGGCGAGGAAGCTCCAACAGGCCCATTAGCTCAGTTGGTTAGAGCGTCGTGCTAATAACGCGAAGGTCGCGGGTTCGATCCCCTCATGGGCCAACTAACATTTTTTTAATTTTTTATTTTAAATGAAAATAATAACTGATTTAATTTTTTTTTTTAACTAAGTAGATCAATAGACATTTATGACACGTTAAGACACTCGTTTACTCGTTTTATAATAAGAAAACTAACTTCGAAGCATTTATAATTGATGTGTTTCTTATATCAAATACGGAAATTAATCAATAAAAAAATTTAAATTGTATGTTTAGTAGTAGAAAAAAAATTAATTTTGGCCCATGAGGGGATCGAACCCGCGACCTTCGCGTTATTAGCACGACGCTCTAACCAACTGAGCTAATGGGCCTTGCTGACGCCATTTTGAATTTTGTATCATCATAAAAGAAATTGTCGATATCAGGAGTAGAAATATTCTATTTAAAATATAACAAAAAAAAAATCACAAATGTGGCCCATGGGGGGATCGAACCCGCGGCCTTCGCGTTATTAGCACGACGCTCTAACCAGCTGAGCTAATGGGCCTCACGATCGAATACGCTCAGCAAGTCCAATTGAAATTTTTAAAATATATATATTACTGATAAAATAACTTACCTCGGCAGTATTCTATGCTATGCTATATGGGGGGTACCGTCGGTAGTTTTAACTAGTTCAATTATTGCACAATAAACAACGCCTTGTGTAAATACACAAATGTGTAATCTTTAAATCGTATTATTAATTGACCAAATCGATTGATTATAATGCGCACCAAGTCAGCTGCAATGAGAAGGGAATAAAAAAAGAAACAAAAATTAGCTGCAGAAAAATTGCATCAATGAAATGAAAATCGAAAAACGAAAAACTAATGAAGAAATAAAAATAACAATAAAGCAGAAGAAAAAAAATCGTGTAGACTGAAAAATGTATGCCTCGTATCGTAGATAGGATGAGAATTCGTGTAAGCAGAAGAAGCAAGAGAAGTAAGCAGCGCAGTGGAGCAGTCGGTGTGGAAGTGGAAGTAGAACCGACGCAATAAATTTTCTGTGGTGTAGGTTAGGGCAAGCAGTTCTCCCTCACTCGCGCGCGCACAGCAAGAGAGCACAAGCCAGAGGGGGAGAGGCAGAAAGGAAGGGAGAGAGAGAGTGAGGAGGCAGTGCAAGGCAGACAGCTGCATGGCCGAGTGCACTAGCAAGCAAGCAGTGTGCAGCGGGCAGAGGCAGAGGGCAGAAGGCAGAGGCAGTGGGCAGAGGCGCAGGCAGAGAGCTTCAATAGGCCGCAGCAAACTTGCAATTTTATAAGAATGAGCGTAGAAACAGCCAGAGACAGAGTAACAGAGCAGTGTATAGAACATTGAAAAAAAGAAAAGGGTCGTTGGAGGTGGCTGTGTGTGTGCTGCCTGCCTGCCTGTCAGGGCAGCGTGGGATAAGGGGGGAGGAGTGTGAGGCAGGCAGTGAGAACATTGTCAGGGGCATGAAGTTGCAATGAAAATGAAATTGCAAGCAGTGCAGCGAGCGAGAGCGAGCGAGGCGATGGGAATGGGAATAGGCAGAGCGCGCATGGAGATGGGACTGGGTTGGGTTGTTGCAGGAGGCGGGGGGTAGGGGAGGTAGGCAAACCTAGAGACAGACACAACGAGTTAGTATGTATCCGATCCCTGTCGCTGTGTGCGCGTGTATGTGTGTGTGTGTTATATTTAGTTACTTGTGTCTGGTTCTTACAACTGCATGCTATGTGGCAATTTTAGATATTTGTGTGTGTGTGTGTTTGTGTGTGTGTTTCTGCAAGATACATTCGCGCGCAATGAGCAGACAAACCTCGGCATACACTTTTATTGCACTTCTCACATCTCTCTCCTCTCTTCTCTTCTCTCTACGCTATTTTCGCTTTCAACGAAGCTGCTGCAACCCAAAATGGTCGCTCCAGACAAGTTTTCCGATTGAGCAGGTTAATGGGGCTATGGGGCTATGCAAAAGGCGGACATTTCCAGGTCCCCCCATCTATTTATCCGACATCAAACATCAAATTGCATTTGAATTCACATCGATTGACTTGAATGTTGTACTCATTTGATAGTTTTATAAATATTTTATACTTGATAGGGTTCTAATCGCAGTTAAGTAAACAAAATCTCGAGATTTATAATGACAAAAATTATGGGGCTTACTTTATCTGAGAAAAAACTGTTCTTCCTTTGAACTTAAAGTTAATAAAGTAGAATAAAAGGTCTTTTAATATTGGAATAAATTCGAATTTCTATTAAAACTTATTTTACGAACTAGAAAAACCTATTCCGGATGAGGAAAAAAACTATTTACATGAATTTATTATGATTGTACTCATTATTGGCAGCACAACTATTGTGAACACTTTTTTCTTTTATTTTTCTAGGCTAGCGTTTCCAAAATTATATGCATCCTAATGCACAGTACACCTGACTGGAAATAATCATAATTTAAATTTAAAAAACCATTCTTGCTTAAAGCTTAGTAACTCCAAACTACTCCAGTACCCAAAACTATTATAATTAAAAATGTCTAAAGTAAAAGCATAACAAATATATAATAATAATTATATATAATAAATTCCAATATCGTAACAGGTGTACAAACTATGTTTATCTCATTGTTCTTTTCCCAAAGTTTACTACTAGAGTCTTTGGTTTTAAGTGGAAGAGCAAATTTGAATTATGTGAATTTTCGTCGCATCATATGCACTCTATATGTATATGATATATACATATCATCTCTACGTACTTAAGTACATTGTATATGGGTACGTTAGGTGTGTGTGTACACTGTACAGACATAATTTGATATGTACACACTGACGCCGTCATTTGTGGGCCGGCACGTTTGTCAAAAGGGAAGTTAACAATTCTACCAGACTATTTTTATGTGCTTCGTCGATGTTTGTATTGTACTATGGCAAGAAGAACAAGAAGCAGAGACAGCGACAGTGACAGCGACAGAGGCAGAGGCAGAGGCAGGAGCAGAGGCCACAGGCAGCGACAGAGGCAGAGGCGGGCAAAACAAGTCGCCAAACGAGTTAACGGCGGCCAGAGAGCAGCAAAGATGGAGATGCCGACCGAACAACGACAGTGAGAGAAAGACAGACAGAAAGAGAGTGAGAGAGGGGAGAGGCGACGGGCGGCGGGCAGAGGCAGAGCAGGTCGCTTGGCGCTTTTCGCTGCCAGTGTGGAGGCCTACAAACACACATATGCACGCATACACATGACAGAGCGCAAGAGAGAGGGAGAGAGAGAGATCCACACACAGCGACAAATCAACATATCATATCCTACACATACAGGCAAACATATGTAAATGGAGAAACGACAGCTAAACAAACAGCAAAAACAACAAAAACAACAACAACAACGACGGCAACGCAGCGCAGCGGCGTCTGCTTAGCCCTAGCCCCAATCTTTGAGCTTTTCGCTTTTCGCTTTTACGAGTTCGCCTTGTGCTCTTTCTCGTTCTCATTCTCGTTCTCGCTCTTGTTCTTGTGTTCAATTTCATTTCATTTCGTTCCGTTGCGTTTTGGGGCGAAGCAGAAACAGACGATGAAAACAAAAAAGTATGTGAAAAAACAGAATAGGCAACTCAGGCAAAGCGCAAAGAAATGCCTAGAGACGGTGCAGAGAAGAGAAGAGAAGAGGAAAGGCAGAAGAGAAAGAAACATTGTTTTGTGGCGGGTTGGTTGTAGGCGGAGAGAGAGGCAGAGATCTCGCAAATTGTCGGCAAATGTCATTATTCGTTATTCGTGCTGCACTTACCGAAAGAAACAACAAGCTGCATTTATTATTACTCTCTATTATGATTCGCTCTATAATATTATATATTATTATTTTAATTTATTGCACACGCACTCCACACACACAAATACAAAGCACAAGACACGCACGCACGCACACAAAGTTGTTTTTTATACACACTCTCTTTTTAATTTTTTATAAACAATTTTTTTGTATGTGTATTTATTATTATCATTTTACATATTTTTCTTGCTACTCTCTGAGACTCGACGACTTCTTTCTCGTTTATATTTTCTTTAATATTTCGCTTTTGCTTACGTCGCGCGCACGTAAAACTTTTTAGCGTCCAAAAAATGTGTCGATGTGATACGTTGTGTGCCTCTGTCTGCCTGCCTGCTTGCCTGGCTACACTGAACTGCACAGCTTGAGCGCTAAAGAGAGACTAAACCAAAATTTGTTATTGACACCAAGCGCCAACAAGAGGCAAAGGCAGCAGAGGCGAAGCCAAGAGACGCAGCCGAAGCCAAGCGTCGTCGTCGTTGCCGTCGTCGCTGTTGCAGACTTTGTGACGTCACTGAAAGCAAATAGCGTGAAGAAATGCGTTATTTACAAAACTCTAAACTGCAATGGAGTAAATAAAAATAATAATATAAAAAAGCATTAATTTATTTCTATTATTTTGGTACTTGTGCTTGTTTTATACATATGTATATGCAAATTTAAAAACAAAACACAAAAGCGCTTGGTTAACAGGTGAACTGCTTTACAGACTGCTTGCTACAATGCTTTGTGTATTGCTCGATGTTCTGCTTGCTGGTACATTGCTTTGCTACATCGAAACAAGCAGAGCCACAGTCAGCACTGCTTATAGGTATTGTGCTGCGCAAAACACAACGGGTCCTGTGGCGCAATGGATAACGCGTCTGACTACGGATCAGAAGATTCCAGGTTCGACTCCTGGCAGGATCGAATTTTTTTTTCTTTTTTTTTATTTTCAAAAGTCGGTTAACTCTCAGACACGTACCGCATCTTAAATGTGCGTAGAACGTGCACAGTTGACAAACTGACTGCGTTGCATCAAACATAATGCACACACTGGCGCAACCTTTGTGGTGACAAGTTTTCCAAGTCGCTGGGGGAAATGATAACATTGAGCTGCTCCAGAGGCAGCTAAAAGCAAAACCAACAAAGTGCCTTCGTGTGGAGTTCTGTGGATTATGTGTCGCGTTATGCTAAACAGCGAGGGGAAGCGACAGCTGCATATGCAATCCAGTGCACCAAGGACATTTAAGGTGACATCCAAATGAGATTCACATTGAACGAATGAATGCTCTTTTATGTGTGGCAGTTATCTGTCTGCTGCAAACGACTTAGTTGTGATTTGCATAATAGCAAAAAACTTGTAATCGGAGAAAACACGCAATGCGCGCGCGCCCTTTCCAATTCGCATTCGTTGGAGATGAACAGCAAATATCAGATGCTTCGTAAATAACGTTTAATTTATTTAAAATAAAAAAAATAAAAAAAATCTTCCCATACCGGGAATCGAACCCGGGCCTTCTGGGTGAAAGCCAGATATCCTAGCCACTAGACCATATGGGAGGCACATAATACGTTGGCAAAAAACGTATTATATAATTTTCTCAACTCTTCAACCACAGAATAAAAAAAAACTAACTTTACGGTTTGACTAGCTACCGAAAAAAAAACAAAGCAGCCTTCTTTAAATATCTAAGCTCGCATTATTGTTCTACAAAACAATTTCAAACAATTTAAAAAAAAAATATATATACTTCGATCCTGCCAGGAGTCGAACCTGGAATCTTCTGATCCGTAGTCAGACGCGTTATCCATTGCGCCACAGGACCGGTTAATTTGACAACAGATAATTACATTTTTCGAATAAAATATGTTGGTAAACAACAGATAGACTAAATTAAGATAATGTGTTTGCTAGAACATAAAAATTACAAAAAATGTATATAATTAATATCTTATCTGTTCATCACCAAATTAGAAAAAAAATATATCGATCCTGCCAGGAGTCGAACCTGGAATCTTCTGATCCGTAGTCAGACGCGTTATCCATTGCGCCACAGGACCGTACGCTCGAATCGTTCCAAAAGCAAGTTTCATTTTACGGCTAATTTAGGCTTACTTATGGCGTTGAATGTTGTAGCTTGAGTTAAGCATGTGTATGAGCACAATTCAATATTATTTTCACAAAGCAATGACAATATATTACGTTTTACTTGACAATGAGCAATGTTTATAAAATCCAAAGTGAGTATAACTTTTATATTTTTAACAGAGACATAAGGCAAAATCAATAATTTTTAGTTACAGTCACTTAAATTACACATTTTAAAATACAATAGAAAACAGTAATGCTCCAATTAAAGTTAATTTAAGAAAAAAAATATAAAAAAAAATTCGATCCTGCCAGGAGTCGAACCTGGAATCTTCTGATCCGTAGTCAGACGCGTTATCCATTGCGCCACAGGACCGCATGGGCGAAGCGTGCCTAAAATGAAATAACAATGGGCAGTTATGTGATTCGATTGTTAGACTGCTGTATCGACATATTTAAAGAGAGCTTCGAATTACTATGATGATGATTTTATATCTAATCTCTACGCCATGTTTATTTATAGAATATATCATGGAAATGTTTCACATATTGTAATTTGTAGTTGAGCTTTTATGTTAAGTATGCGTTTGGAAGCCCGACCATCACCTCCCATATTGTCTAGTGGTTAGGATATCCGGCTCTCACCCGGAAGGCCCGGGTTCAATTCCCGGTATGGGAATATGTAAAATCTTTCGAAATATTATTTTTTATTTTGTTTTTTTACATTATAAAATATAAAGTTAAATACCATATGCATTTGGCACGCCTTGCGATGCATATTAGATGAACATGCATGCATATTAGTATCTGCAACGTCATTAGCCGTACTTTGCACCAATAACAACTCGATTCCCCAACAAACATGACGATAAGAATAATTCACTATCACACTCAGTCGAGTCTGAAGGAAACCCGATTTCTGTTAAGTCGTCATGAATTGTTAAATAGCAAAATTTGAAATTCTAACGGATCCCGCCAACCAGTATTTTAGTATTATATTTTGCTTGTAGAAAACCGGCAGATAGCAAATTTGCCAAGTCATTAAGTATAGGCAAAAAAAAAATACTTGGTGGCATTACTTGACTCGGCAGTCTGTCGGTCGGTGAAGCTTATCTGATTGCTGGTTGTAGTATGTGCCTAGCCAATAGATGCTGTCTACGGATCTCATATAAGTTTACGCCTACAGTATGGGCTAGTGCCAGTCGGACGCTATCAAGCAAGGCGACAACAACATGCATACCGAGTTACTACTACTGATCGCCACATTGGCGATCGTCTTTTATATCTGGCAAAGGCGGACCTATAACTATTGGCAACGATTGGGCGTAAAGAGTATAAAACCTTCACCGATTTTTGGAAATATGCGTAAGTGCCTCACCGGCAAGGTGCCGTTCTATGATCAAATACGTTTGTTGCACAAAACTGAGGGTTTTGAGAAGGAACCACTGATCGGAGTCTATCTGCTGCATCGACCGGCATTAGTGCTTAAAGATCTGGAACTCATTAAAACGGTGATGATCAAGAAGTTTAATTACTTTACGAATCGTGCCCTGCAAACCGATCCCCATAACGATCCTTTGGGCAATAATAATCTCTTCTTTGTGCGTAATCCCGAATGGAAGGATTTGAGAAATAAGATCTCTCCGGTATTTACGAGCGGCAAAATAAAGCAAATGTACCCGTTGATGGTAGAGGTAAGAAAATGGAAATCTATTTATCTTGAATAATATTATATAAAGATATTTATATATATTTTTTGTAAACTTTAGATTGGAAAAGATCTGGAGAAGCATGTGGAAAAACATCCCATCGATTCGATGGTCGCGATTAAAAATATCTGCGCTCGCTTTACAACCGATCTAATCGCAACAATTGCATTTGGCGTCAAGGCGAATTCTCTGAGCGATAATAACAGTGAGTTCTTCCACCACAACAAGGCGATCTTCGAAGTGAACTGGAGTCGGGGCTTTGATTTTGCCATTATCTTCATGTTGCCCGCATTGGTTAGCTTGGCTCGCGTTAAGGTCTTCTCCAAGCAGACCTCAAACTTTATACGCAAAACTCTTAACTATGTGCTGGCAGAACGTGAAAAATCGGGTATACTTCGTCGGGATCTTATAGACATATTGCTGGCTATGAAACGTGAAGCCATCGATCTGCCAGAGAGCAAGGCAAAAGAATTGGATTATCTTGTAGCGCAGGCTGCTATCTTCCAGACAGCAGGCTTTGAGACAAGTTCATCGACCATGACCATGACCCTGTTTGAGTTGGCCAACAATGATGAGATTCAGGAACGTTTGCGTGCGGAAATCAACGATTACTTTGGCTCTGAAGATCACATCGATTACGAACGCATACAGGAGATGCCATATCTAACAAAGGTTGTGAATGAGACGTTACGTAAATATCCCATTGTCGGTTATGCAGAACGTGAGTGTTTACAACCCAAGACCGGGGAACGTTTCACTCTGGCACCCTACTATGATGTGGAGCTTGCAAGTGGAACACCTGTCTATATATCCACCATAGCTATACAACGCGATGAACGGGTAGGTCTTTTAAATAATATTTTCTCTTAACTATGGATTTTATTTTAAACTCTTGAAACTATTTGCTTCAATATTTTAAATTTTCACTTTTCTTGAATCTATTTAATCTATTTGATTCTATATTCTAAATTTCACTTTCATTGAAACTAATCTTTTTCTTACAATCTACAATCTATTTTCTAAATTTCACTTTCATTGAATCTATAAATCTATTGAATTCTATAATTCTAAATTTCACTTTCTTTGCATCTATTTTAATCTATTGCATCTATTTAATCTAGTTGACACTATTTTAAATAAATTCCTAATTACTCTTTCTTTCGCTTTACAGTACTGGCCCGAACCATTGAAATTCGATCCGGAGCGCTTTGATCCCGAGAATCGTGACAAACTGAATATGGATGCCTATATGCCCTTCGGTATTGGACCACGTAATTGCATTGGCATGCGTTTGGGTCTGCTGCAGGCGAAATTGGGTCTAGTGCATTTGTTGCGGAATTATCGGGTAGCCAGGTGTGCCAAGACCGTAGACTCCATTGAATTTGCTCCGCTAAGTGCTGTTATAATATCCAAGGATGAGATCTACCTCAAGTTACAAAGGGACTAGCTACAAAGTGCATTGTAACGCTTTTTACTACTTTTATAAATGCATAACGAAAATTCTGTTATAGTATCTGAATAGAGGTATTTGATAACAGAACTTAAGTGTTTTCAATGCGAGTGAGAGAGAGAGAGAGAGAGAAGTGAAAACTTTGTACCTATTTGAGTTACATTTATTGTATAACACACAAGGGGGTTAGGCTTGATTGAAAAACTTGTTATTCATGCCAAGTACAAATAATATACATATACATATATGTAGGTATAGTGTCAATTCGATAAAGATAATTATTTTAAATTAAACTTTTTTTTTTCAATCTTGTAGTTACAGTGGTACAAATTGGCGATTATCGAATCAATCAAATACGCACACTTTGCCATTTAACCTTGTCGCACACGACTCGCAGCGACTCGTGCGTGACAGGCGAAGGATATGGCTCCATGGACAATTATCCTTCGGAGCAAACAAAGCGAAACTGTTCTGTGTAACCTCGAGGCAAATGTGTCATAAGATGTGAAGGGGAAAGCAGGAAAATCAGGGGAAAAAAAAGGAAGAGAAGAGGGAACACACACACACAGTTGCGGTTACAGCATAAAGTTGTGATGGGATAAAAAGCTTCGCTCTTTCCGGGGGCAACAGCTGTGAGTCCTTGTAATATCCCTTGTACCCACTTGTTAGTTTTTTTTTCTTTATTATACCAACCCCCTGCCCGCACACACAATACATACTAACACTTACTGAAGCTGGGAGCACTTAACGCACTTAATACAATTGTCAATTTAGTCGGTGCAATGTCGCATAAGCTGCAACGCAATAAGCGCGAAGAGGAAGCGTTGAAATGAGTGGGGGGGAAGGTACTTAGTCGTTAGTTAGCTTAACCCGTAATGCACTCATAACGTCGCTAATTACACTCGCGTCGAGTGGGACAGCTTAAGCATATGTATTAGTACGCACAATGTGTATCATAATGGGCAGTTGTTGCCTTAATATTCTACAATAGGTGTAAATATAAAGAGATAAGCGAGTTAATTACTAAGGCAGTGCAGCTTAAGTACATGTTTCAACGTAACGGGATTCGCCAACGACCATACCACGTTGAATACATCGGTTCTCGTCCGATCACCGAAATTAAGCAACGTCGGGCGCGGTTAGTACTTAGATGGGGGACCGCTTGGGAACACCGCGTGTTGTTGGCATCGGTTTAAAACTTTTTTTTATTATTTTTTTTTTAACTTTTTTTTTACATATTTTTTAAATTTTTTTTTTTTCCAATTATTAATTTTATGTTAGCTAAATAATTTGAAAGACGTTTTATTTGTATTAAGTTAATTGTACTATATTTAAGTTTTCCCCTTGTCTTCTACATTTCTATTAAACGTACAAAATCAACGTGCAAAAATCGTTGGCGAAATGACATAAAATTAAATGATATACTGCATTTAAGCCAATTTACAGCTGACTTGTGTTTAGGGGGATGCAACTGCAGCGCACGCAACAACTTGCAATGACTTTGCACTGACCTTGCGCGTGGGAAAAGGCCACACATTGGAAAATATGTAGTATCGAATACCCCGAATACATTCTCGATGCGACTTATTTCGCCCTCGCCCCCCAAGTGCGATTGAAAATCAAGGCAAGCTGCACGCAAGTTTTAATACCCTGTATACGGTTGGAAAAGGGTTGTATGAGTACTAAAACTATTTATACTGAGTTTCTCTATTATTAGAATATGAAATTTTAGTTTTATGCTTTTTATTTGTACAGTACAAGTTTGTATACTCTACTTTACAGGGTATTTGCTAGTCTTTTATGATTTAACACCATTATATGGTAGTATCTAACGTTTGCCACCTTCCGGTGTCGTAGTAACCTATTTGATTTTATTGAATTGCTTCGAACAACGAAATCCACTCTAGTACGATAGAAATTTTGAAGTCTTTCTCGAAGGGAGTGTGGCGCGAAGTTCTATATAGTATGCTGCTGCACCTGCGTGCAACCAGCGTATTGATCATTAGTTTTAATTAACCCACTGCAGCAATGGCATTTCATTCCACTAGATTAGCCATCGTTAAGACAAAAACTTTGACTGAGACGCAGATAAAGTTTCGCCTTGAGCGAGCGAAAATTGCATGCAAATTGACATAAAATTAATAAACACGCAAATTGCATCATTTGGGGCCACAAATGAAAGAGGGGATAGATGCAGCAGCAGGACAACTTACTATCTACTATATTTCTAATTAGCTGGAGACTTTACCCCAGCAAACCTTGTCTCGTAACAAGAATTTGTTAATTAAACCTAGGGGAGAGTCTCTTTGCTAATGTCTTTTGCTTTGATGGAACCATTGACTGAAAAAAAAAAACACAAAGAAACGATAAAATCTTAATGAAACATTGGATTTTGTTGCAGTGATTTGGCAGGAACTTTTGCGAGAAAATGAAAAGGTTCGCCTGTTATCTAATGCAAATTGAATGAATGAGGGGGAACTTTATTAGCGAAAGATAGCCCGATGGTTACTAGACTCTTAAAGTTTTCGGTGACTCCTAATTTGCAATTTAAAAAATTCCAAATATTTTTGAAATTTTGTGATTTTGGTAAGGGTCCCCCCTGTTCTTTTTTCAGACAATTTTTTTTTTCAAAATTTAAAATCGTCCGCTTTTACTTTTAATCGATTGCGGATGTCAAATTTAGTATAAAACAAGTGTTTAAAATAGTTTTAGACGATACTTAATTTTTCGCAAAAAATCATGTCAAACTCGACTTAAAATCTGACATGTAAGACCCTCGACAGGACCAGTATCCTCACTTTCCTTACTTCATAACTTTCTTAAAAATCAAACGATTTTCTTCGGGTAAAGCATTTTATTCATGGTTTAAGTTCTAGAATAGAATGGATTACATTTTTTGCAATTTAAAAACTTCAACAAAATTTCTAATTTTTGTGATTTTGGTAAGGGTCCCCCCTGTTCTTTTTTCAGACAATTTTTTTTTTCAAAATTTAAAATCGCCCGCTTTTACTTTTAATCGATTGCGGATGTCAGATTTAGTATAAAACAAGGGTTTAAAATAGTTTTAGAGGATACTTAATTTTTCGCTAAAAATCATGTCAAACTCGACTTAAAATTTGACATGTAAGACCCTCGACAGGACCAGTATCCTCACTTTCCTTACTTCATAACTTTCTTAAAAATCAAACGATTTTATTCGGGTAAAGCATTTTATTCATGGTTTAAGTTCTAGAATAGAATGGATTAACATTTTTTGCAATTTAAAAACTTCAACAAAATTTCTAATTTTTGTGATTTTGGTAAGGGTCCCCCCTGTTCTTTTTTCAGACAATTTTTTTTTTCAAAATTTAAAATCGCCCGCTTTTACTTTTAATCGATTGCGGATGTCAAATTTAGTATAAAACAAGTGTTTAAAATAGTTTTAGAGGATACTTAATTTTTCGCTAAAAATCATGTCAAACTCGACTTAAAATTTGACATGTAAGACCCTCGACAGGACCAGTATCCTCACTTTCCTTACTTCATAACTTTCTTAAAAATCAAACGATTTTATTCGGGTAAAGCATTTTATTCATGGTTTAAGTTCTAGAATAGAATGGATTAACATTTTTTGCAATTTAAAAACTTCAACAAAATTTCTAATTTTTGTGATTTTGGTAAGGGTCCACCCTGTTCTTTTTTCAGAAAATTTTTTTTTTCAAAATTTAAAATCGCCCGCTTTTACTTTTAATCGATTGCGGATGTCAAATTTAGTATAAAACAAGTGTTTAAAATAGTTTTAGAGGATACTTAATTTTTCGCAAAAAATCATGTCAAACTCGACTTAAAATTTGACATGTAAGACCCTCGACAGGACCAGTATCCTCACTTTCCTTACTTCATAACTTTCTTAAAAATCAAACGATTTTCTTCGGGTAAAGCATTTTATTCATGGTTTAAGTTCTAGAATAGAATGGATTAACATTTTTTGCAATTTAAAAACTTCAACAAAATTTCTAATTTTTGTGATTTTGGTAAGGGTCAACCCTGTTCTTTTTTCAGAAAATTTTTTTTTCAAAATTTAAAATCGCCCGCTTCTACTTTTAATCGATTGCGGATGTCAAATTTAGTATAAAACAAGTGTTTAAAATAGTTTTAGAGGATACTTAATTTTTCGCTAAAAATCATGTCAAACTCGACTTAAAATTTGACATGTAAGACCCTCGACAGGACCAGTATCCTCACTTTCCTTACTTCATAACTTTCTTAAAAATCAAACGATTTTCTTCGGGTAAAGCATTTTATTCATGGTTTAAGTTCTAGAATAGAATGGATTAACATTTTTTGCAATTTAAAAACTTCAACAAAATTTCTAATTTTTGTGATTTTGGTAAGGGTCCCCCCTGTTCTTTTTTCACAAAATTATTTTTTTCAAAATTTAAAATCGCCAGCTTTTACTTTTAATCGATTGCGGATGTCAAATTTAGTATAAAACAAGTGTTTAAAATAGTTTTAGAGGATACTTAATTTTTCGCAAAAAATCATGTCAAACTCGACTTAAAATTTGACATGTAAGACCCTCGACAGGACCAGTATCCTCACTTTCCTTACTTCATAACTTTCTTAAAAATCAAACGATTTTCTTCGGGTAAAGCATTTTATTCATGGTTTAAGTTCTAGAATAGAATGGATTAACATTTTTTGCAATTTAAAAACTTCAACAAAATTTCTAATTTTTGTGATTTTGGTACATTGTACATTTTTAAGAAACATTTTTTTCAAAATTTTTTGGTAATTTTAAAATTTGAATTATAATATTAAAACAAACAATATATTAATTGCAAAATGTTTACATAAGCATAGGAAGAGGGTAAGAGCTTTGTTTACTTTTGCTGACAAGAAGGATTGGGGCTAAATAATTGTAGTAAATCTGCTTACGTTATACTGGAACGGCCCCAATGCTTGAACATGAGTTTGTTAATTTTGTATAACATTATTATTGATCAACTTTAAACTCGATATAATATTAAAACAAGTAGAAAAGCTTAACACAATTTTCTTACCTTGTTTTAGATGTCAGGAAAATTTATTTTACTTAGACTAAAATAGCTCAAGGAAAACAAAATTACATGGAAGAAAAAACTTCTTTGAGGTTATCTGCAACACTCGCTTCAGGTGTAAGTCAAATTTATTAGAAATGTTCATATTTACCACGAAAACTGATGAGAGCTTATAATTTTCTGTAGCTTAAGTTGATGCTTCAATATAACGGCATTCGCCAACGACCATACCACGTTGAATACATCGGTTCTCGTCCGATCACCGAAATTAAGCAACGTCGGGCGCGGTTAGTACTTAGATGGGGGACCGCTTGGGAACACCGCGTGTTGTTGGCAATCAATCGGTTCAAAACTTTTTTTTTTATAAATTTATAACTGATATATTTTATGTAAATATATTAGTTGTGCAACTCTATAATATTGAAATTTCATAAGATTGAAATGTATTAAAGCAGGCAATAATAAAATCTATAGATATCTATTCTATTTTTATGGGCAAGTAACTGCTGTGTTAGTTATTAAAAAGCTGCGAACCCGTATTGAGCAGAGATTCATCTTGAATGCTATAAAACGGAAAGTTAAGCATTGGCTCAAGTAGTTGACGACCTTCGTTAAACGTGCTGCGAAAATGGCCACCAGGCAGAATAGCCTCCCCTCCCTTAGTATACAGCTATCTATCCCTTCGCTGGGCGCATAAATTAAGTGGAAACAGCAGTAGCAGGAACAACAACAAAAATAAAAACAAGAGCAACAATGGCAGCAGCAGCAGCCATTGGCCCGTTAGCCTTAGCCCTGTCGCACGCTGCATTTATCCTGCGTGACTTTTGTTGTCAGAGTGCCCACCCCTCCTGACGCACTGGTGTTATTGTCCTTGCTCAACGTTCTCTCCCTCTCTCTCTCTCTCCCTATCTATCTCTGCTTCCTGCTCTGCAGTAGTGGCCAATTTAATTGCAATTTTTCCTGCACTCAGCTCCAAAGACAAATAACCAAAGCTAATAGATCATGTCATCTTGTCAACAAGTTTTACAATCTAATTGCGCAACAGCATCTCAATTTGTACCCTTAAGCAAGGAACGTTATTCTCTGTCTGTGCGAAATTCAAGATTGCTGAAGTCGCTTGGTATTTCTTATCAAACTATTTACCTACGTTTTCTTTAGAAATTCAATTCGGTAATAGAACCAAAACTAACCTTGTGCTCTATATATAAAATACTATGTGTACAGCAAATGTTCTAAATTTAAATTGAAATATTTTTATTGTAAAAACATTTTATGATCCTCACTATTTAATATTGGATTCCTCAGTACCTTTAGTGATCGCGGAATCAACTGCCCGGCTAGCTCAGTCGGTAGAGCATGAGACTCTTAATCTCAGGGTCGTGGGTTCGAGCCCCACGTTGGGCGAAATCAATTTTTTGTATTTTTTTTTAAGACTTTTCTTCTAATTAGAATCATATGTTCTAATGCAAAAAAATTATAGGGTTACAAGTTAGACAGCTTTGGTAATAAGCAGGTACATTTTTGAGATGCCTATATTATTTCTTTATTAAAAAAGAATGTAATAAGAAAAAAAAGAATTCTCCGATCCTGCCAGGAGTCGAACCTGGAATCTTCTGATCCGTAGTCAGACGCGTTATCCATTGCGCCACAGGACCGATGAAAATGGAGCGGCCTAAAAACATTTTCGTGATAAGCAAAATATATGGTATTTAAATATTCATATTAAATTAGAATAATTAATTGAAAATTATGAATAAAATGAATATATCAATATAATGTATATTTCAAAGTGCTGCAAAAATGTAATAAGTTATTGAAAAGATTTAAATGTTATCTATAAATGCTATCTTCCCCACTTGACATAACCTTGCCAACTGAATAGACCATGGTGTAACTTTTATGCTGCATTGGCAAATGCAAATGCCAAATGGCGGTGCCATTCAAAGAAACAGAAATCATATTAACTATACGCACCCCATGCCATTTTGTGCAGAAAAGGAAGCAATTTTTGATTTTATATGCTGACACACAACCCTCCGAAACGAACAAACACACAAAACTCAACGATCTGTGCTTGCACATTTCATTTCTTGTTGTCCAATCCCGATGGGATGCGTTGTAAATGCAGAAGCGGATGAAGAAGAAGATGTAAAATGAACTGAGGGTAAGAAAAAGTTGCATGGGGGGGATGACGGGGCAACCCTACAGCAAGTGGCAAGCAATCCTTGACCCGTCATAACGTCTCTCTCCTCCTTACTTAGCTGTCCCCTTCACACAGTGTGCACAGTTAAATGAGATATGCTTTTACATTTTTTCGATAAATTCTGTGGCACCCTCGCGTACCACAACTGGATAACATTATTAGCGCAAAAGTTTGCCATAAAAATGGCGAACGGATTTACGCTACGCTTAAAATTGAGATTTACTGTAAGCGCGATTTATGGCAAATACGAAAAACTAAACTAAAACTAAAAAAAAAACTCCCTTTGGGCTAATGCAACAAATTTAAAGGGGGAATCGCTCGAGTCGCCTCGAGATTTCGAGCTTATCGCACATGACATTGATGAATGCGATGCGCAATTAGCTGCAACCTTCTCGCGGATCATATAAATGGTCTTGGGTGGCAGCCCTATGAAGCCTTCACAAAATGAAGTCCATAGCTATCGGTTTGCTGCTCTCTCTGCTCTGCCTTGTCGCATGGGCCGATGATGAGCCAAAGGATCCAGCTGAAGCTCCCATTGTCATTGATGATCCTCTTGAACCGGAGGAATTTGAACCGTTGCCTATAGCTGGATTTACCTATCAGTCGGGCATATATGCATTATCCACAGTTGTCAAGGTATATGCGAAAGATTTCTATATATTCTCCCGATATCTTGTTATATTTCTCGTAATTCCAGCTCAACTGGTTCCAAGCCCACGCTGCTTGTGCCGTCCAGGGCTATGATCTGGCCAGTGCGTCCACACAAAATTCCGAGCTGAGATTATATAATTTTCTTCTTACATCGGGTCTGACGAATTTGCTTACCGATCCGGTATGGTTAGCTGGTGCGAATCTGGCATCGAGTACCCAGTGGAGTTGGTTTAGCACGGGAAATCCCTTTAGCTATCAGAACTTCGAGGATACCGCGAGCACGGTGCACAGCTGCCTGGCCTTCAGTGCCATCACAAGCCTATGGACTGCAGAAGACTGCACTACCAGACGTTACTTTGTCTGCCAGAAACGTTGCTTATAGTTAGCAAGTTATATAATATTTCCTTTTGGTGACGGTGCATATATAAATAATCAATAAAAATAAAAATTTCTGATTGCAAAAAAAAAAAATTATATTATAAAATATATCTTCATTTTCTTTCAAATATACACTATCATAAATTAATCATTTGTTTAAATCTTTGCTTTATTGGGTAAGCAACAGTTGACAATGCAGTCGTTTGCTTATAACAATCAGCTTTTGTACGTCTGCGGTAAAGCTTTCTGCAAGTTTGACAGAAAGCACAGCCAAATAAGAAAAAAACTATAAAAAAGCTGCATGCTTGAGTCAACCTGTTGCTAGGGCATTGAAAATTCTATATATGTATTTATTATTAGATTATTTACTTATTTGACTATGCTAGGCTAATACTGGAATACCCTACGTATAATTTATCTATATATTCAATATATATTTTAAGATAAATATTTATTAATTATGAATGAGAGTCCACCAATGTATTCACGAATTACTTTGGACATAGTTTCTTGTTAATTATGGAAAGTTTCTTACAAACTAATATTGAAGTTGATTCGTTTTCCAAGAACCCTAAAATAAATCTTTTTAAAAAAATCCCAAAAGTTGTGGGAATTACATTTAGTTAGGAAATAATAATTTTTAAATTAGTTGTTTCATTTTCCAAGAACCCTAAATGAAATCTTTTTCAAAAATCCACGAGAGTTAGTTTAATTAGGGTATAATTACTTTTTAAATTAGTTCCCATAATCAAAATGCAAACCCTTAACTATAATTATCGCAAAATACATTAAAAGATTGGTTAAGCATATTTTAAGTACTTTTCACTTGACATTGATAGATGCATTGGGCAATTAGTTTTGACTCTTAAAAATGGTATAAAACTAAATGAAACATGTTGGATGTTTAACAAAATGAAGTCCATAGGTTTGGGTATTTTCTTTTTGCTCTGCAGCGTGACATGGATCACAGGCGAGGTTGAGGAAGTTGAGGATGTCGAGGATAACCTGGAGGAATCAGATGCTGACGCTCTACCGATTATTGCAATATTTACCTATAGCGAGGGTGACTATGCGATAAGTCTCTACAACAAGGTATAAACTCTATAATTATGCCTCAATTAATGGAATATAACTAACACTTTCCCTATTGCCCCCAGGTGAACTGGTATCAGGCTCAACTCTTGTGCCAAAGTCAGGATTACACTCTAGTCACTATACCCTCGGAAACTATGCAGAATCGTATTAAGAATTTCATACGAACCAATGCCAATTCAGAGTTGGCATCTCTTTCCACCGACCAACTATGGACATCGGGTACCAATCAGGCAGTCAATACCCAATACGTTTGGCATGGCAGTGGACAACCTGTATCCTATCGCAATTATGCTTCCCCTCCACCAACGAATACCTCACGATGCATTGGAATAAACGGTGTAACGGGATACTGGTACGATCTGGACTGCAGACAGCAGCGTTACTTTTTATGCGAAAAACTTGCGCATGAAACTTGCTGAAAGTATGTATATAATCTGAAACCTATACTTTATTCAAAATACAAAATTTGCAATCAGAATGAAAGACTTGTTTTTACTTAAATTTATTACTTGTATTGAATTAAAAATATAATTTTTTATCGAAAAAATAAAAACAAATCACAAAAAATAAAAAAAAAAAGTTTTTGATCCGATGCCAACAACACGCGGTGTTCCCAAGCGGTCCCCCATCTAAGTACTAACCGCGCCCGACGTTGCTTAATTTCGGTGATCGGACGAGAACCGATGTATTCAACGTGGTATGGTCGTTGGCGAATGCCGTTACGTTGAAACATAAACTTAAGCTACAAAAAGCTATTTATAAGCAGAAAGCTTTGCTTATGACCAGTGGACAAGTCTACATATTAAATTTGAGTTAGGTATATTAAATTCTAGATTATTTCAATGCTCTACAAAATAATAAGAAAAATAAAATAATATGCTGCACGTCCCATCAATTTTGCAATATATTAAAAACCATATAATATTTTTTTCTTAAATCGGATGTTGTGTTTTATTTAACTTTACATTATTTAGCAAATATTTTTAGATTGCGTCAAGTCGCAGCATTTCATACATTTTGTATAAGCATCAATATGCGGTTCGCTTAATTTCTTGGTGTAAACTGGAACGATAGATATTTATTTTTTGTTTATCATCTGTTGTTGAGAGAGAGAGAACGTCAGCTTCACTTACAATTCCATAGTGCGGTAGGATATGATATCTGTGAGGAGGGGAATCTGAAACTGCTTCACTTATATAATGAACCTCTGGATCGGGACCAAAGAGGGGTTGAAATCGGATCGGGCTCGGTTCGGTATTAAACGAAACCCCCTGACAATTCCACAGATGGAAACTGAAGCAAAGTAGCAAAAACTGAAGAAACATTTCGATGTGGGGTTGTTTTCCTTATAAACAGTATTCCACACTTGCGCTCCTTTTATAACCAATACGATACAGCATAGAAATCTCATTAAAAATCGTTTAAAAGCTCATTAACAACTTTTGCAAACTAATCCGATAAAATAGTTAGTAAGTATACCGATTGGTTCTAGGAAAATATAAAATATATTTATTCAATAGCAAAAATCGTTAACACTTTACAAAAGAGGTTGCGTTGTGTGTCCCTTAAAAATTACGCATTAGTCTAGTTTTCAGTTGAGTCTAGAGAGAGCTTTTGAGGCAGCTTTCAACTCAAGTACTTAGTTTAAATATTTATTCAGTTTCTCTATAGCTATTAGTGGTATGTATGCTCTATATAAGATATTATGAAACTTACTTACGAGCTACAATTTAATTTAAATAGAACACTGACCCTAAGTCTGACTGAAAATATGCGCTAAATTTTACAATTATTTATATAGTTTCTGATGTAAAAACTTAAGTTTATGTGACTTGCGTTTGCTTGTAGTTTTTTTTTATGAAATGCATAAATAAAATGCGAAATTTTGAGAAATATGCAGAATTTGTTGAAAGAAAATACCAATTAAATTACTTGAAAGTTCTTCAAATATTATGATTGTAAGGAAGACAGAAAACGAAATAGAGCTTAATCTTTTAGTCTTGAAATTATACAACACTATGTACTATGCATAGTGTTGTTTCGTGTTGGAAAATATGAAAGTGCTTCGGGGCAAGCCATAGTGTGAGGCAATTGGAAGATAATTACAATGTTTATGCCATGCACAATTTGGAAAATTGATTGGGAAAAAAACAAAAACATAAAACAAGTTGACTACAGTGTCAAGTTGATGGTCAGTCGTAGTCAGATTAAAGATAATTGAAAGAAGAAAACCTGTTGGACGGACCTAAAAGTTGTATAGTATATATAGTTGACCCAAATTGCGAATGAAATCATGGCATAACACTAGTTTCAATGATCTATGCGATGAGTTTTTTAGATAAATAAGTAGTGTATGAGAGAGAAAGAGAGGTCTAGGCAAATTGTATATATATCTAAACTAGTATGCTTAGGCTTAATCAATGCATTCGATAGGAATTCGATTGCCTATGTCATTCCTATATCATGTTTTTTTTTTTTTTGGGGCTGCTTGGTTAGTAATCTCCATACTGATAAGTGGGCGTGTGATGCGCCTTACCGCTCGGCTGGTATAGATTGTGATGTGAGGATGAGCGTGGGGCGAAGCTGGCGGCAGTCTCGGGGAAATGTGAATGCGAATGCGATTGAGAGTGTCGCTGGCTGGGGGAATTGGCACGTCGGGCGCGACGCTCCTCGATGTTCGCTGGCCAACGCTGATGATGATAGCGCGTCGAATCCTCCGACGAGCGGCGGCGATGATAACGTTTCGCTGAACTGTTTGCCAATGGCTGTGGTGTTGGACTGTGGTGTTCAGCCGGTGGCTGCTGGCGATGATAGTGTGGATAACTGCTGATGCTCTCATCGCCACTGAGTGCCTGCTGGTATTGTCTACGCATGCGCTCGTCCAGCGATGATGTGGGCGTGGGAGTGTGCATATCGATGACATCGCCATGGGAGTTGCGACGCGCACGCTGCATATCCCGATCGTAACCCTCGTAGGCCTGACGACGTTGCTTCACCGCTGCCCCAGCGCCACCACCACCACCGCCTCCGCCACCGCCGCTACTGGCTCCAATACTGCGATGCTGTTGCTCGTGTGCATCGAGTCGCTGACGCCATTCGGCTGCAGATACCTGCTGGCCATAGAGATCAGGCTGTGGCTGGAATTGTGCACCGCCAGCACCGTAGATATTCTGATAGCTGGAGCGACGCCAACCTTCCTCGTAGCGACGTCGCGTCTGCTCCTGTGTCTCATCTTCCTCTTCGACACCGTGTCCAGCGGCTGCACTGGCGGCCAATTGCTGTCGCCGCTGTGAGCGACTCGAACTGCTCTCCGAGGAGTCCTCACCCGATGTACCCAATCCCTGATCCTTTTCATCAACACCGTAAGCCTTGTATGGAGCACCCAGGAAACCCTTGGAGCCATAGGCGTAGGGTCCATTTAGGCCCATGCTGGGATATTGCATATAATATGATTGTCCAAATGATTTCTCCATCACATGACCCAACTTCATGTCATCCACACTATCGTCCACCTCAGCATCGGAGCCATCATCACGTCCCGTCCAGGTGAGCCAAGAACCAGGACCGAATAACGACAACAAGACGGGCAGCAAGAAGAGTCCATGCATGGCGCCAAAGAAGATCACAAGGAAGACCATTTTGAAGAAGACCAAGAAGATATAACTCTGTGCCAAGAGCAAAGCAATAATGCCCAAGATCGTTGAGCTAGATCCCTGCACTATGGGCAGACCCAGAGAGTGCAACGCCTCACGTACTCTCGCCTTGGGACTGCGCTTCTTGGACGACATATAAGTATAACATATGTGTGCCGTAAAGTCAACGGAGAAGCCAATGCACATGATCAGATTTATCATGGAAATCGAATCCAGATTGACATCCCACAGTGCCATGTAGCCAGCCACGCCCAGTTCGATCGATATAACTGAGAAGGCGACCCACAACGAGCACAATATGTTGGGTATAAAGATGAACGAGATGATCATCATGATGATCGCACCGATAACCATAGCCTGCAGGGAGACGGGTCTCACCAGCTCGAACTGATCGAAGAATACGAAATAGGGATGAAATATGGATGCATTCAATGGTGAATCCTTGCAGATTTTACGTAAATCTCGAACCATTTCCTTCTCATGATTCGTATCCGTAATATTGACTGCCTGTATAAGGAAACGCGATGCAATGATCTGTGTCTCATCGTCATTTAGACGCACATCCAGTGAGAACGGATTTCCAGGGAAGAGCCAATGTTCTTTCACCACATCGATAAACGATTGTTCGTCATCGATTGTTGCATTCAAATAATCGTTATTACGATCCATAAATGTCAAGAATGAGCGTAGCCATGATTCCGTATAAAGCGATGAGGTCACATATGATGTATGCTCCAAGGTGCTAGTTAGATTCTCAATTTGCTCCTGCACCAGAGGATCTGAGTAGTTCAGGGCTCCCGCAATGATCACCTGAGAATTTTAAAGTATTATAAAATTATATTTCAAATTCAAAAAGATTCCAAACTCACCTGCATGCGATAGGGAAACTCGCGATAATAATCATCTTCACGATCGAAAAATTCCACCGAATATGAATCCTCACGCGAGAGTTTACGACGCTCCAGTCCCTCCTTGATCTGTGTAACCCCATAGCAAGCGCCAGCCAGATAACTGGCAAAGGCCAGAATAATTAGAATCTTACACCATTTATTATTAATCACCGCCGCCAGTTTGTCCTTGAAGAAGGCCATGAACATGTGATCCTTATTATCGATTGGATTGTCCGGATCGTTGTGATCAATGCCGCCAGCCATAATCGCCTTATAGAGGAAGTTACGTTTCTCTGCAAGAAATTTAAAAGAAATATATATAATATAAATATTAAATTAAATTCGCTCAAGAGTTCCAGTTGCCATTGACCTCAATTCTTGTGGGATTGTTATCTATCACGACTGGTTATGATATTGTTTTTTGCGCTTTTGCCTCATGATCAAGTTCATGTCTAGCACAGCTGCGACTAAGTGAATTAAAGAGCAACGATAATAGGCCTGACTATGGATGGAGCCGGTTGTTCTGGCCAAGCAACTGTGACAAGTGGACCTTGTTCAGGCCGAGAGAGAAAAACCAACGATTAGCTCAGTTTCGTCATCAATAATGCGCACTCAATCGTTGAAAATTACTTAATATTTATGCATAGAAAAATCATACCACAAATTGCAATACGATTGAGCAATATGAAAACCCAAACGAATTGCAAACCAAATGTTGATGGTTTCTTCGGAAAACTAACCTGAAGTCTTTTGGAAAAACTCCAAGAATTGAAAACTTAGGCATTCCACACTTTATACACAAAATTCTGAAATTTTCCTAGTTAAAATTACTCTCTCTTTCCTCTCTCCTACTCACCTTTAATAGCCACGGACATAGGCTTCACTTTGCAACCAAAAATCGCATGTAGATTCTTGCGTTCCCTGTAACCCGAGATGGCCATGCAGGCGGCAAAGAATGTGATGTGCCACAAGAAGGTGAAACAGACCGCAAATACGGAATAGGTGCAAAAGATCTTCACGGAACGGAAGGGACTGATAATACCAATCAGAAAAGAAATGAAATCTGTCACAGATGTGATGGTAATCGAGACGGCAGCCTCGGACATCATATGGGCCATTCTCTCATGCACAGGCATCTTGGCGGGGGTACGTCTCCAGCCGGCCAACATGACAAAGGTATCATCGATGCCAATACCTGTATAAAGATATATATTTATAAGTCCCAAATCAAATTGATATAACTGGCATAACTTACCAATCATTAGAAAAGGCGCTGCCAGATTGATGCCAATGAATTCAATGCCACAGTACATGGCCAGACCGAAGGCAGCCAGGGTTGCCATTATGGCCGAAATATTTCCCATTAATCCCAGCCAGGGTTTCGAGCGCACCGCATCGCCCATCATGCAGGTTATGACGCTGGAGAATAAAATAAATAAATATTAGTTGTACCCTAATTTAGGGGCCGAATCTTTAACTTACCTGAACAAACCCATGAGTAGAAATGTAGAGCTAAAATAGGGCACAACCGTCTTGGTGTTCTTCTCCAACTCGTGATCCAGTGTGCGTGAGGCAAAGTAGGAAACGGATATATGTTTAAACATGCCCGTTGTCTCAGCCCTGCCCACTACTCTCAGAAAGGTTTCCTCCCATTCGGCGCCCCTAGAGATTTAAAGATTTATTAGTTCCAAATCCTCATTTATCCCTATATAATTCTCACTACTTACTTGGCATCCTGACGCTTAGTATCGGCCGTAACGAAATAAACCAATTGTATAGCTGGCACACTGACAATATAATTATCTTCGGTTAGTTTTGTGCCTCCAAAGAAAACCGGAAAGGCGTGTGCATCCCAGGTAACCGGATTAAACATTATGGGAAATGTCAGATTAAGCTGACCCGATTCGATCTGCAGAGAGAGAAAGAAAGAGAGTTAAATTGGAATTACGTCACGGCATAGACCAACTCACATCATCCATTAATGCATCCAAATTCAATATATCATTCTCGAAGCATTCGTTCTCCCAGCGTGCACAATTATCCTTGTATGTGAAGGTATCGCCATCATATGTAGTCGTCGCATTCTGTATAAGATTATCCAATTGTCGCAGCTCCATAAAGATCTCACGACGCAGCATATTCTCATCGCCATCTTTTGGTATGACAATAACTCGACCAAAACGACCTGCAATTGTGCAGAGGAGACAATAGATTAGCTACGGTTAAACTCAACACCGACTTCCTGCTATTTATAAGACCCAAATGAAGGTCATAATAACTCTAGAGTCAAAGCACATTGTCTGATTACGCACGTGGGTTTCTAATGCGATTTTTGATATATTTGAGTTATAATAAGCTTGCTGTAATTACTACAACTGATATGATTGATTGTTTTTCTAAATTTTAAAAACATATTTGTATTGCAAATAGTTTTATAAAAATATGTAGATTCTTTCTAAACTTTTAGTTCAGTTTGTCTTACTTATTCCCGGAATTTCCCGTAAAGTCTAGACTTTATCTCGCACATTTTGGGGATTTTCTTTTGTTTGTTAGATTTAATCAAAAATTGACCCTATTCGGCACCAGTGTGCACTGACTAGGCCTTCTTCAGTGCCAGCGCCTTCGCTTTGCGACGACG
This sequence comes from Zaprionus kolodkinae, assembly GCA_018901885.1. Taxonomy (NCBI): domain Eukaryota; kingdom Metazoa; phylum Arthropoda; class Insecta; order Diptera; family Drosophilidae; genus Zaprionus; species Zaprionus kolodkinae. The sequence continues at coordinate 1,285,633 of JAEIFM010000288.1, read as the reverse complement.
ACGTGACAATAATTCGAATGAGTTTCATTTAAGTTTTATTACTACGTACGTATATGTACTATATAATTCCGCTTCCACTTTGATATCGTACAAATCGTGTGCGCCTGCCTACCTAATGCGCCATAACAAATGCAGCCCCGTACACTTGCGTCAGCAAGCCCGTGCCCACAAAAGCTATATGTATATAGTATCTATCTGTCTAATACATTCATACTTGTGCGAATCCTATATCTATTGAACTATTTAATAGCTATAAGAAGTGTTTGCTAAGCTTCTTTATAGAAACGTGCCATTCTACACGTCTCGCCTTTTTGAATTTCTGAATGAACTTGTTCAACAAAATTATGGTCAATCTCTGCACGTTGCAGCAATAATGAAGCAATTTGAGTGTTTGAGATACATTTTAAGTGATTTCGTATTTATTCATCCTACCGATAATGAAACTGTTGCTGTGCTTGCACAATAAAAAAAGTATTTAAGCTGCTTATCAATTTAATCGATTAGGACAAATGGTCATACATTTTTAATACGTTATTAGGGGCTCATAAAACATACAAAAATGTTGCAATAAAATAATTTTCAGTTGTTTAAAAGCTTATATAATATTAATAGTTTTTGACATATTGAAAAAAATGCTATGCAATCGTATAAATTTATCGAAATATAAAAAAAAATTAGACCACATATATTTTTTATGTTTCCCATACCGGGAATTGAACCCGGGCCTTCCGGGTGAGAGCCGGATATCCTAACCACTAGACAATATGGGAGATGCTTGCAAGCGACGCTTAACATCAAGTTGAATCGAGCGACACAACAAAGCAGTATCAGTAGCAATGTGTTATTTATGAGGCATGGCGGCGACCGTTTATAGCAACGTCAGACAAACTCAATTTATATAATATTTAGGCGATGGATAAATTGGAAGCAACGTTTTGTTGCGCTACATAAAATGAAAATACAATTTATATTGGCGCATGGGAGGCCGGGGCGAAAGTTGCAGCATTACGGTTTTCTTTGCCACACATGCAACATCGTCGAATCTGTTTTGGAGCATTCGAAATCGCCTTCGTGTGTCTGGGAATAAAGTGCAAGCCAAGCCATGCCAAGCGAAGCGCAGCCAACTGGTCGTAATACACTCAGTAAAATGCGGTCTAGTTAATGACCATATACAGTTAGTTTAACAGCCACAGAAGCAACAATAACAAGTTCCACGACTTGTTGTGTGCATCTTCAGCATTAGTGATTGTCAAAACAAAGTTCAATGATGCTGTTGCCACGCACACACACGCACACTCTGCTTGAATGAATGAGTGAATGGATTAGTTGGAGTTGTAGAAAAACTAGATCCGATATTCATACGTAGTCGTAGTTGTAGTCGCAGTTGAAGCATAGTTGCACATCGAGTGCATCATTCAGCGAACTCATTCAGAATGAGGCCATTCGAATTTTGCAAGAATTACTAGTAAATTTGTGTGTGTGGATCTTTAATCGTCTAACAATTTTTTTTTCATTTCAGTTAAACTAGTAAAATCAGTTGCCTGGCAACATCTGCCAGTTTCTCTCTCATTATATATCTGATGAATTTTTTTTTACAACTAGTTTTAATGGTTTTTGGACGCTCGATTTCGCATAGCGTACACACCACGTTTTTTTTTCAATTTGTGCAACTATTTTTTCGTCGTTTGTTTTTTACCTCTACGTGTTTTTTTGTATTACACACACTCGCCTTACTTTAACCAATCCCAAATCTCTTACTTCACACAAATGTACTCATTTATACGGTACCACCCACCTAAAAAATTTATTGCTGTTATTTATTTATAACTATTGAGAGCGGCCAAAAACAAATAAATTTATGAGCGCATAATAATGAGCGCTCTCTAATGTTTGTGTATTTTGCAACGTTATTCAGTGCCTCCCATATGGTCTAGTGGCTAGGATATCTGGCTTTCACCCAGAAGGCCCGGGTTCGATTCCCGGTATGGGAAGATTTTTTTTTTGTTTTATTTAATATATTTTTATTTTTTTTAATTGTTTGTCATGTTTGATTTTATTTGCAAACACTATTTGGAAGCTTTACTGTTAAACGTGCTTGCGCTACTCCGCTGTCTCAAATTGTAGTTTAGTAATTTGGCGAATTTGCATAATTTCTAAAGCTTTGTCTAATAAACCATTTAGTAAAGTTAATAGCGTGTAGAAACGCCACTCTCGGTTCAAGACCCCAATTAAATGGAGACCTACACAATAGTTTATCCCCAACGGCGTTGAGTTTTAGGTTTAAACTTAAAGTCAGCGTGAACAAACGTTTAACTTATTTTGTGTCTCTCTCTCTTTTTTCTTTTGTTACAAAAAAAATATGGTTTAATATCTTATATACAATATGAAATTTCGGGGAACCGACGATGAGGCATCCACATCCGTGGACGTGCAAAAAATGTTGCAATCTTTAATTGGATGACTAAACGGGTGTCGCGTCAAAGCATTTCACTTGCCCAATGTTTGCCATTATAATGGCTTATGCATATGGTAGGCAAATGCGTTTATCATATATCCCCCCTTGCTGTTGTTGTTGTCTCTCAACTTACCGGGCCTCGTAATGCGTCCCACATTGAAGCGATGTGTATAATTCACCTTAAAATATTGCTCAACAATGGCACGCTCGGCCTTCCCCTCGCCATTGATGGGCGAAAAGAGATATTCGGGATCGATTTGATACTTTAATTGTTGATAGCTGCATAATTTGGAATGATTTATTTAAATTATGAAATATGCAAATATGAATTTTCTATGATTTCGCCTTACCCCGTCATACATAACAGTGTAATCATCACTGGTATAATGACAAAATATCCCGGATGTTTGGCTATACAGATGCCCAGGTGATAGAAGGATTTGTTGAGTGTCTTGTCGACACATGATATGCCACAAGTCATCTGCAAGAATAGAAAAAATAAAACATATAGTAATAAGTTAATAATGTAAGCTATAATTAAGTGGACTAAGGCAAAAAAAAAACCTTTCAGTTGAACAATAAAACTTGAAGCTCGGTTTGCGTGTGCATGTCTATCTCTAATGTGAGCTATCTAGTGAAGGTGAAAGACATAAGGCAAAGGTAGATTGCTGCTATTATTGTGAACTACACAAACATACAAACAACATGCATCTATACCAGACGATCTGTGTGATGTTCGTATTAGACTTTGTTCATCGACACCTTCAACTTCAACTTAACGCACACGCATTGTTTTTAGCTGTTTAACCGACTGAATTCGACACACAAAAAATGCCCTTGTTCATCTAACAAAACATAAAAATAAACTCCAAACAAAATAAGCTAATAATGCACATTAACAACATAAGTCAAGTACGAGGCATTATCAGAATTAAAGGTATTTATCGTTAAGTGCGTATAAAATATAAAAGGAAAGAAGTGTAAAATAAATCTTGATTTTTTCAAATCAAAAAAAAAAATAATGGCCGCCCCCGGGTGGACTCGAACCACCAACCTTTCGGTTAACAGCCGAACGCGCTAACCGATTGCGCCACGGAGGCCATGTGAGGTCAAAGAATTTTTACCCATTTCAACCCAGCAGCAGTGTAAGCGTTCAGAAAAAAACTAAATTCTAACAAGAATAAAGCTGACGTTCTAGTATATGAAGATTTGACAACCGACGCTCAGCAGCCTCCGTGGCGCAATCGGTTAGCGCGTTCGGCTGTTAACCGAAAGGTTGGTGGTTCGAGTCCACCCGGGGGCGGCAAACAACTTTTTTGCAACAACATTTTTTTTTTCTCAAAATTATTTATTTTTTAATGTTAACAAACTGAAACACAAGCTTTTTGTATACAGTACAGGTACAGAAACATACTAATGCGCAGTTGTTTCTTTAAACAATTACTCATTCCAAACACAGAACGTCGTCGCATAGACATTATGAATTTGTTAAACAAAATGCTTTTATGTAGTCTACATGAATAGAACATTAGCATTATAATTGCAAAAGTCTGAACCCTAATGACAGCTGGAAATAAAATAACAATGGAAGAAGGAAGACAGACATAAGCAATAACAATAAGAGTACATTACGTCCAAATGTGAATCTTTAAAGAAGAGGCGCTTGGGCTACAGAAAAAAAAAACTGTTCAAAAAATAAGAGTATGTAATATTTCTCTAGCTATATATACTATAATATCTGCATCCGCATTGCAGTTTGTTTTTCTTTAATTGACAGTACATATTATTTTGAATCTTTAGCTATATAATAGTAACTTGATATCTTTATGCGCTTAGTTATAGCTACCTAAATTCCTGTATTTATAAATATGTAAATATCAAATATATGGTGTATTTCTTAAATCTGCATCGTTTCAAGTCATTCATCTAGCTGCATCTGTTTTTCGGTCTACGCAATCTGGACTCTGTCCGCACTCTGTCTGTATCTGTATTTGACTTTCCATTTTTGTTTGGGGTTCAACGACAACTGACGCTGCACTTTTACCAAATTGTAACAAAACATCAAATTACAACACGACGCTGAACGAACGCCCATAATCCATATAAGAGTTTCAGAGCTGCTCTGGCAGAGTCGCATCAGTCAAGGTTACACGGCTTAAGCATTTTGGACACTACACTACACTTGGTTTGTAGCGAGCTGTGTTGGCATAACGGTTCATTATGTCAAAGTGATTTAATGAACGACCTGGGCGCCCAAACACCATAGACCATATTGTACCATAAGGAGTGCTGTGGCAACATCTATAGTATTGTATTATTATTATTGCTGTTGTTGTTGTTGCTGTTGATGTGTTGTTGTGAATGTGGCCGGCAATATTTATATATTTGTGTTAAAAGGCCAGCAAATGAGTTTTTGTAGCTGAACAAACTCAAACTCTCAGTTCACCGAGGGCCAAACACCTTCAGGTCTAGTTTCAGTCTTCTCTCTCTCTCTCTCTCTTCTCTCATTCTCTCTATGGCATAATGCAAATATTTGGAGAATAAGCGGTAAAGAGTTGAGTAAACAAGGTGCCACAGCTTTACAGTTACTTGGGGCACAGTTTGCTTTGAACTGAACTAATATAAATACATATATGTTTTTTTTCTCGGTTTTCAAATACATCAATCAAATTTAAAACAGACACTTTTAAATATTATAATGATGATTTCTCACAGAGAGTTTCTCTCAAATTGCTTCTCATCGCCTTTTGGATAATTCCGCTTTCACTGTCAACGTGTGTTTGCTTTCTATGTGATTATTCTTCTTCGAAATTAATATGTAATTAAAACAATATCGTATAAAAATAGACTAGCTGCATAGATTATGCAAAAATTATATAAAAATATAAAGATCTGACAACATCAACACGCATAACGCAGTTCAAAATTCATTAATGAACTTTGAAGCTGATGTCGCAAACCCAACGTCAGCTTCAGTTTTTTTTTTTTTGTCAACCTTTTTCATAATCAGCAGGCAAATGACATTAGATGTCAAAATAAATGCGTATTATTTTCGTATACTATGACTAAAGCGATTTTTTTTGTTTTTTTTTTGGCTTGTGAAATGGAACCCACATAGATTTTTACCCTGACAAAATACCTTGAGAATTTCCCGTACTGCCTGAGCATTGAATGCGTGCCAAGAAAGCTAACAAAATCAGCAAGCTATAGACTAGATATATATGGTATATATATACATATATCTTAACTCATTTAAATGTCAAGAGCATCAAAAGTGATTGCCGCATAATTAGTGGGTCTTCTTAACTGGGTAACTGGGTCAGAGATGAGTGTAAACTTTTGCATTTTGAATTTATATGTTAGATTCTGGGACAGTATTTTAAAGCTTTTTTTTCTATAGGGAATATGCAAAATATCTTAACACACACGCATTTTTTTTGTTCACATTAGAAATTCTTGTAGAAAAAAATGGCTGAGAAAGTTGTCTGTCCAAAAAAGGTTTGTCGCCTGAGTCTTTTGTTTGGGCTCACTTTTTCGTTGGTTTTCGTTGTTGTTGTGTTCGTCGCATTATTCGCTTTTGGTCAACGCCAAAGCAATTTAACGTTTTATTGTTTAAGCGTTGTGCGTATACACATACATATGTCTGTATTGTTATCGCTTATGCATATTGATTTCTTTAAAAGAATGTTCATACATATTTCGTATGAATGTATTTGACTTTTTGCTGTGCCAACTCTTTATTTGTTTCCTTATTGCGCGCTTTTTCGTTGCACCTATACACATGTTTATTTTTTTTTTGGGGTCACTTGGGATCAGATTCAGTTCCAGCTCAAGTTTTCAACTTGAACTAATTTCTGTTGCAGTTTTAGAGACAATTGTCATATTAGAACTACAGTTTGTCAAAGGCAAAACTTGGCACTGAGTACTGATAGATGATATTCATAAAGCTCTCAAGTTATGAAAGCAGAACTCTATACTATATATCAACAATATTTCTAATTTTAGAAATGAGCAAGCTTAGGTATTATAGCATATTATACTATGCCACCTGAGACTACTGAGTATCTTGCAGTCGTGGCAATTTGCTCTGCAGCTTGTTAAACACTTTGCAGCACATTGCATGTACCTTTCGTTAAGTTATGTGTGCAAATATGTTGCTCAAGCTGTGTTATCCAGTTATCCAGTATTATTGGGCGTTTACCCACCATCTACTGCAAGTGCGATGCGTGTTTAACACACAGGTTGCTGCTGCTGCTGCTGCTTTTTCTCAGCAATGTTTTCATCATCATCATCAATCTGTTGTCTCAGAGACGACTTACATAATCCTTGACTACCCACCGCAGACTAAACGCCTTATTTTCGCTCGTTTTTACCTGCTTCTTGATCAAATTTATATAAGTAATTTATTTATACACAAAAGACGCCGAAACCACAAAAAAAAAATACTTAATTCAACAAGTTTTCCTTTTGCCAAATCATAAAGTCAACAACTTTCACTTTTATTTCGCCTCGAAGAGGGACAACAGACACAGAAACAGACGCACAAAGCATAAACACCAAGAAATTACGAAAATTACAATAAAAAATTCAAATTAATTAATATTTAATATGGATTTTTGCTAATGCCAAATACCAAAAAAAGTTCCCCAACAACTTTTGCGGAATTCGCCTTGTGGGTGGCTTGAAAAATACAAAAAAAAAAACATATTAAAATTTGGGTCAAATCATTGAAGTAGAACACAAGACAACGTATCGTATTGACCTTAGCACGTGGGCGTGGCTTAAACGACAAACAATTTAATATTATTATTTCTGTCTGTCTGTCCCTCTGGCTCTGTGATTTGTTTGATTGGGATTGTCAACCACAAAGCCGACTTGTTTTTTTTTTGTTTTTTGGCAACAACCTTTGCGCATTTCTTACGAATGTTGCGACACAAGTGTTCGCCATGAATATTAATTGGTTCGCCTCGAGGCTGACAAATTAGCATTGAGCAACCCCTCGATAAGGTACTACAGAAATTAACTACACACAATATTATATTGGTACTAGTTATTTTGGAGCTAGGTATGTGTAGGGATTCTCTCTCTCTCCGCCGCTCTGAGTCGTTGACCGAAAGTCGAAAAAAATAAAATCGAAAACACTTTCTACTTTTTCTGCGACTTCAACCTAAAGTTGAATTGTTGTCTGACGCATGCGCGACCACCGTCTGGAACTGGGTCACACGCACACGCACACACACACTCACACACACACAATCACACACACTAACCACTTGCCTGCTCTCTGCAACTGCTTTCAATTTGAATGAAGTTTATTTTTATGTTTTTATCTATCTGTTCGATTTTTGATTTGTTTGGCTTTGCATTAATTAACAATTTACGAGGTGATTTCAAAAAACGGTTTTAAAAGACGCATTTGTTGTTGTTATTGTTGTCTTTTTATCTCCCCTTCTTTTGGGGTAAGTGGAACAGTGTCTCTAAGCTGAAGTTTAAGGAGAGCAAAGCTGCACTGATTAGATCATTAAATGCAGTTTAAAAGACACTAAAGCGTTGAGCTTTAAAGGGCAAATAAACACTTCCGGTGTTAGATAGGTAAGTTAGATAATTGTTGATACTATGTACGTAAATGTATATACATATCTCAGAGATTGGCAAGATTATCCCTTACAGAGTTTTTTTTTAGAGATCCCTCTAAAGTTAGGAGTGAAAATCAAAAACCGTAGAGGTTTACCCAATATAAAATTTATACATTTATGAAGTCTCTAAAATTTTTTTTCCATGACAATAAAATTTAAAATTCCCATAAATTCAGAGTTGGTTTAAGTGGGAAATTAAAGGTTCTAATGGGCTTGCCCAATCTAATCCTAAGCATGACTTATAATACTTCAATGTTCACTTCTTTTTCCACTTTCAGCACGAACATAATCTCCAAAATTCCTTTTGCTTTTCCTTTTCTATTCTCTATACAGTTTTGCTGCAGCTCATCAATCACAGTCAACACACAACAGGTAGTCCGCATTCCTGTTTAATTGCCTTCAATAGACAGATCGATCCTTTTAACATTTTCACCCCCCAAAATTTTCGGGATTTCTTACAGGTAAAGAGCATAGAAAAATCACTTGAAACTGGTTTTTTGAGAATTCACTTTTACACAAATTAACAGAAATGCGACACGCGACCCGTTGCGTTTTGGCCAACAAATTGAAAGATTAACACAAAAAAATTATTATATCTTCGAAATGTTTGCACAAATGATTAACACAAAAGTTGCCACAAATTAGCCAGTTTCGAATGTGGGTAGGGGAGGGGAGCAGAGGGGAGTGTAGTCTAATGACACTTGGTCGAGGTGTTAGAAAATCCCCAATGGGGCGTCTAATGATGAGTGCACAATTCGAAAGGAAAAGTGATCGTTCCAACAGCGAGTTGTGGTGTTCCAGAAAATCTTCATAGATTGCGCTCTAAAGTGCCGTTAACTCTCAGCGAACTACAACGGCTTTTCTACATGCTCCAGCTAAACAAACATACGATACTACAATATATATATACGACGATACTATACTACAAACTCGTACATGTGTGTATAGGAGACGATGCACTTTCTTTTTTCCACAGCTTCGACTTTGCTCTCGGCGCTTTTTTCTTACTTCTTTTTTTATTGACTTCAGTTTTTTTTCTTTTTCTTCTGTTTTCTGAGTGAGTTTTTAGCAGTTGCGGCTCATGTTTTTTTTCTACTATTTTCTTTTATTATCATTGGCATGTCAATTTGAGGATATATTAAGTTGGATGTTGCGGCTGTCATAATTGCTCATTTTCTACGGAAAGTGAACTTGAGAGTAAAAGTCATGTGATAAGGCCTATTAAGCATTAGTCAAAGAAAGTGCAAGTTGTGGTTGTGCTTTCTGCCTGCCAGAGTTGTCACCCTAATGGAGATTAAGCATGCTTGGCAAAAGTATTATAAGCAATTATAATATCAATCAAGAGATAGAGAGAGATCTATAGCGAGGTTTAAAAGATTTTCGAAAACTTGAAGTTGCTCTGTGTAATTTCTTTTGCCTAACTGAGCCTAACCAACTGTACTTAGCCATGGCTTGTTTACCCAATCCCTTTCCATTTTCCATTTTCGATTTCCAAATTTCTGCGGCCTTGAGCATAATTGGATTGAGAAAAAAAATACCAAAGAAATACGAAAAGAAAAAAAAATTGATTAAAACTTGACCCAAGCATGCGAACCGGTTTCGCCAATTTCACTTGAACTTTCATTAACTTTGGATGCTTCCTTTGAATAGTGGGGGGGATATTTACACATTACATAGTCAGCAAACCGGATCATTAGTTATGTGTGTGTGAGTGTGGCTAATGACGTCCATAGCTGGACCAATAACTGTTCAAGTCGTAAGGGGCGTGGGGCGTGAAGCGCTACGCTTTATGTAATCACTACGGGTCGCCTGTTCAAAAATGCAAACTTATGAAAATGTATGTGTGTTTTTTAGTTTTTTTTTTAGCTTTTTTTTTAGCTATTGGCCAATGTTTGCTATTGATATTTGGACTTGCTTTTGTTGCAGCTGCTGCTCTGTCTCCGCTTTCCGCTTCATTTTTAATGCCAATTTGTCTCAGGTGTCTCTCTGTGGCAATTTGTTAGTCTCTGCTCGGCTCTGCTCCAATTTGATTGCATTCATTAAAACTGTCCAAACTCTTTTGAGTGCCAACACCGCCTACCTCTTGCCACGCCCCATAGCTGCTGAGTGAAACTCTGGTAGAGCTTAGCTACATAAATGCGTTAACTCGTTTCCAGTTGTCATTCATTTGCAATCGCAAATTGCATTTAATTAGTCTCTCTCGCTCTCGCTAAGGTGCCAAGTCGCCTTTAATTCAAGCAATTTTCTTATAATATTTCATATGGATATCTGCCTTACTAATTCATGGTAATTCCTAATAATTCGTAATAATCGTAGTAATTGGTGAAGATCCCCAAAAACAGAATTCCGCAATCAACAAACAAATTTAGTTGTAAATTGAACGAATTATCAGTTAAATTGGCCGTAGCATTATTATGAAAGACTCTATGGAAATTGCGAGTACACACTGTTCTATTATTATGAAATATTTGTGCAATATGAGGACTTTGCTTGAGTTTTTGAGAAGGTGCTAGAAACATTTTAAGCAATTATGTCTAATTTTGTATTTTATTATATATTTTTAAATGATTCTCTATGTTTTCAGATTGTATATACAAGTAGATCTGGAACCTATCTTCAGATTTATAGGAGTTCGATATCTTATGGTTTTTTCTAGATATTTAGTTAGCAATCCACATGATTTAAATAAGCTATAAAATCTATAAAACCATCTATCATATTTCCAATGCCAATATAAAGTCCCTTTTTAAGGCTCTACAGCAAACACTACGCATTTTATTTTGTCTCCAAAAAATACCGATACGCAATACTTGAGTTATCAACCCCCAAAAAAAGGGGAGGGCCTACCCTCGTATGGACACATATAATTACGCATTTGCAAACGAAAATAGTGAGATAGAGATTTATTATTTATTATAACAATTTACCTTGTCGTTGTTGGATTCGTTCGTTTGGTATCCAAATTGAAATATATCAAAATATGAATATTATTCGGTATATACTATGATAAAAATTTGTTCGTCTGCGAAATTTCGCAAGCCTTGTATTCTCAATTGCACTTCTTTTATATTTATAAAAATAACTTTTATTATCTATGTAGATATTTAGTTAAAGATATGTGTAATTTTTATAATTTTTTTGGATTATACACCAAGCACACACGTTGCCTTGTCCGGCATTTCGATTCGCACTGGGTTAACCGTTAACTGGAGAGAGAAGACGAACTCGAATTTCGAACGTTAGCCCCGATTGCGCGACTGTGCGACTCTCTGCGACCGTTGGCTTTGAGACCGTCTCGCGGACTGAACTGAACTGAACGAGACGATGTTTGTCGCGTCTCAGCTGAGGTTCAATCTCAGCTGCAGCAGCAGCAGCAGCAGCAGCAGCGGCAGCGCAGTCGATGTTGCTCTCTTGCTCTGCCGCTCTCTGCGACACTCAGTACGCTCTGCGCTCTGTAGGCTCACCTGTTGTGCATGTAACGTGCAAGCATTGCTTTCTCTCTCTCTCTCTCTCACGCACTCTCTCTTCCGCTGGCAAGATCACACGCTCTCTCTCTCTCTCTCTCTCTCTCTCTCTCTCTCTCTCTTGCGAGAGGCGCTCTCAGAGTCTTCGATTTCTTGGTCATGTTGCTGCATTTGCACCGGATTGCGCCGGTTTCAAGATTTTTGGGAAATATCATTTTTCCTATACCTGTTTTTCCCGCACAGGTGTTAGCTGTGGTCTCTCTCCCTGTCTCTCTCTCTCTCTCTCTCTCTGTGTCAGTGTCTTTGTTGCTATTCTTCTTCTCCTTCTTGTTGTTGTTTTGCTTAAGCCTCAAGTCTGAAGGTCGCAGTTTCGCTCATTAATCGTCACTTTCTTCACGGCAATTGTTTGTGTGTATGTGTGTGTGTAGTTTCTTCTGTATTTTCGCCATAAAATATTATAGTACTCAGTTAAATAGAATCCTTTAATAAAATACCCTTCTTTTACTACCTGTAGGCGTATTTACCCTTTCGCCTTTATTGAACCTGCTCTAGATGAAAATCTATCGGAATCAGTTGCTGGAAACAGGAGCGGTTTAAAAGGAACGCGGTGTTGGGCCGCCAAGATGAAATATTAATATTATTAGTCATCTTAGGCATTATGCAAGTAAATTTCATCAAATTATCTATACAATATGTTTTAATTGGACTTTATGGCACATGATAATGGGAACCATAGACGAAAACCCTTGGAAACTAATATAAATACCAGTCTTACGACTAAAATGCTCTCTTCAAACATTTCTGACAATCAAGCTAATTTTTTTTACAGCTTTCCGTCTAATTTCGATCCAAAAATAGCATACGGTACTTAAATGTCGAACTGTCAGGAACTGCAGAAGTTCTAGAACACGAAAATTCCTAACTAAACTGTGTGAGAAAAGTGCTAGCGAATAGCACATACATACATATAGTAAAAGATAATACAGATACACACACACACACACACACACACAGGGGGGCACTGTGAAATGTTTAAGCGGAAATTTTAATAAAAATTATATACAATTTATTTCAAACAGAGAAAACACACACACACACACACATACATGAGCATTTTGCGCGCGAGCATGGAAAGTAATGCTTATATATATTATATGTATGTGTGTGTGTGTACTATATAGACGACGATCCGCTGGGCGAGATGCTGATAGCGTATTCGGAATGTCAGTCGAGCACGTTCAACTCGGCCGAGGATTGACGGCCCAACCAATTGAGTAGGTGTAAGTGTAGGTGTAAATGCAATTGTATATGTATTCGTACCTATATCTGTATGTGTTTGTGTGTGTGTCGTTTAGTTGAATTCAATTCTGTGCAATCAGCAAGATTTAACACGGCGCTCTATATATACATATACCATATATAGACATATATAGTATGATAGTATGCTCAACGCAGCATTAACGAGGCGTTGATTGGATTTTGAATGAGCCTGCAATTGTTATACTACATCTGCAGCATAAACGCCACACTACACTGCAAAAAATAAAAAAAAACAATACAAATTGTGGGAATTTCGAATTTTTACCATAGAAATTCAGAGCACTACTAAAGCAGTAACCAAAAAAAGAAATTGTATATTCTGTAACTAAAAAAGTTCGTACAAATTGTTTTCAGTGTTGTGCTGAATTTTAATTTAATAAGTGTCCATTTAAAGAGCAAGATATATGTAGTATCTGGTCGTATATAGTATGGTGGGTGTGATGGCACAAGAAGAAGCATTAACCGCTGGAATTTTCGGAATTTCTTTAATAAACACACTAAACAATAGTTCAAGTTCAAAAACCACGTGGCATACAGTAAATATTTCAACAATCTAACTAACTTGTACATTTGTTTTTTTTTTTTACATTTTTTGATAATTATTATAAATATAACGTATTCAAGACAACCTTTACAACCTCCAATCAAATCATACGTATCAATGTGAATGCAATTGTAGCCAAATATAGCTTGTAATTGACTTTCATGATAATTATTGATATATTTCTTGGCTTTTTACAACCGCATAACCTTCGACATGTCGCACAAGCTTTCTTTATGCCCTTTCGTGGTATTCGTGGATCCCTTACAGCTACAACTTTACAACCCATCGATTTTGACATTACACAAACGAAATCCGATAATAAACCTGATGAATGTAAAAACCAAAAAACAAAAAAAAAAAGAATATCAAAATAAAAATTAATAATTGTTTTTATTTAATACACGTATGCATATTTACCGTTTATTTTTTGATTTTTAAAAGTACATTTTCGAAGATGTGCATCTGTTACATCGCCTTCTGAAATGTTCTGAAATTTTCCCAAGTCATCTGGATTTGCTGGCATTATCTTGTGTTTATTCACAACGCAAAGAGGATCTATCCATTTAAAACATGCGGGACAAAAATTCCTAGTTTGATTTTGTAAATCTGTAAAATGGAATAAAAACAATAATTATCCTAGGGACATTACACAACAATTTCACGATAAGCAACACTCACCACAGGGCTCTATGATAAAAACTAAAAGTAATATTCTATAAAGAACTAGAAATTTTGACATTTTGTGGTATTTTTTTTTAAATGAGTTCAAAGCTGATGATAATAATGATGACACACAGAGCTTGGATAAAATGATCAGTCGAAACAGATGAAGATACCGTAGTCACATTGCAGAATAAAGCGTCTTTCTTCTTATGTAGAGTACCCCTTCGGAACCGTCACACTGTATACAAGCGGAAGCCAGCTTGCTATACATATATGTATATCATCTGGATAGGGGGTGTTCAATTGTTAATCCCATATTCCAACACAAGTTACGAATTTTATTGACACATTTTTCATGGTATGCCTATTCAAATAAATATGTGACACATAATGAAAATAACTAATGATACTATATGGAATATCTCAAGACATATTGCCGATGATATGAATGAGCGAACTGGACACTCGCAGTATTTTGAACAGATCTTACAGGTCATATAGATCATATGCCTTTTGCTCACTTGAGCTTTTCTTGCGACCGCATGACATCCTTGCTCCGGTGACCAGAAGCAAACAAAGGTTTCCAAATCATCTGGAAGTATTTCGCATAATATATCATAATAGTACTATGTGATAGATAGATACCAATTATTATGGTGCCAGAAACCATGCAGAGCCACGAGGCATCACCAAACTCAGAACGTTCACTGAAATTTTTATTATCTGGAGTCTTAATTATTACTTTTTTCTGATCATGTTTAGAATATGGAAATATCTTGTGTCCAGTTGTATTAACCGTACAATTTCCATTTACTTGAGTGCAATTAACGCATTCGTTATTCGATTGGGCCGAAACCACTGCAAATGGGATATGGTAATTATCGATAAATTATCGGCGCATATACTCACTATCTAACATTGGGAATGACAGAAGGATAGTATATGATAATAGTATAAAATATAAACATAACATTTTGAGTTCATTTAGACTACTAATTGTGCATCTTATCAGTTTGTCATATGTTTGAGATAGGTACGGATTTGAAATGACAATATTGACTTGAGCTACTTTGATATGTAATAGATTGGGAATTGTTCAAACATCGCTATCGTTTCAATTTTAAGCACATCCTAAGCGACTTCAGTCCTTGAATTCTATATCGAAAAATCTAGTAATTTTGAGCCTTTCTAAAACCCTTTTTAAGCACAGAAAGTCTGAAATGAATACAACAACGGAATGAATCCAAAAAAGCCTATTAGAAAGAGGGAAACCCGCAGGGTACAAAGCTCAAACCGAGCTGATAAGGGATAGAGCATCTTCTCTGTATTAGTGTATACGTGAAGAAGCAATAGATAACCGAGTAGTACTCTCATAATCTCATATATTCGGTAGGGCTTCCAGGTCACAATGTTATCACTATGCCATGGACCACCCAAAGCGAACGAAACGTGCCAAACATAATGTTGATAACCAGTTGAATCTATCTATGTACTATATATGACCGATAAGAGGTTACAGGGACTTGGATCTTGGATGTAGAGGTGCTGCATCTTCGGGAGTTCGCCTACGATGTTGACTCGATGGTAATCAATTAGTTAAGTACCGGCTGTAAATTAGCAAAGACTGACAGAGCACAGCTGCTGCCTCTCACTCACTCCTTATCGCTTATCGCCGGCTCAGGGCCTATGTCAAGGGCTATCGGGTATGCCCTGAGCCGGCGACGGACGGCTCATTATACTCAGCCCCGGCGGCGCTGCGGCGGCTGCATCCAGTATTGGTTCCACTTTGAATATTCTCGCATCTCAGACGTCCAGCAACGGTCCAGCTAGGCGGACGCGCGCACCCGAAGTATTATTTAAAAAATTTCAAAATAGAAAAAGTATCGAAAAGAAAAATATGTTCCAACTGTTAAATACCACGACGACGGTAATCGTTGTGTGCCGCTGCTGCTTGGTCGAGGAGCCGCCAATCTGCCAGAGCATTGGTGATAATCGACAGCTAAGCGATGATCTGCTTGCCCTGGCACCCAGTCTACAAATCGTGCCCAACGATGTCATCTGCAATCTTTGCCAGCAGCGACTAAACGATGCTCTCGATTTTCGACAACGTTGTGAGGATTCGGAACGAATTCTACGTGCCCGCCATGAGCAGGCACTAGACGATGCCCTTGAGTGTCTCGAGCGGGAGGTGGGCAGCCTGGAGCAGGCCAAAGCAGCGCCAGTTGCAACGCTCATTGAGCCAGTGGACTTTGGTAAGTAGTAAAGTGATCTTCTCGGGTTAAATAGTGGTCGAAAAAAAGGAAAAAAATACAAAAAAAAAAAAATATATATATATAAAAAAAAAAAAAAGTTATATTTTTAGTCGTTGGCGAAGGTCGTTGGACTAAAATCTCAATATCTGTGTCACATTTCCAGTGTCTATTGAGAGATAAAAGACTGTGCTAATTTTGGAAATATTTGGAATTTTAAAATAAACAATTCCACTCTCATTGTGAATGAATATTTGTGAATCAAAATTAAATAATTACTGTTATTCCCCCTATTAACAATGTGCGAGCCTTATCTATAAAGCGGGTGAAAGATCAGGCAAATGTGTGAAATAATTAAAAATTAATATAATTCAAAAATAAAATGTATAGCAATAATAGCAATTGATTTTCTGCTTTGATCTTCAGGTACTCTGGATCTTTCGGACACATTTCCATCGATTACTTACCTTGATTTGGATACACCCCCTGCTAGCTGGGACAGTGGCATACTGAATACACCCGTACATCAGCCGGCGACACTGGAACCGGAACTACTTGAACCGGACACATGGGAACAGAAAAAACCGAATGAACCGAAACGGAAGAGAGCAACATCAAAAGCTGCAACGTTGTCTCGTCCACGTACTCCCAAATCCCTTTGCCCGTGCTCGGAATGCGAGAAGAAATTCACTCGTAATTTTCAACTCAAACTGCATATGATATCCGTTCATGGTTTGGGCGATGGACTACGCTATCAGTGTGAAATGTGTTCCAAGAGCTTTGCATCGCGGCACAGCCTACGCTATCATCTGACATCGGTGCACTCCACGGAGCGACCCTTTGTCTGTGAGGTCTGTGATCGACGCTTTGTCCTACGCACCCAACTGATCTCACACGCTCGCATGCACACGGGCGAGACGAAGCCACGAATCTTCGACTGCAGTGTCTGCTCGAAGACGTGGCCCACCAAATCCGATTTACGCACACACATGCGCTCCCACAATCCGGACATGTCGAAGCGACCCTTCAAGTGTGACAAGTGCGAAAAGGCGTTCTTCACGCGCGGCCATCTCAACTCACATCATTTGGTGCACACGGGCGAGAAACCCTTTGCCTGTGCCCACTGTGACAAGTCCTATCAGAGTGTGGGTAATCTAAACAATCACATGATGCGACAACATTCCAGCATTCTCGAGGAACAGCTGGAACTCAAGTATCCCCGCTGCACGGACATCGAGAGCTAGACAAACAGAGAGAGAGAAAGAATGGAATACAGTCCGGTACACTGAGCAAACGGAAACTTCAATGGGAATTTCTATTAAAAATTCCCAATCAGTTTGCTCGAGCGTATACAGACCAGCTGGAAGTATTAGGCATCAGAACAATTATTAGCTTAGCCAAAGAGCGTTATTTCTCAAAACCTTTGGCATGGGGGAATATCTTAACTCTTGAATAAGAAACTGCAATTTAAAGTAACATATATAGGGAAACTAACAAATTGATAACTAACTAAATTATAAGCTGTTACGTTATATTATATTATCATACATATTTAATTTATTCATAAGTTTCCAAAATATATGTTAATTCAATCAAATAAAATTTCTATTTCTATACTCAATCAACCTTGAGCTTCACAAACACAATGTTTGTCTGTACTATGTACTTTCTATAGAAACACATGCCGATCTCTTATGAAACTGAGCTTATCAATACTATGCTAATACATACATACATACAGATTTATATACTACAATGTATACGGTATACGGTACGAAAAAAATAAAATAAAAAAAAATTATGTAAATTATAAAGCACAAGTAAAAAGCGCAAGTTAAACGCTTCCAGCACATTCTGTAATACTTTTCTTTTACTCTTCAAGCTAGTGGATGTCTAGACTACTATATAAAGTATTTAATCTTTGAGAAATTCTCTATATATTTTGCAAACATGATAAGTGAAAGGTATAGGTCATCAAATAGTTGAGTTATAAATAGAAATTTCATTCTCTTCATAGATGAATCTAAATAAAATGTTTATGTCTATAACTTTAAGATCACATCAGCATTAACAGTTTACAGCGTGCAAAGTCTTTAACCGAACCGTAGAACAAACGACACTTATCAGTCTGGAAAATACCACAAATAATAAAAAAGTGTCAATGGTTTTGTTGTTCATAACATTTTATAGAGCATTACTAAGTACGACGATGCCAGAGCGTAAGCTCTCTTTTGTTTCTACACATACACTACACTATGTACTGAGTGAGACACATCCACCACACGTACTACAACATATACCATATTATACCAGGGAAGACACTATCAACGCCTTTAATCACAACAAGTGCCCGTCTGTCTGTCTGTGACCGTAAACAACTTAATGCGAGCTCAGCGAGAAGAAAATTTTGATTGTATTTGCTTCAATTACAAAAAAAATGACCGCAACAACGAGATATGTCATAATTATGTGGACTTGATTTGACTTGGCTGGACTTGTCTTGACTTGCCTGGAGCTACAAAAAGTGTTAATCCAATTAATGTTGATTTAATACCGGGAAGTGACCGTCGCTATGCCTGGCCTAGGTCAGCATTGCATGCCGGAGACCAGGAAAGGATTTTGTAGAAAGAATTAGAGATAACGCGAGAGAGAGAAAGAAAGAGAGGGAGAAACAGGAGGCTCTCTAACTGAGTCACACTCGTTGCAAATGAGACGTGATAACCCTGTCACCTTGCAAGCAGAATAAATTGATATATTTTATATGTATATGCAGGCCCTTGTTTTGTATAAATAACTACTGTATGCGCAATAACAGTATTCCCTATATAACTCACAGTATCTCTCACCTGAAGCCTCAATTAGTCACTACACCAAGCAAGACGTGTCTTACCAGACATGGACCCAACCCTTGTCTTTGTGTCTCTTTAATCTACCTCTTTGTCTTTTGCCAACGTTTACTGACTCCTTTAATTTTAAGATGCACGTATATGTGATATGAAGTTTTGGGATTGCCCATTATAAAAGAAAAATATTTGTTTAGTATGAAACGTTTACCTGAAAATAAAGCAAGAGTTATTTTAAAGAATAATAATAAATATAAGGAACATTTTGCTTATGAAATGTGGCAACTATGCATGAGTATTTTTGAGTATTTCATTTTACTCACAGAAAGCAGCTTAAGTACACGTTTCAACCCTACGACTTTCGCCAACGACCATACCACGTTGAATACATCGGTTCTCGTCCGATCACCGAAATTAAGCAACGTCGGGCGCGGTTAGTACTTAGATGGGGGACCGCTTGGGAACACCGCGTGTTGTTGGCATCGGTTCAAAACATTTTTTTTTTTTTTTATTTTATTTTTTTTTTTTTTTTTTTTTTTTTTTTTTTTTTGTAACAACAACAAATGCAACTCAACAGTTCACCTTTTTAGCTGTCTATCGCTTCGCTGCTCCGGCTGCTTGAACAGCAGTCGACCCAATTGCGACTGCTGCTGTGTAAAATAGCTCTGCGTCAACTGATCCTGTCCAGCTTCTGGTGTGACCGATTGCCGCACCAACTCCCTGAGGCTGGCGGAGATTTTCGCAGTGCGAAAACGCGCCTCCTTCAGCCGCTGACGACAATCGATGAAACGCTGCGTATGCTGTCGCTTTCTCTGAATATCATGCTGCAACTGCTCCCGCCTCACGCGCTCCTCCTGCTGTCGCTCACGCCAGTGTTCCTCATGCTGCAGCTGCTCCACCTGGTTATCGTGCTGCAGTCGCTTCAGATAACCCTCGAGCAGTTGACCGCGCAGCTCGTCGGCGCGACGCAAACGTTGGGTGAGTCGCAGACAAGTGTCCCGTTTGCGTATTGTGTCATCCAGCTGCTGCTCCTCCTGCTGCAATGTGACCGCCTCACTGCGCCGCGATTCCTCATAGCGACGCTGACAGAGTGTCAGATCACGCTCCATGCGCATCGCTTGCAATCGCTGCCTGGCCGCTTCATCTTTGGCATCCAGAGCACCGCGCAGCCGTCGCAGCTCGGCCAAATCCCGTTCGGCCAGTGCCTGCAGACGCGCCTTGGTCAGCAGATAATCCTGGAAGTGCTTATCATGCACGGCGCGCTTATATTCCTCCAGCTGTTCGCATTTCAGTAACTCCCGCTCCAAGCGCTCGTTCTCCCAGTACTTTCGCGCCAACCAAGCGTGTTCCTTATCCTCTGCCTGCTGGCTACGCTTCACCGCCATCCGATTGAGTATCTTCTGGTCGTGACTGGGAACTTGGGCGTATGCGGCACGCACAGTGGGAGCCAGACACAGATTGGCCATGGAGGTGCACAGTGATTTGCCCAGACTTTCCGCCTTCGATTGTCCAAGCGGCACCAGCGCCATGTTCTCCTGCGATTTAGATCTACCACGTCCAGTGATGGCCAATGTGGAGGCATCACTCCCATTTAGTTTGCCAAAAACTGTCTGAAAGAAACATATATATTCATATAAAACTTGTATAATTAATTGATCAAGTGTGTTTTAATTGTATTGTATCCTGCAGAGGGTATATTAATTTTGAAATTTTCCGGGTTGTTTTTACTCGTTCACTTCGGTTTTTTTGGCTTTCATCAAGCGTAACTTTTCTAAAAATCATTTGTTTTTACTCGATGATGACTTTTTGATCTTGTTATTGTCCCTAAAATAATTCTGCATTTCAATTTGTCCGATTTGGGTACTTTGATTTTTTTCGACTTTTTCCATGCAACCCCCTTGTAAAAATTTCGAAATTTTTCAAAAAATTTACATTATTGTTTTTTGCTTAAAATCGATTGGGATATTCAAAATAAACATGAAAATCGAATCCGCAGCTAATTCGGACAAAAAATGTGTAAGATATGCATATTTTGTCGATTTTTCAGGGTTGTCTCCATCTTTCACATCGCTAACCGTGAAAAATAGAAGTTTTTGATCGTTTTTCACTTATAACTTTGCCAAAAACCATTTGATTTTACTCGGGTATGACTTTTTGATCACGGTACTGTGTCTTAGTTGATTCTGCATTTAAATTTGACCGATTTGGATACTTCGATTTTTTACGACTTTTTTCATGTAACCCCCTTGTAAAAATTTCGAAATTTTTCAAAAAATTTACATTATTGTTTTTTGCTTAAAATTGATTGGGATATTCAAAATAAACATAAAAATCCAAACCGCAGCTAATTCGGACATAAAATGCGTATAATATGCCTATTTTTGGATTTTCCAGGGTTGTAAATTATTAAAATTGTTGCAAAAATTACAGCTACCATTGAACAGATTTTTCCAGTATAGGTATAAAAGACTTAAATGTAGCCTTAAATAAGAAATCTCTGCAGTGACATATAATCTTCGGCGTGATAAATGTAGCTTTGCCTTTCTCTGGTTTTAATAATTTTCAAATAAGAAAAGCTTTTTGTAGCTTAAGTTTATGCTTCAACATAACGGTATTCGCCAACGACCATACCACGTTGAATACATCGGTTCTCGTCCGATCACCGAAATTAAGCAACGTCGGGCGCGGTTAGTACTTAGATGGGGGACCGCTTGGGAACACCGCGTGTTGTTGGCATAGGATCAAACTTTTTTTATTATAAAATATTATACTATTTTTTTGTATTCATTTTTTACATCTCTCACCTGCAGCATTTGACAATCCCGCTGCGCTCCAGCACGTCTTCCTCGCTTGTGTTTTATGCTTTCTGTATTTCGCTGTGGTTGCTCCTGCGGTTTCTCCTGCCTCGACTGACTGCGCTGACTGCCCGCAGATTTGGAGCGTCTACTTCTGCAGGCTGTGGAGCTGCGTGATTGGCAGCACTCGGCTGAGCCGCGTCTACTATGGCTTGGTGGCGTTGTTGTTGTTGTTGTGGTTGGTTTTGTTGCTGCTGATTTGGCCACTGTGGGCGATCTGGAAGCACTACGTCTACGTTGCCTGCTGCTGCTGTGACTATGGCTATGGCTGCTGCGCGGACGCCTCTTCCTCTGCTGTGCACTCTCACTGCGTTTCAGTTGCTCCAATATTTGAATCTCCTTCTCCAGCTGCTGCAACTCATTGCCTGCTGCACTGCGTCCACTCACGGTGCTGCTGCTGTGCGAACTGTAACAATCGCAGTGGCAAATGTCACAGCAGCTATCCACCAGCTCCAGTTGCTCGAGCAGCTCCCGATGCTCCGCTGCCGCCTGAGCGCGACTTTTGACTCCGCGTCGCTTTCGCTTGGGCGTCATTCTGCTGCATTCCGCGTTGCGCCTTCTGGATGTGTGCTGGATGCAGGTCAAACTTGCGGCAACTGGCACAGATTTCAAATCATTTCCAACAACTTTTTGTGAAGAATTTTTATTTTTATTTTCTTTTGGCACTACTGTTCAGCACTCGTAAACCCAAATTCCTGCGCACCTGCAAAAGCATTTCCCAATTTCCTAGTTTCCTTTTCTATTTTCCTCATTCTTGTTTACTTTTTTATTGATTCCTTGACGTCGCGTTACCTGGGGCAACCCGTTTAGCTTAGGGCGAGGGTTTATTTTTGTTTTGACTTTGGTTATTGGAGGTTTCCTATTTTAGACGCAACATTAACGAAGCAAATTGCTGCCAATTAGACAAAGGAAAGTGAAATGCCAAATTCGCAGCGAAGGACACTATTGTGGGGGCAGACAAACTTCAGACAGACATTGAATAATTTTTAGAAGGCTTAAGGCCTAAGGCCTATTCAAAAACATACAATTTAAAGGCCTAGAAAGCTACCAAGTAACTTATTTTGAGAAAAAATAAATAAATAATTATTAACTTATTACTAAACACATTTAAAATGGTTTTTGATAATTTAGAAAAGAAAAAAACATTCTTATTCTTTTGTTATATATACATTATTTCTTGGGGGTTGAAAGCACATGGTTTGCCGCCTTAAGTTCTCGTTTCAACCCTGCGACTTTCGCCAACGACCATACCACGTTGAATACATCGGTTCTCGTCTGATCACCGAAATTAAGCAACGTCGGGCGCGGTTAGTACTTAGATGGGGGACCGCTTGGGAACACCGCGTGTTGTTGGCATCGGTTCAAAACTTTTTTTTTGATTTAATATAATTTTCTTTTAAATGAATTCCTGTTTTTAACTGCTTTCAAATTGTTTAAATTATCTAGATTTCACAAAGCATTCACATTTAGATTAGTATTTTATTTGATTTAAATTATTAGTTTGGTATACGGTTGTATATGCTTACGTATTTGTATATGTGTGTATAATATGTATGTGTTTGTATATCGATAACAATGTGCAATTAATAACATACGAAAACACTTAAATTCCACTTTAATTCTCCAATTAACAAACGTAAAACAAAAAAAAGAATAGAAAACATAAATTCGTACATACACATACATATTTTTGTATAATAAGTATATAGCTTAGACTAATGGTTATGTATCGAACATTTTAAATAGGGCTAGCTAATAATTTACATACTCAATTAACACCGTAAACGTTTCTCCTAATACTGAGAATAACAACAGAAGAATTGTAAGATAACAAAAGTAATTGTCTAGTAAGTAATATTGCTCAGTTTTGGGGTTTTTTTGTTGAGGTCTCTTGAGGTATGCTACAGTAACACAAGAAAAGAACAAGAAGAAGACAGAAAGAAAAACCGTAATACAAAAATTGTCTATTCGAAAACTAAAGGTATCGAGGTAAACGGAAGAACCGGACACGATGGTTCCAGCTGCAACGAGGTAGCAAAACAATCTGCCGATGCATTGAAATCGCCCAACGTTTGCATGATTTGACCAAGAGAAAACCTATTTAAATTATTATAAAATTAGAAATAGCAATAATATAATAGTTGTAATATGCTTACCATATTTTGGGACAATTGGGATCCAATTTAGCAGCATCCTTGAGCATTTTCTCAGCCAAACGTGGCTCGCCGAGCATTAGATGCGTCTCACCCAGTGCACGCAGGGCTTCCGTATGATTTGGATTCGCAGCAACGGCATTCAGAAAGCATTGCTTGGCATCCAGCCACTGCTCCAGATAGACATGCACCTGGCCACGCTGTAAGCAAATAAAAAAAACAAATAAATAGGGAAATATGTATAATATATATAAGGTACTTGCCATAAACATAATCTGATGCGATAGCGGATAAATTTGCGTCGCTTCGTGGATGCAATTGAGCGCCTCATTGGGCTGATCAATCCGCAAATAAACATCGGCCAGCAGTAGCCAAATCTGTTGGCGGAAAAGTTACCATAGGTTAATCTCAGATTATATATATATATTCTTCACTTATCTCACCTCAATTTGCAGCATCCAGGGTCGACGTGGTCCCGGGCGCTGTGTGAAGGAACTCAGCGAACTGGCCGCTTCGCTCAGCGCCTGCTCCACGCGTGAGACTGCAGCCAGGGAGGCAGCATAGACGGAATCTTGGAGAAGATGCAACAAAAAACAGCTTATAAATATTATACCAAAGAAAGAAAGGCAAAAAACAGTAGAAAAGAAAGTGAGCGAAACAGTTGAAGATAGTGTTTTTTTTTTGAAGAAGAAGAAGACAGAAAGAGGAGAAGAGGGAACATGCAACAACAAGATGCAGCAAGAGTCAAGAGGCAGGCAAAACAGAACTGAAACAAAAAGTAACAGTCGAGCAAGCACGACCATAAGATACCCTTCGTCCCGTTTTTCAAAAGCTAAACCTCTACACATTTCTAATTTCTGCCCAAAATACACACACAAACAGACACTAAAGGACTTTAATAAACTATATCAGAGTATAGCATAACATATATAGAAATCTTTATGGCAAATTCTACGCCTCTAGCTTTTATAATAGCATAGATCTCTGCGCTCAAACAGACAAAAATGGAAAAATATACTATCTTGGTCGAAGGATACAAGTAAAGTTAGAAAAAACAGATACAAAGAGTAAGAAAGAAATCGAAAGTTTTCAAGATAGAAAAACAGATGATAGTTCGAAAAATAAGCATTTTATACACTTGCAAAACGATAGAACATATTACAATACAGTCATATCACTGCTGCAAGTGTATAAGAGACTTCGGTGTGCCGAAGTTCAAATTAACTTTAGCATAGATTTACATACAGTTAAGACTTACAATTATTATTTGTATGGTTTTATGAATTGTTTTTTTGTTTGTTTGATTTTTAGACAGACACACATTCCGCAGAAGTAGTTGGGTAGTTACATAGATATGTATTAGATGTATATTATGTGTTTGTGTGTGTGTGTGTGTGATTGTATGTATATTTATACAGAACATATATAGGCATTATTAGATTTGTTATGTGTGATTTTGCTAGGAAAATCGAGATGCAATCGAAGAAGCAGCTGCTTGCTATAGTCCAAAACTTACTTGAATCCTTATCGGACATTTGTGATGAGTGCACCAAATGGACACCACTTTTGGTATCCGAATGTTTCTCCTCCTCACCGGTCAATTGAGCCTCGTAGGCTTCACGCCACACGGCAAGCATATGTTGTACCGTCGATAGAGCCGTTTCGGCATCCTCCAGATGCAGCTGTAGATGTGCCTTGACATGCAGCAATTGCAGATTATCCGGGAACTCATGCAGGGCATCCTCAATCACACCAAGTGCCTCACGTGGACGTCTCGAGGCGGTCAGTAGCAGAGCGAAGAGATGTAAGCAAGGTGCATGTTCCATACGCAATGCCAGGGCAAAGCGTATGTGACTCAGTGCATCGCCCAGTTGATTAATCAGAGCATATTGCAACGATAGATAATACTCGGCCAGATGATCATTACCATCCTGCTGCACAGCACGCTCTAGACTCTCCAGCGCCAGCTTGTTATATGCATCTCGCTTGCTCTTCAACGTCGCCTGTATGGCCAATTGTTGATGTCCAATGCCCACAAAGAGTTGACTACGCGAGGGACGTAGGCCTGAAACGGGGAAAGGGAGAGAGATTAGGCAAATGCAAGCTGATTGAGAACAATTAAACAAAACAACCTTTAACCTCCCGCCTGAGTGCCTGCTGGGCGTAGTCCAATCCTTGCTTCACCGTCTCCAGACTCTCGTAGCACAGACGCGATGCCAGCAGACAGGGTAGTGGATCACTTGGCGTTAGTTTCATTGATTCCTGCAGCACACGCAATGCATGCGAATGCTTCTCGGCGGCCATCAAACTCAGACTATATTGTCGCCAGACATGTTGCTCACCGAAACTGAACTTGAGCGCCTTCTCGAATGACTCGTTGAGCAACTGCACCAGACCCCAGCGTATGGTTGCGAGTGCAAGTAGATCATAGACCGCCGTGACATTACCCATGGCATGTTGTCGCGCCAGCTTGAATTCGGGACTCTGCGAGAGCACAGTGTCACGCACGGCCAGTGCCTCTGCGATGAGCAGCAACAGAATGACCTCTTCCTGCTCGGTGCGTGGCGTGAACAGGGAACGTCCTGTATATTTACGTGGCTTCCAATAGCGTTTGCCTTGCAGTTTATCTGCAGCGGATTTGCTGCTGAACGGCGGCGCATAAATCGTGCCCGAAACACCACGTAGCAACACCTCAGCCAATTGGCGGGAGAGTGTGAGGCGCAGAGATTGTGTGGCCCTCGTTTCGATGGCATTCAACATGATGCGATAACGTTCCACAGCCTCACGCAGCTTGCCCGCTTTGATCAGGACAATCGGCGCGCGTTGCAGTGCCATCTCCAGTATGGCGCCCATGCGTCGACTGACATCCGGGGTGACGCTGCTGTTTGTCAGGCTGCTGCTCAGGGCGTAGCTACTTGATGAGGTCTGCACGCCGCCACCGGAGCCACCACCACCGCCGCCGCCGCTGCTGCTACCGCTGGCATTGACATTCAGTGTGGAACCAGCAGTGGAATTGTTCGAGGAGTTGCTACTGCCGCTGGCTATATCGTTTTCCTGCAGATACAGCAGACCCAGATCGGAGGCGCGCTCGAAGCACATAATCTAAGAGGGCACAGAAGGTTTTATTTGCATCACAAGTGAATCTAGCCCCCTGCACTTACCATTTCCGTATCCTTTTCGGCCTTTTTAAATTTGGACGTAGGCTTGCTGGACTGCTGCTCCAGACAGAGACCCTTTATGGCATAGGATTCAGCCAGAATCTTTATGCTGCGACTGCAATGCAAAAAAGGAAGCATGTCATCATTTAATATATATATCTATATGCCTTGCTTACAGCGTCAGCTGCTTCTCCTCCAGCTTGTTGAGCTCGGCCTTGACAAAGTTCTCCAGACTCTGCTCGTACTCGCCGCAAGCATAGCTGAGCTTGGCGAGCAGCAGATATGCATCCAGCGCTATGCCAACCTTTTGACCACTTTCGCCCAGTGATAAATTGAGATAACGTCTTGCCTCGGCCAGGCCGTTTTTGGCACGACCAAAGTTCGTTTCGGCGGACACCGCATGCTCTTCCAGATAGTTCTCCAGTCGTGCTTCGCCCACCAGAAAGTTAGCCAGACATTCTAGGGGAATACAAATTGAGTTAGTCTGGTTGTTGTTGTTGTTTGCCTTTGCCTGATGCCATATGGCCATTTGACCTTTACCATTGTGCGGCGATCCCGTTTTCAGTTCGTCTGTCAGCTCGATGACGCGCTGCCATTTGCCTTCGCTACGGCAAGTCTCAATCAGCGTCTCCACTTTTGTCGCATTGCCACGCGTGCGATTGGCCATGATGATAAATTAAACAAAATGCAGCAAACAGCGGCAGCTGCAGCAGCGCGTGACCAGTATGCGTATGTATTGTGCTACTTTATTTGCAGCTGTTAATTTGTTAATTTTAATTTGATTAAAAATTTTCGCAACACTCGCACACAAACACACTCATCATCGGTTGTGGTCGAAATCGAAGCGTTGCCACTGTACGCAAATTCAAGGTTAATCGCACTTGGCATTACGTCACAATTTCACAATACGTGTTGAACTATGAACCGAATATGTTACCTAGATACGTTTATTTAAGCTTAACATTTTGCATGACTTCATCTGTGCTCTCTGTATTCTGATATTTTTTATGATTTCATAATTTAGTTGGTACGTTTTGAACTTATGACCTCATGCTTACGTGCAAGTTGAGCAGATAACCGAACAAAACTCGTAACCTTGTGGCAACGTCCATGCCAAGTGTTGCCACTGCCCAAACAGCTGATTGTCAAATTCAAGTCTATTTTAGGCATTTTCATTGTAAAACTAGTATTTTTTACTGTATTTTATGGTATTTTCCAACTACTTGCATGCACGCCACACCAGTTTAGTTCTTATTTTGTTGTTGTGTGATACGCACGCGTTATGCACAGATTTTTTCGCAAAATAAATTATAAATGTAAATGCGGCATTTTTCAGTGTGATACAAAAGCAAAAAAAAAACTTTTTAAATTTGAATTTTTGAAAATAAAGAAAACGCAATACAAGTGAGTGGAGAATTAAGTTGAATAGAATGTGCTGCGAATCAAGGAACTAATTAATTCCAAATTGAGCTTATTATTGTTGTTGCGGGAAGCATGCGGCCATTAAACTAACGGTAAGCAGTTGTCTCTGTTTATATTTTGTAATTTAGCTAAAAGCACGAATACATGCGCACACGCCCCAAAGCGCAGTGTGACCAACTACCGTGTGTGTGTGTGTGTGTGTACCGCCGTTTTGGCTAACGCTCAGCTGTTTAGTTAGGCGAGTTGTTGTTGTTGTTGCTGTTGTTGTGGTATCGTTGCGGACGCCGCAACAGCAGCTCGCTCACTCACACACACACATGCACGCATACCCACAACTGTCGTGAGAAAGTGAGAGTATGACATGAGCCAATGCGTGTGTGTGTGTGGGTGGGTGCTTATTGCAGTTTATCAATTCCATTAAATGCATCACTGCACTCTCTTTCACACACACACACACACAAATGAAGAGAGCCCAATCTAATTGAAAACTGTCACACACTCGCTTGAGCTTTTGATTTGCATTCCCCCCTCCCCCTTCCCACGCGGCCATTATATTCAAGTTCAATTGCAGTTTAACTACGAATTAAGTTTTATTTCATTTTGTTGTTGCTATTTATTTTATTGTTCCTCCTCATATTCTCGTTTTTTTATTTTCTACCAATTTTACGCTCCATTTGAGCGGTACAAAAAACTGACTTGGGCTCCGCTTGTTGCCAGCTTTTATCGCGTGCCTTGTCAGACGTCAAGTTAATTGCCTGAATACGATTTTTTTTGTTGCTGTTTTTGCATGTCAACTGGGCGCCCATTAGCTATTCGAGGCATGTTCTAACAATAAACATAACAAATTATTACGTAAAGCAAACATTTAAATGCACATTAAAAATAAACGCAAATAAAAGTCATCAAACGACGCAGCGTCGTCGTCGACGTCGTCCGTCGTTGCCACTAGGCCAAAAAATTCTTAGCGCAGCGCGCCAAATTAAAATCTTTGAGAAATCAAAACAAAAAAAAAAAACGAAGGCAGAGAGAGCGAAAGAGAGTGGGAGAGTGCTGCTTTCAGCGCGCAGCGGTTTTGCATGCTTATGACGTAATGACAATAATTACAAGCGGGTGCGAGGGAGCGGTAGAGAGAGAGAGAGAGAATGTGGGGTATAAGAGTGGGCGTATAATTGCAAGTATCATCAGCATGGCGTATGACGAATAAAGCAGTGCACAGTGGAACTAAGCTGATGAACATTCAAATTTCAATTAAGTGAATGTAATTTATATATAAATTGTTATATAGTTAGTTATAAACACACTAGTTTCACTAATTATTTTGGCAGCTTTAAATTTCGTTGCACTGTGCAACAAGCAGTGTCGCTAGCAGGTGGCTGCGTTTGTGTGTGTGGAGCAGCAGTAGTGCAGACAAAAGGAGAGAGAGAGAGAGAGAAGTGCAGTAGGAGGCGCAGAATACAATTGTTTGGTGCTTAGGGGCGCCATAGTCGTCGTTGCCGCCATTACAGGCGAAAACATGCATGCTGCGCTTAACGGTACACAACAGTCTCGCCGTACATTGCCTTCAGGCGCAGCAGCAGCAGCAGCCAGCTAAGCGAAGATGTGGGACACACAGACACAGCAAAGTGGAAGAAGTAGAAGACGAATTCTGAACTGAACTGATGTGGGGCAGGCAGGCAGGCGAGTAGGCAGGCAGGCAGTCAGGCGAGCACTGCTGCTCGCTGCTAAAACGTTTGTGTGCATTGAAACACACATGCCTCTCTGCACTCTCTTTGCTCTCTTTGCGCCTTGCTCTCTGCGAGTGAGTGAAACATTTTGGCATGTGAAACGAACATACTCGTACGCAGGCAGCCACGTTTTAAAGCTGCTGCCTG